>OZ020185.1:11372324-12574418 GCA_963971135.1 Stenus bimaculatus | reverse complement strand
GTTTTGAATTTTAAATCACCCATTTTTGCTGCCTACATTGCCAATAACAATTTAATCAATATGCGTAGATATTTACAAAACTATCACCTATCACCAGAAAGCTAAAACTATCCTCTTGAATTGATAACCTTGCATTAAGAACGAAATCCACTTTTCACAGTTCCGAAAAAATTGAAAAAAAATCAAATTCTCGCTTTAAACGCATGCTTGTATTAAAACTAGACAACTAAAATTCAAAGGACCTTATCGGGTTTTGGGAGCATTTTGTACAAGAATGAAACTTATGCCACATATAAATAAGAAATAAATATACAATAGTGTAAAATATTTCGCTCTTTAGGAGACCGCTTTCGCCAAAAAACGCAATTGAAATTAATTAATTTTTGCACAATTAGACAACGATGCTGGTGTTTTCCTCGGTGTTTCTAACAAACAAAGTAGTTTGGTTGCCTATGCCATTTATTTACTATAATTTATTGACTTTAATAGTATAAAAATTATACAATTAAGTACATATTTATTATGACTTGATTAGAAATTAATTTTTAAGTATTTATTTTATTCAAATAAACCTATAATTTAAGAATATATTTTTTACAATTAACCAATTTTTACACAGTTGTCGTTTTTTTTTGCAATTTTTAAAATATTTGATAAAAAATCACTTTTCCAGTTCCCTGGAGCTCTGAAACTTTTACTGTAAATTCAATGGCTATAGTTTTAATAGTTGTAATAAGATTTGTAATATTACGGGGTCAAATAAAAATAAAATATCTTTTACAGGTTATCGTAAGACTTTATTGCACAATCAGGCAACATTGAAATTATTACCTCTCAAACGAAACGTCCAAATTAAATGCACAATAATTATTAGTAAAAAGTAGAACCGATAAGGGACCTCGGTGGCGGCAAAGGGCTTGTAAATTCCTTCTATTTTTTGTAGGACACACCCTCTGGCACTTCTAAGCACCTCCTATCAAGTAGGCAAGATACTATTTACGACATTCGGCAAGTTATTTCTCCTTTGCTAGAATGTTTCATTCCAGTATGTAACATGAGCGCGTACCGTATTCTTTTTATGTGTACGCGCCGATTTTAGCTGTTTTTATAAGTAAACCTATGAACGCAATGTGTGCGCATGACAATAACACCCAATGTGGGAAACATTTCAATCCAGTGTGAGTCACAGTGAGTCAGTCGCCAGATACCTTTGTAAAGCGCGTACCTATTTGTTAGCCCGGGCATTACTTCTTGTTTGTAACAGTAACCATTGTTCTAAAGTGCCTTATAATAAAGGTCATTTATATCTATCATCAGGTTAATCCTTTTGGCGATTGTATTCGATTATTAACATAGGTTCCACAAGGAAAACACCCTATTAGTTTTAACTGTCATTTGCTTTCAATTTAAACGTAAATGAAAGGTATTTAAAATTTATCTGACAGTACTTGTCAAAATTTGAATTTTAAAATCCGCTGTTTTCGTGTTAATAAATATTTTTTTAAGTAATGTAAATCTCATAAATGTATTTATAATTCATATTTATTGAAGAAATTGGAAATATAATTAATATTGGGGGTATTTTAGTTAATTTTTGTAGGTTTAACTTATTTTTCATGTTTGCCCAAAAACCCCTAGGAAAACGATAAGGTCCTTTGTAAGTTATGTCATAAATAACTCCTTCTTGAAGCAAGGTCTTCGATATACATACAAATAGAGAAATCAAAGAGAAAAAAGTAAAAAAATAACAAAGTTTTTTCGGTTTTTCTAAAAAGAAAACCAATTAAGATACAGTTTTTTTGTCCTAAAACTACATTATTATTTCTATAAATCAAAAAAATCTCAAGTTTTTTGTTATTTTCCTTTACTTACGAAAATATTATCAAATTAACTCCTTTAATAATTTTTTAAATAATTTTTGATATTTTTTCATTAATTTGATACATAGAATTCAACAATTTGTATTTATTTTTCCGCTTTGGTAAGTAAAGGAAATGAACTAGAAACTCAAAAAATGTCATGATTTTTATGGATATAATGTGGTTTTGGAAAACAAAAGACTTTCTTAAAAACTATTTTTTTCTTTGTATTTTTTTAACACTTTGCCCAGGATTTCTGTACTACTATTGTTACTAATACTAATTCAAAAATACTGGGTTTAGCTCTCTAGTTTACATGCTATTAGTGTCTTGTAAAATTCGGTAACTTAAAATTCACAATGCTCTAAAACTAAAAAATATAGAATTTGATCTAATTTCTAAACCTGTTTGATCACCCACGAAAGTAGAAATTTGACACCATCATACAATTTTGTCCCCTTGGAATCAAATTTTTTATCAGACACGAACAAAATCCGGGAAATTTTACAGGACGCTTACTGATTTGGGAAATTTCCCGGGATGTTGACCCGTACGGAATACGAATTCGGGACTATCTTGGAAAATCAAGCTCTGTGAATGATCAAACTTCAGAGTACGAAATACATCAAACTTCATCGTGAAAAAACTAAAACAGTAGAGGTCTATATTTTTAGCCTACATCGCCAATAACAATTTAAAACAGAATTAGACTTCTATCAACAGAAAGCTACAACCATCCTCTTCAATCCCTAATAATAGTAATAACAAGTTTTTTTATGTTTTTCGGTATTTTCTAAAAAAAAAAAATTATTTAAGATAGTGTTTCTTTCTTCTAAGTCTACATTACCTATTATTTCCACATATCAGGAAAATATTATCAAATTACCTCCTTTAGTGATTTTTTTTAAAATAATTTCGGGTGATTTATCATGAAGTTAGATAAAACACAAAAAGATTGTTTTATTTAATTTTTTGTGTTTTGGTAAGTGAAGGAAACCAACTAGGAATTAAAAAAAAATCATGATTTTTAGGGATAATAATGTTGTTTATTTGGAATTTTTTTAAAAATTAATCAAAAATCAGAAAAACAAAAGTTCCAATTATTTTCTTTAATTGCTTGATCACTTACGAAAGCAGAAATTGTTTCAAATGACTGATATTTAAGTTTTATTTGGGACACACTGTATATGTTTTTGGAGGTCTTTAAATATTATTTTATGATAATGAAGACCTCTAATAGAAATATGTAATTGAATTTTTTGAAAAAAATAAAAAAATTGATGCTATAATCCTTTTTCCAGAAATATGTTTATATTTAGATTCTCTAGTCGATTTTAATAAAGTAAGTTGATGATGCAATCCACAGGACCACAAGTCTTTAGATTTCAGCAAGGCTGTCAAAATTATGAGGATAGTAAAATGACGGTCGTTTCAAATCGCGATTCTCACAGCTGTCACGAGGAACTTAAAAATAAACGTGGAGCTTTTGTCATCGTATCTGCGTGGCCTATAAAAAAGAATGTATACGCATTTTGACATTGACAACTCAATCGGCGTTTAATTGAATCTGACCAGTCGCTAATGATTGGCGTGGGAGTGCGTCGCTCAGGTCATTTTGGAGCGAGACTATAAGATATGACAACACCTTCCTATAATAAAAATTGAAACACTAAGATTAAATCTAAAAGTATGTAATGTTAGGTGTAATATTGATTAAAATATTATTACTGAAGTTGGAAGCAAGAAAATCATGCAAAATTATAATCTAGTAAGATGTAAATTAAACTAGCACTTACAGCTTCAATAGAGCACATTGCTGATAGTGAAAAGACTGTAATTTAACAATATTTTAATGTCGGTATAGATTTCAGTGTAGGTAGGCACTTGTAAATAGATAACATCGTCTTCTCGCATGAGCATTACATCGTCTATCGCCTATAGCAGAGGAAAGTTAAGTACGAAGGTACTTCAGGATATAATCATTGTAGAAGCATCATAATCATTATAATCATGTAACGATCAGCAAGGACGCTCTCGCTGACCGAACTTTAATCCGTTCAGCGTCCAGCAGTAGCGAGCTTCGAGAAAGGTTAACTCACCTGTATAGCACCTGACTGACTAGCACGCACCTGAAATGAAACAAAAGTGGGAAATTAATTAAATTGCAGGAATTGCTAGGAAAGGCGCAGTGGATACTAAGGCGACATTATTATACCGCCAATTTACCATATAAGGATCTAGGAAATTCTATTTGTTACGATTATAGAAAAAGAATTCTGATGGACAAGTTGAGTAACAAAGGAAATTCTTTTTTCCCAAACGATTTAAAAGATCCAAATTAAATAATGCTTCTTCCTAAACGAATAAGGATAAACTATTTTCTCTAGAAGAATCTTCAATTTAAAGAATCCCCCATTATCTACATTTTTATTGTAAACCATAATTAATTTTATATTTTTTATGAGTTGTAAAAATGAGAACCTACGCATTAAAATTCATTGAAGTTCCTTAAAGTGCATAACTGGTAAGAACGATATTTATGGATATTCTTTCATTAAATTTTCTAATAATAATTGATGTGGCTACAAAGATACTATTCCATTAAAAGTGCATAATAGGTACTTAACATTAAAAATTTTTGCAAATCCTTTTGAGGTTTATGTTCGACCTTTATTGAGCATCAGCACTTATATTTTTATGATGTTTTAAACTCTTGCAGGCATATACATGTAGACGCTTTAAACATGAATGAGTTTTTCGATACGGGTAGTGGGTTGAGTGGAGTAAAAGCGACTCAAATCGAATTTTCGAAGATGCACATGTGAATTTTGCACCTTGCGATATTAAATTGATCGAAGTCGAGTTTAAATTTATGCGGGTGTTGTGCGGCGATCAGGTGCTTGCCCACATAATATAAAGGAATCCTATGCCAAGGTGTGCTAAGGGCGGGGTTACAACGGTGGCAAATGTGTCGCAGCTGTTGGCGAATATTAAAATCGCCAACCGCCCAAACACCTAGCGACAATAACAAGAAGAGAGATCGTATCCAAGTGTAGGTCTGATTGATTTAAAACTAAATTAGTGCGTGTGTGCAGCATTAGTTGCGCCCATAAATTCCTACATGGTACATGGGTTGTGTTTATCTGAATGCAGATGAGTGTGTAGGTTATATTTGAAGGCAACTGGTGCATATTATATTTCATTGTACCATTTCAAAATTTATTAACTAATTACTTTAGTACGCGTCTTAATGCTATGCAAAGCTGGCGGTGAATGTTCTTGCGAAACAACCGAGCGGAAAATTGCTGGCGATTTATTTAGTGTGCATACACTATCCCATAAGAACGCCCACCTTGCACGTACTTACATAAAATCACTTCCAGAAATTTTTCTTTACAAACATTCCTGAAACTCTAAACATTTTTTTTTGAAAGATATTCACCTACAAATACAAAAACTAATCAAAATTTTGTCGAATACAATCGATTACTTAGATTTTGGCATTCTATCACAGTGGTTTTTACTTCTCTAGACTATTTAAAAGGTGTGGTAAACAAAAAATCTTTCATACTCAAGAAGAACTTCTCTACTTCTCCCAAGAGTGATGGTGGCTTGCACAGTAGTTCAAAACATACCTGGAATGGTACATAGGTACGAACATCATGAACTACCAACTTATCACTCAAACACAATGAACAAATTTTATAAGTAATGATTGAAGTCCAATTTTTTATTTGATTCAACTTAGAATGTCAACTCATTTTCAGCCAGCAATCACCCCTTTTGGCAGTTATATCAGGTGTACTCATCCTAGCCTATGAGATGTTTCAGCCGTGCCAAAACTTTTGGGGTAGTTATAAGGATATAAAGAAAACTCCAATTATATTTTTGATGTTATACAAACACTTTATTGTTGACTTTCAATTCTTCGAAGAGGTTCGAATACTTAGTTTTATAACACTATATTGTAATTTAGTGTAATAGTATATCATTTTATTGATAATTTGTGGGTGTAATTCCTACTGAGAAGGTAGCACAAGTTCCCACGGAAAATCTTGGTACATGGAAAGAGACCTTATTCAGCATATTTGGGTCATCTACCAAGTTATTTATTAATTTATTGATGAAGGAAACCGAGATTATCATTTTTCTATTGTAGAAAAGTAAATTGAAAATGATCGTCTTGATATGATTTGTTGTGATCTGGATACATTTTATATTGTTATAGTAATATAGATATTTCAGGAATTTCCTTTGTATTTTTTCCATAGAGTTAATGCATTTATTGTATACAGGGTGCTGGAAAATTCGCGGACCAACGCAATGGTGCGATGTTGAGGAACTCTTAGAGAACAAGGCAAAAATAATTAAAAAGTTCTTTGTTGCTTTATATAGAAGTTATAAAAAGTTAAACTTTAAATTTTTTACTCTTTTAATTTGCAATATTCCTATATTTATGCTTTGGTCTGACACGTAAATTATGTAGAAATGCAAAGATATTTGCCTTGTCCATCCTACTTAAGAATGGTATTGTTAAACGTGCTATTTTACATTTTAAATATTTGAATTTTGCACATAAATAAACATGTCAACGTTGTAGCTTAATTACAAATTACAAATAGGTACAATTGTCAGTGTCAAACTGATCTGACTGGTCAAACGAATTTGTCAAAAAAAGTAGTAAAATGTATATATAGTAACAATGAATATGCTGATATGTTTTTAATATTGGGCGAATGTAGAAATAATGCTACAGCAGCTTCCTGGCTATACGAAGAGAGATATGTTGGGAGAAGACATCCGAATAAAAATGTATTTAGAAAATTGGAACAAAGAGTAAGAGAAACCGGTAGCATCCTATTAATAGGAACAGATCGTGGTCGAGGAAGAAATGTGAGAAATCCAGAAATGGAAGACAATATTCTTCAGTGCGTCAAAGAAAACGCTACACGAAGCACCAGAGGAATTGCAGACGAATTAGGTGCTGATAGAAAATTAGTTTGGGACGTTTTGAATCAAGAACAGTACCATCCATATCATTACTGCAAGGTACACGAATTGTTACCTCAAGATTACAATTACCGACTAATTTATTGTAATTGGTTACTTAGAAAAGTTGAGGAGGATCGAAATTTTACGTCAAGGGTGATTTGGACTGGCGAGGCAAATTTCGGTAGGGATGGAATGTTTAACCAACATAATAATCACTATTACGCTACAAACAATCCATACTTTACACATGAAAGAGGACATCAACATCGTTTTAGTGTAAATGTTTGGGCCGAAATATTAGGGAATCGATTAATTGGACCTTTCATTATACCAGATCGATTAAGAGGAGAAAATTTCCTTCAATTTTTAGAAAACCAATTAGATAATTTCGTGGATAATATCCCACTAGCAGTAGTACGTAACACCTGGTTACAATTAGATGGTGCCCCAGAGCATTACGCGCTACAGGTGAGGGGCTGGTTAAATCAAAATTTTCCTGGCAGATGGATTGGTCGCGGAGGTCCCATTGCTTGGCCTCCAAGAAGTCCTGATTTGACCCCTCTCGATTTTTTTTCTGGTCATTTGTAAAAAATACGTGTATTGTACTAAAGTCCACAATGTGGAGGAACTTACTAACCGTATTTACCAGGCTACACAATTAGTTAATGCTGCCATGCTAGATCGAGTCCAAAATAATATTGTAAGAAGAGCTGAGATTTGTTTAGATGCAGAAGGACGTAATTTTGAGCAGTTCGTTTAGTTTAATTTATTATCTGTTATCTGTTTTTTGTTTGTTTATTGTTTATTGTATTCGCTTTAGCAATACTTTAAATTTTTTGAATTGCGTAGTTTCTCTTGTTATTAGTTCGAACTTTTTCTAAGTAATCCTTTAAGTTTACAGGTTTGTGTATTATTTAAAGTAAGTTTTTTAAATGTTTTTAGTTATTTATGCATGCGATTGGTTGTTATGGAAAAAATAAATAGAAACGAATTACACCTGATCATGGCATTTTAATTTAAATAACTAAAATTAACACAGAGTTGCCAAATTTAAGATTTTAAAAACACATATATCTTCGAGGTAAAGCAACAAAGAATTTTTTAATTATTTTTCCCTTGTTCTCTAAGAGTTCCTCAACATCGCACCATTGCGTTGGTCCGCGAATTTTCCAGCACCCTGTATAGACGACCAAATAGATGAGATGCGATAATCAAATCATGAAACAAAATAAAGTGATCAGGATGTTGACGTTAATAAAGGATCTCCCGTTCCGTATAATAAATCCTAATACACGAAAACAAATTTTAGTAAATACCTGATTTTCAAAGTGGTTTTAGACGAGGTAAAATCTCAAATCCATAACTAAAACGAGTCTGCGACTTCATAGAACCGAGGTTCTCGAACAAACCTTTGACAGAGTATGGTATTAAGGTCTCACACTTGATTTTCAAGTGATAAAGCTTCTTTCCTCTTACCTGCCTGAATTTTTTTTTTTCAAATTGGATAGACGTAATACGCTCTTCACGCAGAAACATCACTGCGGGTGTTACACAAGGTTCTACCCTTACCCCCGACCTATATCATATATTTGTTGTGATATCCCTACTCCAAACCAAGACTGAATTTTCATCGGTCTCTATGCGGATGACGCCGCAATTGATTAAGTCTCTTACGCCCGGTTTCTCCACCATATCTTGAGACCAAACTATTTCTTAAGCTGCGTATCAGACCCACGTGGTTTTAGAAACAGCCAAATAGAAGAGGACTAGGAGCGTAGCATCTGTTTTGAGACTGAGCTTGGTGAAGTTGTGTCTAAAGACATGTTGGAGAAACCGGGCGTTAGAGTAAATCCAGTAAATACCTCTGTCTACTCCTCGATTAACAACTCAACTTTAAGACTCATAGATCTATTGCACTTTCTAAAGACAACAAAGCCATGGGACCTGTCTACTTATTGCTGGCTCTAAATCTAAAATCAGCAGCGGAAAGAAATTTCACCTGTACAAATCGTCATCAGACCAATAATCTCCTATCTGGCTCAATAATAATGGAGACAATGTAAAGAAAGTTCAACTATTTGAAAATATAATAATCAGGAATATTATAAAATCCCTATACTACGTCCTAAACAAAACCATTATCACTGATTCTAAAATAACCCCAATTTCAGCCCATATCAAAAAGTTAAATCTAAGTTTCTTCTCGAGGACTAACAATCCACAATTCTCACTCCCTTCCCTATTTATTAGTCAACTTAAGTTAAACAAGAACTATCATAAACCATAACTAAATATAAATTTCCAAAATATAAGCATTAAGAGAGGAAACTCTGTAGCAGCCACCATGAAATGTCCCAAAGAGTGTGGTTTTCGTTGGTATTGCCAAATTTGGCCGAGTCTCACACTCTGATTGGCTCGTACTATCAGGTCAGTGTATGAAAGCATTTCAACATCCTCTAAACAAAAAAAAACCTTAGTAACCTCAACCACCTAACTATTAAAACAAAGCGTTTTATCGAAAAACACACCAAGCTCCTTAAACGCCCGCACTCTATTACGATTTAAATTATTCAAAACATACTAAAAGTCCGCTGTTTTCTATAATCTCGATAAAGGCATCACATAAGACTTTTATACATTCAAGCAAAGTTTGTTCGAAGAACGCCACAATACCAAGGTATCCAAGTCATCCAGCGCAGAATTAATTTCTTTATAGATGTTAAGATCGTCCAGTAGGAGTGAAGGGTTTTATTTTGTAGTAAGATCGTTAATCTTGAATAGAAATGGTCCAAGATTCGAACATTTATATCGAGGCAACATAATAGTGGTATATAACTATATACCATTATTTACTCTCGATTATTAGGATATGAGGAAAGAGCTCTTATTATATTACTACTGTTATTGTAACCCTTCAGTTTTTCAATAATGATATCATGAGAAATACGATCAAAAGCTTTACTAGGATCTAGAATCCGTTTAGATAATATCAACCTGGTTTCTCTCGTCCATATGAGAAATAAATTGCGATAGATTACAAAGATTGGACAAAGTTGAACGTTTCCTAAAAAATCCATGCTGATGTGAGTAGAGTTATGAACTTGTGAACTTAGTGTGAAATATGTTCAGATAGTATTAATTCCCATACATTAGAGAAATTAGAAACAATTGAAATGAAGCGGTACTTGCTTATATCACTCTTACTTCCAGATGTGTGTATTGGGCATACCTTAACATGTTACAAATTTTAGGAAAAGTCCCCATCCTGAGAATAATATTAAACATGTGCCGAAGAGGTGAGTCCAATGTACTAGATACTAGAGGAATCTTTAAAAAGAAATTACAGAACCAAATCTAATGGGAGTTTACGGGCAAGTTTCTTCGTGTGCATTTTGACATCATCATTGATTATGAAATCACCCAGTACATTAAGAAAATCCATCTTGGGAGAAACACATCAGCAGTCTCATAAACCTCACTCAAAAAATCAGTTATTTTCGATTTGATGTGTAAACATAAGCATGAACTTGGACTTAGATTTTTTCTAGTCGGTAATAGAACTTAGAAGTGCAGATGTAGCCAACTTTGACTCTTTAGTAAATGTTCTTGATGAGGTAATGGTAGAATTACGACTTTGCATTCTCTTCGATTTTGACTCTTCTTCGACTCTTTTTGGGCTGTTTTCTCTATTTGTTCAGTTTCCTCCATGTATTTTAGGGGTTTGTTTTGATGGGGAAATCTTTTACTTTATTGGTTGAGTTTTATTTAATTAATCAATATTTCGTTATTGTACATTTTATAAATATATACTTACAACTAAATACGTACTTTGAGGTAATCAAACTAATGGTGTAATTCTGGGTAAATCTGTAAGGCCTTACAGGAAATATCTGTAAGGTTTTTTTATATGGGTTGTAATGGACGGCTTCCTTGGTTACCTTACAGGTATTTCCCGTAAGGGCTTAGAGATTTGCTCAGAATTGCACCATAAGCTGGAAAGTATTATCCCTTGAGATATTTTAATTAAAATTCACATAATTTATTAAAACTTCCTTAAAACGATAGTCAATTCAAAAATAAGCTAAAAAGATCAGTGATTATTTATAGTTCTCTTTTAATTTTGTTACTTTTTTAAAATTAAAAAAATATAAAAATCATGCAAAGTTAGTTGACTATTATTTCAGGAAAGATTTTACAACTGAAAAAAATTACCTGTGCATATACAATTTGATTAGTCTATTTTATATGGTAATAGGATAAGAAATAAAAATTTCATATTATAGTGCGGTGACCGAGGTGGCCAACGTAAAAATTTTTAACTTAGGGCAAGGAATTATACACAAAGTTCTCCAAATGATCGTTTTTACATTATTATAACTTAATATTAATTTCCTAAATTTAAGAAAAAGTTGTAAGTTGTAAGTATATACTTATGGTTTTAGTGTAGGCAATATAAAATAAAAGAAAGGAAGTAAGTCTTAATTAAAAATTAATTCATATGTGCACTTAAATGTAATTCAAACTTGTATAGTAAAATAATACCTTTATAGCTTTTATGATTTTAATTATCTTAGGCCTAACGAAATAACACTATACACATAAATTAGACACACAACAAAGCGTGAAAAATTTATGAACTTGGATGAGTTACAATCGAGTCTTGTAAATAACCGACAACCAAAACTTCAACACGTTTAACCAGAAGTTAATTAATTGACAATATAATTAGACCCATTAAATAAAAAATGAATAATATTTATTCAATTTAAAGCACACAAAATAACCGAGTTATGAAATATATTTTGGAATTATTCATATATTTAAAAATTTTAAATCGGTGTATTAAAATGATGAGGAGAAAATGTGCGGTGAAAAAATGCGAATTTTTTGGCACGATTTAGCCAAAGGGCCATTCCAATCGAAAAAATGATATTCAAATGTCTGAATGAATTTAATGCGGGAGATAATTTGCGGTTTCAAGAGACACGCGCTCCTCTCGTTTTCCACATCTTTTATTAAATTATTGCATTTTGCCCCGAGAGACGTAATGATTCCGGATCGACGTCTATTTTATTAAAATGCACCTAAATTTGCATTTCCAAAAGTTCATCGCAATTACACGCCGCCGGACCCTGTCATTATACTAAACGTCATAAATGGCGGGTATTCAAAACAGTCATCTGAATAATGCCTTTTTCGCCAATTTGAATACGCATCACCATATTAAAGTCAGATTATTTGGCGAATTTTGTTGATCATGCTATTATATATTTAATTTTCAGTTTTCAACAGAATTGTGATTTAATCTATTATTAAATGTTTTAGTATCAACTGCAATTACTAAATTTCGTGTTATTTTTAAACCACCAATTACCATTTTATAATTATACGTATACAGGGTGTTTATAAACATGTTGTATTAAGTGGTAAAGCGAATTTTTATCTTTTGGTATGTTCAACAAATGTATAATAATTGAGCGCTCTATTTCGAAAATGAACCATTTTGGCGAAAAATCTATTTTTAGCTTAAATTTAAAAAATCACTTCCTGACATACAGGGTGTATCAAGGTGCTTTATGATACGTAAATTGACCAATAATACGAAATTTTCAAATGGAACCCCCTGTATATTTATTGATGCTAACTCACATATTTTATTAAACATTCCCCCCTATTTAATAGTACCATTTTTTGCCCTTAAACACAAAGTTCTTTATTGTCTTTAAGAAACTGTCTTGTCTTTAAAAAGCAATATTCGTTCTAATTTAATCCCTTCTCTACAAAAAAACATAAAAAATGTTACGAATTAAAAGAAAAATTGGCACTCACAGTTATACCATCATCCCATAGTCTAATCTGGCTGAATATATTACTTGATATATTAGACAGATGGTATCAAATTGAAATTTTTATTTTATGGGATATTATTCAGGAAATTAATCGAGCATATTTTTGACACCAGTTATTTTGTCTTTAACTCAAATTATTAAGCACAAATTTTCGGTAGTCCTTTGGGGGCACCCTTGAGTCCAATTTTATCAAACTTATTGATGGATGAAACCATCATATAATGATTGCTTAACACCGTTTCCTATAGAATTCGTTGAGACGGTTTTAGAAACTTTTAACTCCATCAATCCATACACACTGTTTACCATTGGAATTGAGAAAGTTTAAACAAAAATTATACTCTGTCAGACCCTCAATTCCATAAACACAACAAACAAGAACTATTCAACAAATTAAAACTCAATGGGCTTATAAACTCTATCTTTAATAATTTCACGATAAAAGTCACTGACAATAACGTAACACTTATTGATTCAAGTAATACAACTCAAAATATCTTTAGCATACCATACATACCTGGTTTATCTCAAAGACTAAAGCAAATTCTAAAAACAGAAAAACAGAAAAAGAACATATGCTTTCATAATACTCTAACAACGTCTTGTTTTCAAATTCTAAATCAAAATTACCTCCGGAAAGACAAAAAAATGTAGTATACTGCATTCCGTGAGATTGAAATTGTGAGAGTATATATGTTACAGTGAAAGTGGATAATCAGCGATTGTTAACAATCACTAGTGAATGTAAACATTCACTAAATAGTCAGTGGAAGTGGAAAAAATCATGTTTAAATCACTTATACTAGTGAATGTAAACAATCACTGAATGTGGTTAGTGAAATTAATTAATTAATTTAGACATACCTAACCTCAAAAAAGCCGTTTCAAGTTCACATTCATAATGACAGACTTATTTAATAAAAAAAATTAAAGATGATAGGGCTATGGTAAAAGACAATAGTGACAACATTGTCTGAAACCAATTATAATGATGTAATTAGTAAAGTGTTAGGTTCATAATTAAAATTGAAGAAGGGATCTGACGATTTCAATATTTTAAAAATGTTTGATGTATTGGACGTGGATAGAATAAGAAAACTTATTGTGCCATTAAAAGAAGGATCTGAAATTATATATTTTGTAAGTTCACTATCATAACTTTATGATGTACATGTTTCTATTGGGCATGGAGACCATGACCGCATAATCCGAGAAGTTAAAAGAAAGTACAAAAATATTACTTACAAAGATGTAATGTATTTTTTTAAATTTGTGCAAGCCGTTCCAATAAAAAGAAAAAAAAAGAAAAGAAAGAAAAAAAGAAAGACGTGGTTGTTAAACCTTTATTATTCAACGAATTAAAATCGAGGTGCCAAGTGGACTTGATTGACTTTCAATCGCACCCATTTAACAAAATGTTGTGTGATTGAACTATTTAAATCAAAGAAAGCAGAAGAACTCGCCAATAACCTTATTGATATTTTTACTGTAATTGGTCAGTCCTTAGTCTGATAATGGAAGGGAGTTTGTTAATAAAATTATTAACAATTTAACAGTTTTATGGCCAGAATTAAAAATAGTGCATGGTAAACCATGACACAGTAAAAGTCAGGGCAGCTAAACTTTATTTAGTACTATTATTTTTTATTGGCCACATTCACTATTACCTCCAAGTGAATGTTCACAATTCTTAGTGAAAGTTCACATTCGCTAGTAATAGTAGAATCTAACTACTCTAAATGGATTGATTTTATACTTTTACTGATTTCATCAGTGAATGTTTACACTCACTAGTGATTGTAAACAATCACTGCATTTTCTACTTTCACTGTAACATATACATTGGACAAACCAAACAGTTTATAAAAGATAGATTTTATAACCATGCCTATGATTGTTTGCCAAGAAATAGTACAAAATTAAATAACATCGCCCTTGGTAGTCACGATTTTGATTTGGACCAAAATTTTGACTTTGATTAATTGAAAAATTTTAGTTATAGAAAGGAATTACTCAAGAAGATTAATTAGTGAAATGATTCACATCCAACAGAAACAAATAAAACAGACCCAGATGAACAAAATTATACCATATTATAATAATCTCCTTATAACACAATTTAAGTTTTACATCCACTGAATTTGTAGTTTTGTTTGTTTCCACATTGACTTTTTATTAATTTCGAAGCTTGTTTTAAAACACCAAAAATTACCACTGTGATAAAACAGCATTATTAAAAAAGCAAAATAGAGAAAGAGACAAACAAATTTGAAATAGTATATTACGCAACGAGCTAGAAAGTGACGAATTTTGTGCGAGTGTGAAAATAGCCGAACGAGGCGCTATCCGAGTGAGGATATTACACGAGCAACGAAATTCACTTTCTGCGAGTTGTGTACGCTATTTTACCGACGAGATTTTGCGACCATTATTAATATTTTGTAGTAACAACATAACATAACCTATGTTAACAGCAGCTGACATTGAAGTTATCAATTATTTTTAGTTAAATGTAAATAATTGTAGGTGGCGCTGTTTTGACGGAAGCAACTTATCGAAACGAATAAAAAATGTTCCTATTTTATTTAAAATTTACAGAAAAGTGAATTATATAATGATTTAATAATAAAATTAGTAATATTGGCGGGGTTAAATATAAATTTTTATTTGAACTATCCTTTTTTTGCAAGTTCAAAAAAATCCAAGAGAGGGCTTTCGGAATTCCTTCCCAGCGCCTCTATCGAAAATTACAAGAACTATTTGACAGTTACAAAACGGAAAGTCAAAGTCACTAGTGTTGAAATGAAAGATTTTCGAAACTACTAATATGAATGACATATACAATTTTCTCATATGGTCGTTGGAAAAATAAATTCCTTAACAAATGTCATCAAAAGCACTTTTATGTTTCACTTTTTCTCTGTTTGGTTATTAACCTACACAATTAATATTATATCAGTAGAAAGCTTGCAAAAAATTGCCATCGATTGATGATAAGATATACTCGGTGTTCTATTTGAATTTTGCATTTCATTAGGCACCCTGATAAATTTGACATGATAGCTGTAAACTAGACAATATTGAAATTTTTTTGTTAAAATTTCTACTGAATATTATCATTTGTTTTAGATCAGTGACTTTTCGAAAATGGATCTGTAGTATAAAAGAATAAACTCTTGTAATTTTTTCACCTTTAAATCGTAAATTTTTTATTACTTTAATTCGATATATTTAACTTAAAGTCCATTGAAATAATGAGGCTATAAAACTATTTCCCTGGTGATGAAATGATTAAAATTGCAGCATTAAAATTTTCAATAAATTTCAGAAAAACTCATCAAGTCTTATAATTGGGTTTAATAAAAATAAAAATAGCGTAATAATGATTCAGTAATTACACAGTTATTATTGCAATTTTAACTTGACCGTTAAATAACATGCATAAATTTCGCGTAATTGAAGAAATGAGCGATAAAAATTAGTAAATTTGGTAATGAAAAAATGGTCGGTGAAGCGAATAATGGCTTTCAGCCTTATGTTTTCAGAGGTTTGTATAAGGTCAGCTGCTTACTAATTTAAAACAAGCTACATTTTATAGTTATAAAAAAACTATTATTTTGATAAAATTAGCTTCATAATTTTTATTAATGATAATTTTGCTTACTTTTACCACAGATATTTAAATTTTAATTACTCCTAAAAATATATCTTGAGAAAACTATTTATGCCAAAATGAAATTTGATATTATCAAATTTTTGATTAAAATAAGCAAATATTTGCATATGTTTCATAATAACATTAGGTATGTATTTCTTCCAAATTATTTAAATAAATTATAGTTATATATTACAAGGACCAATCTTTATTTATGATTATACCAGATATAATATATAATTGTTTGCGTCATTAAAAAGTTTTGCTGGATGAAAGGTTGGAGGGTCTATCAGTTATTTTGCAATCGGACGGATCTAGATGGTTGATGGTTGCAAAAAACCGATGTGATCAATGCCTATTAAAGTCTCTTGGACAAAAAGAACGTTCTCATGTAAAGAAGGAAAAAGAGCCGAACGTAAGAAAGGCTTAGTTGCGTAAGAATTACGATTGGGCATAACGTAAAGATGTCCTTAGAAGGAGCAACACGCACGGAGTGTCCCCTCGCCCCCATCCAGCTTGGAACATACTGATTGATTGATCGATTTAAACAAGTTGGCTGCATTAGTACGGATTATCTGTATGTGTAATCGTGGGATTACTCGTGCAGACAGGTTCAGAATAGCTAATATCACTAAATACTTTTACATGCTAATAACTTGAGTTTCACTCATTCATCACAGTTTTTTCAATGAAGTATGTTTATTTCATAATATTGGTTTTTATATTAAGCTCTGATTCTCCAAAGTTATGAGCTCACAGTACTCAGTTGCATACCTGGACCTGACAGCCTACTTAATTGGTAATTAAGCGAAGCAGGAGATGTGCAGGTGGTATTGTATAGCACCTGAAGGGGCGGTTCACCTTGCGCCTAGGGCACCTGCCCTGCAAACCTACCTATCTGACTGACATATCCATCTAATCACCTTAAAACGTTTTGTCTCGACGGATTGCTAAATGCCCGTATTAAACTAATCGTAAAAGAGAAGCTAAAGGTACATTTGTAATCAACACAAATGCCTAATTTTTAAACTGATACTTTAATGACGTCTCTTTTTATTAGAACACCACGTGTCTAACACATAGGTCTAACAGATCTAATTTAATGGATATAACCATTATTTACAACTTATCTCGTTAAATTTTTTGAACACAAGGATTTTATTACCTAATATTTATTTTCGATTACATAATTTCGATTTATAAGGTATTGTTTTTGGGTGATTTAAAGACCCGCATTGTCTACTTTATTCCTACAAATTTTAATTTTCTTGCAACACCGGAAAACTTCAGAATATGGTTAATTTTTCTTTCCTTTGTTTTCTATCCACGCTGACGTCGTTTTTTGGAAAATCGCAGCAAAAATTTTTTTTTTCTTTTATTCTTATATTATGAAAAATTAAGTCTCACAATTTCGCATCTCCAAATACATCCACACGACATCTGGCGCTTCTTGTACTGTAAAATTGCCAAAAACATATGGGAATTAGTTTTTCTCCTTTGTGAGAATATGAGTTAAAGCTCTGTATTAACCAATTGCCTTTGAAATGTCCTGGTATACATAATATTCCCTCCAACATACTAAAAAATTGTTTAGCACACATTAATGCTCCACTTATCTATATGATAAATAAATCTCTATCAACCGGCTACTTTACCAAAAGCTTAAAAATAACTATAGTAAAACCAGTATAATATAAAAATGAAAGTAAGAAAGAAGTCACAAATTATCGACCCAGCTTGTTAACAAGTAACATTTTAAAAATCTGGGAGAGATGTATCAAAAATAAATTAAACTGTTTTTTTGAAAGGGCAAATATTATAGCACAAAATGAATTTGGAAAACAAATTGTTGGTTAGGTAGTTCTTATTTACAATTACTTGATTAAAAGTAAATTGTAAATAGTTAGTACTACAATTAATATGAATAGAAGGTCAAACATATCTTGTTGTATTGTTGGATGCCATAATAGTTACTCCAACACACAGGAAAATAGAAAATTTTGTAGATTTCCTGTCAAGCTGTATGCGGTAAAAAGACCAAAAATTTGGATAAATAGGATTAAGAGAAGATCGTAAGTATAAAAATTAGTGTTGCATATTAATGTTATATTTTACGATAATACCTTTATTTCTAAAATGTTTATTTTAGACCCATTGGTGAAGCTTGGAAACCAACAAAAAATGATAGGATTTGTAGTGCTCAATTCATTGGAAATGAAAAATAAAACTTCCTAAGGAAATATTTATAAATTGTTAACAATACGTTTAATTTATAATACATATTTTATGGTATTAGGAATATAAAATTCCTACAGAACCGAATACTCCAAACTCAACCGATTTGAGAGGTTAAAAAATCTAGAATCAATTTCTGCAAGTACTTCATGAACCGTCCAAGTTCAAGAATTTTCACCAGAAATCTCTTCATACTTAACTACGGAAGATTTTAGTTGTTAAGCTATTTTTGACGAAGACTTTAAAGAAGAAGAAATTTGCTTTTCGTTTGAATGTCATTTCTAAAAAGCTTCAAATAATATTGAAACTACTGCATATATCCCAAATAGTCATCTGCTTAAACGAACTAGTGATAAGTGTGTTAGCAATACTGATAATATTGAATGTGACGGTTTTCAAGAGTTTAATTCAATGAACAGGATGAAAATTAGAATAGAATTCTACTGGAAAAAATCAAAAGTATGTTGTTGTATCCAATTACTGTTTTACACTAAGTTTTTTGTATAATAATTCTATATTACTAGAATAAAATCTTAAGAAAGCTAAAATATATATTTATTTATATTTAATTTTCACTGAAATAACGCTGAAATCAAATCACATAACCTAAGTTTTTAACTTGACAGTTCCAACCATAGAAGTTTTACCTCCAAAAATGCATAGAGCCGACCGATAGAGGCGCTGATCGCAATTATTCGCTCGCCGCGTATAGCCCTGTTATCGAAAAAAAAATACACTAATTTAAATAACAATAAACCTTCAATAGGCATCTTTCTGGACTTTGCAATAGCCTTTGACACTGTCCACCCAATCACAAAATACTTTGGAAAATTAGGAAGGTATGGGGTTGGAGGTATAGGTCTACAGCTTATTGAAAGGTACATTTAAAATAGGTAGATAATAAAAGATGGTGCAACACAAGGTACAGTTTTAGGACTTTGTTGTTTTTAGTTAATTGCGAATGATCTGATGATAAATAGTACAGGATATAACTTCAATCTCTTAGGCTGATGATACAGTCTTATTCACACATGGAAAATGGTTGAACAAAATGCATCCCTAACACTAAAAAAATATTTGGACGCTAACAAGTAAATTTTAAATATACAAAACAAAATTTATACTCTTTAATTCATGTAATATGTAATATCTTCAAGAATAAATAAATCGGGAGCTAAGAATTAGAAATTGAAAATGTGGAAGAAATAAAATACTTGGGCGTAACAATTCAATATAATATGATATCATATGTAATATCACGAGTGGTCAAATTTAAGTCGTATATTTATCACTGTCATTACCACGAATGTCATTTGGAGTTAAGTTTTAATTTTTAACCCCAAATGACATGAGTGATAATGTATGAAAAATATTCGACTTATAATTTGAACAAGAGTGCATATTTAAGGGACTATTTAACGAACATTTTTCACTTTTTTCTGGAAAATTTGACAGCCAACTTTAAACTTCTTGAAATTTGACATTAACGTCATAAAATAATTACTTGTCACAAAAAATAATCACTTCTGAGTTGAATAGTCACCTAAATTTTATCTAAAAAAACTACAGAGTGAGCCAAAAGTCTCGCCTCAAACGAAATATTGTCCAAACGGGTTGGATTTAAGAAATGAAATTTTACAGGTGTCAAAGTAATCAATTTGGCCATATTTTGACAGTAGACTCAAAATTCATGGCTCAAAGTCATAGTCAAAAATATCTTTAAATACAATTAGCGTACAATTAGTAATATATTTAATATTAGTAATTATCATTCAAAGGTTAGCAGTAAACTACTGGTGGTAACAAATAACACAGAAAGCGATGAATATCTTTATTATTCTTAAATTTTATTTAAATAACGAAATTTGTAAGGGAGTAACCCCTGACACCTTAAGTATGATAAATAAATACTGTGTTATTTTTTAGCGCCTATCATATACAAATCTATTTTTTTCTAATTAAAACTATTGGGAATTTCGACTAGATTTTTGTGCTTTGAGTTTACATTTATATGTACCCACACATAAAGGTTACAACACGTTTTTATATGTACCCAAACATAAAGTTTATAAACAGGTTTTTATTTTTTACTCCACTACTAGCTTTATCAAATCACCACCAGAGGTCGTACCTAATCTCCGAAATCGCGAATAGTAGGCTTATGTTTGGTGTTTTTGTGATTTTGAGTTTTCTTAAGGAAAAGCGGATAATAAAAAACTTTGTTACTTTGAAATTTTGTACATGTTTATTTTTAGTGTTTTACTGTTGGTACAGATTAGTTGGAGCAAATGCAGCAGAGGAAAACGTTGTTAATAAAAACCTCTTTGTTATTATGAGTGACTTATGTCAGTTTTTAAATTGTACTGAATTGGTGGATTAACTTGTGTTTTATTTTATACGGGATGTTTTTATCGTTTAGAGTGTATGACAGTTTCTGTATATTCAGGGTGTCCCAGAACACGCGCATAAACTCTTGTCCCCTCAGGGACACCTGGCATTGACATGCGACCATACAAATATTATATCAATAGAAATATTGTAAGAAATGCCATCGATTGACGTAAAAACATACAAGGTGTTCCATTTGAAAATTTTGTTTAATTAGTCAATTTGCGTTTTATGAGGAACCCTGATAAAAGCAAAAATATCAACAAAACTATTTTTTGATAAGGAATGGACACCCGGTATTATATCAAAATATTTTTAGAGTGTGCGCCTAAAAGTATTGTATATTCTAACGAAAACAGCATGTCGACATATTTTCATTTGACGGTAACATTGTTACTTCTTCGCAGCGCTGGGACATCCTGTATACATTTTTAATTTAAAGAGTTACAAAACAAAGTTAAAGATTGGTTTAAAGTTTATGGTAATTGTTATGGTGCTTTGATATTTGGTAGTTTTTTATTAATGTTTTTTATTTGCTCTGGGGATATTGGATTTTTGTTTTAAATTGCGACCAACAGACATGATGAAGATCAAATTACCAGTAAACTACTGAAATAATGCTTAAGATCGAACGTTTCCCATAATTTTTGCCTACTTGCTACAAACCCCGAGAGAAAAGATATTTGCATTTTCAGATGGAGACGTAAAACGAGAGCAAAGACGACATGTTACTTGAACATGCAAAATTTACCTGCAAGTAAGGCTATATCCTCTTAATATAATGAGGCCTAAATGCATTACCAAACAACTAGATACGGTCTTCAGCAGAGGATTGACGAGTCGCTTCTAATTATCCTGTGTATCCCATTGCAGTAAAATAGCTAAAAACATTAGGAGTCAGCAGTTTATTATCGCAGTTCCACTAGAAGGTTCGTTAAAATTTTTACCGTTCACAATGGATTTTGACGCGGCTCGTATAGAAAATTTTCTATGGACCGGTGAGCTTTATTTAAATTTGCGTATTTTTTCCGGAGGATCAAATCCGTTAATGACCGCCAATCGAATTACTTACAGACGTATACCTTGGGATCGTTCAGTATAAATTTTATGTTAGGCCATTAACAGTCGCCTATTAAAATATAATTACGACTACGCCTACAATTAAGTACCGCGAAATGGACGCTATGCTATAAGAAAGGGTGATAAATGGTCGTCGCCGGAAACGTTATGGTTTAATAAACAGTATACCCGCTCTTCGATTACTTTATGGGCGCTATATATTCAGTAAGTAATTATTTTCTACTATATTTTATCATGCAAAAATACCAAAAACTATTTAATTAAATTTATGTCCAATTTTTAATCAAAATAGAAGAATTATAATGGTAGTCTTAACGACCAAGAATAACCTCCACAATACCAAAAATTTTATTTAGCAATTTCTCAATTCTTACCAGAAAAACTGAATACTGCTAAAATATATCAACTGAAATAAGTAAAGAACATTCACACGCAATAATAATTACTGATTTCCTCTATTTTTTCATCCAAAATGATTGATTGTAAAATCTACTCCAGCCCAAAGTACTAACTAGTTTATACGACTTAAGTGTACTTTGCGCTGAAATCTACTCCATTATTATCATAGTATTTTCTAAAATCCTTCAAATAGTGAAAAATTAATCAGTAAATAAGTTGAAAGTGTAACTTTAGTTTAAAATTATAAATTATTAGTGACAATTAGGTAAGGTGAAATAACAGAGAAATAGGGAGTAATTATTTATGTTTAAGTAAAGTTGATTAAAGCTTATGTGTGCAGCAATGTAATAATTTAGATCGAATTAATTGTGAATTGCTTGCAATTTGAAAGATTGCGCATGTGCATACAAATTAGTCTAATTAAAAGAACGATTGCGGGAGGACATTAGCATAAATAGGAATACTTCTAAGCTAGCTAGTGCATTGTTTTGCCAAGGTAGTTACTATAAATACTCGTTCGAAACTTCTTCTTTTATAAGCTCTTGAAGAAAGTGGTGTATGGAAATCTGATGTGTGGAAATCTCTTGAAATACCGTGCGCTACGCGCGACCAACAATATAAACGCAGCAAGTGTAATAAACGTGTTATGTTTTGACAAATTTATGGGTATCAACTTTGTCCAACAAACATAAATTGTCAACGTTTTAATTATAACTCGTTGTGTTTTAACGACAAAGATGTGTATCGCTGGCGCGAGAGCCCACTGAAAATTACGGCCGGTAATTTATTATCATTTTTTCGGCTGTCGGGGCGGACGTTTCCACGAATCAGAAAATTTTAACCCCGTTACAAAAGTTTAAATGCACGAGCACAAAACACGTCTTTTAACGTAAAACACGACAGGCAACGACATTAATTTGCGCTTTTTCCACCGATGACACTAACCAAATTAATCCTCAATGTCGACTTAAACGACTATCTGCTTTTACAAACATGGAAACATGAGTTTGACGTGCTTGAAAACAACATTCGGGAATATCAACGATTTTTGTGTGCAATAAAGAGTTGGAAACGACGTTTACTATTGTTATGATTCATTGCCAAAATTCCTTGCATTTACTTTTATGGCCTTACGTTTATTAACCTATTAACATCTTCATTATTTTCATCTGAAAATTAATAACCCGTCAAATAAGTAAACTATATGTTTACTTCCATTTCCTCATGATGAGTTTAAAACTAAACGTTAATGAATATTGAAAAAAATTTCTGGTTTCAATCATAATTTAATACACATAATACACGCTTCAGGGAGGTGGAAGGTGGACAAATGTGGACAGTGTGGGGCTCCACTCAATCAATTCCGAGTTCACCCACTAAAATTCCACCCTTTGATCATTGACGTTTCATGGTCCAGACTTTCGTCTTTATCTCACGATTCTTTCAATGAAGTTGTTGATGGCTTTTGAGAATTTTTGTAGAACTTTGATTGGTTATGATTTGTCATTGTCTTATTGGATGGTCATTTTGTATTATTTTTGTAGAACTTTTAATCCATTTTTGCTACGTGATCCTCAATTGTAGTGATGTTGAGATCTCTTATTATTGTCTTATTTGAAATGTAATAGAGGGAATTTTCACGTGGTTTAAGTCTTGCGATATTGGTACCGTTTTTGGCAACCAATCTGGAGATGCGTATGTCATTTGAAGTCTAATCAAAGTGCTATAGAGCATTAATTTTTTCCTTAAGTTTAATTTGGAAGATTTTTCCATTAAACTGTTTAATTTTGCCATTGATTAGTAAGTTTTTTTGATAATATGTTCCTTGTGAAAATTGAATTTTAATTTCGGGTCTAGATGTACTTCCAGATATTTTAAGTTTTTGCTCTATTTGAGTTTATGGTCTCCTATTTTAATGTTAAAGGGTTTTGGTTTGATGAAAATGCCTAGTTTCTGATTTTAGTGAATTTAGATTGAGCCTCCATGTGTTGAACCATTCGTAAGTGATATTGATCTGCCTGTTTAACCCTATACTTGCATATCTGTGATTTTGGTGTTTATAGCAGAGACGTCTGCGAATAATCTGATGAAGGTATTTGGTTCGGATGGTGATGGTGCTGGGATGTTGTTAATGAAAATGTTGAATAGAGCCGGTGCTAGTATTGAACCTTGTGGTATTTGGTATTCCTGTTAAGATGTTCTTTATAGTTGATATTTTGTTTTCGATTTTGGTGGTAGAAGTTATGTTATTTAGAAATGATTGTAGTATTAGTACCAGATTGTTCGGTATTCTGAAAAGTCTGTTAGATTTTGAAGTTGTTTTTCTGATTAAGAATCCACATTGGAAAGGGGGGATGATGTCTATTGTCTTTAAGGTGTTCTTGAGTCTTGATTGAATTAATTTTTCGAGAATTTTTCCCATTCAATTTAAGTATAAGCCTATAATTTTGAGGAAACGTAGGGTCTTTTCCTGGTCAACATTTGCTGATAAGGAATTAAGCAATATTAGCATGAACTAACGCTATATATTGTGTACTGATTACATAGAAATAAAAATATTTGAATATTGTGAAAATTGAATAAAAAGATTGCTTTATCCAACTATTTAATAATAAATAGCAATAATAATAAATAGTTGAATAAAGGAATCTTTTTATTTAATTTTCATTATATTTATTATTTATCCATATCATCTCAAGATTTTATTTTTAAAATGTTTGCTTTATGAAAAATAGTTTAAAAGTTACAGTAAGTTTCTAGAATTTCCTAAGATGCTTTGAATTCTATTCTTAAGCTTGAGTCTGGCCTAAATCAAGAAGTTTTACAGATGACAAAGTCTTTCAGTTTTACTGACATCTCCTGCATTCAAGTTAAAAATGCATTAAATGTCTTGAAAGATCTAGAGAGTTTTTCTCATAAGATTCGGATTTAATTAAAAGTATTAAAGACTTAATTATCCTTTCCTTATGTAGATTATTTAATCAGTGCAAGAACGTAATATTTTCCGGACATTTTAAAGAAAGCAATGATTATTCCACTACACTAAATGGGGATAAAAACAATGGAAATAATGTTAGGCCAATTTCTCTTCTCCCAATTATTTCTAAGGAATTCGAAAGACTATTTAAAAATCAGTTAACGAATTACTTTAAAGAAAATAATCTGTTGTTTGATTGTCAATACGGTTTCCGCAAAGGCAGATCCATAACTAGTGATACAGTAATGGATTTAATCAATAGTACTTTGAAGTGTTCTAAAGGGGGACATTGCTCTTTAGCTACCTTCTTAGATTTTAGCAAGGCCTTTGATTGTGTCTCGCAACAACTTCTGTTCAGCAAAGTTTATAAGTACACTTTACACCCAGGGAGTTATTTGCCTCCTTTGTTCTGATTTAACGGGCAGAAGTGAAACTGTTTCTTTCAATGGTACTATGTCCAAAAGTAATTTTAGATGCAGATGGTCCATGGGGTACTTCAAGGATCTATCCTTGGACCATTGATTTTAATTATACGTATACATTAAGATACTCATAAAGTTCCATTTGCAGATCAGATGAAGTAACAGTTAGAATTGATGATGAAAACTACATGTCTGCGGACGGGAGAATGTTTGAGGCGGAGCGGAGTCTCAAGCCTTGCAGTGGTGCAATTTAAATAAGCTGAAATTTAACGTAAATAAATCTGTAAATATATGTTACTCTCTAAAGACTTCTGTCGTAAATGATACCATAATGGTCAATCATGTAAGATTCCTTGGCATGCTATAGACAACTCCTTAACTTGGCATGAACATGATGAGGAGGTGAGGCAACTGCGGTAAAATTAAATAAATTAGTTTTTCTCTTTAGAAATTTATCTAACAATGTTTTGAAGGAGATCCTTCGTGTTAGTTATTTTTGCCCTTTTCAATTGCTACATTATACATATATGGTCTTCTTATTTAGGGTCACTTGGTAATCTTAAACAGATTTGCTTTCCAAAGACGAATCATTAGAATTAATGATAATGTGGGGTATATAAGTAAGTGACTGTAGGGGTTCTTTTGTTAATCTAAATGCGATAACATTACCAGTGACTACTTCTTGTAGTAGAAAATGAAAACTTATTCCTTGCCCACCAAGACCAGAAATAAAACAAATTTGTATCCAAACATACTTCGCCTTTTAGAGCGGGAGCTCGCGACAGTTTTTGGTCTCCGATTTCATACAGCATGTCTTTGGAGGAGAGAATATTTACCCTATAAGAACAAAGAAAAGCGGGTACTAAACCTCTGCACGCTTTCCGATCATATGGAAAGTTGCATTCCCATTTTCACAAAAATTTTGTGTTTTTCTCTGATATATTATTGCATGCCTTTTTAGCAAAAGATAGTTAAAATAAATTTAAGTCATGAGATCTTGCAATAAAAAAAATATGATTATTCTCGTTTTCATAATGCATGCCAATGAAAAGAATTAAAGTTTGTGTCATAAAATCCCCATAAAAAATTGGCATGCACCCCTCGTTGGCTCATGGGTGGAAATTTAGGAAAAGTTTAAAATTTTCACCAAACTTCAGTGTCATTCCACAAAACTAAAGTTTTTTAAGTTTCTGCCAGCTGAGATCAGATGGCTAATGTAAGTTTGGTAAAATTCAAGACTATATTTAAGGATTTTCTTATAACCAGTGCTTTTTATTCTAAACTGAATTTTGTAATTCAATTTTACTGATATGTAAATTGATATAGTGAATGTGTAGTTTAGCTTTTATTGTATATTTTTATCAAGATTTTTATTGAAACGTTTTCTTGTATGACTGTATACCTCGTATCTATATTTTTATATTTTTGACTTGTGTAAACATTACTGCATTGTATTGTTAAGGGTAATATCAGAAGGGGTAAGAATATTATCCATTTTTTTTAGAAATGCAGAATATATTATGACTGAAAATGGTGATTAACAAATCAGTTCATTAATAAAAAAAATTTGAGTGTGGTATTGTCAGCGTGGTATTTTTAGTGAGGTACTGTCAGGAATTGTATTCTCATAAATAAATTGCTTACTTACTTACACTAAAAAAACTGCTAGTCATACTTCAAGCAAGCATTGTTTTCAAATTTATTTTTTCTCTGTTTTTTTAGTATTATCTTTTAGACTTGGGCTACTTATAACGAATCAAACCGGATTTGGCATACTTTCTAAAATTTTCGAAATTTGTAAAATTAAAACATTTATGGATTTTTGAGTGGTGATTAAGGAATAATAAAAATGTTTGCTCCACAACTGTTTGAAAGTTAAAATTATTTTGTAACAGTTCACAGTTCACAGTTCCATTTACATCAGATGTTTGTCAAGTAGTCATATAGAAAGTTTCTTTATAAAACGACACAATTTATTTTAAATGACATTTACTTGTAAAATAATTCAACTGGCTTTTGAATTCATAACTAAATTTTATTTTAGAAGGGATTCACATTTTATGAAATTAATATAGAAATTCAAATTGTCAGTGATTTTCTAAATTCTCGTTCTTACTTTGAGGTCAAAGAAAATCATATTTTTTTTTCAAAAACTTTAAGTATTGGCAAACTAATATTCTAATATAATATTGCATATATGCAAGCCCGGCTCCTGCATTAAATTTAATATAAATTTAATGCGATTAGACCAATTTATTAATATTACGCTTTTATAAATAACTAAATTAGTAATTATCTTTCTATGATTACTGTCCAATATTTGGTGCTTAAAATTTTTATAGTTCAATTTTTTACAATTAATTAAAATTTTATATTTATTTTCAACTCCTGCACCTACCGAGACCTTAAAGTTCCAAAAGATATTTTCTAACATTTTAGGGCCGAGGAAAACTCGAACCGTGGAAAAATATGACCTTTAAGTCAGGACCAGAGATGGAATTTTATTTCTCGCTTGATAAATATCATCTTCGATTATAAATTGCGTCATTCGATAAATCAAATATTAAATTTTTGAAAAAAATACCTACTTTTGAAAATTTAATAAAGACCTCTTTATGTGAGATTTATGAAAAATGTCACATTTACACATAATTTATTATATTTAAGTTTGTCTCAAATATATGAAAGGCGTCTTATAAAGGATCAAGAAAAATTATTGAGATTTACCTCGTATTTTTAAAACTACAGCAATTTGGACTTTTTTGTTTATAACGAATTTAATTTTATAACATTGGTAGGCTTTATTACAAATATCAATATTCCAATTATGGTATAATAGAGACTTTTGCTCTGCGCTTAGTACTTCAGAAGATACAACCATTTTTGTAAAATAAAAAGAATATTTGTACCTAAATTTCTATTTTTCTAATTCTTTTGATGCTGAGAAATTTTGTTCATTTCAGAAAAAAGAATTACTTCAAAACCTAAACACTTAAAATTAACAAAACATTAAAAAATTGAAAATTGCCGGTTAGGTTTTTTCAGAAGAATTAGTAATTTTTTTGGGTTGGATTAAATATAAATTACCTTTTATTGCCATTGCCAAATCTAAAATTGTCTAAAATTTTAGGATTTTTTTTATTGTCGCTTATTCGTGTGCGTAATTAATTAAATAAGTAGAAAATTAAAAGCCAACATTTCAAGCTGGAATTTCCGTCTTCAACATTCGTAAAAGTAGGAGCTACAATCAGTATCTGATCGAATAAATTTTCAATTTTTCATTAAATGATAGTGGGCTATAAAATTAGACTAATTTCTAATCTTAAAATCGATTGATGTAGGTAAATAACGGATCTGTATAAGGGACTGACCTTCTACCAGCTTGTAAATATGTACATTTGTAAATAATCTTCGTATTTTAATTCAGCTTCAAACGAGAATTTTGAGATGTCTCAAAATAATTAACGCCTGATGATGGGGTTTATGATCTCGAAACATGTTGAGTTTATGTAATCAATGGTTTAAATAAATTTGCATAGAAGGAATTCATAAATATTTACTGATCCCCTCAACAGTTATCCAAGTACCTACTCATTTTATGTCGTATGAAAAAATCTTGAATACATTGATGTCTTCAATTTTTTTTTGATCCAATATTATTTCCTTAACATTATATCGATATATATATTTAAAAATTCAAACTATAAAAAATTAGTAAAATTTGAGTTTTTATAGAAAAATTCAAGCTTTGGAATGTTATAAGCATACTTTTTTACATTTCGGTATATTGATAAACTAATGATTGGTCATTGTATTAATGAAAAAACGATTGATACTTGGAGATGTTTTTAATTTCACTAAAAATTTCAAAAGATTTTTAACTTTTTCAGGCTTTACATTTTAAAGGGCGTTTGTTCTTTAAGAAACAGAACCTAAAATTACACAGCTCATGTCAAAAATATTACCATATATATCACAATATTTGAGATTTGGGCCCATTACGATTCGTCCAATTTTAACCCATTTTGGTTTTTTTTAGTTTCCCAACAACATTAACACTCTAAACATACAATAGGAGGAATATTCGCCCTTCTAAATCACAAATTTATTCGATGACAATCTATATATAATGAAAATTAATAAAACTAAAGCGAAAATTTCAACTAGAAACATACTACTTCAAAATTTGGTTTGATATGTTTTTTGTTTTTCGATAGCAGAAGATGCTGCTCCAGTTTGGGAAAGATCTTGTCATACGAAAAAGTAAGATATCTGTTTTACATAATCACTGCATGTCGTAAGTATAAGAAGATCCGTAGCAAGCATATATGAACGTAATATTTAACAAAATTAGGTTTAAAATTTAATTAATTTTAAATTAAATCTATTCTATGGCAAAACTTGATCATGTAAAATCTCGTAGAAGTTCTCCTGCTAGATCTCTTCAGGGCTCTGGATCTATAAACAGAATACAATTGTTGTATCAATCACTAAATGATAAAGATAGGAACTTCCTTTTAATTTAAATCTTAAGAAGATAGTCAGCAAAATGTGTAACTCCAATTTCTCTGTTCCTTGGAAATGCGATGTGCGTATGAAACATATAACTGTGTGAAAGATATTTAATTTAAACATTAATTAATAAAATTATTTTTTTTTAGATTATCTTAAAAGTACATTAAACAAACCAGCTTTTGTGTATTTTATTTTAAAAAATACTCTTTTTATAAGGCTGTAATTTAAACCTAACAGTTGCCTATTTTTTTGAACGTTTTCAACAAGTATAACAAAAAAATAAAATTACAAAAAAAAATAATATACAAAAGATGCAATATGGAATTCTTAAACAATACAAAAAAGAATTATTCGATTTCAATTAACCGTTTGTCTTTTATTTGAGAAATACGAAATCGAAATTTACATTGGAAAGTCCTATACCTAATTTTACCGACTATCTTCTTAAAGAATGTCTTCCTCCTTGTTCCAATGAAGATTGGGTAATTTGGAAAAGCTTGAATACATTACGAAGGGAAACTTTGTTGTGAAGAATTCCAAAAAAATATGAAAGAGATTTTAATATTTGCTGAAGCAAGTCAGTCTACATTTAATTGTGCGAAATTTTGGTCTAGTATTGTTTAACTTCATAATTGATTTATGGTTTCTTTTTGGACACTATTTTACTTATTTTCATTATTTTTTCCTAATTTGTTAAATTAAACGCAGGTAATAAATATAAGAATATAAACTTGATAATAAAAAAATATGTTGATGTGTAATAAATGTATTAAGCGTAATTAGATTTTCTGCACTGTAAAGATGGGTGGTGATCTGTTAAACTTGTAGCCTTTTCTATTTGTCTGACTATAACAAATCACCAATATTAATCAGGGCGTAATTGCAATATAATTTTATGACGGAATGCAAGAGCGCTGCGTTGACTCGGCTACCTGCAGAGACTCCCAGGAGGGTTCTCCTCGTAAACAAAACGCTTCTGAAAGTAACTACCCTAATGTACACTAAAGCAATTATTTACAAAAATGAAAAACAAGCCCAAAAAATATCAATATTGCATTTTATTTCCTGGATTTCTCCACTAACCACGTAAGAAGGAAAAAATCTGCAGCATCAATCGAGCTCAAGTCAGACAATGGTGAAGGTAAGTCTGCATTTGGTCAGAGATCTTTATGACTCTTGTGAGTCCGTGTACTGCCCATTATCGGGATTGATTGTACCAACGACCAAATACGGACGAGCAACAATCACACGATTATTAGCTATTCATTCCGGATCTTCTTGAATGCTTGAAGCTTTAAGAGGAAAACAATACAATTTCGTTTGAATCACCACAAAACCCACGGTAATTTTAATATTTTTATCAAAATCTGGTGATTAAAATAGTTTTGTTAAAATTTGGGGAAACAAGTCTCACATTTTCATATCTAGATAGTTGAAAACCCTAATATGTTGGTTGTTCACCAATCACTTTTGGTTTTAAAAAGTCGCTAAGAAGACATCAAATATACATTTATACAGGGTGGACCATTTAACTTGAGACAAATACATATCTAACAAACTCAAAAACTTGAAAAATATGTGTCAAATAAAAATTGTTAGGTTTAAATTTTTTCGACAAGCGTCAAAAACTAAATTTTTTGAAATTTGTGTCAAATAAAAAAATGACTTATGTAAAACTTATTTGAGTAAATTTTAAAATTGCTAAAAAATCATAAGTTTTCACTTAAAAAAACTTGGTTTACATTGAAATGAAAACAAAGATGACCCTTAACCAACCAACCAACCAACCAACCAACCAACCAACCAACCAACCAACCAACCCCCCCCCCCCCCCCCTTTAAACTAAACAACTTTTATTTGAAAGTTTTTAGTCCAAACCTTTCAGTTTTTCAATTATTTATTTGTCTCAAGTTAAATGGTACACCCTGTATATAAATGTTGGATGAATTTTGAAGTGGAATTGAATAGGTGAAGTTGTTACTGAGCTGTAGGAAAGAGGTGATGACGTAAACGGTCATGGTAGTATTGGTATCTTTTATGGCTTTATGGAAGGATGATTTCAAAGGATATTATATTGCTCACAACGGGTATACAAATAAATATTTTATAAAATATAGCAAGTGCAAACACCTCGTAAAGCACGTAATGCCTTGGGAGTGACAAATCTGCTATATTTCTTAGCTTGATCCAAGAGCCGACTAAGTTATTGAAAATTGCTTCCTGTAGAGTGTTATATTCGCGACGTTATTAAGTTAACGTCAAATCCTTCGACTAATAACCTCTTTTAGTGCGGTATTTGTAACAGAGAAGCGAGTACAGAGTACTGAGTACTCAACAGGACTCGCTCCATTGCGTCGACACGCTCCATCGTCGGCGTTCGCCATTAAATTGCCATTATGCAGAAAATACCGCTCGCAAAATTTTTAGTTTCAATTTTTTTCGCGATTAATTGAGCCAAATACCTTTCTTATTAATCGCCCACCGCGGCGAGATATATCATTATGTGTAATTTCAATCAACCGAGCTGCAAATTTAAATTGCTTTACGTGGGGTGTTATTACGCAACTGCCCAGGAGAATTGCGAGTAATTGAAACGTTCACACTAATTTACCGCTTTTAATTACTACCGTTACACCTTTTTATAAGACCCTTAATTAACAGGAACTCAAAAATTCTTTTTCCACCACTCATTAAAATAAGTCATTCCATAGATATGACAACAACTTTGCCCTGATTATTTTAGATCCAAATTAAAACAACTTAATTTAGTCCTATTAAATCAGTTTACAATCATAAAACCATTTGTACCTGTCTCTATAAACACACCGCTCTTATCACAGGGTTGATTTCATTATTTTTCTGGTAGATTGTATTTTAGGTTAATTTAAAGAAAGGTGTTTTATTGAAGAATTGAAAAAACAGTTTACTTAAAAAACGTATTTAAAAAAATATTAAGAAGTATTTTTGGATTTGTTTTTGGAAGTAACAGGTTAACTACGCTGAAGCCTAGTGCATCAAATCTTTGTAAGCGGCAAGTTTTTGATAACGAAACCTGTTTTTTTCATAATTGTAATAACTAAACTTTTTGGATATTTACTGACGAAACAAATTATTTATTATTCAATGGTGAACTCGGTTACGTTACGTTTCCTCGGGGTTATTAACTAAAAATAAATCCTTTAAATCTCTTCCCCAATGAGATAATTAGAATTAGGGTCCATAAATTCCTAGATTGTTATTTATAAAGTAAGGATTCGGTTAAATGGACAATGTTTTGCAGTTATTTCTACTTATTCAGATCCCATTTAAAATAATAAAAAAATTCCGAGCCATTCCGAAGATAACCAAAAAAATTCAATTTTTGAAAAAGTCGATTATTGCATTAACTAAAAAAGTTACAGAAAAATCTTTCGAATAAAAGTTATTTGTTTCATAAAGACGAATTTAAATATTTTTAAGGCCCTTAAAGTAATCTTACCTAGCAGTAAAATTACTCAAAAACCGATCAAAATATGAAGTTTGCGATATTAAGGTAAGACAAAATATGAATCGATTGGTATCATATAGATAACAATCAAAAATTTCTTTGATGTGTTATTATTGGGCTACGAAACGTTGCTTTTGCGTAAAAGAAACCCAATTTAAAAGCAGCAGTATATACAGGGTGGCCCAAATAAGAGTTCCCACCCAGGTTATTTTGAAAACAAATAATTTTTGAAGAAAACCCTGAAACCGGTCAATTTTTAATTGGTGGGGAACCAATTTTTATTTTAACATAAAGGACAACCCCTCACCCAGTTATGCAGGGAAACTACCCCTTCGGAAATCTTAAATGGCAATAGGGGTCAAGTGATACATCATTGTGAAGTTCCTACTATTCTCTATACAGCTGTCATATTTTTTTTTAATTTGGAATATTTGAGAAGTTATAGCATTTTAACTTTAGTCATGTAAAACCTGTTTTTAACAGGTGACATGGGCTTAAAGATTGATTTTGTTAAAAATAATTACAACCATACTTTGACTCTCCATCTAATAAAGATTGACCGGTTAGAGAGTGTTTTTTCAAAATACTTTTAGTTCCCACCCAGTTATTTTGAAAACAAGTAATTTTTGAAAAATAGCCTGAAACTGATCAATTGTTATTTAGTGAGGGACCAATGTATGGTTGTATTTATTTTTATTGTAACTTTTAACAAAAAGCTTTTTTAATCCATGTTATCTGTTAAAAACGCGTTTTGCATGTCTAACGTGAAAATGCTATAACTTCTAAAATATTCCATCAAATTAAAAAAAATATGACAGGTGTATAGAGAATAGTAGGAGGTTTCCAATGATGTATCACTAGAACACTATTGCCATTTAAGATTTCTGAAGGGGTAGTTACCCTGCATAACTGGGTATGAAAAAAACATAAATTCACTTAAAATAACCTAAAAACATGCAACCAAATAAAAATGTTATAGAATATCATTTGAAACATTTGGAAACACCTGAATTTTCTTCACAAAAATTCTCTAAAAACTCGACCAAATCATATTTGAATGTAAAATTTCTTCTTAATTGATAAAAAATTACTTTCAAATAGAAGAGGAAGTCAAAGAAAAGAGAGAAGATGCTGAAGAAAGGTCTAGACGTGGCAATCGGGCACAAAAAATCAACTACAATGAAAATACTGGTTGCATTCGAAGATGATTTTATTAACTTATATTTTATATTTAATTATTAAAAAGTAATTTAATATACTTACAATGGGCCTTTCGACGATTATTTAATTTATATTTAGTCTTAAAGATAAAATCAATTTTTTGATATCTCTTGTGTAAGAGCTAAAAATTTGAATTTATGAATCCGTGACGTCATAATATTCAAAAGTTCTAGTCCGGCAACGTTGTTGGTATCTCATATCGTCTCGTCCACCGCAAAGCTCAATAAACTCTGTTTTGACAGATGATGGTTACACAAGCTAACCAACAAGGAAATAAATTTGATATTTGCAATCTGTCATCACCGATCACAGACTCTAGAGCCGGTAGAGTTGATAGAGCAACGTTGCCGCTTTTTTGAACACAATTTCTAAATAAATTAATTTAAATTTTTTTGATGCCATAATTAAAAAACGAACCAGCCCATTAAATTAGGTTTTTTAAAAGCTATGCATAGTATAAAATTTATTGAAAAATATTTTACTGTGTAAAGGCCCATTATTGAATTATTTTAATTCTTTCTAGTTAATTTCATGGAAATTTCTCTATTTTTATTACAAAACTTTGAAATTCGTTCGAAATTTGATAATGAGAGAAGAATAGAGCTGCAAAATACTTCTTCCAATTAATTTCAATGGCAAGACAGAAAGCAAAGAAAAATAAGTTAAAACATCGTAATTTTTTCAGTTTTACGATTAAATCTAAAAAAGCCAATTAAGAGTGTTTTTGTCTTCTAAGTTCTAAAAGTACTTTAAATCAAGAAAATTTTAGGTTTCTAGTTGTTTTCTTTTACTTACCAAAACATTCTCAAATTAACTGTTTTAATTATTTTCCATCCACCGTTTTGTTAAGTTGTCATTACTATTGGGAATTTCGACTATGGATAGATGGCGCTATTTTGACGTAAATTTGAAAAAAACATGGAGGAAAAAGTAATAAAAGATTTTTACGCAGATTTAATTTTTATTGGTTTTTGTAACTGCGCCTCTGTTTAGATCAAGTTTTTTGTGTTTAAAAATTGTGTTTATCTTTTGTTGACCAGTGTGTGTTATTTCTTATTTGCATAATTGCATAAATACATTGTTTTGGGGTAAGTAATAAATTACAACCTGTAAAAAATATTATTATTTTAATATAGTAATAATAAACCCAAGGAAACTGATTTATAACTGCACGGAAATAAATTTTGCAAAAACAGGTTATGTCAAGGTAGACTTTTTCTAGCTTCAGCAAATAACTCCCAGAGGGCGTATCCCAAGTCGAAATTCCCAATAATTAAAATGAATGGAAATCACAGAGTATTTTTTATTACAAAACGATTTTATGTACATTCCCCTACGCAATTTTTTTTAACAGAAAGAAATATGATAAATGTCAGTGTAAAAATTTTAAACGAGTTTTTTAGTTTTAGCGAGAAACGGTCAACGGAAAAGTATTGTAACCAACTCGTTAGGTAAAGGATGATTAAAGAGCTCGACAGCATTACTGTGCTGGCTTAGGCTCACGCGTTAAAACGTCTCACTTTTTAGTCGCTCTTATTACCTCACTTGATGGTTAAATAACAATTCTTGGATTAAATTTGTTTCATTTATTTTTTACGCTTTGGTATATGTAGGAAATACGCGTCAAACTTTTCATGATTTGTAGTGGCTATATGACACATCATTGAATTCTGTGCCAATTAGAACGCTTCATTTTGACACGTGATCAACTTTTCAACTAAGAAAATTTTGAGGTACCGATAAAATTTATGGGAGTGTCTCCGTAACGGCGTAAGAAACTATTTATTAGATACTAGAAACTTCAAAAAGGTTAGATTATTAAATATTTTTTATTCATTATACAGGGTGAGTCGAAATTAAACAGCCAAATTTTTTAGGCCGATTCTATGACTAATTTTAAGATAAAAACTTCAAATTAACATACGTCCGATGAGGGAAATACAGCCCTTCAAAGATGGTGTAAAAAGGAAGGTTTTTGTAGGTTAATTTGAAAACGCTTTATAGTAGAAACTTCAAATTTGGTGTGAACCATAATACGCTTTAGATATGTTTCCCTGATTATTTTGAATTTTTTTTTGGATGCTTCTAAAGGGTAGTTTTGGAGAGGGATGGTAATAAAAACTGTGATCACTTTTTAATGGTTCATTTTTTAAGAGTTTTTTTTCAAAATAATGTTTGCCAAACAATTTCAGATAAAAAAGGTATTCTTGTTCGAACTCTGTAGAACGCACCATTTTAGAGAAAAATGCACATAATCACGCATTGGTCGTTTTAACGATATTTTACGGCACGTTAGGTATCTACTTTTTTCCACAGTGAATTCAAATAAGATTGAAACCATTGACATTGCAAGGTAGGAAACCTACGTTTCCAACAGTTGGTTACACTGAAACGATTGCGTTGTGCTCCGTTGAAAAAACCATTGCGAATATTTTACCTGCACTAATTTTAGTTTTAAAAAGCACTATTTTTTATAAAATTTGCAACACACTGAGAAATGACTTGAAAAAATACCCGAAGAAAAACTCCTGAGAGAATCTTTGGTTAAATTGTCAGATCAGATTTAAATTTGAATGAAAATTAACAGGTACACCAACTTAGCAAGTCTAAAATCATAACAGAGTATGTTTGGTAGCATAGTTTCGGTTTCAGTCTTTTTTGAATTCACTGTACAATACACGTCTTTTATTATTAGGTAGCTAATAAAATCTATGTCTTTATTTGATTATTTTGGATGTTTCAATTAAATTAAGGGTATTTTTAATTTTTATAACCTTTCTTTTCCTCAACACCTTTGAAGAGCTGTAGCTCCCTTAGGAAGCAAAATCGGACATGTGTTAATTTGAAGTTTTTATCATATAGGATCGCCTTAAAAAATTTGGCGGTTTAATTTCGACTCACCCTGTATAGTCATGATGAATATCACGCGTTTTTAAATTTACTCTAGGTAAAATTTACTGAATCCTCTCGAGTTCATTACACAATTTAATTCGTAAATTGTCATAAAAATCACAGGAACGTTCTCTCGATTCAATAAATATTACCGAGATAATTTAACCACTTGTGATATAATACCAGGTGTGAACGAAACATGGATCAACTCTATAATTTCTTTATTTATGAAAACAAAAATTTGAAATTTGACTATGTTGTATGGTTCAAGTAAACACATTTTATGCATTAAAAACATTTTTAACATCACGTCCGGTTTTACCGGAAATAACATCAACTTTTTTTTTTTTAACACCCCATTTTTTGTTCACAATTTTAGAAAATAAGTAGATATGTTTGTGACATTTTTTTTTTAATTTTTTTTTAAAATAAAAAAAAATAAACTTTCTTCTACTTACCTTAACCACAGAGGGAAGTTGTCAACCTTATGCAGGTATTGAAGTTTTTCGATGCATTTCAGTGGTAATTGTTTTGCAAGAATGCAAGAATTCTTCGGCAACGATTGTTTAAGGAATCATGTTTTTATGTATCCGCAATGACAAAATCTAAACGAAGAAGTTAAGTGAGCATATTGGCTATTCAATTTTCGATTTTTATCGAATTGGAAAATATCAGACGTAAGACTAACGCAGTTAAATGTGGAAGAAGATTTGTTTAAACGTTTTAGTTTTTAACCTGCTTTTCAAAAATATTTGCTACTTCCCTGCACAATTTATTTAAACTATTTTGTTACACTTGCGACTTAAGCATTCTTTTTATGATTTCTACAGAAAAGAAAAGTGTTCGTCCCAATACTATAACTTTAGGATTGACCTAATTTTATGTTATTAAAGAATATCACTCTAATTGAAGTTATTTTATCGGAGATTGGCCAATTTTTTAGCGTGATTAGTGATTATAATCATTAAAATATTAGCAATTTTGTATAACCAATACTTCATTATTTTTAATTAATAATTAAGGCGGCGATTTAATAAAAACGAGTCAAATAAAAACTTATTATTAAAAAATACGATAAACATAAAAGTTTTAATTAATAGGTAGGTACGCAAAAATGTTAAATAGGCCGATATCAAATTTTTTCCCATTAAAAAAATATTAATCAAAAATGCTAGAAGCTCATTTATTCTGTCTAAATATTATAATAGTATAATTTATTCATCCTGAATTTTTTAAAACATTTAATAGCTGAAAATGCCATAATTTATTCATCCTGAATTTATTTATACATTTAATAGCTGAAAATGCTACCCATTAGCATTTTTAGATGCTAAAACTTTTTATGTAATTAAAATCACCACCCATGGCTAAGATCTCTACGAAAAAAACAAACTGTGATTAGTGAATCGGAACGTGATAATAATAAAATATCACCAGAGTCAGCGGCTATTGGTTCTGTATATAAATTGAGGCTGATTATACGATAAAACAAGTGAATAGCTTCATATAAGCCGAGTAGTTTGATAAAAGAAATCAATAAACGTTAATATTATGTTTAATTATGTGCTTTTTCTGCATTACTCAAGAGGTTCGATAGCCTTGCGCCTTGCCTCGCATTCATTAAAATTGCAAGTTTCACTTTTCTTGGGATTAAATTAGATCGCTCAAAATAAATTGATTTTTCCGTTGCATTTTTTGCAGCCCGCTAGGGTAGCTCCTTTTAATTGGTCGTCTAAAGATTAATGCATTTGTCAAAAAGACTTATTGCCGATGAATTTATAATTAAACCCTCTCCCCAAACTCGATTTACTTCTTTTATTTTAATTAAAAAAATACTAATTATTAGTTCTTATATACAAGGGGCACAAATAGCAATTTCCTCTAAAATAATATTTCTAATTAAAAAGAATTTTGGAAAAACCATTCGGGTATAGGCATAAGTTGGGTAACTGGAACCATGGGGTAACTGGGCACTATGTCTTGTTATTTGTGATTTTGAAGTTGTTGCCTTTCCACTAATGGTTAATAGTTTTCTGAAGTGTATACCGCATGTAATATTATTATTCCAAATAATTATTTTTCGCCAAGCACTTCGCTATACCATTACTTAAATTTACCAAACATTACTTTCTAAGCAAAGAAAATAGTAAAAAGAAAAAAGTAGACGTGAATATTTTGAAGTTAGAAATTCAAATAATTTTTTTAAAGGATGTGTCCCAGTTGCCCCTGCGAAAACGTAGCATTGGAGTTACTGGTATAATATAATAATTTGGAAAACTGGAATATACTTACCCCGGTCTCTGAGTTAATGTCAGTACATTTATTGGTAGAACGAAGATATGGTCCGAAATTACCACAGGAAAACCACCAAAGGGGCGAATGATGAAGCTTACATCAGAGACGCATTAATTAGGCAGTTCAAGACGTTCAAAATGAAAAAAAAATCATTTACGGGGTTTCAGCTTTTTATGGAATCCCAATGTCACTACGAAGCCGGCACCAGAGGAGAGCAGAATTGGGTATATTGACTATCTAGAGAAGAAATACTAGATTTGGTTCAACTGTATGTCAAGAAAAATATGCTTAAAACTAAATTTATAGATGACCATCCAGGAGAAAAATGGTTCCTGAATTTTTACAAATAAAAAAACTTTCACTCAAGAAGGTGTGGAGGTTGTCAGGGAGAACAAGAAAATCTTTGAACGTTTGATGATCTGAATCCTAAAAATAAACCTAAAATAAAATTCAATTGTGATGAGAAGTTATTCCTAAGTGATCCATCCAAATCCAAAATTTTAGGAAAAGTAGGTTCTAAATGTACCCGAACTATATCTTCTGCTGGCAGAGAAAATACTACTGTTTTGGTGTGTTGTTCAGCTTCCGGACAAAAACTACCGTTGTTAACAATATTCAAAGGAAAAAAATGAATCTATGATTCAGCATATAGCTGATGTACAATAATGTTTACAAACTGATTTGAAAAATGTTTTCTGCAGAACATCCCAAAAGAACGTCAAATTTTAGGGGTAGTCGATGGACATGATTTTTATATCTCTTGTGAATTTATAAATAAAGCAATTTATAACGAGATAATTATTCTAAAACTTCCTTCTCAATCGTTGGATGTTGGAGTTTGCAGGGCAATGGAACAAGATTCTTTGTAAATGACACAGAGCAAATCCTAGAAAAGAGTGATATGCTAAGGTGCTTAACAAAGATCATATGCAAACCCAGGAATATTTCAAATGATTTCAAAAGTAACAGGCATACACATTTCTGAAATAGGTGGCTCTGATAGACATTAAATTGTAGAAAAGGTGTTTTTGGAATCAAACCTTATGAAGTTTAGAAATAGAATAAAATAAACCCAGAAGTGACCCTGCCGGGTACTAAAAATCTACATGTACCTGGACCTGTTCATGAAAAACCCAAGGAATCCCGGATTACACTTGTCCTTTGGTCTTGAAATATCCAATTATCATCAAGATATAACTAATACACTAAAGATACATTTACCTCTTACTCCTTCATGTTCTGCCTTAAACAATATCCATATAGGAACTATAGAGTTTTAACCTCGTCATTCAACAATTAATGTTGGTATAGAGGCGGACTCTTTTCAAGATATTTGAGTTAATCTGTTGAGAAAAGACGATCAAAAGGAAACAATAACCATCAAAAGAGTAGAAGGATTTGTTGAGTTGCGCAAATTATCACAACTGAAGGGTAAAAATGCACAAACAAAATCAATAGTAAACGAAAGTGCTCCTTTCGATAAAATTGAGCAAAGAAACAATAAGAAAGTTCATAATGCAGCTACGACAAATGCATTTGAACAGTAGTTTATTGATGTAGAAGATGATTTAGGGGATGAAAATCTATTTGGAATAAAGGAAGATAAAAAAATATCCCTAGACGTTCAAAAAGAAAGAAATGAATATGTTGAAGTTTCAGATTTTGTTCTTTGTATAACAAAAATACAAAGAAACAAAATAGAAAAATATTCGTATGCCAAATTATTCGAGTGAATAAAAAAGGTTATTTGGTGTATTGTGTTAGACAGAAAGATAATTTTTAAGTTTTCTCAAATGTGCCAGATATTATAAACTAACCCAACCTAAATTCAGATTGCGTAAGGAGGAGATTAATGTTGATAATTTGTTAGTAACATTAAATATCGAATCACTGGAAGAACGCAGATTACAAGCCGATCTATTTTTTTTCTGTACAAGCTTATACAAAACCAAATTAAATCTCCTGAGTTACTACGCTTACTAAATTACTATGTTAAACCAGAAGAATGCACAACTCGAAACAACTATATTTTTAGGATACCATTGGCACAAACTAATATTCGTTATAGTGTATAATACCTCGTATAACTAGGATTGCTAATTTTTTATCGACCAACAAAAAATTTGATTTGTTTTCCTTTTCTTTGTCAAATCAGTAACATTTTCTATGCTTTAATAATGTTTAAATTTGATGAGTATTTAAATCTTAATTAGTTAGTTTATAGTATATTCTCTAAATCATACCCAAAATTTCAATTCTTTATTGTATAACCCTGGTTTATTTATGTGTGTTTAATTTTTTATTTTAAAATTAAATAAACTTTATTTCCTTTTTTAGATGTTGGATTTCCTCGTGTACGGCCTAACCTAGGGAAGTAGCACGATGTGTCTTTTGATGTGTGAGAATGATAAAAAATTTCTCATTTTAGTTATGGACTTCAGAAGATAGTACTTTACGTGCAATACTGCAGGTTCCCAAGATTGCTATTTTTTGGAGTTGGATATATAGTTTTTCAGGTAAGTTTAAAGTTTTTAACGACTTGTGGATTGTTTTAGGTATCTCTCCAGTGGCCCCTATGATGACTTGGACAACGATCACCTTATTTTGTTTCCGGATTTCTTTTATTTCGTTCGCTAGTGGAATGTATTTTTGTATCTTTTCAGAATGTTTGTTTTTCAGGTTTACTGCAATAGGAATGGAGATGTCTATCAGGTAAGTGATTTTTTGTTTACGGTTTTCATATACAATATCAGTTATAATTGGCCTGTTACAGTAAAGTTTACTCTCTGTATTCTCAAGAACACTTTCTGGGTTGTACTGATAATATGGAGTAAACTTTTTTATTAGACCGATATTTTGTGCTAGTCTTTGATGGATTTCTTTAGCTATGTTGTCATGCCGTTGGGTGTATTCCAGTGATGCGCGACTCCTAACATAGTGGTTAGAGTATTTGACTAAAAAAATATCTGTATAGATTCCAGTTGCTCCCGAATATGAGATAATTGGGACCATTGACAGTTTTAAAAAAATGAAATCAAAATATGACAATAATATTTAAATTTTATTCACATATCAACTCGCTAAAACTCTCACGAGACCCCATATGCAATTGAAACTTGAAACCCAATAATCGATTCATTATCGCAAACTATTATTTTTTTCTCAAAAGTGATGTAAAATTAGGTCCCATTTAACCAACTGGCTCTTAGGGATTTTTCTAATACTTATTAGATTATAATCGAGGGATGAAGGTAGCATAAGCCATTTTTTGTAAAATTCTAGATAATTTTGAAAAAAAGATTTATTGAAATCTAAATCTTCACCTAAATAAAGTGCACCTGTTCATCTTTGAAACCAATAACGGTATATAATTTGATTTATGAAATATCTAGTATAAGCTTGTTTAAAGTTACAAGCATTCAACTGATGAAACATAAAAAATAGCAAACAATACACCTACAAGTCGGTGGTTCACAATGAGTATACCGTTTGTGGAGTTTATGTTTCAGATCAGATGGCATAAACATGTTTAACAGTGTTTGCTCGTGAACGCCTGTCCAATTAGTAATTGAAATCAGACAAACCCCAGTGAAAAAGATGCCGCGATAACTTGTTACTTATGAGGTATTGAACAATATGGAGAAACAAAAAATTGGCTTTATTTCGAGGTTTTTGACTTATTGGTAGGTTTTGAATTCATGAATACCACAAAAGTAGTTCAAATTTACATTAGTAGCAAATCATGTTTAAAATTTTTAATAAAGCAGAAAGCAGAGTTAATCAGTTCACGAAATTTATTTTTAATTTTCTGTATGAAATGATAAAGTGTGAAGCATAAAGCTATTCAAGTGTTTCTTTTTAATCTTGAGTTCGCCGCTTATATTTGTTTATGTATTTATATTTAAAGGGTCCAGTTTAGCATTTTTACGACGTGCTTAGCGGACTGCCTGCCGTGACGACCGGTGTGCCCTCTACTTTTCTCAACAATAAATATTCATTGAAAAATCGTCGGTAATTAGGGAGACTCCCCGATGCATTCCCGCCATTCCGTGGACATGATTAATTCCCATTTTAACTGGGACTAATGGAAGTCGCCGTTTTAAAATATGCAAGGATCACAGTATGGAACTAATTTTGAAAGTTTAGATTTATTTTAATAAGAAAAAATACAGGTAGATCACAAATTTAGGAAAAAAACGAGGATCATTAAAGTTATTAAGGTGATTGTGTCGAGGTAGGCGTAGCAATTTTTATTCGCCAAGATGCCACACTATAATTAGGCTACCTAAAAAAATCGTTAGTTACGTGTGAAAATTTGGTATTGGTATTCCAGCTCCTTTATTCAAAATTGCTTCATATCCTTCTTTAATTAACCAAGGAACCACTGTATTAGCAGTAAGTAGCGGTGCACTGTACCCTATTATTATGTTGTAACTAACGCTACCAATAAATGTCGTTCTCACTTTCCCATTCGATCAAATGATTTATCTATTCCAGCCACATATTAATGAAAATGGGACCATGTGAAAAAACAGTTCGTGCTATCCCGCGGTATTTAACCAAAACACAAAAATGTATATGAAAATACAATAATAAATCTTATGAGTACAATTATGTTCTATACTTACTTATCTAATGATCAATTATTACTGGTTTCGATTTTAAATCAAAAGTAGAAATTAAGAATTTTTAATAAGTAGGTAAATTACTAATCGGTTTCATTTTAATTATAAATACGACCTTAGAAACCAAACTTCACATATTCCTAATAAATTCATAATTTTTTTGTAAACATCACATTATTCAATATTTCTCGCTTCACGATTATGTTAATTACTGCGGTTGTATATTAATTTCAATAAATTTTAATATTATAATATTGAACAATAATGTATTTCTAAACAATAAAGTTGCGAATTAAAACAGCATTACATAAAAAGACGGTCACAAGGTTTGCACAAGAGCAATAAATTTGTCAACCTACAAAAGAACCAACAATCAAAGCTAAGGAGTTCGTTAGAAAAGATTTGAAATGTGCTCAGGGCCAGGCAATCATTTTGACTGAAATTTATGTACAATTAACGTCTAAAAATATGGGACGTATAAACAATCAATACAGGTGGCCCGAGTCGTCAACTTTTGAATTTCAAATTATGCAACAGTAATTAGAGCAATAAATAATGGCCGTTATTGTTATTAAGTTATTAACCGTATGGAAATAAAAGCGCAGGTTTTGGGCGCAGCTAGGCCAGATAGGGATCAGTTATCGGTGCATTTTCATTTTTTAATTTAATTAAATGTTTAGGCGATGCTTGAGGTGATTTTTGTTAACTAGATGAATGGAAATATGACTAAATCAACATGTTGGTTTTATTTATTACGATTGTAACTTTCTTTTTGAATATTTGAATAAATAATTGCTCTTGTTCTCAACAAGTTACTTCAATTTTTTCTAATTAATGCTCCGACAGAATTATATTTATTGCTAGGAAATATTATATTCTCATTAAACTTCGAATTATTACCCGCTGAGTCTTCCGATCTCTAAAGATACGAATAACGAATGCTACTTCAAAATAAGCTACACCGTTTACAGTTTACAGTTAACTGGAAGAAATTTGTCAAACCCGAAGTACAGATCATCTATCTGACAATTCTACTCTCAACAAACAATAACTTTAGTTTCTTAATCAATTGAATCGGTGAGTTCAAGAACAGTGAAAATTGCGGTTTTGAGTTAAGATACTCAAAGTACATAAAATTCAATCCTCTATAAAATGAGCTATAGGCTAGGTACCATCATAATGGCAAATGCTCAGTATGAGTCCTGGACTAACACCAAATCTAAAATAACCCAACCATGTTTCTTGATAAACTAAGTACTTAACATAATTAATTATATATTGAGATCAATCAGTACACGTCCATAATGTTTTTTTTAAATTTACTCAATACAGTAAGTTTTTTTTAAACGTTGACATGAAAAAAATCGAATCAAGATGTACAAGTCTTCTTTAGATATCAAAGCTGCATCTTTACAAAATATAAATCTATATTCATTATCTGAAAAATAACTTTTTGGACTCATACTATTCTTGGAAACACCGATTATGGAATAATAATAATCTGTAGGATTAATATTAACAAAGTTGGAAAATAAGGAACGTTTGTAGTAATATTGCGGTGTTCATAGAATATTAGTTTACAGTACAAGATGATACCAAGGTCTTTTATGTATAGGGAATTGACTCCAGTGAGTGTTTGAAGTTTATAAACATACTCAATAGGACTAATACTCCTAGTGAAGGTAATAGGGTATTTGACTATTTTTTACAAAGTAGTTTAAATGCTACAGATGCACCTAATAATTACTAAAAAAATATCAAAACATTTTTTTCAACGATCCGCTTAAAATAATTTGATAATTAAAATTTAAATTAAAATATTCCCGCCAAAACGCTCACGATCGACACACCCACTCCGTGACGTCACAAGCTACTAGTGTCAAGAATCGTCAGCCTATTTTTGTAGTTTATACCGATTTTTATAAGTTTTTATTCACAAACATGAATTTTAACTCGAAGAAACTCTACAAAATACTCAAAAAAATCGCCAAAAAATAACGTTAAAGACAGGCTGAATTTTATGTTTACTATCTTGTGACGTCACTCGCAGATTCGTGCAGTTTCGTGCGTTTATGGTCACGTGACAAAATATCCCAATTTAGCTATTTAATTTTAACAAATTAACCAGGAGTTTAACAAATTTTATCAATAAAAAACTGATTTTCGGTATTATTGTAAACTAAAGTATTATTTTAAGTATATATATGTTTGATTTTACGTAGAAAAAATCAGGGGGTTACATTTAAAATAAGAAAGTGGGTGCCATTTCCTGATAAACCGGAAGTAAAATGAAAGATTTATTCGATCCATAAAATTTGTTTTCTTAGATCATATAAGATACTAAAATTCTAATTTCTTATTTTCATAAATAAAGAAATTCCAGGGGTGGCCTAGTTTCATTTCCACCCGGTATATTAGAGTAAAACAAATTTGGTTAAAGCAAATATATTCATTTTAGTTTGACATATTATAATTTGATTCAAATAAATAATTTTCTTGACTATCTTTTGATATTATGAAATAATTATATTTGTGACCGATAAATTTGTTTATAAGAAATAAACCCTTAGTTTAAAATATAAATCATTTCTTTATAGTTTATCTTAACTAGGCTTATTTATAATAAATAAATTATTCGTTTTCGACAAAAAAGATTTGTCTAAGTCAAATAAAGACCCATCGTGGCTGTTTCGCGATTTGTGGTTTAACCACAAGGGTCGTGTAATCACAAGTAACTGCAAAGTGAAAGGCCAATAATTGGAGATTGGAAAAAATAATATTTCTGTGGCGAGGTAAGTAAAATAAACTTTTGATTCTTTATCTTAATTCTTAAAACTAGAAGTGACCGAATATCGAGAAAACATTGCTGCTAGTTTAACATGTATGAAGTATGTACCAGGTTTATGACTGATAAAATGTAATAGATAATTTATACTATCAGAGCCCATTCCAAGTTGGGAGAGTTAAAATAAATGAAGAATTAATAGCTGTTCATTATACTCAGTTTGATGTCGATAACAGATGAAAATAATTGTTCTTATAATACGCGAGGTACCTATACATATGTTTTTTTTTAATTTTTCAATTAATGTAATAAATAGTTTATTTTTAAAATATACCTCTTACTTATAAAATGGTTTTAACTAATTATAGCATTTTTGTTAAAACATATTGCAATTGAATATAACGTTAGTATCTTAATAATATGTAATTTTTATTTAATAAATAATTTATTTTATCAAATGTATGTTTCTTTCACCTGACCAAATTTAAATAAACTATATATTGTACTGGAATAAATATAGTATTTCAGCCTTTTTTTTTTTATTTCATTCAAATAAATTTTGCAATCTCGGGTAAATACGGTTTTTTATTGAATCACATATTTATTTCCCTTAAATGAATATTTATTTCCTTGAAATAAACTTAACTTAAAAAATTAAATATATAATTTATTTCTCTGAAATAAACGTTCATTTGGCCTTATACAAATAAGGCATTTATTTGTAGTAAATTAGGTTATAAATAAGTACTAGGCTTCCTTTTTCTTGTAGTGTAGTAATACCTGTTTTTGAATTTCCCGAATAAAACGCACCAGCATTTTGGATTTTAAAATAAGGATATAAGCCCTCACCTCGGAGGAGGAGTTGATCAAGATGGTTCAAATCTGCAGAATAATCGACATCTTTGAATTGAACCAAGACAAGACCAGCACCTCTTAACCTTAGACCATCAGAATAACACAACACATACCTATGAGATAATAATAATAACAAGAACAAGATGTATCAATAAGAAGAATTATTTCAATCATAATTTCCAAGTACAGTATTTTATAGGTAAAGAACGAAAAGTGTTACAAGGAAAAACTAAAGAAACCAAACTTTAATCACTCTTAATCATGGATCATCAATATTTAGTTTTTATCTACCGAAACAACTTATATGCTTGGCCAAGGATACTGTTAACACCAAAAGGGACTAAAATGATGGAAACGGTGAAACGGTGAAACGGTACTGACGATGAAACAGTAATGTCGTTGAAACGTCTGTACCAATGAAACACAGTGTTGTGTCGATGAAATGATTTTGTCGACGCAAGGATTAAGTAAAATGTCGCTATATCGATGAAAGTAAATTTTTAGAGTAAATGGTTTTTGACAACTAATAATTTCCTCTTTCAAATGTTAAATAGCGAAAAATTATGTTATATTCTAGGCTTCTCATCATCATCCAAGGTTTCCTCTCTAGAAAAGCTACCGAGACATTGAGAAAGTTGAAAAGGTCTGATTTCTGAAGTATTGGAAGAAAAAGATCCCAGAATGGATAAAATGTTACTGAATAGTAACCACAGTGAGTGCGTTTTACAGATGACTTAAATTGACCAACGAAATTCAAAGCCCACATTGCTTTTTATGAATTAGTTAATGGTTGGTTGTAACCCTATTTATATCTTCATTCAAACCTTTTAATTTAAACGTGAGCAATTCTTGAGTGTTTACAATAAAACCCTAAAAACAATTCTTTGATTACTCATGCAAATGCATTAATAAAAATATCCAGTGAGGCATTCTGAGATTTGTTTGGAGATACATTGTTTTTAAAATTCATGAAATAGGTGTTTTCAACATTGTTTAAGTCATTTAGTCTCAATTATTCCCAATTATTCCTCCCAATATTAATTACTTTCTCCACATCTAAGTTCTTCTTATTTGGCGGGATAATAAAAATTTCATAATCCTATTTGTTTCGCAGAGAACTTTCAGTATTAGTCGAATTTAGGGAAATTGTTAATGCTATAGACTTGGACGATACTTTAATTTCATTACCTTCATCATTAATATTAAGAATTACTGTTTTTACTTTTCGCCTTTCTACCTTCATTACCACTGGTAAATTCTTAATCACCGTTTAGGGAATGTAGAAAATTGGAATCAGCTATGGTTTAACACAAGTTACATCCTAAACTAATGATTTTACAAATTTATAAGGAGTAAGTGTTAGTCCATATAGTCTTTTTCATCTTATCTTGCTAGTTCTGGAGGTTCCAAAATAGCATTAATTTTTGTAGAATTTAAGGCACGTAAGACAACACCAATGATACAGCCTGATGAATAAAATGACTGTTAATTTTCATACAAACTAGATCGTGATGACCAAAAACATCACATTAACTTCCATAATGACAAATATGAGAAAAATATGATTCTACACTAGACCGTAATGAATAGTTTCTTCTATTGAAAATCTTTTAGGTGAGGACACTTTGAGAATTTCTGTGGTGGCATTACAGTTTTGTGTAGAACTATGTTCTGCATCATTGATTCCATGATCTAGACTCTTTACTTGCAGTTGCATGAATTCTAATCAGAGGTAGGATTTTGTTCCTATCTTGATATTTATCAATCTTGATAAAACTCAATCCTTGTTATTCCAATGCAAAAATAAAAGTCTGTCCTTGTCATGTCGTATACGATGTTGTATCGTGTGATTCGAGAATAGCCCCCCCTATTGAATTTTATCAAGCTTGATAAATATCAAGATAGAAACAAAATCTCACCTCTGGTCTCTAATTGAAGAGGTTGATAAGAAATTGTAGTTTTTATTGAAAAATCCCTCTCTTTCTGTACCTTTGAAGCTTTTGGAATAAGTAATCCAGATTTTATTTTCCATAACTCTAAACGTTCAGAAATTCCATTACAATGTTTTAAATTATTACTGAATTTAAATCAGAACCCACATAAATAGAAGCCATCAAGACATGTTTTTAAAATACAAGTTGTCCCAGAGTTGTGAGGAAGTAACATTACTCTAAAATGAAAAAACATATCGACATGCGGTTTTCGTTAGAATATATTATACAATACTTTTAAGCGCAGATTTTCAAAATATTTTAATAATATACCGGGTGTCCATTCCAAGATGGCGGACCTAAACTATGTTTTTTTTAATGGAACACCTAGTATATTATGAAATTTTTTCTATTCCTTATAAAAAAATAATTACACTTTGTATAAACTTTTATGGGTTTATCTACACTCGTTTTGCTGATATTTGTCAATTAAGCCAAAAAAGATCCATTTTTGAAAAATCACTGCTCTAACACAGATGAACATTTTGGGTTGAAATTTTCTGCAAAAGTTTTCAACATCGTCTATCATATCAAATTTAGGTTTGTGATAATTTTTTATCAGGGTGCCTTATGAAACGCAAATGGAACAATTAAACGAAATTTTCAAATGGAACAGCCTGTATATTTTAACATCATTCGATGCCATTTTTTCAAGTTTTCTACTGATGTAATTGTAGTATGGTCGCATGTCAATGGTTAAGAAAAAAGCAAAATAGAGAAAGGTACAAATAAGTATTAGGTAAGCAAATTAAAAAAAATCCTCAAAAAAATTCATTAAGAATGCTATTTTGTCTAGTTTTCACTGATTCTCAGTTTGGATATTAGTATCTCCTAAACCATTGATACGCGACCATACAACCAATATATCAATGGAAGTGATTTTTCAAAAATTGATCTTTTTGGCTTAAATGACAAATATCAGCAAAACGAGTGATTACACTGGTCAACACCATTTTTGTTTCTTAATTTGTTTTTACTGTTATTGGGTATTTCTATGGCTCTGGCTCTGATTTTGAAAAAAATACTGGATGATTGCTAACAGCTTAACTGTTATGAAATATACAGTCTTACTATTTTGACTAAAAAATACAAGAACATTACTCTATATACGAGCAAAATTTTTATTATACACTATCAAATGATCTTTTATACGATTTCCTTGAATGAACGACTTTAGGTTGATCTCGTTGCAAACTCCAGACTCCAGCAGTAGTCGGCCATCATATGCGAGTCCCACCTTCCTTGATAACGCTCTTCCATTGTCCGTATATCCTGATGAAATCTTTCGCCCTGCTCCTCACTAAAATCGCCCAGATTTTGAAGGAATCGGTCTAAATGCGAGTACAGGAAGTGAATTTTTATTCTCATATTGCACCTTAGCTCTTGCAAATTCGATAGCATGCACTCAACAAGCTCGACATAGTTATCAGACTTCTTGTTGCCTAGAAAGCTACTCATAACCAAAACATATGAATTCCAGGCTTTCGATTCGAGTTCAGTCATTGATTTGACCAAATTAGGATCTTTCACGAGTTGCCTAATTTGTGGTCCATTAAACATACCAGCTTTCCATTTCTCAATACTTAATCCTGGAAACTTGCGTAAAGGAAAATTGAAACATTCGTCATTTTTGTCAAGCGCCTTTACAAACTGTTTCATTATGCCGAGTTTTATATGAAGTGGTGGAAGTTTTGATGCGGTCTCAACATTTTTTGTACCAACTTTCAGCTCTTCTCTCACCGGCCAAACTTTTTGTGACCAATGGCGTTGCTTGTGTCTCAGAAACACATGAAACAAGGGAACTTTGTGTACCCACCTTGTTGACCTAGAAGGAAGTTAACCATTTTTAAATCAACACAAATGGCCCAGTTGTGGTTTTGGTACTTAATTTTTTCCATAACCTTAGAAATATTTGTGTATTCTTCTTTCGAACTCGTCAAATGTGCAATAGGTATAGATCCGTATGAAGCAAAACATACGTTAAACTTCTTTTGCTGCTGTCTATAAAAAGACTTTTTTAATCCCATCTGTTGCAAAATACCACTAACATCATTACAAAACACAAAATCCTTCTCTTCAGAAAAATACGATAATAGAATATTTTCTCGGGTACGATAAAAATGGTTTCCGGAGTAGGAAAATTATTTTCTTTTAAACGAGAAGCTAAAATTTCAGAAGCTTCCTTTGGCAAGTTCAGATCTCTTACTAAGTTCTTTACGCCCGGTTTCTCCACCATATCTTGAGACCAAACTAAACCTTAAATTGCTTATCAGACCCACGTGGTTTTAGAAACAGCCAATTAGAAGAAGACTGGGAGCGTAGCATCTGTTTTGAGGCTGAGCTTGGTGAAGTTGCGTCTAAAGACATGTTGGAGAAACCGGGCGTTAGTTCCTTCTGATTAAATGGTTGAGGTTCTGATGGGCTACATTTGTAGTCTGGATCAGAGTCTTCACTTGAGCTATTTTGTTCGGATTCATGGAGATTTGGATCATCAGGGGATTTAGATGTGATGGGTTGTATCTCCCGTGATTTTAATTGAGGTCGTTGAGCAGAAGCTATGTTACGATATGACCACTTACTTCGATTTCCAGGATTAATTCCATTTATTTTATTTCGAGGTTCTCTCCAAATCATAGGTGCTACGAACTTTATTGCATCTCTTTTTCCACCGGACTACAATCGCAGACATACAATACATTTCTGGCATACAATATGAGGAACCCACGGCTTATCTTGATTCCATAATTTTATTTTATTGAAGATACGCAGTTTTCGATATTTTTCAAAGATATGTTCGCCACAAATATAGCAAAAACTATCTGGATTATGCAAACAGCATCTTCTTAACGAAGCCATATAGGAAACAAACCCAAATTATATTTCAGTGTCCGACAAAACACAGAAATCTAAACAGAATTGGTGAGTTACGTTAGTTTGCTGTAACTCAAAAACAAAAGCTGTGACAGGAGAATTGTTTCCATATTTAAAAACTGAGTAAGAAACAAAAGAAAATCACAGGAAACAAACATTTTTGTTTGTTTTGAACCTAGTAAATTTAAATTTTCAACTTTTGGAAAACTTATAGTTGGAGCAAAACTTGGTTAATTGATGAAGCATTTCTGAACTTTGAAAAAAATGGAGTTTTTTCAAGAGAATATTTTGCTTGAGATGTTTGATATATGATTTATTTGCTTTAAATAAAAGGGAGTTGTATGATAATAAACAATGAATCTAACACCTGAATACCTGTTTTAATTCGTGAGCATGTTCGGAGTAAGATTATTATGAATATGTATAGGATTCCGGCGTGTGTGGGCGTTTAATTATTAATAAAGTTTTATCGAGCGGACGCCTTCTAATTTAAAGGCATCCAGTTTCTTAATTGCGCATTATTATCTAATCACGTTAATTAACAGTGCTCCCTACAGTACAACGGCACGTTGCGCGAACAAATCGCAGCAATTAAAAAAAGTTGTGGTGTTCACTAATTGCGGCAGCCGTCCATTATTTGCACCGGACATTAATGCGCTGTAGCATACGTTCTTAGGTTTAATTTTTCCACTTGGAATAATTCACATGCAAATGAAATGGAATTTAAATTTTGAAAATTGTTTCGCCACTTTTTCGTCGAGAAGTCGTTATTAAGATTATTAAATAGGCAAATATTTGCTTCTGGATAATTTAGCATTCGCCACGCGCTCATTTGTAATAATCTTGAGGCGGTGTGTGGGAATTGTAGGAATTAAGGCGATTGACGGTCCGTGAAATGCAATCGCGAGTTAAAATGAAATTGTTTATGTAAAAGGCGATCAGACGCCCTCCTTTTCTTTTCTCATCTACACACTACTCATCTCGTATTCCCTTACATGACAATTAATCATCATCGCGGACGGACATAATAGAATCGCAGATAATAAGTAATATCGTGTCAGGATGCATCGAACGGTTTCCTGCTCTTGCTTCTTGCTTCTTGGGTTATTTATCTTTGTATCATCGACGGGACTTCTTTGTTTTAGTTTTTTATGCCGACCGACTGATTATAATCTGTAGCAATTGGTGTGCCACACGTATCGCTCATTTTTTAGCACCGCTGGTAATTATTTGGTCGCTTTTTTATGGGAATTTCGCGCTTTTTCTGATTATTATATCTCTTCGAATTAAATAGGCATGTAATAAAATCGAACGGTCATTTATTACCGTTTTAATATGATCTCAGCATGGGTGCACAAGATTACAGTGGAGGGCGCAAGATACCGTTTCACCTTTAACTATTCCTGGCATAAAATCGTACCTAGCTTTCCGATCGCTTAATGCGAATTGCGTTACTTTTCCATCAGTTCATTCAAGTGTAAGTTTCCGCGTTTATACATTTTATTTTTGGGATTGGCCTCAATGTTTACAATGATTTGGCTATTTTAGAATTATAAAATGTAGCGTGAAATGGGCGACGATAGATAAAATCTAGTCGGTAAGTGGTTAAGAAATAAATCATTCAGTTTTTAATTATCCCAAGTGTTCGCGTTGGGAGCGTTACACTTTCGCACGGTAGTTTGTCCTGCGGGCGTTTAAAAGAGAAACAGTAGTCTTTGCTGCCCTAAAGCCGCCCGTGAATAACTAACGCAACGACAATGATATACACGCGAGTTCAGAAGTTAAAAAGGCCATTGTGCGCTTGGACTCGACAAGTGATTTACGGTTTTTCGATTCTGAAAGTTTAGATTGTTTGATGGTCGAATCTGATTAACATAAATAAGCTGCTTTGGTTTTCCTCGCTTTTAGATTACAAAACCAAATTTAACGAAAGCCTACCAGACGTTCTTATTTGTTCCTCGACATAACTAGAATGATCCCAACTCCGATAACGTTCCCATTTTATCCTCACAAATCACAAACCAACAAATATTTACTAATACAATACTCACACCAACCATAAACTTCAAATTTTGGCACACATCTAATTAATTCTTCTAAAACTAAAACTTCTTCATTTACTTCTAAGATAAATAAATGAATAAAATGACATTTAATGTATGCACAGTCTTTCTGTAGGTGGATTAAACTATACAGGGTGGTGATAAAGTTTGGAACCAAGGTCATAACTTCCGTAAAAATTTTTTTTGAAAAAATCGCTCGGACAGGTCAATTTTTGTTTTAAAAATGCCATCTTTTGGAATGAAAAAAATATTCATGACGTCACTGATAACTTCACTATGACGTCATCATCAATTTTTTTAAATGGAAACCCCTACTTTTTTTACACATTTTTCATAGACCTTTTTATCATATTAATGATCACATAAAAATATTTAAAAAAATTTCAACCATTTTTGAAAAAAAAAATAAATTTACTGAAAAAAAAAAATTATTAATTCTCAATGAAAATATTACAAAAAAAAAAGTAAATTTTTAATTTACAAGTAACAAATTTTAAAGAAAATGTTCAAATTGTTCCCCATTGACCATTTGGCATTGTCCCATTCGAGTGTAGACACTCTGAATACTAATGTTAATAGCTTCTTCGTCAATTTGTTGCAATTCCGTCCTAATTCTAAGCTCCAATTCTTGTAAATTATTAGGTCTATTGAAATAAACTTTTGATTTTAAATGTCCCCACAAAAAAAAAATCAAAGGGCGTTAGGTCGGGAGATCGCGGAGGCCACTCAATTGGTCCCCTCCGACCTATCCATTTGTTGGGAAACGTGGTGTTAAGGAATTCTCGCACCGCCCTGCCAAAGTGTGGAGGAGCCCCATCTTGTTGAAACCAAATGTTTTGGTTAGGAATGTTGCGATTTTCATAATTGGGGAAAATACGAAGTAAAACTGGTAGCAAATCAGTCCGCAAAAAATTCAAGTATCTTTCGGCAGTAAGGTTTTCATTAAAAAAGTAAGGTCCTATAAAACGTCTGCCAATCATTCCCACCCATACATTTAACTTTCCCTGTCTTTGACTATGGGATTCTACGGCCCAATGAGGATTTTCCTGTGACCAATACCTACAATTATGTCGATTCACTGATCCATTCAATTGAAAGGTAGCTTCATCGGAGAAAATTATACTACCTACTTAAAAAATTTGGATTTTGATCACATCGCGCCATCATTTCTTCACAAAATTGCAGTCGGCGATCGGGATCATCTTCATTTAACTCTTGTTTGAGTTTTATTTTGTATGGGTGATATTTTTCCTTTTTTAATAATTTTGCGACATAGGAATGATCTACATTATTATTTCTTGAAATATCTCTTGTTGAAATATTGGGATTTTCTTCAATCGCAAGTAATAAATTTAATTTGGTTTCTTCATTCACTTGAGGCCGTCCTTGTCGAGGCAAATCTCCTACAGATCCTGTTTCTGCAAATTTGGTAACTAACTTACTTACTGTAGATCTTGAGATTTGCGGTCTATTTGGATATTGCTCATTAAACAAAGCACAAGCTTCCCCATGGGTTCTTTTTCTATCGCCGTATCCTACCATAATTAAAATTTTGATTCTTTCGCGTTCGCTTAAACGAGGCATTTTTAATTTCGCAAAACTTAATAATTGATCATTATTATTAAACAAACGAAGTAAGCTATTCAAGCATTGGTAAATGTATTTATAATTTTATTTGCCATACAAAATAACGTCAACTAAAGCACTTTTATAAAGGCAATTTTTATTTCAATAAATTTTGAATATCAAAAGCTTTTTCAAAACTCAAACATTTTATTTTAATTACCTTTTTCATTAAAAGTTATTTAAAATTAGTTTTAAGAAAATTCCAATTGTGTAAAGAAGAAAAATTCGAATATTTTCAATAATAATTTGTTATTTTTAAACTAAAAATTAGTTTAATTTATTTTTCTTGCCATATTTTCATTGAGAATTAATAATTTTTTTTTTGAGTAAATTTATTTTTTTTTTTTCAAAAATGGTTGAAATTTTTTTAAATATTTTTATGTGATCATTAATATGATAAAAAGGTCTATGAAAAATGTGTAAAAAAAGTAGGGGTTTCCATTTAAAAAAATTGATGATGACGTCATAGTGAAGTTATCAGTGACGTCATGAATATTTTTTTCATTCCAAAAGATGGCATTTTTAAAACAAAAATTGACCTGTCCGAGCGATTTTTACAAAAAAAATTTTTACGGAAGTTATGACCTTGGTTCCAAACTTTATCACCACCCTGTATAATAGATTCAGCCTACGAAAATTAGGTCAAGTATCGTACCTAGTAAATGGACTCTAACGGACCTAAATAAATCGGGAAGTGATCTCAACTTCAAACATGCTTCTTGGAAGCAGGTGGATCATGTCCTTGGCCTAGTCCCGAACATTCCTTGGAATTTACCATACACCTGTATGTAGTGCAGAAGGGTTGTCCTGAGTTTCTAGACATAAATTTAGAAAAAATAAATGAGCGTGTAATCGTACCCTGATTGTAGGTAAAAAAATCTACACAAGAACCCTTCTTCTATTTTTTTAAGTAAACATAAATAAGCAAAACTTTAAACAGAGTTCTTTGGTTTTAGGATACACCCAATAATGAAATATTAAAATTTCTTAATGTGTTTCATATTTTTATATCAATAAACGTCTTTACGAAATTAGCTTTGTAACAATTTTTATGGTAACTAAGTTTTATAGGATAAAAAGGTCATGTGACACATAATTTGTTTAATATGTTTTTTAATTATATTAAAGTTAATCTTACAAGAGTATAATTATAATGAAATTATAAAATTGGAGTTTTAATAATACAAGTTAATTGACAAAGATAAACACCTTCATTTACACTCTTCTCGTTATTAAAAAATTGCTTCATCACCGATGTACTCTCTGACAATAACTTTGTTCATAAATTGATAGAAGTTTATTCCAAATTGACCGTTCAGTATTACAAGTAACTGTCAATTCTACTTTTGCATTATTCATACTACCAACTATGTATAATTAATTGGGCCAATGCATCATTTTGCCTGATTTTTTTTGTATACATTTCTTACATCAGCAGAGTATCCAGCTGCTGGTTCTCCTAATAGTTCAACATTTTCACAAACCATATCTTAAACATCACAAATCACGATATCTCAATAATAATTCAACTTGTCGCTTCAAATTAGTCCAGTTTGCGCCTCCCTCCAATTTTTGAATTTGAGGCTTAAAATCATTTTTTTTTAATAATTTCTCAGCAAAAATTGAAAGTAATAAACTGTTCCAAACCTTCTGTGCCCATAAATTATTTAATTTGAATAATAAATTTTTTATTCAACTTATAATTGCACTTCGACTTGAATTGTAATTTGTTATTTGAAAATTGCATCTCAACTTGTAAAAAATGTATTATCACATCGAATTTAATTTCGATAACCATATTTTTCATGGCAATACCCAAAAAACACACTTGTTCTGTCTCATTTCTTTCTTTGTTCTTTTGATATCCAATAGTTCGACTAAAGGGCGTTAATTACCAAACGAATACCACAATTTTATAAAAACTCTTTATTAGAACTTATGTATTTCAAAGTTAAAACTTCATCTTCAGAGGATACATAATAATTTTTATAAATGGGTTTTTAGTCATTCGAAGTTAATAGTAAATAGTAGATCAACAAATCTCAACAACATATGTCAGGGAACAATTTTTTTGCGTTTTTATCATTTTTTCAAAATTACTCCCTTATAACAGACTATATACATCAAAAAAAAATTCTATATGATAAATAAATTCAATTTCAAGGCAAAACAAGAGCGTTTTTGTTAATTTTTTTATTACAAACACCAAAAAATCAATTTTTACTAGCGAGGAGTACGCATTTCAAACATTTTGACGACTATCCTCTTAATAACAGAAAACAGAGGTTTCTAAAGCATGGGAAACACCAGTCATAAGTTCCGAAGATAATGTGGTAATTGACCCCAAAACAAGGCCTTTCTTGTTACTGTTACCTAATTCAGGATTTCTTCAGTCATCAAATTAGCGAATTTTTCCTTAATTTCTTTTTCGGTTTTTGCAGTAGTTGCGAATTTCATCAATTTGTTGATCAACATCATCGACATTTGATTTAATTTCTTTTTCGATCTTGGTTGTTTGGAAAATATCTTAGAGAATCTTTGAGCTTTTATCACTGTTCCTAGCCAGGACCTGATCCAGCTGTATTTACACGAAGGGTAAATCCTGTTTTTGCCGATCCATTCCCTTTAAATAATTGTAATTTTTTGTAATTTTTATAGTTTTATGTGATTTTATCATTAAGTCCATCGCAATTTCAATAAAACTCATAGCATTGAAATATTTATGTAATATTTGTCCAAAATTAACTTTATCTAATTTATTATTTAATTAAAACAAACATTTAGATAATTAATACTTATGTATTTAATTGAAGCGTGGTATCCCCAAAGGGTCTAAGCCAGGGGTGTCAAACTCATTTAAGGTAGAGGGCCACTTTTGGTTATATACCCCACTATGAGGGATGAAAATTCATGTTAAAAAAACGTTTATTGTTTATTAAAAACAAAATATATCTATATAATAAATGAAAAAAAAAATTCAAAATAAAACAATAATAAACATAATTATGGAAACAGTCTTTTAATTATAAATTTAGTTTCTTTGGACAGATACTTGACATCTCTTTTGGCTTGCTAATTTTTCCTTACCTGGAGTTAAATCTTGTGCTGCACATATCTTCATCAATGAGGATAAATGTTCATCTGTAAGTTTGGATCGGTGCCAACTTTGATTAAATTTCATTGCAGAAAAAAGCTGTTCACAAACAAAAGTGCTTCCAAACATAGCTAGTGATCGTCTTAAAATTATGATGCGGGCCGCAAATTATGACCGCGAGTTTGACACCCCTGGTCTAAGCGCCAAATTTTTGATAATTCAGTTTTTGCTTAAAAATGGGCCTCCTACAAAATTGACTGCTTACTTGTGTTCTAATTTTAAGTTCGTATCTTTTATTGAATAGTTTTTATAATTTTAGTATATTGTTTATGTAAAACGTAACCTTTAAGGCCTCTGCACACCGAAGGTAACTTCGCTGATAACATATATTTCTAAGAATGTTAGAGACGAATTTAAAATCTAGGACGTAGATATGATGACAGCATTTATTGTCAACATTTGCTGACAACAATTTTTATCAACATGTTACAATTCTATTATAAAATTTTAGTCCCATTTTTGCTGCCAACTGTTGCTGGCAACATTTGTTATTATTTTCAATAACATTTTGGCAACAATGTTGTCAGCATTGTTGGCAGCAGAAATTTTGCGAACACTCTGGAAGCGGTCAGGATAAAAGGATGTTAATAACATGTTGATAAAATGTTTACAGCAAAACATGTTATCAACATTCATTAAACCTATGTATGTAAATACATGTTACTATCCGTATGTTATTTAGGTTATTAACATTTGCTGCAAACATGTTTTGCTGCCAATATGTTATTGTAAGAATTTTGGTGTGTGAGCACCTTTAAACTAAATTTTCTGTAATTTATGTATTTGGCACTTCGATACATTGGGAATACCACGCTTCATTTAAAAGTGCAAGTCAATTGTTTGGGAAAGTTTAAGTTTTCTTAGCTTCCAAGGGACGTCTCGAAATTTCGTGGGATTTTAAAATGTGTTCAATATGCTTCCAGTTATTGTAACCTTCCTTTGATTGACTAGAAGAAGAAGCAGATTTAAATCGCTTGCAACAAAAGTAGAAGATCGTGTCGTTTTGCACAAAGTAAACAAGGCAGACCCGAAAAACTTCATTTTCGTTTTTATTAGAAAGAAAATTATAATTGGGCGGGGGGGCATTTTCACCATTAAACTAAAAATACCCTTCCCGAATTTCCTGGGTAGGCAAAATTGCAGGGGGTAAAGTAAAGAATTTTTCATAACTTGGGGATGAAGTGTTATCATAAATTCGGAAAATTCGAGGATTTCCTTGAGTATCTGAGACTACCAAGGGTTCATTTTAATCGTGAATTGAAAAGTATAAGTAACTAATTGGGCTTGATCGTCTTTCATAGGAAAAGTCTGTATATCTGTGCCAACCAACGAAAGCAATACTTTCTTTTAGTAAGTTTTGGATTTAAGGTCAGTTTTTATTTAGCTTCGGAGCGAGATTCCAAATTTTGTGATGAAGATCCCTGATTTCTATGGTCTTCGCTTAATTTCGAAGCTCTTGTTCAGAATAATTTAAAATTTTCCGCTCCAAAATTTTACACGGTGAGCAGTCGCCTACTTCGGCCACCCCTGTAAGGGGCCCTTGTTCCTGGCCTATCCATCCCATCTCTTTCTCTGATAGGAGACATGTGCATTACATTTTTGGTTACTTTCCAAGGAGAATAGTCAGTATTATTATCATGGGTAAGTACTTTGAATGTAGAAATTTATTTTACCTGTATGTAATACCCAATAAGCCAATATCCCAGAACATATTGAGAATTTGTAAATTTTGAGAAATAAATTCATTGTACCATCGTCTGATTTTACTACTAATACTGGCAAGTTAATTTACTGGAAATTGAAGAGGAATTATTACTTTCAACTAATATTTTGAAGAATGAAGAACAAAATATGGCTCTTACTAGAAATAATGAAAAAATAGGAATCTTCTGAAATATTTATTGTTGAAATCGTGTGTTGAAGGACACAGGACGAAATATTGAGAAGTCTAGGGTGAAAGCTGTTGAAAGAAACAGAAGAGGAGTTACGTATTTGCGGTGGGATAAAAGAAGCTGAGATAATTTGAAGGATTTTTCCGACGCATTGTTTTAGGAGCAGTGGCTAAAAAAGCCCGGTAACTTATATGGGCAGCGATGCGATGGTATCGCGACGTGAGTTATTCGAACGCCCACCGTGCTTCAACCTCTCTGGAGTTCGTTCCTTTCGCTTCTTTCGCTCCTTTCGCTACTCTTCCACTCTTCCGAAGACCGAAGGACGTTCTTTCGATTCTCTCGATTCCTCAACAATAACACAGTAAATATAGATTGCGCGTGAAAAATGGGCTTCCACCTGAATACAGAACGACTTCAATGACATAAATATAACAAGTGAATGTGTATTATTTATTTATATAAGTACCTTCTAACTTATATAGTTTTCTTCCAGCGCGGATTTCAATTCGTTTTATAAATATTTATAAATATGGAGGAGTGAGAGCCGGTTATGTGCTGGCTATAAATTCGAACAGCCAGTTTGTATTTGTACCAATTATTGGACGACGCGCGGCTTTGCACTACTCCATTTCGATGAATTGAAAATTAAAACAATTACAGATACAAACTACTGCATAAAACCCACAGCTGTTGAACTGTTATTTAATTGAATACACCAAACATGTACACAATTAATCTTCACTTTATTTCGTTCCAACATAAATATTGGTTTTAATAATTTTGCTGTTTACGCTTGAAAGCACCATTTAATTATTTTTTTTGTTTCCTTCTTGGCTTCCACCCATAGGATATCATCATATGAAAATAAATGGTTGCCAATTCCTTTTATTTTAATCATTAATACGATCAACAAAACGGACGATTAAAATCGCTTTTTTATTTAAAGTATTCACCTGTGCGAATAATTTGAAAAAATAAAATACATTCGTTTGTATATAGCCGATTTCGTAAATCTCCAAAAATTGATTTTGAAAACAGTTTTCACAGGCCAGCAATTTAAACTCGAAGAAATCGTATCAAAGACTGCTAAGTACTTCCTGCAATTACATAAAGGTAAGTAAAAGATAATCTTACAAATTCGTACGAGAATGGTTCCTTAATAATTGGTTATGAAAGTCCTGCAGTTATCGCTCGATACACTAAAAGTGAAATGGCCGTTGGCAGGTATTGTTTCATTGCAATTACACGTGCTAATCATATGTAGCTCTGCCTGTTTTGATACGGATTTCGGCCAAAAATTAAATTTTATGATTTTCCTTGTAATTTCTTACAGCTTTTGCATTCGAAGTTGCTTATTTGCCAATTAGGTATGAAGCGTACGAATCCCAATAGCAAAGCGCCCCGCAATTTGAGGGATAATTTAAGACTGCACGTAACCCTCGAGTGCATGCGAAGTACATGATGTTTAAGTTTATGCACATATGTAGGTGCATACACCTGCTCACCACCCCTGGCAATTAAATGTTAGGTGAACCACGCGCTTAAATAATTGGTCATGATTGCATCCAGCAACATCCCAAACACGCGAGCCACAATTATTCCAAGTGATTCAGCCTTGTCTCACTAGATCCTCCACAAGGACATTTACGCAAAACACAGCCTTGTTGGACCAAAGGACAATACGCCTTAAGTTAAAAATATCTCCAACAGCCGCACACGATTTTAAAATAAAATTACTTCAACATCATAATTGTCTCAGTAACAGTCGTAAATTTGTAAGATGTCATTTCAAATTTATTATCTAAAAAGCATTTGTGTGTTCTTCGGGATTTGGAAACTGGTGTCCCTTTAACGCACGTCCTCAATCGGCGGAAAATGTTAGGTGCTAATAAATCACGCTTGTTAAACCTGTCAGCGCATAATTCTTCGCGTATTTATTTCGCAGAATCATAATTCAGTCTTTCACTCGTCAAATCTACGAACCGACGAACGCATTCCTTGCCTGCTCGTAAATTCTAATTTCTTCTTCATTTTTCCACCACATCGCATTCTCCTCACTCTCTGCTTTAATTTCTTCTTGACAAATTCTTTCTGCCTATACAAAAGTCCAATCGCACATACTATATACGATTTATTGATTTCGTCTCAAATAATAACACATAAAAATCATCAAGACGAGGCATCACATATGATTTCAATTCAATAACTGAAATATTTGTTGTCTCCAGTTATTTTTCATTTGACGCTTGATTACTTTAAAAACATTATTTTGGCATACATTTGGAATATAATAATAATATAATAATATCCTAACCAACTCTATTGAAACTCCTAGAAAAAATAAGAGTTTGTAAGGAGAAATCACTGATACCATGCTGATACTTACCAAACATATACAGAACGTGTCATATTGGGCTCATTACACACATTCACAGCCAACGAAGCTTCATATAGCTTTAGTCTTTAGTAATCTTCCCTGAACAGTTGCCTATTCCTCGTTGAAGGAACGTATACGCTATAGCGATAGCCCTTTTGTATTCTTGTACGAGCACTATCGCGAGCTGCGCTCATTCGCTAAAAATATCTTTATTAACGAATCAGCTTTTACAATATAATACTCCATAAAAACTAATAGTACAATGTGGCACTAATACAATGGTTTAAACTTAAAACAATTTTCCCAAACCTTGCCGTGGTAAAATCAGGCACATGTTCCGCACTGTGCCGCACAATGTTCACAACAATGTTCCGCCTGGTGTAACGGGTTTTGGAAGCATGAACAAACTGTTCCCGCACTCCAAGAAAATGTGCACGAACATGTGGAAACATTGTACTGCACTTTTGATTTCGGTGGATAGACCAGCCGTGTGCACGCACACTGTTCGCGCACTCAAATTATGTTTACACTCTGCGGACGAAAACATTTAGTGTTCGTTGGTAGAAACCGCATTGTTGAATCATTTATTTAAACTAATATGGAGTGGTCCAATGAAAAGATTATAGATTTTCTTAAACAGGTGGAAGTTTGGACGGCAAAATGGAAAATCTTGAGGTGGCCGCTATTTTTAATTATAAAATCAGCAACGTGGTTTAACTCTTCTTCTTTTGAAATGACACAAGCCAAAGCACAAAGCAGTACGTCCTCATCGGTTAACATGGTGACTAGGTTTCATGGTAAAATTTGTTCCTGTTTTAGTTTTTAAATGCAAGTGCTGACACATGCATATAGTTGCGAACAAATTGTTGCGCACTGTTCATAACAAAGTTCCTTGTTTCCGAAGTTGGTGGAGACAACCTAAAATGACTGTGTTGAACATTCTTGGCGAACATAAGTGCGACACAAATGTACGCGAACACCGTGTGCGGCACACTTTTTTGGTGGAACGGCACCTTAAAGGTACTGATCCACCAGTGTGCGGTACTGTACCGCACAATGTTCACAACAATGTTCCGTCTGGTGACGCGGTTTTGGAAGCATGAACAAATTGTTCGCGCACTCCAAGAAAATGTGCGCGAACATATGGAAACTTTGTGCCGCACTTTTGATTTCGGTGGATATACAAGCCGTGTACACGCACACTATTCGCGCACTAACCGACTCTGCGACCGAAACATTCAGTGTTCTTTGGTAGATCCCACATTGTTAAAGAGTTATAAGTTTGGTCAGGAAAATGAGTAATATTGAGTTGGCCGCTATTTTTAATTGTAAAATCAGCAACGTTGTTTAACTCTTCTTTTTTTGAAATGACACAAGCCAAAGCACAAATCAGTACGTCTTCATTGGTTAACATGGTGACATAAAGTAGCTATGATTGTAAAATTTGTTCGTGTTTTAGTTTTTAAGAACAATTTCCTAAACGGAAAATACAGTGGTTTAGTTTTGCAGTCAAATACGCTAGTGCGAAAAACATTTTTGTATATTTTTTTTGTAGATGATTTAGAAGTCATTTCTATAATTCCTAGCGGAAGGAAAAAATCGAGAATGTACAAAAAAAAATATAATGACCTAAAAGTACCTTAACTTTCGACCCATCTAATTAATTTTGTGCTAGTTCCTGACTATCCGCTAGGATGTAGATTAATCAATTTAGATTATAAAACTTGAGATTTGACTGTAGAACTAAAGCTCGATATCATGATTTTTCACAATTTTTCCTCACAAATTCGCGCGCCCTCTAGGGATTCGCTTTAATTATCAGTGATTCGCAGATAATTTGCAAAGAAGCTCCAGAAAAATGGGATGGATTTTCTATTCTCTGTTATTATCTCCGACGGAAAATTTATCTCGGACATCTAGGAAGATGCTCTTAAGAAGATAGTCGGTGAAATTAGGTATAGGACTTTGCAATGTAAATTTCGAATTTCTACAAACGCGGTAGAAGACGAACGGTTAATTGAAATCTAATAATTCTTTTTGGCGTTGTTTAAAAATTCCATACTTCATCTTTCGACGTTTGTTGTTTTTTGTAATTTTCATTTTTTGTTATACTTAATAGCTGTTGAAAACGTGCAAAAATAGGCAACTTTTAGGTTTAAATTTTAACCTTATAATAAGAGTATTTTTTTAAATTAAAAACCTCGAAACGTAGTTTGTTTAATGTACTTTTAAGATAATTTAAAAAAAAATCAATTTTATTAATTAGTTTTTAAGTTATCAGCGAAGTACAATGTCAATATAAACAGGACCAATTCTAGTGGCATCTCTTTCGTACAGTTCTATGTTTCATTCTCCAATCGCATTTCCAAGGGACAGAGAAATCGGAGTTACACATTTTGCCGACTATCCTCTTAAATGCAAAAGCTGAAACAAGCACAATGTTGCGAACAAATTGTTTTCTTGCTTCCGAAGTTGGAGGAGACAACCTAAAATGACTGTGTTGAACATTCTTGGCGAACATAAGTGCGGCACAAATGTGCGCGAACAACCGTGTGCGGCACAATCTTTTGATGGAAAATTACTTAAAAAGTTTCTATTTTTGGTCAACACCTTTTACTTATACAAATTCTCAATATCAAAATCGTCCAACTGTAATTGTAAAATAAATTTATACATTCAAAGTATTTACCCATGATAATGGTACTGACTATTCCCTTTGGAAAATAAGCAAAAAATGTTATGCAAAGTGATCAAAAGCTCAAAGATTTGGTAGATATTTTCTAAACTAACGAGATCCAGAAGAAATTGAATCAAATGTCGATGATGTTGACCAACAACTTAATGATTCCTGAAGAAGTCAAAGAAGGAATTTATAATAACTTAAACCGTAAAAAAGCACCCTGATTGATGACTGGAAAAATCCTTAAACAGCTAACAAGAAAAGCAATTGTTAAAATAAACATCTACTCCTAATTTTTATTGGGTGCAGCTCTCGGGAAAAATTTCAGGTTCATAGAAATACTTTGGTTAGAGCCTCCTGGCTTGTTGGATCTTTAGGAATTATCGCGTCACCTTCGGAACTTATGCCTGTTGTGTCTCTGGTGCTATATAAACCTCAGATTGGATTCAAAACTCGCATACTGTTGTCTCTACAACTGTTGCTACTTCTTTTATTAATATAAACGGCGAGGTTTCAAATGTGATCTCTTTGTTTTGTTCAAAACTGCCCCAAAAGCACTTTCATGAAAAAAAAATAAAGGAAATTTTACAAAGCACAATGTATGATAAAATTTGAAACGTAAACGAAATTCTAATTAACTCTCAATATGATAAGTAAAAGTAGCACGGTAAATATAAAGTTTTTTTTTTCGGTTCGTCGGATACAATTTTATTAGACGATCATTACATATTCATCAATTGCCAACGTATCGCCCAGAAATCTTGGGCTCTATCAAGGATTTGAAATTCATATAATTTGACTAATAAATTGATAAAGCAACGGGTTGTAGACATGAAAAACTGACTTATTGTGCAAAATTCCACAGGTAGATGTTTTATCGTAAGCATTGATATCACAACGGATAAAAATCTTATCACAATCGAAAACTACTAGGTTGATGCAACTTCTCCGTAGTTGTTGTTGTATGAGAGTTTTTTCGGAGCCCATCTAGTCAATTCCTAAACCTTGCCAAATTTTCTGAGTTGGATTGCTCTATATTAAAGTACTCAGCCTAGTGGTGCAACTTTTATCCTCTTCTATAGCTCACAAAAAAAGCTTGGCCTCGTCATCAAAATAAAAAGTTCGACCTCTTCCTGACTTGTCGTCTAAGCTGGAATCATCAGTTTGAAGCGAGAAAAAAGGACATTTCTTACAAGTCATAAATAAATAAATAGTTATTTATACACCAAGGGAGTAAAGTGAGTGTTATAATCCTGACTATGAAAGCTGTTGCCTAAGACGAAGTCTCTTACAAAAGTAAAATAATGAAATTATCAAATTTTGTTTTTATGAAATCCATGAATAGGAATGAATGAATCGGAACAGTTGTTGAGAGAAAAATAGCTCGAAGGTTTAATACCAATTCAGGTAGTATGAACTCTAGCACTCATTTTGATTTTTTTTGTACATAATTGCAATTCATCTTCTGGACTTATCTGGGAACTTGAAGAAGGCACTCAATCGAAGTAATTCTTACAGGAAGACTTATGGTAGCTGATATCTCCTTCCATAAGATCACTTACAAGGCGAGCAATGAAGTAGTATATTTGCATTTCTTTGTTGAGCTGTATTGATGACCAATTTCTTAAAATTAAAAAAAAGAACAAATTAAAAAAGAACAAAAAGTCAGTTTGAGTGCTGTTTATTATTGCATATAAACCATAGGAGCTTGTCTACATGTTTCGGCTGTAAGCCATCTTCAGGACAATTACAAAAAACAACGCTAATGAGGGACAATTAAAATTAACAAAAACATTCACTTACTTGTCAAATAACAAAGTACGGGTAAAATCTCATGGAAAATATCATCAACAAAATACAGATTATTACAACAAATTTCTCAAAGAAAAGAAACTTGAATATTATAAAGGTGGTTTACTTAAAATTAGTGCCCTTATAAAGGTGCTTAACCAGATAACCTTAATGACACATGGTATATTCACTAAAAAGGAAATTATTTTACAATAATATATTATAGACAAAGGATTTAGCTTACAAACCTGTTAGAAATTGGTAATCAACTAATTATTAAAATGAGAAACTATCCCATGTAATTTTTACAATGAAACGAAAATACGTCAACCGAATGGTGAATAAACAAGGAACATGTGACAGGTTAACATGCGTTAAAATAAAGTTATAATAATTACAAAGTTAGCGCCTAGAGGTGTAAAATCTTTCTTATTAATATCCATTTGTTGGTTGAGCAAAAATTTATTTTTATTATGCACCTGTCTCTGGATTTACAGGTATTCCAGCATATCCATCCTGAAACCACTATATCCATAGTTGTGTAGCAATTTTGCGTTCTTTGGAGTAAAAGTGTGGCCACAATCTGCTAAATGATTACCGAAGTGAGATAAACCATTGGTGTTTCTGATGTGTTCACCTATTCTAATGCGTAATTTTCTACATGTCTGTCCAATGTAAAAGAACTTACAATTATCACATTTCAGCATGTAAACGCCACTTTTATCCAACAAATCTGTTTTGTTTTTGTTGTTCACAAGAAAGAAATGTGAACTGTAATTACTTCTAAATGAGATGTTAATTGATGGGTTATGTTTTTGAAAAATATTAGCTACTGTAGAGGATATAGGGCCCAGGTAAGGCGTACTGAAATAGTGTTTGTCGACCAGGTCCTCGTTTGCGTGAAAAGCTTGATCTCTAAACATTTTGTAGGTGAATTTTCGGTGAAGTTTATCAACCAGTTTAGTCGGGAAGCCATTAAGGGATGCTAGGTATTTGATGGTGTTAATTTCTCTATCTCTACTAGTTTTACTTAGGGGTAATTTTAATGCTCTATAAACAAAACAATTTAAACTCGCTGTTTTTTGTGAGAAATGGTGGAACGAAGATGAGTGTAAGATATTCGAAGTTTGGGTTGGCTTTCTATAAACATCAAAACTAAAATTGTTAGAATTGTCTCTCGAAATTGTTACATCTAAGAAATTGATTTTATGATTTTGTTCTTTTTCAATTGTAAAATTAATACTCTGATGTTGTGAGTTCAGCACACCCAAAAAATCTTCCAGGTCATCCTGTGAACCAGACCAAAGCGCAAAAACGTCGTCGACATATCTGAACCATGTCTTGACATTTGAATTTAAAACATTGGCCGATTGGAATAGCTTCCTAAGATGGCTTACAGCCGAAACATGTAGACATGCTCCTATGGTTTATATGCAATAATAAACAGCACTCAAACTGACTTTTTGTTCTTTTTTAATTTGAGATTGCATATTGAGGTAATTTATTGTTTCTAATAATTTCTTAAAAGTTGAAGATTCCACATGGTATGCACTATCTCGTCAGAAGTGATGAAAGGTACACCTTGGTAACTTTAACTTTCAAGAACTCGGTCATCAATGCGGCTCAACAGGGCTTTATTGCTTGCCTTGTATGTGATCTTGTCTTTCCCAAATACCAGATAATTCTATTCGAAATCCAAGAGTTGATCAATATTTGATCCTCTATATTCTATGCTCAATCGTTTCTATTTCCTGCATCTGTCATTAACCTGAGGTCGAATTACAAACTTCCGAGTTGATGACGGTTGTAAGTTTCTAAATCGGTCTTACTTACATCAGATGCAGGCCGTACGTTCATATGTAAAATAGACGAAAATCGGTACCCTCGCAATAGATTCAAAAATTCATAATACTCAATACTGCCATCTCTGTATTTACTCTCGATTGACAAGGATATGTTTTATTATTATTTCTTACTACTACTATACTCAATTAGTGTAGGTATCCCTGGATTTCTAATTACAGTGTTTTCCACAAACTCCACGTAGTTAGATAAGCGTATAACGAAAAATCAAAAACTAAAATTTACTTGACCGAATTTTAAGTATTAGATGGTTACTAAACGCAAGTTTAATACCATACCTTCATACCATAAGTTTTTTTTATTTAGAATAAGCGTTTCTATATTAAAGACGTTTGAAAGTCACTAAAGGCTGGCGTTTTTTTCCGAAAATTTCATGGTGGTTTTGATGCCCTCACGTAAGCTCGTATTGAGGGATCTTGAAGAATACTTTAATTTAACGTACACGAAAGTATCAAAATGATTTCCAGCTTTCCAAAATTTTTTTCCACTAACGATCCCCATAGAGTCTAATTTTGTTGGAATATGTTGATGAGATTTGGCCCCACAATATAAGCCGCCCCAATAATATATTTACTTGAATTTATACTAATTGATACAAATAGGTGCCCCATTGAGGAACTGTTATTAGCATATTTTAATTTGATTGAAAATTATTTTAATTGGAGGAAGGAGATGATATCCTTGGACACGAATATTTGTTGCAAAAAATGCGAGCAAGCGTTCGTTAAAAATTCATTGAAAAATAATAACTTCCTGCTGATTAGTGAGGGGGCTGAGTACGTGAAAAATTATAGTCCAAATTGGCATCGGCAACCGCAGCTCGATTAGTGAGTACGTGCTGGTAGGAAGTTGTAGATTTTCGTGTTTTTATTTTTGTTTGTTGCGGTTTGCTTGGGCGTTTTTTAGGGATTGACGAAGCGCACTGCCTAATACTTTTCTTTTCAATTACGATATCAACTCTTGAAATCTACGGAAAGGATAATGAACGGGCGAGCGATTTACAATCTTCCTAAATACAGGTGCTAGAAGATTAAACGAATGAATTGACGATTAAGACGTGAGTTAAGGACCGGTAAAGTAAATGATGACCAAATTAAAATGAAAAATAGTGATAGATTAAACGGTTATTATTTGATTTGATTTATTACACATTAATTAGAAATTTTATGTCGTTATTAAATCGTACTAATATTTTTATGTCATTAAACATTCAAACAAAATATTAATCCTAGATCTTAACAGCGTAAATCCCGTTGGGTGATAAGGTAAAAGCAATCTACGAAAATTAATTAGGACTCGTATTAATAAAGTTTGTGCCTTGGAGGAATGTTATGCAACTGCCGCAAATTACGCGTCGTGCATTCATAATCAGAAAAGTAAGGAGCGAAAAGAAGATAATTGAGCGAGTAGTAAGCGTACGGTAGCTTCAACCTGGGTAGCTTCAGGGAGCAGGAAACTGCGAAACGTGCGTTCTGTTTGTCTGTCAAGTCCAGCACGATTTCCGCGTCCGAGATATGTAAATTTATTTCGTTGAACCCAGAACCATACCAAGATATCCGCACACCGCCTACTGCACGAATCAGACCACAGACGGGCCCGAGTTTGTTACAATTTAAATTGTGCCCCCAAGCCCTCCCGATTTCATTTTATCTGCGCATTCCAATGCAGAAGAAAAGATTTTACCATTGGGCAATTTTCTAATATCAGAATGTATTATGAGTTGCACAACAAAAGTAATTAAAAACGTATTTAGAAAATAATCAACGTCTCTTAAGTTAATGCACCCAGTTTCAAGAAATGAGGTTTTTAATAAAACATTATTTCGATCTCCTCCCTCCTTTGAAGCCTGCAAAAAATTTGTTCATTCTTATAAAAAAATTATGAGTTTTTCAATAAATTCTTGATAACAATACACGTAATATAACTTTATTTCATCGGAACCTTTCGAACCACGCGGTCTTGGTTCATCTTGAATCTTCAATCGTGCAAGATTTTATTTAGTACATAGTTAGAACAAAAATTACTTTTATTTTTGAGCATTGTTAAATTAACACAATGTTGTAATTTAGATGAGATGTACTTTGTAGGAGTAGAGTAAAACATGGAAAACGCTTTTGAAACAGGTGCATTGGAAAGTTCAGGTATATTCAATTCTTGAAGGTTTGCCATTTAACAGTTCAGTTACAATTTACAACTACACCCTCGTCAGTATAAAATTTGATTTATTCAGTTTGGTAATCAATGGCATAAAAATTATAACACTTTTTAGTTGAAATACACTAATAGTGCCCACCTACTTCATTAAAATGACAGCTCCAAACCTATCATTGAAAGAGGGAATTATACAAGGTGAGTTTTTAGTGCCAATCGGAAGATATATCATTTATTTTAAGAGATAGGAAAAAATTTAAATTACAAAATTGCATGGTTTATGGATTATAACCAGAAATTATTTTTTATTTGACATATTTTTACAAATTTTAGTTAAAGAGTCCTTAAAGAGGAACAATAATATGTGTGTTCCATTTAAAAAAAATAAAATACATCCCTATCATGTTTTTATAATTCACCCTTCCATAACTGCCTCCATTTATAATAAAATTCGAAAAAAAAACTAAAAATACATAAAAATCGATATTACAAAATGATATAAAAATTGTTTTTTAAATGTTCATAATAAGGCCAATATAATTTTTTTAAAATATGTCTAAATGTAATAAATTTTATAGAAATTTTCGGATAAACAATTAACTCAAATTTAAAAAAATATTGTTGTATTCTTTAACTTAATTTTAATGCAAGTATAAAAAAATATATAGGGTATTCCATTAAAAAAAAGGTGGAATAACCTTCGCTCCAGTTACGAAACACCAAGTAGAAACAAAACTAATTTCTGGTTATGCGCATCCAGAAAACATGGTTTTTATGTAATTTAAGATTTATTCCTATCTCTTAAAATATAAGATATATCTTCATATTTCGCACTAAAAACTCACCCTGTAGATACCCTTCGTAGAACATTCTTCTTTACCACTAGATAACTTAAATATAATATCCAATTCTAATTAAAATCCTACCAAAATTTATATTTTATTCGCATTAGAAAAAGTTTGAATAAAACTGATTCTACAAAGGACAGTGATGAACTCTTTTGAATATACAGATATTTTTTTAACTACCGATTTTCTTTATAGATTATGTTAAGTGATCTCTATTATAAAGACGTAGCAGAATGAGAGAGAAAAACTTGTGTCTTGTGTATTTTCCTAATATGTATATGTATCAGTTAATATTTTATAAGATTGCCCAGATTTGGCTGCAAATCACCATAAGAATGAAAATGACTTTTACAAGAAACTTGATTTGTTAGGAGTCATGATTTATCACGTCTGTTTATTACACATAATACACGGCTTTATAAACACAAGTTTTTCTTACCGATTATACAGGGTGATTTTTTTAACCTAGAAAATGGAATTATCTCGAAAAATACGCATCGCACAGAAAAATTTGCCAGATCGAAACTTTATCTCTCCGAGGGAGGCATATGTTAGTACTAAATTACTCCCATCCCGACACCCACTGCGGGCAGGGCCGGCGGCAACTTTGAATCTTAAATACGAACACCCATTTTTTATCGCAGATTTCGGATTCAACGTCAAAAGGTACGTACGATTTGTCCGAAATTTTTTTTTCCATTCGCGACAGATGGTGCTGTAATCACAAAAAATGAACAGAAATCAAAAGAATCAAAAATCAGATAAACATGCATTTATTATTTTTCGACGGGCTATTCAATGATAATACGGTTGCTGGTATGTTAAAAAACTACATTTAGCATAACCCAGGAACAACGACGGGGACGTAGTAGTTTTCTGTTCCCTTCGGGGTGCTTGATTAACGTGAGTCCCCTTGCCTCTCACTATTCAAGTAAATGCTCGAAATGGTGACCTTGAACTTCAATACATTTGTCGATCCGCCCTTCAAATGACTGTACACAACTGAGAAGTACGTCTCCAGGAATATGGTCACAAGCATTCCTGATTCGTTCAATCATATTAGCACGAGTTGTTGGTACTTGTTCATACACTTTATCTTTCAGGTACCCCCACAAAAAAAAATCCGGTGAAGTAAGATCTGGTGATCTGGCGGGCCAATTTATCGGACCAGCTCTACCAATCCAGCGACCGTGGAAAACACGATCAAGTACTTCGCGTGATAATACCGAATAATGCGCCGGACAACCATCATGTTGAAACCACATGTTCCGTCACACTCTTAAACTTACGTCTTCTAGTAACTGTGGCAGTTCATTTTCCAAGAAGTCTCGATACATTTCATCGTTTAAATTGCCTTCAAAGATGTGGGGACCTATGAGTTTGCTACCAATTATCCCGCACCAGACATTGACAGACCAAGGACGCTGATGCTCAACCTGACGCAGCCAGTGTGGGTTTTCAATACTCCAGTAATGCATGTTATGTCGATTAACAGCTCCATGGTTTGTAAATGTTGATTCCACAGAAAATAATACCCAATGAAAGAAATTACGATTCATTAATATTTTTTCCCGTACCCACTGACAAAATGTCAAGCGATTTTCGAAATCAACGCCATGAAGATCTTGGTGAAGAGATACGTGGTAAGGATGATGTTTATTGTGCTTTAAAATTGTCCAAACACTGGTTTGGGACATTCCGCTATCGCGAGCTATTTCTCGTGTGCTGACGTGGGGATTATGAGCCACTGCGGCTAATATATCAATTGTATTTTCTGCTCCAGTTACTGTTTTTTGACGGATCCTTTTCTTCGGTTGAACACTTCCTTCGCGAGTAAACTGTTGGACAACACGGAAAAACGAAGTGCATGATCGCGGCCTGTCTGGAAAACGCTGAGCATAAAGGTTGACAGCATTCTCTAAATTTCTGCCCGCTTCTCCATAAACAAGAATCATTTCAATTTTTTCTTGTATGGTTATTAACACCTCCATTTTCACAAAAATTGTTCCTAATTAATTTTTAGTAGGTACAAGTGTCTACAACTAAGGTAATGTAGGTAACGTTCGTACGCTGAGACGGGTTAATAACTACAAATGCAAGCGACTGAACACAAGAAAAGTTTAATTATGAAAGAGAATTATTTAGGTCTCGAGAAGGGACATGTGGCAAGAGTTACATTTGTGTACAATCATTTGCAAGGCGAATCGACAAATGTATTGCAGTTCAAGGTCACCATTTCGAGCAATTATGTGAATAGTGAGAAGCAAGGGGACTCACGTTAATGAAGCACCGCAAAAGATGAGAGACAAGGGGACTCACGTTAATCAAGAACCCCAAAGGGAACAGAACTACAACGTCCCCGTCGTTGTTCCTGGGTTATGCTAAATGTAGTTTATTAACAAACCAGTAACCGTATTATCATTGAATAGCCCGTCGAAAAATAATAAATGCATGTTTATCTGATTTTTGATTCTTTTGATTTCTGTTCATTTTTTGTGATTACAGCGCCATCTGTCGCGAATGGAAAAAAACTTTTCGGACAAATCGTACGTACCTTTTGACGTTGAATCCGAATCTGCGATAAAAAATGGGTGTTCGTATTTAAGATTCAAAGTTGCCGCCGGCCCTGCCCGCAGTGGGTGTCGGGATGGGAGTAATTTAGTACTAACATATGCCTCCCTCGGAGAGATAAAGTTTCGATCTGGCAAATTTTTCTGTGCGATGCGTATTTTTCGAGATAATTCCATTTTCCAGGTTAAAAAAATCACCCTGTATACTACGGATGTTTAGAAATTACTACATTATACACTAGACTTATCATAGATGCCTTGACCTTTTATCAAGATGTTCCGGTTAATTACTTAAAAAAATTCAGAAAAATGTATCTTATGTGAGAAGCTTCCTAATTTATAATAACTTGAATTTAAATCCCTTATTCTTCCAAAACTTTATTAAAACTTTATTAGCTACCTGCAAATCCCATGCACATCATTTATTACCTTCTACACATTTCTTCTCCATTCTTCGAAGATTTCGTAAAAGGTTATCAAGAATACTGTGAACTCAATATGAATATATGTCTATATCATCTTTTGAGTTAGACCTAACTTTTGCATTCCAAACATTTATCAAAAGGTCTAAACTATTGGGCACTTCCTTGACCAGCCCTAAAGAACATGCCGTCTTTGCTCTCGTTTTACAACCGCATACGAAAATTGGAATATTTTATCCAAGAGTGGGAACATTTTTGCTCTAGGAGTTTGTAGAAGAGACTAAGGGTACAAACACAAACAAAGCAGATTACACGCTTTCAGATTACCCGCACCGATAATGTAAGCAGCCGTTTTGGGACAAAAAAGATAAATTACACAGGAACAGAGAATGTTCTCTGCGCCGGTAATCTGAAAGCGGGTAACCTCCTTCGTTTGTGTTTGTACCCTTACGTACATATGGCATGTAAATTGAATCTTGGAACATCTTGAATATCTTTCAAGGTCACCTGTCCCTGTCAAATCCCATATAGGTTTCGTGGAGTGTCGCCATATGTAGTTTTCTATACTCTGATAGAGCACATATCACAAAATAACACTATAAAAAGGAGAAAAAAATCAGAGACTCGTGAACGCAAAAAGCTCGGGTTGAAAAAATCCAATCCACTCCAAATAAGATAAACACATTATTTACGTGATTGAACAATCCCGTATTCAGTCCAATCACAATCCAATCCCACGAGATAAACGTAGTCAGATTTAAAAGTCGTTTGTTGTTGAAAAATATAATGATTCCCGCTGTTGTTAGAAAATGCCGAACTTTCATTAAAGTTGTGTTGAAATGAACAAAAGAAGATCCAAATCGAAGAAATTAACCCTTAATAACCTAATAATAATTACTGGAAAACAACATAAAGTCCTTCATTTTTGGCAATAATTTATTCTCCTAATGTGATAAATTGTGGAAAATTAAGGACTTTTATGGCTAATGGAAATTTTCGTTTACAAATTACTTTTAAGTCCGTTTTCACCAACGAAACTTAACAGTTAGACATTGCCTAAACGGAGATAAGTAACTATTATTTTTTACCAACGTTAGGCATTGCGCATTGCTTATAGCGCTACTTGCTAAGTATTTAATAAAAAAATATCACTAGAAGAAAGCTAAAACCATCCTCTATCAATTATTGGTAATAACAGTAATACAGAAATAGTTGATATAATGTTGAATAAAAAATAAAACAATTTTTTTTCAGTTTTTAATTTTCTTTTTGCAAAATAATGTGTTTTTTAAGTTTTCTGAAAGTTGTTCATATTTACAACAAATCAGGGAAAATCTTGTCCTTTAAAAGATAGGTATTGCTTTAAATATCAAAAAACGGTTAGAAATAATTATTTTGAGGAGTGCGAAGAAGTAGATTTTGTTCGGAGGTTTCGATTAAAAAAGGTATTATAACTGCTTTAATTGTATTACAGTATTGTGGAGGAATTTGTTAGATACTACACTTATGATGGTGAAATTGGGAACTTGGGCGTTAGGTATTACTTACAATTAGATGTAGGTAATGCTTAGTTAGGTATTTGTTTAGGCAAAGTCGATGAAAACGAGCATAAATTGTTTTACAGTATTTTTTGTAATATTTATAATATTTCATAAAAAATCATGTACACGGCCGGGCACCGGAGATAAAATGATATACAGGGTGGAACAAAAAAACGGAGCAAGCCATAACTTTTTTATTCCTTGTCCGATTGTTGAGAAATAAAAAGCATCTATAATTATTTGCTTTGTAGGAAAAACTGTGTTCAATACAATTTCCCAAGCCGCTGTAATTTTTGACAGTTGTATATCAACTTTTGTTTTTCAAATGGAACTGTCAATTTTTTTTTCTATGATTTAATAAAGGGTTTTTTTCTGAATACAGTGGTGTATAACATTATTTTTATTATTATTAAAAAAACGAAAAAAAAAATTTTAATATTTTTTTATTTTTACAATGAGGTAAGAAACGAATTTTTTTTATAATTATTTATGAAAGAGGACTTTGCAGTTTGATTTTTTTCTCTAGCACTTCAATTGGCTTCACAATTAATTTCCAAACTTGAGCAAAAAGTTTTATATTGAATTGAAATAAAAACGAATGTGTTTCTAAAAATGAACTCGAGCATATTATGAATAAAAACACCAATTTTATATTTCGTTTTCTAACCTCATTGCCAGATGTTGATTAAAATGTGTCCCTTTGAATTTTTTAACAAAGCTTGTCATGAAATTAAAACAAAATGCGAATGTTTGGTAAGTAAAAAGTTTACATTCTTTAAATCAAGAAGTGATCAGAGTATTGTAGCTTGTAGTCAAAATAGTGATCATTTAATTATAAATAGCACACCCACATTATGGACTACAGTCAAATTACTGATATGATTCAAATTTACTTTGAAAAGTAGAAAACAGTTATGAAGCAGTACGACTGTATCGCCAACGTTTTCCGAATAGAGATCCACCAAAAGTTTGCTAGACTTGATGCAAATTTACGGGAATTTGGTGCTTTCAAGAAACCCAAGAAGCCTAAAGGTCAGTATAATAGTAAAAGAAATGGAGTTAAATGTTTTACTAATGGTAGAAGAAAATTCAAGCACATCCATTCGCGAAATTGCTCGTAACTTTGGAATATCGCATACAGAAGTACTTAGAATATTAAAAAAACACAAACTGAAATCTTTTATCTCCCAGAAAGTACAAGCTCTTGAAGAAAATGACTTACAACGAAGACAAGTATTTTGTAATATTTATTTAAATAAAATAAATGAAAACCGAAATTTCTATCGGCAAGTAATCTGGTCTGACGAATGTCATTTTAACAAAATGGCATGTTTAATCGAACTATTCATCGAAACTGGAGTCTAGAAAATCCAAGAAAGATAATCGAATGTAATTATCAAAGAAGATTCAGCTTAAATGTTTGGTGCGACCTTTTGAGATATACATTAATTGGACCAATTTTTATTGATGGGACTTTAAATCAACAAAAATATCATGAACTGTTGACAGAAAATCTACAAAATTTTTTAGATAATTTACCACTCGCCTAAGAAATTCGCAATTTTTTCAACAAGATGGAGCCACATCACATAATGCAAGAATGAATATGTTGAATTTTTAAATGCACAATTTGATGGCCGGGCCGTTCCCCTGATCTGACACCGTTAGATTTTTTCTTTTGGGGATATATTCGAGATAAGGTATTTAACTTCTAATACTGTTGAAATTTTACGAAAAAAAATTATCGACGCCTGTCACTCTATACCACCGGGAATGATTTTGAATGCAACCTCAAGCGTAGCAAGAAGATGTCAGCTTCAAGCACGGTGGAGCCCCCCCTGAACAATTTGTATAAATTTCTTTTTTAATTTAATTTCGTTTGATACCAAAATACTAATAAACTTTGATCATTTTTGTGATATAAAATTAAATAATTTTTTTTAATAATAATAAAAATAATGTCGTATATCACCGTATTCAGAAAAAAAAAACCTTTATTAAGTCATAGAAAAAAAATTGACAGTTCCATTTGAAAAACAAAAGTTGATATACACCTGTCAAAAATGACAGCGGTTTGGGAAATTGTATTTAACACAGTTTTTCCTACAAAGCAAATAATTATAGATGCTTTTTATTTTTCAACAATCGGACAAAGAATAAAAACGTTATGGCTTGCTCCGTTTTTTTTGTTACACCCTGTTTGTTGATTTTCAGCCATGCCGTAGAGTTATTATACCACCGTGCAATCCTCTACTATTGGGAATTTTTAGATTCCGCTCGCCCTCTGGTGGCAAAATATGAACTTCGATATTCGGTACTTACGTTTTTGATTTAACGCATTGGTACATGTTTTTTGAGTTTTACTGAAGCTTTGAATGATAAATCTATTTGTGTTTTGTTGAATACGTAGTTATAAGGTACAAGAAGGCATTTTAAACACATTTTTTAACAATAACAAGTACCGAATATCCTCCATTTATAGCGCCATCTATACGTAGTTAAAATTCCCAATAGCAAAATCTAGTATTAAGTCTACCAATTGAATTTTCATTGGTAGAGTTACATGAATTGTTAGTACTCGCCCAAATTACACAACCACTTACTCCTCTGCAAGATTTTAATGTCACGATATTTAAAACTTTCCATTCGAATTGACGCTATAAAGCTGATTACACAAAAATTGCTTTAAATTTAAAGTATTTAAAGAACTATAGTGATTTTGCGGCATGGGCTTTATAAGTCGATTTTGGATAATTCTAGTCCCCTGAATACGAAAAATATATCGGAAGGGCCAAATTGACTCTAGCTTTCGAGATAAACGCAATCCTTATATGTATAATTAAAATAAAATGAAATAAAAGATTGAATATATTTTTAAACGTTTATTTTACAATACAGGGTGTTCCATTCGTGGTTCACCAAACGTCAGGGTTAGAAACTAGAGCAAATTTGATCAAGAAAAAACAAAAAAAGTGGGGGTCTATCTTTTTTAGTTTTAGAGCTACCTACACCGTTTTGAATTTTACATCACCAATTTATGTCAGATATCACAAAAACTCTAATAACATTTAAACCAAAGTGCGTAGGGATTTAAAAAAATTATCATTACTTAGTTAAAACCATCCTCTTTGAATTGGTGACAATAGTAGTACACAAATAATTGTTAAAATGTTGAAAAAAAAATCGCAAAGAAAAAAAATGTAAAATTTCAGTTTTTGAATTTTTTTCCAAAATAAGACCCATTAAGGTTGTATATATTTTTAAGTTTCCTTAAAGTTCTTCATATTTTTAACAAGAAAACAAGAAAAAACAAAAAAAGTGGGGGTCTATCTTTTTTAGTTTTAGAGCTACACCGTTTTGAATTTTACATCACCAATTTATGTCAGATATCACAAAAACTCTAATAACATTTAAACCAAAGTGCGTAGGGATTTAAAAAAATTATCATTACTTAGTTAAAACCATCCTCTTTGAATTGGTGACAATAGTAGTACACAAATAATTGTTAAAATGTTGAAAAAAAAATCGCAAAGAAAAAAAATGTAAAATTTCAGTTTTTGAATTTTTTTCCAAAATAAGACCCATTAAGGTTGTATATATTTTTAAGTTTCCTTAAAGTTCTTCATATTTTTAACAAACCAAGAAAAATTTGAAATCGTAGTTTCTTCACTTTACCTACTATCTACTATAGGCTTCTGAAGCTTCTCCTATAAGAAGAAAATTTCTGATAACATCGGAGGGTGGAAGACGTGAATTTGTTATAAAACACTTGTAATTCCATCAGATGTCACTTATAGCCTAATTGACAAACAGTACAACCTATTTAATAAACTATGCTCAGTACTAACTTCTGAAGGTTTTAGTAAGTAAAGAAAAAGAGCTAAGGTTTGAAAACTTTACCTGGCTTGTTAAGAATATGAGCAAGTTTCAGAAAATTAAAAAAAAAGATAACCGCAAGGGTGTTGACTTGGAAAAAAATTTCAAAATCTAAAAAAAAATATTTTTTTTTATTTTTTTTTAATTTGCGATTTTTTTACAACATTTTAACAACTACTTTTGTATTAGTGTTGTTACCAATTGAAGAAGGATAGTTTTAGCTTGCTAATTATAATTTTTTAAAATCTAAATTTAAGAAATTTTTAAATTTTTGTTATATTGAGCAATATTTATACTTGATAATACCATACTAATTGTACCTGAAAAGAACTATGGTAGGAAAGAGCTTTATAAAGTACGAAACGTACGACTAAGCGCTTTCCTATTGTATTCTAAAAAGTGTATACTTAAAAAAACCATTGTAGTATTCTAGATTATACAGTAAATACCCTCCCCCCCCCCTGCTAACTTTTGAACGGTTATGTTTTTGATTCTGAAAATTTGTCTTCGGAGGAATCTAATTGCGAACTTTCTAATCAAGGTATTTTTGATATTTTGGAACTTCTGGTTATACCGGAAGTGGATGGCAACTTTCTTATTTTAAATGAAACACCCAGTATATTTTTTCATTTTCGTGTTCTCCATAAAAATACCATTAAATTGACCTAGCATAGTGTGGTCCACAATTAATACTTTCGGAATTACGCCCATTTTAAAATCGTATTTTTATGCAACTTTATTTACACCGGAAGTTGGACCCAACTGCCCCAACTTCGTTATTTTCAATGAAATATTTTGCAATTAAGTTAATAATATTAAATTTAAACAAAATTATGTTTAATAGTAAGTTCGTTAATTTTGCTGATTACCATAACCACCTTCTACGTTTTGACAGTAATAAAATCTAGAGGAAATCTCTTGGATAAAAATTTTGTTTAAATTTAATATTATTAACTTAATCGCAAAAGAAATAATTTAAAATAAGGAAGTTTGGGCACTTGGGTCCTACTTCTGGTGTAAATGATGTTGCATAAAAATTCGATTTTCAAATAGGCGTAATTCCGAAAGTATTAATCGTCGACCAAATTATGCTAGGTCAATTTAATGGTATTTTTATGGACAACACGAAAATGCAAAATATACCGGGTTTTCCATTTAAAATAAGAAAGTTGCCATCCACTTCTGGTATAACCGGAAGTTCCACAAAATCAAAAATACCTTTATTAGAAAGTTCGCAATTAGATTCCTCAGTAAACAAATTTTCGGAATCAAAAGCATAACCGTTCAAAAGTTAGCAGGGGGAGGATTTACTTTATGACCGCACTGTATAATTATTAGATTATAAATTTTTTATGTATATGTATATTATGTAGGTATGTATATTTTTGAATGAAATTAAAAAAAATCCCTATGCACTGTTGTGTCAGTGTTATTAGCGTTTTTGTGAATTTTGACAAAAATCGTTGACCTAAAATTCAAAACGCTGTAGCTCCTAAACTAAAAAAGATAGACCCCCACTTTTTTTGTTTTCTCTTGTTTAAATTTACGCTAGTTTCTAACCCCGACGTTTGGGGAACCACGAACGGAACATCCTGTATAAATCATTTGTTGGTTCACACCAAGACCTTTTCGTCCTCCTTCACTCCAGTATCGAAGTGATTCTACACAAGTTCTACAAACTTTATGTGGCATCCAATATTTATCTTGTTGTCCAAGTTGATTTGCAAAATATGCTTCGTAAGTTTGTTTTACAAAATCAGTTATACATCTTCTTTGTTTTTGTAGACAAAATTTACCACATATGTAGCAAAAACTGTTAGGATCGTTAGCACAAGACTTGCGTGAAGAACTCATACTTTTATGATATAAAAACACCCAAATGAAGCAAATAAATAAACCAACTGATGGTTTAGCAATCAATATTGATAAACCAGATGCTATACGTAAATTTTCCGACAACAATAGAAATATTTGTTATGATAAACTCACAATAAATTACTTAAAGAAGAATAAATTACTAAAAATTTATTAATTTGGATAGTACGGTTTATCGTGAGAACTAGAGTGAATTCAAACAAACGAACTACACCCTAAGTAATCAATTGTTTTAGGGTATCTAAAAGACATCGCACTATTTGTACGTAAAATAGGTCCCGGTCGATTTTTTTTGAAATTTTGTATACAAATAAATGTATTACTGTGTAGATTAACGGCAGCAACAAAATTTAAAAAAAAAAACATTTTTTCCAGCTCCACAAAATATTTTGAGATTTGCAATTTTTAAAACATTTTAACTGAATTTATGAATTTCTCGTTGGTTGATGTATTTTTGGAAAAGTAAAATTATGTAGCGTTTAAAAACTCATTTTTTAGAAGTATTCAATAATCGAAATGTGTTCGTTAAAATCTGTTTATTTACAAATAAAAATATTTAACAAAACATAAAATTATATTATTTTTATAAACATAAGAATTATTTCTAAAAAATCGATTTTATAAGAATCTTATTGCCATTTGCAATTTCATTTAAATCAGAACAATGGGTTCATTATTTCGATCTGCAGAATCTAGAATCGTTCTTAATAGTGCGGTAGGGGGTATTCTTACGTTTTCTTCATGTCTTGCATATCCTAATTGATACAATACACATGCTATATGAGAACAAACTCCCAGTGTTCTAGCGCCAGCTTTACATGTACAGTAAGTGCCTAAAATAGGCTCCGGCCCCGGTCTATCTCTTTCTTGGATTTCCAATTGATCAATGTAAGATATATACATCATGTGCTTACTAGAATTTTGGAACCGCGACCATATCCTTGCCCTAATCAACCCAACTTAAAACTCCTGAATTTCAAAAACGAACTCGTCCTCGTTATTTCGCGTATTGGTATCTTGAATATACGATGGTGCCAAATAAACTTGGTACGTTCCAAAAGTTAGATCTAGTACGTACTCTAAAGGTAAATGAGGAAAACCTGGAAGATCATGTTCTGTCATAGGAATCCAGCGACCATTACCTACCCGTCGATGTAATCCGTCTCTTTCTACCCTTTCCTGAAGTCTATTGGGAGTCTGAGCCAACTCAAGCATTCTTACTGCTAAAGCTTCATTGGCTCCAACCATATGAATAGGATTATGAAATCTATTCACTAGTGCGCAAGCAATCCGAACAAAATCACCTAGATTAGATAAGTGCTGCATAGGAATTATGTCTCTGAAGAATTTGAAAACACTTTTTAAATGTCCGTTTCTAGATTCTACAATCCAACGAGTTTTTGTTACTAATCTCGATTGGTTAGCTTGTTCTGTGGTAAACTGTCTTTGATTTCTAGGAAGTAGTGCAGGCATTTCACAATTGAGATTTAAACCATTTAAAAAGGCGACTGCATCTCTATAACCTCTGTCTACAACAAAAATATCTCCATTTTGAAGCCAACCTCTTAAATGATCTCCATCTCGATTCATATCATGATATAGAATTGATGCGTCATTATTTCTCGTATCGGAAAAATACGGTCCATGTACATCAACTATGTATCCGTCACCAGCTACAACAAGTCCCACTTTAAGTAATGAATAATGTTTATGGAAACTGTAACTCATCCTAGCAACTTTAAAATTAGAAGATTTTGGAACTTTAATATATGTGCAGTCAGGATATAAAATAACTTGTGATCTTTCAGGGTTTGGGTTATAAAGTCGATTATGAAATTCAGGGACGTGATGTTCCATAAAATGTTCCCTATCTCGTACTTCATTTGATGTAATTCCAAGGTTGTCGGGTACAAATCTTGTCATCAAACTTTCTCTAACTTTAATTATAGCAAGACTAACCGCTTGCCTGGTAGGAAAGTTCATGAGTGATTTAATAAAATCATCGGATAAGCCTTGTCGGAGTTTCATCAAAAAAGCAATTAGTTCTTTCTTTGATATATAGCGTGTATTGCCGTATACAAGAATTGGACTACAATAGTCAAAAACTGTAATAAATTGATCTTTATCAAGAGATGTTAAATGTTTAAAATCTTCGTTGTCAAAATCATCTTCTGAGTTAAAAGGATCATTATTCAGTGCTTGCACTCGTAGTTCATTAAACCATGATATCACCTCTCGAGCGGTCATATTTACACCTTGAACTGTAAAGTTTCTATTATCCATAAAATGAGTTTGTACACCTCCTTTGGAGGATAAATGTTGACCGCAACAAGAAACATCATTTGATATGAAGATATCTGTTCTGATGAAAAAATTAACTCTAGTATACAGAAAAAGACGATTCCTACAAGGTAAGGTACAAATGAAACATAGTCTAGTATTGTGACCTAAAAAAAGAACTTTGAATTTAATAATATCATCGTTTTGTTCATCTTCTATAATTTTTGTCATTCTTCTATCACAATTTAGACATAACATGGAATGAATATTTACATTTGCTTCTTCCAAATTATAAAATCTTCTATGTTCAATAGCAAGTTGTTGTCTACGATTAACAATTAGTGGATCTTGATTTTCACCATTCATAATTCGGTGTTGCATAAAACGACAATTGCATACAAAACAAGGCATTTTAACAAAAGTTTAAATAAGTTCCGTAGACAAGACACTACTAATATTTCTTATTTCACAAGATAATGTAGTATCGAAGCAACAATTGCATTTTATTCCGAATCTCGGTAGGTCATGATTTAGTGCCATTAAGTTGCAGAACTGAATTTTGAGCGTTCTCGGTTTTACACTTCCGAAACATTCAAAATCGGATTGGCTTTCTTTACGCTTTAACAAAGCAGCACATATGTGCGAAGTAAATAGGTTTTGTTAAATATTTGTATTTGTAAATAAACAGATTTTAACGACCACATTTCGATTAATCAATTCTTCTAAAAAATGAGTTTTTAAACGCTACATAATTTTACTTTTCCAAAAATACATCAACCAACGAGAAATTCATAAATTCAGTTGAAATGTTTTAAAAATTGCAAATCTCAAAATATTTTGTGGAGCTCGAAAAAATGTTTTTTTTTAAATTTTGTTGCTGCCGTTATTCTACACAGTAATACATTTATTTGTATACAAAATTTCAAAAAAATCGACCGGGACCTATTTTACGTACACATAGTGCGATGTCTTTTACTAAAAAAGTTAATGCCGCAGAAAAAAGAATTTTTTGTAGACCAGTGTTATCTTATGTTGAATTTATTAGTTGGCACAAAAGTGCGTTCGTTGTATAATTAAAGTTGACCAATATACAATTTTATTTCATTAAATTCGTTGGGTTTGATCTGAAATTATAGTCTATCAAAACATCCCCTTTGGTGTTAAAGGAAAACATAAGATATACTTGTGATTACTTCTACTTCCAAGTACGTCAAAATAATGGTAATGTTGAGACAAAAATGGTCAACAATTATACGTGAGGACAAATTTTGGTGCATGTAATAGGCCACTTTAAATAATTGTGGACGTCCATGGGGCATAAAATAAGTCATTAAAGTTTATCAAGGCGTCAGTGGAAGTTGTGGCGGCGACGATCTACCCTTTTTATGGTCTTAAACGCCTCAAATTAACATTAATTGATTTATGCATTATGCATTATTTATCATACCAGAAGATTACCTTAAAGTGCATGCGTGCTGGTATCAAAATTATTGATGCCGATGTCGTTTTTAAAATGGAAGACTTCCAATTAAATTAGCAAGGTGTTCGAAATTAAAAACTTGTTAACGAAGCAATTTGTGTTTAAATATTTCATGATATAAGTAGAATTAATTTTTGTTCGCAGCGAGATTTTGAAGCATGCGGAATTGGTGCAATAATAAAACAAGATTTATAATTTAGCTAAAATAGAACGGCCCGTTTTATGTTCAACGATATGTAAAATAGAGACGGCCGCGGCCGCCCGTAAAAGCGGCAGTCTGTCAGGTGTTATGGCAGGAAGTTTAATCCGACGCATTCATCATAACTGCACGCATAACGCGAACGATTTGTTGCGCTTGTTATGAATTATGGGGGCGAGCGCATTTTAGCGTTACAACCGCCCCCGCCGCATCTTCACGCTTACGTCGCAGACCAAACATAGATTGAACGTAGTCCGTAGTCTGGCAAGAGCAGCAGCCGCCCCCTCATTTTACTCTACTCTACGCGACTGCTTAAAATAACACCACGGATTTGTCTCCTCTACTCCGAGGTGATTTATCCACTTGTTTATAGTTTTATTACAACACACCGCACAAAAAACACTTATTAATATATTTAGTACTCTTTAATAGTTTACAAAACACATATCATATCATAATTTATATCTTAAAAAGAACCGCAACGCACCAAATTTTCCATAATTTATTCCTGCTTTATTTACTCCCGTTATAAATTATGAGCACACAAATAAAAGGCTAATTAATTTGCTTTGTCTCTTTCTAAATTTGGCGATACTTAAGTGAGTAAGAATGGGCAGTAAGAAACCTTTTAGAACTACAATTTACAAAATTCCTCAAAGTTACCAGACAAATTTATGGACCTGCTACTGTAATGGGCAGGAAACGAGTCATAAAAATTTCCTCAAATTCCACTTTAAATTAACACCATTTACATGATTAATTCTACCTTAACTTGGCGTATCGAAGAATTTAAAAAATCACTCTAATGATGTAAAGAAAGACTGGTTAACATTTTGATGTAAGATTGAAATAAATCTACCAATTTGATATTTACGAAGGTAATTATAACACCAATAAATCGCTCATTAAACTGTTTTTGTGTGTTCCTACTAATTCTTTTAATTTCGTATTTAAAAAAAAATTGGTAAAAATACATAAATATAAGAAAGTTATAATAATTGTAATGTTGATTAGTGTTAATTTATATGGTTTTATATCTGTATGTCAAGCTCCGAATTAAAATTGTAAGGTTGAGGATGACCCAAAACAAGGGTCGAAACGTTCCAACGTAAAAAAGTGGTGGAAATAAATATCCGTTACTACCCCAAAAGTTTTTTATTCAAAATTTAATTACGAGTCAAGTATCATAGAAGTAATTGAAATAAATAATTCCAACCATCCAACTCAGGGGCGGATTTAGGAATGGTCTTTTCTTTATGGGCTGCAGCTTCGTTCAATAGTGATAACAATTTTTTAGAAAATATAAATTACGAATACAAATTTTTCAAAAAAAACAGGAAACAGTGCACAATTTCTAATTCGATTGGTTGGTTTTATGGATGCGAAGGTATCTGTAATATTTTTGTAAGTGTTATCAAGTATATTTATTTTTATAGTTATTTATTTTTATCTTTACCAAAAAATTATATTTAGATCTAAAAAATTAAAAAAAAAAAACACTGATATAAAAACAATGTTATAAAATCTCTGTCATGAATAACTATCCCGTGTAACAGATCATGGGAAATATCCATGTGCTTAAGTAAATTTTACCTAATTAACGAAAATTTACTTAATATTGCCCAAAATAACGACTTTAAAGGCATTTCGTTGGGCATTAGTTAAGGCATTTTTTCCTGGTACACATTTTTACCAATAAAGCGAATACTAGGGAAAATTTACCATTATTTAACCTAATTTATTACTAATTGGTCATATTTCTTTAAACTTGAAAATAGGGAAATTCTAAAGTAAAATTTACCTAATTATTTTACCTAACGTCGCCTTTAAAGTCAAAATGTCCTGTTAGTCAAATTTATAGTAAAACTTACCGTAATTTGACTTGTAAAGTTGCACCCAGCTCGAAGTAGGACAAAGAATACGCGATCGGAATTACTTTTGTCCTACTTCCAGCTGGGACCAACTGTACAATGACTGTTACGGAAAAAATACTTCGTAGTAAAATTTTAGTAAATTTGGTTGCGTTTCTTCTAATAGTAAAATTTCCTTATAGGTCGAAATTAGGGTTATTATAGCCAAAAAATTTAAATTAATAACTTTGTGGTAAAACTTACTAATTTGGAGGACTTTAAAGGCATATTTCTTTCTAGGCAATTTATATAGTGGTGGATGAAGAAAAAATTACATAATTTAGGACACTTTTTAATTCAAAGTTGTCCAACTACTTGTTGATGTTTAATACCTATAATATTTTTGTAGTAACATTATGTATATCTTAAAATTGTAAGATTATTATTAAATCTAACGAGTTTAATGTATTCTGTCTCAAACGCATAGCTGATTTATCATGATGGGAAGAACTTTCATAAAATCATATCGGATGTCTACAACATATTATTACTTATAAAAAATACTATCAGGGGATACAAAAGGAAGTCAAATCGATTCCACATCTGTATTTATAATCTTGATATTCTTCACAGAATTTAAATGAATCTTTAAATTTAAAAGAGACCACTGATACAAATTTTTAGGTTCTATTTTTAGGTTATAGGAACTTCGCGTTTGATCTCAAACGTTCGTGCCCTATTCTTGCCTTCAAAGTCAAATTTACTTATTCACGACAAAAATACTTCAAAGTATTATTGACTTTGAGCTAAAAAGTTTCAATTTAGGGCAAAATTACTATAAAAGTCAAATTTATAAGAATTTTTTACCAAGTTTCAAGCAAAAGTTACCTAATAGGGTAGAAAATAAGTTAAATATCCTATTAGGCAAATTTTAGCAATGACGCCATATTTATTACTAATAAATTTTAAGTTACGTATAAATTTATCAAATATTAATTGATTATTTATACACTCACCGGCACAAAATTCGATCCATGCAATTTATTTGGTTTTACTTATTTATTACTTTTTGTTTGTATTCATAATATTTTATTTTCACTTATATAATTATTTAAGAGGGTACGTAGAATAATAATAATGCATTATAACCAAAGGTACCATTTATTTTTAAAAATAATGAAAATAATGGCAAATTTATTAATTACTTCCAAAACAAAAAACGAAAATGTCTCAGAAAATGATACAGCAACAACAAAATAAGTATCGTGTATTGCTTCCTCGGGCTCTAATTACGGCTTCAATTCTTCTTGGCATGTCCTCAATAAGCGTTTGAATAGTATCAAGAGGAATTTCTTCCCATTCTTGCAAAACTGCTGCAGTTAGTTCTCGTAGGGTGTCATGAGTGGGAATTCGAGCACGAATTCGTCTTCCAATCATGTCCCAAACATGTTCGATCGGATTAAGATCGGGACTTCTGGCAGGCCAAATCATACGGTGGATTTAGACTTCATTCAAGTACTCGTTGACGACGCGAGCAACATGAGAACGAACATTATCATGCATTAGCATGAAATTATTGCCAACAAACGGAGCAAAAGATACAACATGTGGATCCAGAATATCAGTAATGTATCTGTGTGCAGTCATTGCTCCTCCATTTACAATTAGCAGGTCTGTACAAGCGTTCATGTTAATACCGCCCCACACCATGATCGAGCCACCACCAAAATTCAATCTTGGTACAATATTGCACTGGGCAAACCTTTCGCCAGTCCTTCGCCATACTCGTTGACGTCCATCCGGAGATCTGAGACAAAACCTTGACTCATCCGTGAAAAGGATATTGTTCCATTCCGGATCACCCCAGTTTTGGTGTTCACGACCAAAGCGTAGACTTCTACCCGATGTTCCCTGGTAATTGTGGGCCATTTGCGGGTCTTCTAGCATGTAATCCATGTTCCTGTAACCTTCTTCTGACGGTTCTTTCACTTACTGCTACTCCCCGTACATGTTCCAACTCATTCCGTTCTGTAATTGCAGTAGTGTCTCTATTTCGCAAGACTTAATCTAAGAAAATGATCATCTTGAGCAGTTGTACACCGTAGTCTGCCTGACCCAACTCTTCTAGAATAATTCCCAGTTTCATTAAAACGTTCTACAGCTCTTTGGACACTACATCTTGAAACGCCAAGAACCCGAGCTGCGTAGTACTGTGACTGCCCATCTTGGATAAGGGCAATAGCTCTGGCACTATCAGTTGGGCTTAAAACCATTTTTTAGTTTAAGGAAGACTTTAACTTTAATTTTAACTTTACTCGACCCTATTAGGAACGTTACTGTTGAAAATTTTAAAAGAACTACACTTTAAAAATTCTTAAAAATTCATAACAATTGTGTTAACATTCAATTGTTGGATTTAAAAGAAATCTTTTATATCAAAATATTGTATAAAAATGTGCATAATTCATGTTTATATGATAATTAAACATTAAATTACATAAGGTCAAAATTAAATGAGTAAAATCAAATAAATCGCATGGATCGAATTTTGTGCCGGTGAGTGTATATTAAAATAGAGTTTTTTAAATAAAAAGTTAACAAATCATACGACAGTTCTTTAAATAAATATTTAAAAATTGAAATAAAGCTAACACCAAAAAAAGTTTAATCTAATTAATATCAAAAATTATTTTTAAACAAAGATTTTTGAATGGGGAATTGTATTATTTCAAGGTAAATCCAGAAGTTTCACAGAATTTTTTTTATCGCAACCAAATTTGAATCATAGACGAGTAGTTTCAACAACACCCCGAACACTACATAACATAATGCATAATAAATATTAGTAAACCATCATGGATACTTTAACTTATAAGGAAATTCATGTTCCCAATATATTTCATTCTAAGAAATAAAAGTTAGAAGTCGTGAGCCAAAATCGTTGTGGAACATTTTTATTATTGAGGTTAGGAAATATTTGGGAAATATGTAGTAAATTTTACGTCGGCATTACGTAAATTTAACGTAATTAACTTATAGGTAACTTCCTTATAGGTGGACAATTAGGGAAATAAGTAAACGATTTGACGATGATTTGGGATAGCAATTAATATCACTAGGAAAAATAAATCAATCCCAACTGTTTCCAGACAATATTTATTTGGTGTTCATGTTCATGTGACTAGTTTCGTCTTATTGAGGGCATCATCAGACACAACTAAGTGAAATTAAACATTTAACACTAGCGCATAGTTATAACAATTTTGTTTTTCTTCATCGATTGGGCTCTTTTCTGCTACGAGATGTCGACTTAATATTTACAGCTCGATCAACATGTGCTTTTGTTTTAATTACTTAAAGTCAAAAATTATGACTTTAAGTAATTAAAACAAAAGCACATGTTGATCGAGCTGTAAATATTAAGTCGACATCTCGTAGCAGAAAAGAGCCCAATCGATGAAGAAAAACAAAATTGTTATAACTATGCGCTAGTGTTAAATGTTTAATTTCACTTAGTTGTGTCTGATGATGGCCTCAATAAGGCGAAACTAGTCACATGAACATGAACACCAAATAAATATTGTCTGGAAACAGTTGGGATTGATTTATTTTTCCTAGTGATATTAATTAGGGAAATATTACGTCTACACTACAGTCAATTTTTCCCCCTGTACGTAAAATTTACGTAAAGGCTACGTAATAACGACGTTATTCGTATAGTGCACGACGACTTGGTATACCTAAATTACTTAAATTTTACGTAATTTTGCCCAAAATTGTTACTTGGGATTATCTCACTCCCGCTCAAGTGGGTCCAACACTTCTAGTGAGTAAGACCGAGAGAGAAAAGCTGACTTATTCGTGACATGGACCATATGTATTTTTTTATATTTTTTATGAAGTCAAAAATAGTTTTTTGGGCAAGAAGTGGGATTTGAAATTCTGCACCCTGGCGCATACCATTGGAATTAATTTTAACTGAAATGATTATTTTTTCCACTATTTTGAAGTACCCATAAAAATTATTTGAAATCGATTATTTTAGTAAAATGCGAGAACTAACTTAATGTGGTGGTATATGGTCGATTGATTTCTAGGCTTTTTTATTTCTTATCAAATTATAAATATAAAACCCAAAAATGTCAGGTAGAAAATACAGGGTATTCCGTTCATGGTTCACCAAATACCACGGTTAGAAACTAATACATATACGTATAGACCAAATTTAATCGAGAAAAAACAAATAAGTGGTAATATATATTTACTCATCTATATATTTTTAGTTTTGAATCTGCAACCTTTTAAATCGCCGATTTTTGTCAAAATTCGCTAATTACATATTAACCAATATGTAAAGTAAAATCTTTCTGAAATTACTTCTGTACTCTGAAAGTAAGTAACGGAAAAGATTTTCCCTGATTTGTTGTAAATATGGACAACTTTCAGAAAATTAAAAACTGAAAAAAAAATTGTTTTATTGTTTATTCAACATTATATCAACTATTTCTTTGATGAACCATGAACGGAACATCCTGTATAAAAACGGATTATAGAGCTGAAAAACGTAAAATATAGTTAAATTGAGAAAAAGAAAAAAGTACCTAAATATACCAAAATTTCAAGGTTTCTTGCATGTAAAAATTAAAAAAAATTTCTATTTAAAAAATAATAAAAAAAACAATATTTCCATCAAATAGCGAATGGATCGCAAAATAATTTTGTTAACACTATATCGGTTAGTTGGGTTAAGTAGGCTATTGGTTAGGCCCCCTTACAATATTAGCCCAGAGGCCCAAACTTAACGGTTCGCCCCTGATCCAACTTAATAAAATGAACTATATTAGAACAATGCGAGTAGTGTCTTACAAAAAAAAACCTCCCTGCATTAACGAAGGTATGTCGAAAAATGGTGTAGCGACAGAAACCCTTACCAACGAGGGTATTATCTATTGATCTTAATGTGTGATTCCAGAACTAACGGGGGCAAATCCAATACACAAGATTTGTTCAAACATTGATAAATCCTGACCAACGAGGGTAGAAGCAAACCATTAAAATATTATGAAACCCTTACCAACGAGGGTATTAAAATTATCGCTTTTTGTTGTAATATATTTTGTGCCTGATGAAGCCACTGAGATGACAAATGACGAAACTAGTCAAATAATGTTCAATTTACTAAGTTGGGTACATGGAATTATTTATTTCATTCTCACATTAAAAATATTTGAATTATAAATAATAAAAAATATACAGCGTGTCCCGTAAGTGGATGATCAAAGTGATCGAACAGAGGATAAATATAACCACATTTTTTGTTATAAAATTTTTGATGGTTCAAGAGCTCTATATCAGTTTTCGTATTTTTTCAGAAATCGCTTACTGCATTAACTAAAAAATAATTAAGACTACTCAACTCACAAGTGATTATTTTTTGTGACAAGTAAAACGTCAAAAATATCAGCGATTATTTCATGACGTTTATGTCAAACTTCAATAAGTTTGAAGTTGGCTGTCAAATTTTGCAGAAGAGAGTGAAAAATGTTTGTTAAATAGTACCTTAAATATGCACTCTTGTTCAAATTATAAGTCGAATATTTTTCATACATTACCACTCATGTCATTTGGGGTTAAAAATTAAAACTTAACCCCAAATGGCATTCGTGGTAATGACAGTCAAAAAATTTCGACTTAAATTTAACCACTCGTGATATTACATATGATAATTTTTAGAAACTTAGACATAGATAGTATCCAGCGTGACACCTATTCATAAACAAGGATCAAGCAGACGAATTTTAGTATTTTTTTCAAAAATCTTTATTTTGTGACGATAATGTCAAATTTCAATAAGTTTGAAGTTGGCTGTCAAAAAGTGAAAAATTTTCGTTAAATAGTCCCTAAAATATGTACTCTTGTCAAAATTATCTGTCGAATATTTCTCATACATTACCAATCATGTAATTTGGGGTTCAAAATTCCGGGCTTATTCGTGGACTGATGGAGAAGGTGTCGTCGACGATTTTCATCATTCTGTCCTTTTCATTCACATGAAAAAATAAGTGTCTGTCCTGATAGTCTCATCGACAACACGATCTCGACCGGCCCGAGATTAAGCCTCCTGCTCCTAAAACTTAACCCCAAATGACATTCGTGATAATGACAGTGAAAAATATTCGACTTAAATTTGACCACTCGTGATATTACATATGACTATTCAAATCACAAGTGATTATTTTTTGGGACAAGTAAAACGTCCAAAATATCAGCGATTATTTTGTGATGTTAATGTCAAATTTCAATAAGTTTGAAGTTGGCTGTCAAATTTTGCACAAAAAAGTGAAAAATGTTCGTTAAATAGTCCCATAAATATGCACTCTTATTCAAATTATAAGTCGAATATTTTTCATACATTACCACTTATCTCATTTGGAGTTAAAAATTAAAACTTAACCCCAAATGCAATTCGTGGTAATGACAGTGAAAAATATTCGACTTAAATTTCACCACTCGTGATATTAAATAATGAAAATTCTATAAATTGTTCGGTTATTTTTATTTTATGTTACGGTCTTTGAAAGGTGTACCTTTCCAATTTCCAATAAAAGCATTTTCAGGAACTTTGTTATCATCTACCAAATAAAAAAGGTTTTGTGAAATCTTTTTGTTCACAAAAACAATCAACTACCACGTACACAGAAACTTTTCCTTACTAAAGAGATATCATAATGCAAAAAGCTTTTTCATTGAAAATCTAAAAAATGCCATCATATACCTACAGGGTGTTCGGTTCGTGGTTCATCATAAAAAAAACCTCCCAGTTTAAAAAGTATGTACCCTTTTTGAATGTACAGAATATTTGAAAAACAATGCTCACTACTAGTTTTAATTGAACTTCAAGCCTTATTGGCAAGTAAAGGCTAAAAATTTACGTTTTCAAAAATTTTCCTGGTTTGTTGAGAGTATGAAAAGGTTTCAGAAAACTTATATTAAAAAAACATACAACTTCATTGGGTCTTATTTTGGAAAATAATTTAATAAACTGAAAAAAATATGTCTTAAGTTTCTTTTTCAACATTTTTTAACTATTTCTATATTTTTAATGTTGCCAATTGAAAGAGCATGGTTTTAGCTTCCAGTGATATTTCTTTAAATTTCTACGCAGATTAGGTAAATTACACTAAAAATTCACCTTTTGTGTGTAACATGAAAACTTTTAACTGATTATGATAGGCCTAGGGGCGCCAAGTAAAAAAGGACGCCAAAATCTAAGCTATTTAAATTTTTGATCCGTATTCCTATAAACATATGTCCGATTTCGCCTTCTAGGGGAGCTACAGGCTACAGCCCTTTAAATATTGTCGGTGCAAAGGGCGATTAACCCTACATTTTAAAGAATATATTCAAACTAATACAATAACTACATTTTATTAAGTAACTAATAATTAAAGTCAAGTATTTTAGAGAAAAAGGGTGCATTCTATCGAATTGGTACAAGAGTACCTTTTTTTGTCCAAAATTGAGTAAGGAATAATATTATGAAAACAAATATTGTGTTATATTAACCAATAATAAATTGTAGAAGTATCCTGGTTCCTGGTGAAATCTTCCATCGTGCTCATTGCTAACGGTGCTCAAATTTTTAGGAAAAAAAGTCAAAATGAGAATGAACGAAATATATCACTTCCACGACAGATTCCCAATCTGATTTTTCCAGATCACTAAGTTTTTCTTTAAATATTTCATCCCTCACCAATTGTGTAGCTACCCTCTTTAATCTTGGCATCACTGATTTTAGAAAAATTTTATTATCTTTCAAAAATAAAAATCTACCACCATCCCTATCCATTGCTTTCATAAGGCCAAGTATTATATAAAGGGAAGTTAGAATATATCATCAGGTTATACTATTCCAAATCATTTTTAACTTGTTTCTGTTACTGTCCGATATAAATCAACACAATATTGTATATCCAAGCTGAGAGAAGCTTAATAACTAAGTCTCCACAAATTTCATACTTTCAGAGGACTCTATCACGTTAGCAAAACGACCCATCGGTAAGGAGGGTAGTTCATTTACGTTATGGAAAAGAACAGCCCTCAAACTTAATTTTGAAGCATCAAAAAATAAACGTAATTCTTCTGTTTTGTGTTTTGTGTTCTATAGCCAACGCATTAATTACACTAGTCCTTGGTTGTAACAAATTCCATCCCAAAAGTTCTGCCTGCTATTTGGATCAATTTAAATCATCAACCAAATCATTGAGATCTTCTTGTGATAGTAGATATGGCCCGTTAGATGACGAAGCTTCTTAAAAATCAGGATTAAACATTATGTCATCTTCTTCCTCTGACTCAACAGTCACATTGGAGCTTTGAGTTGATTCTGGTATTGGTAGCTGTTGTTCGGTGTGCGGGATCGGCCTTTTTGCAGGTGCACGTCAGGATAATTAGCTTTTTTTAGTTTTTATTGTTATAGCTTTTATATAAGTAAGGTAAAAATCACAATTTTATGAATGGTCTGTGAGTTTCATGCAAATAATAGGAATTCCGGAAGGAATAGATCAACATATTTTTGGCAATCCATTAAGAAGTCCCGCACATGTGAGGAACCCGCACCTTGTTTTGTGCCTTACAGGAAATCCAAAATAACGTTCATATAAATGTTTCACCACAAATGTAACAAAACCTGTCAGGATCATTTTTACGCTTACTCGACAACCATTCATTAGGTATTAACTTCTTAACCGAACAATTCTAGGACTGCGCTTCCTAATATACTTACAAACTAGAACAGTTTGGAATATCTACAAGTGCAAGGTCCTAACCCACCCCTGAAGGTTCTAGAAGAATAATGGTCTATCTAGAGTCGAGAACATTCTAGCGTATTCCATTCGTACACAATAACTTTCCAGAAGGTTTAATTAAAGAAAAAGACAAACGTACATTTTTTACTTGGATTTGCTGTAACAAAAAACTTGACTAAATAGGTATTACAAAATTAGTAAGCACCTTTCTTGTTACAAAATTTTGCTTAACCTAAAATGCAAACAGCAATAGCTCTAAAACTAGAAAAGATAGACCCCTAGTTTTTTTTCGTTTTTGGTCGATTAAATTTGCTATAGCTTTTAACCCTGACGTTTGGTAAACCATGAACAGAACACCCTTTATATGTAGAAATCCCAATTGAGATAAAAATATGTTTTAATTGTTTTGGGTAAATTTAATTATTTAATGCAAATCTTGGCCCCTTAATTTAAGTATCTATTTAAAATAAGATTTAAGTAGAATAAGATGTTAGAACCAATTACTGAATACATTAGCAAAAAGCGACGTGTTTGTAATGGTTGGAGAGACATTTGAAGATAGATCGATTGTCGTGAAAACTAAAACCGAATTAGTTTTAATTGCTAGCATCTGGCTGTGCCGGTAAAAAGATAGAAGCTGGCAAATTTACAAAATGTATCGGTCTGCTGATTACTGGCAATGTCCGAAGGAATTACGCTCTCCCATGCGCCCAAAGGTTCTCTACATATTTCAACTATTGTAGCAGCAATTAGTAACTCAAAATTATTTAAATATCTCACGTGGAATAATATCATGTGGGTGATAACGCGGTGGAAATATTTAAGGATTTTAAGTGCTTGGGAAAGATTTGGAGCGTGTTACGCGTGTATAATTACATATTCCTAGCCTGATGTTGTAATTATTTTTACTTCTAATTATTTATATTAATTGCATTTATTAGCTACCATAAAGACCACTCAATAAAAGCCATTTACATTCCGTTAATAATATAAATTAATGATATTACGTAAATATTATCCACTAAGTATACTATTAACATAATTAAATATTTTAATTAATAAAATTTTTATTTTTCATCAACTGCTAATAAATAAACTTTTGATTAGGTCATATTACAGACATTTAAATTAAAATTTTATTTTATATTCTCTTGAGTAAATGACTACTTATATAATAAAAGTTAGTTTTATTGTTCTAACATTAAGTAGTTTTTTTATTTGAAAATTTTATATATCCACAGGTGTTCTTTTGGGAAAATTATGCGTCATGAGTGAAATCCATAGCGAAAAAACTCATAGCGAGACTTTGGAAAAATGTATTGCTGATTAATAAACACTTCGTTTTAGAACCAATCAAAATTACACATTTGGTTTGTCTTATCCTTTAATATAGCGTTCGTACTAAAAATTGTCATCGTTGATAGTTACAAACGACCAAAGCCACTTGCATTATATCAGCGAAAAAAGCTCATATAATGCAAGTACCTTCTCATTGCTGCTTTCATTTTCATTTAATTCTTACACAAATTTTGAGTTATTTATTAATCTTCCTAAAATAAACTAGAGGTTGAGCTTATTTCTTGGATATGGTTGCTTTTAATCAACTCAAGTTTGGTTGTCCCTCTGCTAAAATAACTAAGTAATCATAGAAATAGGTCTATCAAGTGAGGTAATAAGGACGATTAAAAAGTGAGAGTTCTTCACGCGCGAGCCTAAGCGAGTGCGTTAATGCTGTCGAGTTTTTTAATCGCCCATTACCTCACGAGTTCGTTACAATACTTTTCCGTTACTTCTCGCTAAAACTAAAAAAGCTCAAAAAATCTAAATTTTAGCCTATGACTTTTTAAAGTTTTGACCTGACATTTATAATTTTTTTTTGTTAAAAAAAATTGCGTCGGGAAATGTACATAAAATCGTGTTGTAATATATGGCCACCTTGGATGCATAAAAAATAGTTGTGTATTGAAATTTCATTTAGAAATAGAGGTAATTACTTTATGATTTTCATTCAATTTGATTGCAGTAATGATAACTTAACCAACGGTCAACGGAGAGAAAATGTTCATGACTTTGATTCTCTACTCATAACCGGGACAACCAAACCTTCTTTTAAAAGCAACAACATCCGAAAAAAAGTTCAACCTATTGTTTATTTACCCCCGAAAAATTCTTTGCAGGAAAACACGTCGCGTGGAAGCTCATTGTGTAGAAAATTCTAAGTAGATTTAACTAAAAATCATCGATAACTTCAATGTCAGCTGATCTTAACACAGGTTATGTTATGACTATTTAGCTGTTACTACAAAATATTAATAATGTTCGCAAAATCTCCGTGGTCGTCGGAAAAATAGCGTACGCAACTCGCAGAAGGTGAATTTCGTGCTCGTGTAATATCCTCACTCGGCTAGCGCCTCATTCAGCTATTTTCACACTCGCACAAAATTCGTCACTTTCTAGCTCGTTGCGTAATATTCTACTTTTATACTTTTCATTTTTTAAAGATCAAAAAAGTAGTGGTGCTCACAGTTTGATGTTCGAAAGTTTAGAAAACATAAAAAAGCTCGAACTGTTCGACCCCATTCATTATAGATCAACATAATAATGAAAGTTCAAACTGGATGAACTTGAAATAGTTCGAACTTGAGGAAGTTGGAAAGTAACAAACTTAAGGCAGATCGAACCTAAGAAAATAAATGACTGTTTTTAGGTTTGGTCTATTGTGCTAAACCCTTTATAAATAATTAATTTAAAAGAATTAGATATTTAGTTTGAAAAAAAGACTTAAATTCACAAAGTGGCGAAAATAAAAAAAGAGTTTATCTTTTTTAAAAATATTCTATTAAAAATGACTTCATATAAATAATGTTCAGAGATAAATATGAAATAAAAGTTTCCTTCCGAGTTCGATTTTTTTTTTAACTTGACTTGTTTCTGAATCTTATTTTTAAACATGTACTTCTTTTGAACTCTAACTTCTTCCGAAATTTAACGTATTTTGAACTCGAACTTTTGCCTAATCTTCGAACGATTTGAGCTAGTTTGAAGTTCGAATATTTGAATGAATAGTTCGAACTTGTAAGTTATATTTGTAAATATTTGAATTTCGTACAGCACTAATAAAAAGGTATGAAATCCTTTTAAAATTATTTAAAAAAATAGTTGGCAAACTCAGTTAAAATTATTTTTGTGAGTTATAAAACCATAAATAATTTATAACCGATTTTGATCGGTTAAACCGTCCATAAAAAATAACAAAAAATCTAATATACAGGGTGTCCTTAAAATAACGACGAATTAAGTACTGGAAAATTTAAACAAAATTCTAACCACCATAGATTAATAGTTATTAACCAAAAAAGAAATCATCAACGTTATAAATTATTTATGGTTTTATAACTCACAAAAATAATTTTAAAAACTTACCTATTTTAAATACAAATATCAATGGTTTTTTTTTAAATTAAAATTCAGATAAAGCAACATCGTGCCCAGATTCATTTTCACGATATTGCTCTCCAAAATAAGGAGAAAAACTCTTATTTTCCTTAACAAATTGGAAGTTTTTATACTATTTATTTTAATTAATAATAGTATAAGTGCATATTTCTTCAATCATTTTCTGTTTTAAAATGGTATTGTTTGGGAGATTTATGATTTGAAAAATATTAATTTCTCATATCAAAAAGCGAAAAAGATTTTCTTTTTACTATTTTTTCAGTACTCTATGAAGGCTCCCTTGGGTACCATTTTAGAGACACCCTGTATGAAAAATTAAATTATCCCCAAGGAGAAGTTTGCAAATTTAAAAAAAAATGGATTTAAAGCCTCTTTTTAAAAGAAAATTTATCTGTCCGAAGCGTTTCGAAAATAATCACTTTAAAAATTTGGGAAATTTTGGTCCCATTCAATTTTTCGCGTTAATATTCGAGGATGAATGACAGGACCAACAATAAAATTTCCAATTATGCCTGCCCACACATTAATTTTAAATTCTTGTTGAAAATGGTTTGCTTTGATTGCATGCGGATTTTCTTCTCTATAAACGGGTTCATTATGGAAATTTGTTATCCCTTTTCTTGTGAAACATGCTTCATCCGTGAACAAAATATTGTTGGCAAAATTTACATTTATTTCTCTTTGGATATTAACGAACCGATAAAAATAAAGGCGTATTTCAGGATCATGAACTAAGAAATCTTGAACTGAAATTTTATGGTATGGATATAGCAACTGTTCTGGAAGCACTTTATGAATGATAAATGACATCTTTTCCTACTCCTAGTTCCCTACCAATTCGTCTAGGACTTATTTCTGGATCTTCTTCAACACTTTCTAAAATTTCTTCTTCTACTTCAGGAACCCTTACAAAAAGCTGCCTTCCATAGTTAGTGGTCAGAGGAGCAAATCTACCGGTCTCTCGACGGCTGCAAATTTTGGGTGGCTTGGTGTGCGACGATTTGGAAATCTTTCGGAGTACACTCTAACACAGTGTTTCTTAAACTATGGGTCGCGTCCCCCTGGGGGGACGAGAAAAAAATTTTGGGGTCGCAAAAATATATTGTAAACTGATAAATTAATTCATTATTTTCATTTTAATTACAAGTAAATTGAATAAGAAGTAAATTCTACTGTAACTCAACCCAAAATTAACTCTACCGAGTTTTATTTTTTCAAAGTTCATTTTTTCTTGTTTAAAATGTTCAGGGATAAAATTAATTAATTATATGGGGGTCCACTAAAAATTTTTACTTTAAAAAGGGGTCGTAATCGGAAAAAGTTTAAGAAGCACTGCTCCAACACACTCCCGTCCATTTCCTTGACAAAATCCATAAACCAATAACATATCGCTATATTCTGCATTTGTGTACTACACGGCCATGATCAATTACGAAAATATTAACTAATAACTGATAATAGTTTCGGAATATCCCGAAACGAATAAACGCCTTACTAAAGTAAAGAATATTTATTTGTTACAATTTTAAATAAAATTTTATTTCAATGTTTTTATTCGAAAAAATACTGTTCACTAGGTTGAGACACATTTGACGCTATAAATTATTGTATTCGTGTAACTGTTTGACATTTTGAACTGTTTTTATGATTTTTTTATTTGTAATATTGTCTTTTGGTAAATATTTTTTTTGTAAAATTTATTGCAAATTATTAAGTTACAAATTTCTCGAAAACCGTGAGAGTAATCAAGTCTTATCAAGAGTACCTTTTGTTTAGTAAATATTCAATCTAAAACCCATAACTAAACCCCTTTTCTTCCATTGGGGTATAAATTTAAAACATTTATTTATTTAAAAAAACAAGTTCTACGCCCCTTGATTGATTTTAATCAAAATTTTGATATGAGATTTTCGTCTCCTAAAACTATACCAACCTACCAAATTTGAACAAAATCGCATAAACCGTTTTAAATAACAGAAAAACAATTCCAAAATTGTAACTAAGCATCTTTATCTAAGATTAGTTTACTTAAATCGATTTATTTTGGTCTAAGGAATATGTGGTAAGCTGTTGTAAAGATCTTTTACAGACACCCTTTATATTGCTGTTTAAATAGGACTTTAACCCTTTGAAAAAGTTTTGTGAATTCTCAGGCCTGTTACGACACTCGCCTACCGACTCGTGTCGCAATTTCGGCCTTCGAGAGTAATGGCTATCATTACTCGCTCTTTGAATAATATACTATTATTGGGCCAGTAGCAAAAATATTCAATATTCAAAATCTTAAAAATGAATCACTACGTTTGTAGTTTTTTATCAATATAATTTGATTTAGGTTCTAGTGTAGATTCTTCATCATAAACTGTGGATTTTCCTAATCGTAGGATATTTTTGAAGGGAATTTAATTTATTTTATTAACTAATTTTTTTAATTTCATATTTTTAAAAGAAAGGAGTAACTTTATTATTTTTAGTTGTAGTTGGTTATTTTCATTTTCTTTTATGCTATGATTAACAAGTGTTTCAATAGCTATCCTATTTTTAGATGGTAATTTATTTACAGGTGGTAAGGAGTACAAATTATTTGAAGTGAACTAGAACTCCCTCACATAAAAAAGGACATAAAGTTATTCGACGACACATAAATGGTGTCTGAAGACAGCCTTTCCGATTGTGCTTGTAAAATAAATGACCTGAAGCTGCTTCTTCGCTTGCAGTGCATAAAAAACAAAAAAATCTGATTACAACGCATTTAATCACGTTATTTTTAAGGTGGTTTAACGCGCGGCTTCTTTCGTTCGCAAGAGTTATGGCTTATTTTTGATTTATTAGAAAGCAGAAGCTATTATAAATTTTTATATCTTATTTGGAGATATTAAATGTAATGCCTTTTATATTATATTAAGAAATGAAACCAACCATCCTTATTATTTATAGCCAACCTGTTGGGACAATTAAAATCCTATTAATTTACTACCGGCGGATATTAATACTAAGATTAATTTATATGCATTCAAAGGTGTATTCATAAATATGTTTTATAAGTTCAAGTTTTTAATCTTAATGAATTTATTGAGATGTAATATGTAATAATTCATTGATAAAGAAAATGCTACTTCAATAAATTTTTAAATTAAACGTCTTTTCTATGTTAAAGCACGCAATAAATATCCTGCTTAAAAGGATAATATAAATTTTATATTTTAATATATTGACTGCTTCTAATATTCAAATTTTAATTTTAAATCATGTTATTAGTTTTTTCAAGCAAATTACTTTAAAAACTAAAACCAAATGTTTTGTGCAAATGTAATTTGTAACCATTTACACGTGTGTTTGTAGAACATGCGCTTGACCATAAAAATATATTGAAAAATAAAGTACTAAGCACTTTTATTGAATTTTAGTAAATAAAATATAAAAATAATGACGGTAATAAAATTTTAATAAGGATTATTAACAACAGGTTTAAATTAATTACGCCATGTAATCTCCATTAATATGGCGAAATTTAAGTATGCTAATATTAATTTTTGCTTAAGTATTAATCATAAAAAGGTTATAAAAACTAAAAAAAACATGATAAAATCTCAAGATGGCTTGAACCAGGCACATGTCACTAATGTCACAAATGGTGCATTAACCACCTCTTCTGGTTTTAACATCTTGCGTTTTGGAAATTTTGAAATCGATTAAATTAAAAATAATTAAGCTATAAATAAGCAGCCGCGTGGCAGATATCATCGAATAATTACTGGGGTGGTCGCGTGAAGTTACACCGTTTTTTTTTCGGATGGGAAACGCTTCTTGTCGGTTTTCCCCACAAGAGGCGCGTCCGATTGATCGATGATACAATCGTCCTACCATTTTGCCACTAATTGCCCCATCGATGGGTTAGGATGACCCACAAACGGCTCCAGGTTAAACAACGACACCTGTTTAACCCTATTTACATCTTCAATCTTCACCTTTCTTCGGGTGGCCCCCAACTTAATTATTACACCCTATTTTCTTTCCATTAAACTGATCAATCAGTACTCCATATCCATCATTAGGGCACAAAGGTAATGAAAAATTCGTTAACAACACCAAAAAGGTGCTTTCTTAAATTAAGTGTTGTAAGGATAATAAGGGAGGTGTAGCTATTTAACACAATAGAACTCGAAAAAAATTGTAGGGTGGCTTTATACGTCGAAATATAATTATTAATAGAAACAAAAAAACGTGATTTATTAACGTGTTATAATTTAATTTTTATTTTGTTGGAAAAAATAAATTTAGCATGCATCATAGAAATAATTGCGTGTAGTAAATAAATAAGCAAGAACTCATTTCGAGGTACTTAGGTACATAACTAACTGCCTGCGGAGGTGTTTAATCATTACCGGTGACACTAATATTATCTATGATTTATTTTAATATTTTCTTGGTATTCATGTGTCGCGAAATAACGCCTTAAACCTAGGGGCTATTTATTTTTTAATTCCGAGAACTACCGCATTCGTCTTTGATTTTTGTAGATCTTATTTTTAAAAATTCTTAGAAAATCTCCTTTGATCTTCTCTCGTTTGTGTTAGATATTTAGAAAACATGGGAATAACAATAATAAGCCGAGCCAATTATCTCAGCATTGCGTTCAATGTTAAATCATGTAGTGTACTACACCTAATTGCTTGCTATCGACTATATACTTGCTTTTATATTGATTGATTTAATGGCTTCTTAGAAGCTGCTTATTTCTGATACCATACCACTACTTCAGCTCAGGACACCGAACAGCTACTGATATACCACTGAAAAAATAAACAAACAAAAAATGTTTACGTGCAGCTACTTTTAACATAAACTCTTGCTGATAAATGCATTAAATAAAATTTGCTGGTATTTTAATCCGTTTAACCAACTTGATATTTCAATTTATTGAATTAGTGTAGTTATCAAAAATAATTTTAAACAACTGATATTTTCCATTTTCTTTACTTATCTATATTTTCTCCATAGCGTAATTTTACTTCAATCAAATCAACCCAAAATGTAAAACTTTTATCTTATAATAAGTACTTATTAATGGCCGAATGCACCATTGTTACTTAAAATTTAAGGAACACTTAATTACTAAATTGGACACAAACAATGAAAAAATCTGTCACTTAAAAATTCTAAGTGTTCCTTAAGGTTTAAGAATTAGTGGTGCATACGCCCCTTAATTTCAAAATTTAATGAAATTCAGGCATACAAAAAAGCTGAAATAGATTTTGGAAAAAAGTTTTTGGTTTTATTTACTTTATCCCTTAAAATGCTGTATGCTTTTTGGCAACACAAATAACGATGTGGGGTCCTCACGGGACCCCACGTTAATAAATTGAAAAAATAAGCTAACAAAATTGATATGTTTAATATACAGGGTAAGGTTAAAGTTTGGCAACGACCATTTATTTTTTAAATAAAGCATTTTTGAAAAAAATTCTTAGAGACGCATTCTTTAAGAATATTGCCATGATCTTGGGCAGTACGGTGAAGATCAAGCGATACTCAACTTTTTTTTTCAAATCACAACCTTAATTTTTTTTGCACAATATTATAGCTTCTTTGTAGAGGTTTACAGGCAATATTTTTTTATTTTTTTTTTAGATAAATAGTCTAGAAATTTAAATTTTCAATAAAAAGAGTTCGGCAACGTCCATTTATTTTCGAAATGAAGCGTTTTTGAAAAAAAAATTTCAAATAAGAGTTCTACTATTTTTAGTGGTACATTACGTAGTAATATTACCATGGCCTTGAAGTTCAGGTCCATGGTCAGTCCATGGTGACTTTTTTTTAATAGAAACCCCCAGTTTTTATCGTACACTTTCATAGCCTACTTTGAGAGGTTTACAGATCATTCTTTCTTTTTTTTGAGCAAATATTTCAGAAGTTATAAAGGTTTAAAGTTTTAATACAAGAAGTTCGGCAATTTTATTTGATCAGATGTTCAAACTGCTGCATTTTTGAGTAGAAGGCTTTGCACGACAAGAAAAGAAATAAACAATTGCAACTATTGGTATTTTCCTGACAAAAGAATGCATTTGAAGTTTGCTGTTTTGCTTGAATTTGTTTTTGACGTTATACAAGTGCTTAAAATAATTTCTACTGAGAAGACTTAAGAAAATTAATTTTTCCCCCAAAATTATAAAATGCATTTAACTGAAAAGGGAAGAATATCAGTTCTAATTATGCGAGGATGTGGAGACAAGATCCGGACTTGAAGAAACCGCAATTTTGTTTAATAACACATTTCCTAATCGTACGCCTATATCTAAGTCAACTGTTATGCGAACTGTTAAAAGATTTGAGTAAACAGGGTCAATAAAAGACATTCCCCGTACAGGAAGACCAAAAACAGTGAACAATGACGAAACCAACTTAGAAGTTCTTCAATCGTTTGTGGAAAATACTCATACATCAACTCGAAAAGTTGCTCAAGAAACTAAGATTAGCCAAAAATAAGTCCGAAAAGTATTAAAAAGGTATCATTTTCGTCCATATAAAATAATAGTTCAGGAACTTTCTGAAGATGATTTTGATAGGAGAATCTAGTTCTGTGATGAAATGATTAGGCGATTTGATCAGAATAACTTTTCTAATTGGATCTTATTTTCTGAGGAAGCGACTTTCCAATTAAATGGTTCTGTAAATCGCCATAACTGCAGGTATTGGAATGATGAAAATCCACATTGGATGAGAGAAAACCATACTCAGTATCCTCAAAAAGTAAATGTGTGGGCGGGAATATTAAATAATAGAGTAATTGGATCATTTTTCTTGGCTGGAAATTTAAATGCCGAGAGATATTTGCAGCTCCTGCAAAATCAAATAATCCCAGCAGTTCAAAATTTAGTTGGCGAGGCATTTAACAATGTATGATTTCAGCAAGATGGCGCACCACCTCATTTTGGTTTACAAGTCCGTCAATTTTTAAATAATACCTTTCCTAATCAATGGATTGGCAGAAGAGGTGCTATTAAGTGGCCACCTAGATCACCCGATCTTAATCCATTCGATTACTTTTTCTGGGGCCATTTGAAAAACGTAGTATACCAAACAAAACCTGAGAACCTTAATGATTTAGAAAATCGAATATTAGACGCTGTTGCATTAATTTCACCTGAAAGCATTCAAAACGTTATCAACAGTTTTTATGTTTGTTTGAGACATTGTCAAATAGTTAATGGGGAGCAGTTTGAACATCTGATCAAATAAAATCATGTAAAAAATCTTTAAACTTATTGGTTTTCGAAATAAATGGACGTTGCCGAACTTCTTGTATTAAAACTTTAAACCTTTATAACTTCCGAAATATTTGCTCAAAAGAAAAGAAAGAATGACCTGTAAACCTCTCAAAGTAGGCTATGAAAGTGTACGATAAAAACTGGGGGTTTCTATTAAAAAAAAGACATCATGGACTGACCTTGGACCTGAACTTCAAGGCCATGATAATATTACTACGTAATGTACCACTAAAATAGTAGAACTCTTATTTGAAACATTTTTTTCAAAAACGCTGCATTTCGAAAATAAATGGACGTTGCCGAACTCTTTTTATTGAAACAATTTATCTAAAAAAAATAAAAAAATATGGCCTGTAAACCTCTACAAAGAAGCTATAATATTATGAAAAAAAAAATTGAGGTTGTCATTTGAAAAAAATAAGTTGAGTATCGCTTGACCTTCACCGTACTGGCCAAGGTCATGGCAATATTCTTAAAGAATGCGTCAATAAGAATAGTAAAACTTTTATTTGAAACATTTTTTTCAAAAATGCTTTATTTACAAAATAAATGGTCGTTGCCGAACTATATCCTCACCCTGTATGTATTTATTTATACAGGGTGTCCAGAATTAAGCGGCAACATTTTAGGAGGCGATTGATTTTAAAAAGAAAAAAAATCCTATGAACCTATGTCCCATTTTGCTTCCTAACGGAGCTGCAGCTTTGAAATATTGTCAGTACAATAGGTCGATTAACCATATTTTTTAAAGAAACTATTCATATTTTAGTAACTAATAATAAAAGTCCAGTATTGTAGAACAAAAGTAGCGAAATTATTGTATGGTAAAATATGATTGAAACTCTGCATGTGAATAGTTAAGTGTATTTTTCTCGAAAACGGTGCATTCTATCGAGTTGGGATAAGAGTACCATTTTTGTCTAAAATTAAATAAGGAATAATATTATGAAAATAGACATTATGTTATGTTAACCATAAAAAAGTTAACGCTATTGTTAAACTTAACACTTCTTATAACAACCCTTTTGGAGAGTTCAAAAATTCTGAAAAAAATCATAAAATTGCATCTTCAGGGTATTATGCTTTACACAAAATTTCTAATCTCTACTACAATCCGTTTTCAAATAAATGACGAAAAACCTACTTTTAGACACAATATTTCAAGATCTGTAGCTCCCTTAGGAAGCAAAATCGGACAAATGTTTATAGGAAGTTTTTTTCTTAAAATTAGTTGTAGAATCGTCTTTAAAAACATAAAATTAACTTTTATTCTCATTACAAAAAAAAAAGATATAATAGAATCTCTTCATTCGTCATGGTCCAAGCAACGTACAGTTTTCTTCGGTATTATTTCCACTCTATGATCTTTGCAGATGAACATTTGACATATTCTTCACAAATAATCGCTAGATCTTGGACAAAGTCTGCATCTTCCTCGTTTCCCAGTCGCAAGTCCTGTTTGTGGTGCTCCTTAAGTCTGCACGGTGTTCACAGCAACTCCATAGACTTGGATAGCTTTCAAAATACTTGTGTTTTTTCGAACTTGTGGTATGCGAAGTTTCATATTGTGAATAGCTAAGTTTTTACCCAAAATCTTGAGGAAGATTCGTCGTCTGCATCCAAGGTTCTAGTTCCAACCAGGATTTATTGTTATGTAAATTATGAAGGCATTTAGAGCTGCAGTGTCTAACATTTGCATGAAGAGCCTAAATGATCATCTTGCAGTTCAGCGAGCACAACTACACATATTTGCAGATAAGTTTATCAGCATTATAAACACCACCTTTGGTGATGTTATAATCCTCTATCATGCAAGGTTTTTGTTGCTCTCCATTTCATATGGAGGAATCATCCTGAGAAGACATTACATGAACCATTCTTCCTTTTTTCAGTATGTACGATACAATTGTCAGATCATTTGTGAATACAAATTTCAACGAGTACACTGCTTTCCTGTCAGTCTTTTCAGTTCTTCCGGTGTATCTGGTTTGTTCTTCCTAAATGTTCCGAGTACTGTAGTTTTCTTAGTACTTAAAAATTCAGCTAAGTAACAGCACGTCCTGTGTTGTAAAGTGGTTCCATGAGATCTTTCACAACACGGGAGCCTTGGTCCTTTTACGGTCGATTGCCAGCAAGTTTTCCTGTATACACTTGAAGATTACATAAATAACTTGTTTTTGCGTCCGCAGCAGCCGAAATGTTTATGCCATATCTTGCAGGATTTGATTTCATGTATTGGCGAAAAGGACACTTCCCACGAAATCCTACAATTGATGAGCAGCTTATCAATTGTAATTGTATCATAAGGCGAAAAGGAGTTTTTACATGTTTCGACAAAGGCGTCCCATACTTCTTTATCTTGTTCCCTTCGCTGTGGTCTTGTTTTTTTATCATCGAAACGTAAATATTAGCGGATTGAGATGAATCGATCGCGAGACATTGAAGCTGTGAAGATTGCTCTTCGTATTGACTCATCAGTGATCCACATTTCATTTTTATCCTCTTTTCGACATAGTAAAATACCAGCTGAAATCAATATTCCAATAAATGCATCCAATTCTACTACTTCAAGTGGCTTCCAGAGCTTTGGTTTACTAAAATTGTTATCATTATATGCATCGTGAACTGTAGTAGCCTCTTCATTTCTATGAATACATATTTTTAGTTCCATATCTTTTGTTAAAAAAGCTCAAAAATTTCAACCATAGTTGTTGCTTCTGCTTAGTAAGCCGTTAGTCCGGGTGGTTGTGTCACAATATTTTGCATGGCACATCGTCCTCGTCTCGAGCGAGTTGTTTGCCAAAGTTTGCCAGATTTAGATGTAAACGTATGACATCCGGTTTCTTGTTCTTCCACCTCAAGGTTGGTATCTTCGATAGGCACTTCGTCATCTCCTTCTTCTTCAATAAACTCGAGGTTGTCTTTTGTTTTCTACTTCTGATACTTCATTATTGTCGATATTTTAACTAGGATCAACAATACTAGCATCGTCGCAACTTTCACTGTCTGGTAGACCTAACTCTATACACAACACTTCTTCTTCAATTTCCTTCTGTGTAAGTGGGCGGTTTTTGTCATTTTTTACGTTTTAGTTTTGACATCTTTCGTCTCTAAAACTATTGCCAGATAAGAAACTGAACACTAAATTGAAATCATTCATAGTATCGAAGGATCGAAAGTGGCACAAATTCAGGACGTATTCTAAAAAATCGACTGACTGCAAAAGAAAACCATCGGCAACTGAACCAGTGATGTGTGCTGTGTATGTCTTTATGACTCCAATCTACTGACTTGTGAACGTGTTCGGTCGGCGTCATCTGCCGATTTATTGCGAGAGAAATGAGTGCACACTAATTACGGTATGGAGTCTCCAGGAGACCCCAGTATGTTTATCGGTAAAATCAAAATAACGGTAATGTTTTTAGAATAGACAAACCACCCACAATACTTGACGATGAAAAAGGAGAAAATACATGAAATATGAAAAATTATAAAAAATTACCTACAAAGTTATTAAAGAAAAATACTTTGTGGGATCCCTATAGGGCCCCACTCAGCATTTTGAGGGTTCAAATCAGGGTTTCTCAAACTTTGGCACATGTAACCCTGGTGGTACATACGTTGTTCAAGGGGGTACAAAAGAAATTTCTTATGTAGCTTCATAATAATATCAAGAATGTCAATTAAAGCTAAATTAAACTACGGCGATGCATCGTGGTTGTCTTCTGCGATTAACAGAATTATTTACACGACTATTCTTCTAAAAAATGATTGATAACTTTTAATCACAGAAATCGAAATATACGAAAGTAATGATGAATGACAAGATCATAAGTAGGTACTAAAACCGACATTTTGGAAATTGCGAGTAGTGCAATAATTGACCCAAAACTAAAAAAATGGAAATTGTACAAAAAATTGATAAAATAAAATCAGGTTGAGTAAAGTAATTTAATCACTCGATTGATTGGGGGTCACACCGACGGCCCGGGCTTTCAAATTCCTGATTAAATTATACATTTTGCTCACTTGTACTAAAAATTACAATTTTTTAGTTGTAATGCCACGTTCATTTTTAGTCCATCCTAATCTATAATAATGGACAAACTGTAAGAGGAAACTGACAAATTACTCTGACACTCCTAGTATCAGTAGTAATCTTTCAGGAAGATTCTGAAATATTAAAACAGAAGAAAAGAAAATATAACGACGTGTATTTGACATGGGGAATTACTTGGTGTGGAGTGTGGAGATGAAAATGAGCCCAAACCACACTGTCTTGTGTGTTATGTAACATTTTCGAACAACTCGATGAAGGCAACTGCCATCTACAACATACACAACCATTTAAAAGAGAAACCTATTTATTTTTTTAAAAAACAGCGAAGTGAGTTGAAAAATATCAAAAGTCACTTCAGTTTACAAGCTGTTGGAATATCATATTTAGTCATTGAATTACTCAAAATGGAAAACCTCAGACAATTGGTGAAACTTTAAAACTACCTGTAGCAAAAGATATAGTAAAATCAATTTCTTGACCAAGCAGCATCCACAAAACTGAATCATGTTTCTCTATCAAAAGACACTGTTTCTTGAAAATTGATGAAATGACAGCTCAAGTAAAAAAACTAATTCAGAATATAAAACAAAGCCGATTTTTTTGCATATCAAATAAATGAAGGTACTGATTTAACATATTTTGCGTAGTTGATGTTTTATATATGATTTGAAAAAGAACAAAACCTACATGAAGAATCTGTATTCTGCGAACCGCATCCAAATTATACCACTTCAAATGAAATTTTCAACAAAATCAATGAATTTATGACCCTACATGAAAACAATTGGGTAAACAGCGTAGACGTATGTTCTGGTCGCTCTGATAGGTTGTTATGGAGACTTTCGTACTAAGATTAAAGAAATTGCTCCAGAAGTAAAGTTTACATATTGTTCCATACATAGTGAAGTGCTTGCCACAAAATCAATGGCCGCGGAGTTAAAGACTGTTTTGGATCAATCAGTAAAGATAGTAAAGTTTATTAAATCCAATGCTCTTAATTCAAGCCTTTTTACTATTTTGTGTAATGTATGGGTAGCGACCACAATAAAGTTCTTCTACATACAAAAGTTAGATGGTTGTCAAGAGGAAAAGTTCTAACTCGATTTTTGGAGCTTCATTTAAAAATGGAGAAATTTCTATCGGAATACAAAGTTGGACTCTCTCATTGTTTTAATGATGAAGTGTGGTTGTTACGATTAGCATATTTGGCTGATACTTTTGGATGCTTAAACAAGCTGAATTCCAATTTACAAGGCCAAAATGTAATAGCTTTTACTACATCAGACAAAACAAAGGCAGCTGCCACTAAACTGAAATACGTAATCTAGGATTTCAAAAAGAACTAAATGATGCATTACTTTCATCAGTTTATTATTAAAAATAAAGTTGAATAGAAGGAATTAATAAGTTTTTACTGATCTCTTCAACAGTTATCGAAATCTACAAGAATATACCTACTAATTTTATGTGTTATAATTAAAAGACTTTATTTCCCAAATGAACTAACAATGAATAAACTACTGATTAAAGATATAGAAAAACATTGCATGAAAGCTGGATAAGAGATCCAGTTTCATCCGTTTCGGAAACCATGATGGATAATTTTTCAGTGGAAGAAAGGGATGAATTTATAGAAATTTCATATGACAAAAGTCTAAAAATTGAATATCAAAAAGACAGCTGTATAATTTGTGGTTAAAGAGAATACCTGAATATGAAATTGTTTCGGACAAAGCATTAAAATTAACACATCTTATTTATACTTAATGATTACGTCCAAAACATTGTAATTAACAGGTACTGGGATTTTCGGCTTTCAGGACAGATAAAAACAATTGAAAGTCGAAAATCTCAGTACAATCTTATTAATGTAAAACTAGGTTTTCCGCCATATTGAATATTAAAAATAAATACAGGACGCGATTGAAATTTACGTTTAAAGCTAACGAAAATAAACCCCGATATATCAAAGATTGTTTCAACGGAACAAGCCCATCACATTCGTAGGAATATTAGTTAAAACCTTCTAACCTTATAATAGATTTTAGTTGACAAGTATTTTCCTCCAAGTAATTCTACTGAAATTGAGTAATTTATACATTTAACTGTCTTTTATTTTTTGCTCAAACGGTTTTTCCAGGAGCCACCGAACATAGTAACTATATGTGTTTTTAAATAAAAAACATTTTGTAGAAAATTTAACTCTGGATTTGACTCCAATAATATTAAGTCGTGTAACCTATCAAGGAAAATTGGCGAATCTAGATGAAGCAAATGTGATGAAAAAAATTATAAGAGAATTTAGTGGATGATAGGCAAGTTATTCTCCACATTTTTGAATAAACCCAAAAACATTTGGATTTATATAAATTTTTTGGAGATATGTAATGGCGATTTTTAGATTCTAGACACCTTCCAGTGGAATCTTATGAACTACGAGAAAGGATTAAACTCAAAAAAAATTACGTTTAACTTATATACTCGCGCTGACAAAAGATGAATATTACCTGTTTAAGAGCTAAAATAAGTAAATAATGGGCTTTTGTTTATAATATAAATAAAATAGGATTTTTGTTACTCCTTTCGATCAGCTGATTCCGTCAAAACAGCGCCGCCTACAGGTACGCAAAATTTCCAAAAGAGTACTAAAATAAAGGTGTTGCACGAAAAATTTAATCATCACTTTATACTTTTATTTTTGACATATTACGGGGTATTTTTAGCTAAACCGCCGCCCAAATATTTTAGTGCAACCACCTAATTTTTTTTAACTTGGAAACACATATTTTTAGTGAAATTCTACAAATTGTCTATAAAAATTAAAAAATACATATAGAAAAACCAATTTCAAAACTTTAAGAAAATATAAGTAGAATGATAGTAAATTACAGTATTTTTCACATCTTAAGCATGTTAATTAAATTGGAGAATTAATAATACATTTTTATTTATTATTCCATTTTAAAATTATTACACTTAAGATAATTGATGTAATAAATATCATTATAATAAGTTTGTTATTGAAATTTATTTATAAAATGCTAATTACGAGCCTATTTCCTCCTGTAATTCATATTAAATTTTCAAATGAAATGGATAAAATATTCAATTATACAGGTTTATTAAAAGTGCGGGAAATTATTTTTAATTTTGACATGTAAACTATTAGGATTTACAACCAGGATTGTTTCTGGGCTATTTATTAAACCATTTTATTGCTACAATTTGTTTAAAATGCTTAATTCAAATAGTAAATGCAAATTTTAAGAAATGCACTGTGTATTGAATTGCAAACTAACTAGGTAGGCCAGCAATGTTTTAGAAGCTGCCGCAACGAATTCCAAGAATGAAAATCGTTTCATTTAAATATATTAACAATTATTTGCAATAAAGTTTGCTTTATGCTCTATTTGAATTAATAGGTATAATTTCAGTAATTTAATAAATTCAAGAAAAAAATTACTAATTCTATTTATTACCATGTTAAAAAATGGAAAAGGTTAAAGACTGATAAATCGAATGAAAAAAAAAACCGGGAACGAAAATTTTCATGGAGAAAATAGCAACCTTGAAAAAGGGGCCAAAAATATCCTGTTACCAAATTTCAGCCTTTTCATTTTTTACTTTTCCCTATTTGTCTTAAATACTATGTACAAAGTATATTCCATAAAGGTACATATACAGGGTGGCCCAACTAAAAGTTCCCATTCAGGAATATTTGAGAAGTTACAGCATTTTACGTTAGATCTGTATAAAGCGTTTTTAAGAGGTGAGCTTTTAAAGCTTCATTTTGTTAAAAGTGATAATAAAAATAAATACAACTATACATTGATTCCCTAAATAAAATTTAACCGGTTTCAAACTTTTTAAAAAAATTATTTGTTTTCTAAATAACCTGGGTGGGAACTTTTAGTAAATATAATTAATACAAAAATAATACTAATAGGTACTAAAAAATGTATTAATAAGGCTCCAACAACTTTCCCTCCTAGTCCTAAAACAGCATATAAACCTCACTACTAATAATGCTTTTTAACGAAATTGTTATAAACTGTCTATAAAACATAAAAGCATATAAATTATAACTATATTTTTGAAGTTCGGTAGCGTAATTTGTTATATCTAGTCCTTCCAGAGGAAAACAACCGTCAGATTCAATTTTCTCCTGTATTTTTGTATGGAAAATCTCTTCAAATGTATAACTAAAATTTTAGAAAACTTATGAATCTGAATGTTCTTTATACATTTTGTTCGTATTTTGAATTTGGAACAAGTAGGCTTCTCATAATCATTCAAGCTGTCCTCTCTAGTAAAGCTGTCGAGGTGCTGAGAAAGTTGAATATTTTTTTATGAGATATTGGAATTGAAAGATACCAAAATGTATCAAATGTTACTGAATAGTAACAGTGATTGCATTTTAGAGTTGACTTAAATTGATCAACATTAATATGTACCATTCTAGAATTTTCTCGTCTTTGACGGGATAATAAAATTTTCGTATTCCAATTGATTTCCCTGAGAACTTTCGGTATCAGCAAAATTTTGGGAAATTGATGTTGTATAGACTCGGACGATTCCTAGATTTCATTACTTCCATCATCAATATTAAGAAACTGTTTTTACTTTTCGCCTTTTCCCTGTGCAATGTTCAAGATATTTATTTAAAAACTCAGAACTGCCTTCAGTACTATTGGTAAAGTTTGTGTTCCTTAAAAATTGTTTATTTAGTATATAAAAAAATGTCGTTTTTTTTGGTCTTCAAGTCTTTTTTCCTACTCAAATGAAGATAAACTCTTAGAGCAAAAATTTGTAACACATAAACTGAACGAAGTTGCATACCTGATTTTGTGATTTTTGTTTTGGATTGATAATGCAGTTACTTGGCGCTTAGGCGTGGTGCGTGCTGAACCCTAGTAATGCAGTATCTTTAAAATAACTACTTGGGGCTTAGACAAAAGTGCGTGCTGGATCCAAGTAGTGGTGAGGTTTAATATACTACTAGGAGCTTAGGCATGGTGCATGCTTGACCCAAGTAATATACGGGGTGAGCCGGGAGCAGTGGGCCAAACTTGGTGAGTGCAATCTACACATTTATACAAGGTAAAAAACGAAAATGTTGTTATCCAATTTTTATTAGTTTTCGAGTTACAACTCTACAGCGTTTTAAAAATTAAAATTGACAATGCTTCCACAACTCTTTTCTTGGACCATGGATTGGTCGCAGTGATTTTAAGTTGGCGTCAAGGTTCTCAAATCTTCAATCACTAGATTTTTGCTTGAAGAACTGGTTAAAAGTTAAGGTTTATAAAGAAAAGGCTGGAGTTTTGGATGTACTAATTCGACGTATTTTAAATGCTGGAGCTCTAAAAAAACTATAAGAACTTAAAAGGACAATAGCTAGTGTTCATAGAAGAACGTAAAAATGTTTATAGAGACGTGGGGATATTTTTTAAAATGTTCTATGAATTAAAAATAAGCTAAATGTACTGCAATACCTAAGCTTACTTAAATTTTTAAAACACCATAACTTGAAAACTAATAATAATAATAATAATATAATAATAATATTTTTATTAATCCACTTTTAGGTCATATACAGACATATCGGACAGGTCATTACATATGAAAGACTAAAACTAAGACTTAGACTACATACAATATAAGACATTAAAAAAAAATACATAATAAGTAACTTGAAAATTGAAAATCAAAAGGATTGAAGGTTCACAAAAAAATGTTAAGATACTCAGAGCAAGAATATAATGTACCGTCTAGTAGTATTTCTAGTACGGCATTTTTAAATCTTAAATTATTTAATTCCTTAACTTCAGGAGGTAGGGCGTTAAATAATTTGACTCTCATATAAATAAAAGACTGATGAAAGGTTTCAGTTCTGTGTTTTGGTAATTGATACATATTTTTTTGTGAGTATCTTGTCTCATATTGTGTATTAACAGCGGGCTCGTATAGACTTTTATTATTTTTAAAATACATTAGACAATTAAATATATACAAACTAGGTAGCGGTAAAATGCGCAATCTTTTAAATAGTTCTCTACAAGATATTCTGCGAGATAAATTAAAAAATGATCTTATTATTCGCTTTTGTGTTCGAAATATTAATTGAGCTGCAGAAGAATTTCCCCAGCATAATAGTCCATAAGACAATCTTGTCTGGACGTATGCAAAATATATCAATTTTAATGTATCAACTGAAATAAAATCACGTAGCCTAATGATTGTAAAACAAGCATAATTTAGTGGCTTGGCCAGTTGTTGGCAATGCGAGTTCCACCTAAGTTTGCTGTCAAATGTTAAGCCTAGAAATTTAACAGACTCATCTGTGGTAAAGTCTAGTTTATCAGAATGTACCCATGATTTATTTGTTTTACCTAAGTTATATGGAACAATTACAGTCTTGGTGTCGTTGAGTGCTAAACTATTTAATGATGACCAGTTTTTCATCTCATCAATCGTAGATTTTACCAATTCATTTAATTCAACTACATCAGAGTCCCTCAATATACAAGATGTATCATCGGCATAGTGCATGACTTTGCCAAATTTAATCTGATTTGAAAGATCGTTGATGTAAATTATGAACAATATAGGGCCCAAAATGCTTCCCTGAGGAACACCCTGTTGGACACTCAGCGACGTAAAACAGACATTGTTCCATTTGACACTTTGTTGACGGTTTTTTAAGTAACTTTTAAGCCAGGCCAATGCTAAACCTCGGATACCGTATCTTTCCAGCTTTTCCAAAAGGATTGAGTGATTTATGGTGTCAAAGGCCTTTGAGAAGTCAAAATAGACACCAACAGTTTTATCATGACTCTCAATGGACCCAACTATCTCTCTATATGCCTGTACAATTATATCTTGAGTGGATAGGCCTTGCCTAAATCCAAATTGAGCTTTATTAATGATGTTATGCTGGTCAAGAAATTTACTCAGCCTTTGAAGAAATGCCTTTTCAAATATCTTTGAAAAAACTGATTGCACAGAGATTGGCCTATAGTTAGATATCCGGGTACAGTCACCTTTTTTAAATACTGGTATGACCTTAGCATGTTTTAAATCTGATGGAAAACTTCCTTGAGAAAAACTCAAATTTACCAGATGGCATATAGGATCGGACAAATTAACAGCCAATGTTTTTATAAGGTTGCAAGGAACTTCGTCTATGCCACTAGACGGCTTTCCTGTTACCGATAATATAATTTCGTAAATTTCTTTTGGTTGATAGGGCAACAGATAAATGGAGTGGTTATTTATTGGTGTATTTTGAATATTCACGTTTGTTGTATGAGCATTTTGTATCGTTTGTTTTACTACATTTACAAAGTAATTATTGAAACCGTTTGCAATTTCTACATCATTTCTTAGTAATATGTTTTCAGAGTTTATAATAAATTGGGCCTTATTTGTTTACTCATTATCATAATTATTACCCTTAATTATTTTCCAGGCTGTTTTTGATCTGTTATCGGAGTTTTTCATTAGGTTATCATTATATTGAGTTTTAGCTAGTTGAATTTTTTTTTTTATGTTCACTAAGTGTTTGTTTATATTGTGATTTTAGATTTTCATTATTTGTTTGCTTAACAACATAGTTTAAGAATTTAAAGATTAGATAACAATATTTTGGTTTATTTACTTTGAATTGAATTTTGACGCACTCCCCCAGACTCACCCTGTATATATAAATTCAGCAATCGGTGATTACTGATTTATATTCTGTAGATGCCATGCTTGTATAAATTTTTTTTGACATTCCCCGAAGATGACCAGGTTCATTCTTTGGTTAGGACTAGTGGTTACGTTGTAGTAGTAGTTTTGGTATGTCGAGCTGTTACATCTTTAAAACTGCAGTGAGTTTTGGATGAGCAACTGGCGATACGACTGATGCGTGCTTAACCCAAGTAGTAATGAATTTTGATGAGATCTGCTAGGTCCTGCACCTCATGAAGGTTTTCAGTGTCTTGAAGTAGATTTAGTTTGTTGCTGAGTGAGTCTTGTTCTCTTTTGATGATTATGGCCACCAATGGTGGAGGAGTTTATATCGAGATTTTCTAGACGTTGTGACGTCGTAGAGTTGTTTAATTTTCTTGGCTGACTCTTCTTGAATTATTGGTAGATCGAGAATTCTATATATTATAATAGTGATCGTCGTGGTCGGACCAAAGGTAAATTTCCCTCAAAGCAACTCCAGTGATTTCTGCTCCACGTTGGCACCTCTGCTCACTTCTGCTGCTCTTATGGTTATTTTGTCAAAAATATTTTGATAGTGTCTCAGTATTTAACGAAAGATAACAATATGACAACTTGGTGAAATATAAAAACTCATAAGAGGAGTCATCCATTGCTTCATACGTCAAATACGCGTTTGTTATTTTTGCAATTAAAATGGGCCAAATAGAAGCAGGATGTTCCAAAAAAACTCTCAAACAGCTGACTACGAAGTTTCAAACAGAATTGTTAGAGAATGTCATGCAAATCTTGGCTTTTAAAGCAAGTGTTTTTTGTTAATATATTTAGTCCATTTTAGTTTGCTTGAAACTTGAAATCCAATTCAATAAATAAATCACAAAATTATTGATACCTTTTTTCTGCAAGGTCAAGTTAGAACTTCAGTCATTTTACCATCATAGTAAAATATACACAACCTCTAAAAGTTAGATCTACTTAAAGTTCTTGAATAGTTTAATTTTGTCAGAGTATATGTATAATCTCGATCAAGCAAATTAAAGTTAAAACATAACAACATATGTGTTTATATTACATTTATCAATTTGACAATTTTTGCCTGAAGATGGTTTTGTATAATTATTTTTTGACTCATGTGAAAGTTACACCGTCCTATAATTTGACGATTTAGTGTTGCACACGTATCGTGATCATAATCGAAATCTTGTTCCGTTTTGTACTATGTAGAATAGGTTTCAATTATAGATTATAGATAAATTTTTGTAAAGCAGAACAAGTTTTCGTTAAAAATTGGAGTTATCTGGTTCTTGCACCGGGTCTTTCAATTATTTCACCTGTACAATCTATTTTGCTCAATTTTGTTACACATGTCCACCTCCATTTATTATTCGCCAACATTATTTGTTATGAAAACTTGTAGCCTTCGATTAAAAGGAGTTTTTCCCTTTTCTCGCTAAACTTTTCGGTACTTCTTTTTGCAAAAATCTACACATAACTAAAATAAATAAACAGACTCATTACTCGACTCCCTAAAATTCTACCTACCTTTATCGGGACGGAAATCGACTTTTCCGGTAGTTTTATGTTAACCAATATTTGCAATCTTTGTAAAAGTTGGACATTTTCATTGGGTTTTTATATCTAATAGAATTTGGCATTTTTTATTTATCTCTGGAACTGTTACTCATGTAAGCCTTGTTCTTGGCTGTGATCGCCTTTTTTCCTGTCATTCTATGGGCTTTGCAGATAATCCTTGCATCATAATAAAATTGAATTGATGTGAGTTGTGAATAATTTTGATTTTATGAATAATAATTTTGGCAAAATAAGTATTATCTGGATGTACCTAAAATTAAACTTTAATTAAATTTATTTGTGTGGGCAGTGTGCGCCTGGGGTAAATCTCGGACGAACGGCGCCTGAGAGTGGCACCCAGATAGTAATTTAGATAGGAGATGATTAAAGACGTCGTCCACAGTTATGACCGTGTATAAAATATTGTAATTGGCGACCTGGTGATCAAGATTTTCGTCGTATTTTCGGGCGAGCTGCACCGTGGCGGCCGCATCTGTCCGCTCTCGTCCGCCTTGGAAGCAGACACCTGTCCCAGGCGGGGGCGTGCATGCCAACGCCGAACAGCTCGTAACATACCGATAACAATCGCATTACATCCAGATATAATTCAAAACGACCCGTTACAATAATATAATGGTGTTGTTTATGTTTAAAATTACAACCTGACTACAAAATTTTAAATTTACTTTCCTTGATTGAGTTATGTTTGCTTCAATGTTATTCACCTTAATATCATGTTCAACCTTTTTATTACTTTATTTTTTTTAGATTTATATTTTCTTGCAAGGCCACCATTCGTGTCTTTATAGCACCTTTGACCCTACTAAATTTTAAACAAAAAAAAACAAATATAACTACTACTCAAATATTAAATCGTTGGTATTTGGTATAATAACCTAACCCGCGTTAATGCAGTAGAACTTTTTAATCACCCATAATCTCAGGAGTTGATTATACAATACTTTTCCGTTGACCGCATATAGCATATAGCTAAAGGCCATTTTAGACGGACATATTTTGTTACCAAAATTCTGTTCCCAAAAACATTGCGCTGTTGCATCTGAGTCGATTTTTGAACAAAATTTTGGTAACAAAATATGCCCGTCTAAAAAAACTTTTAGACCAAGAAATAAGAACGCAAAGTTTGTTTTCTAAAACTTTAACCTATGATTTATCTATGCCTAAGATGTTTAAAGTTTTGACACTGACATTTATCATTTTATTTCTGTTTATAGTTATTTGACCATCAAGTGAGATAATAAAGGCGATTAAAAAATGAGATGCTATCGAGCTTTTTAATCCCCCATTACCTTACGAGTTGGTTACAATACTACTACTACTATACTAAAACTGAATAAATTAATTTTACAGAAAAAAGAAAATGTTTCAACCAGATAAAATTACTATTTAATTAGGTGCTGAAAATCCTACTTCCAAACATTTTAGAATTCTTTTGTGAAACTCCTCTCGCACATTGGACAAAATTTGTAGAGTAAACTGACCATTAAACATTTCGTACGTTCCTTGTCGTTCTTCCACTGCAAAGTGCGGAGGTGCACCATCTTGTTGCATCCACATATTAATTCTAACATTCAATGAAACTTTTTCTAGTAACTATAAAATAATTTCTCAAAATAAGTGCGTATATGCGACCACTTAAATGAACTTCAAAAAATGGGGACCAATAATGTAATAGTCAACAATTCCGCACCAAACATTGTCCACGGATGTTGATAAGGAACAGTTCTCATCCAGTGCGGGTTTATATCAGATCAGTAATGCATATTATGTCTGTTGACTTCTCTAGTGTTTGACAAACTAGCTTCATCAGAAAACATAATATCCAATTACAAAGAATTACGCCATTAAGGAAATTGTTACCGTATAAATTTTGATAAAGAGAAATGTGGAAATGATGGTATTTGTTTTTTCGCAGAATTTTTGAAATAGATGTCCTAATTACACCACTTTCTCTTGAAATTTTTAAAATACTACTTTGTGGATTAACTCTAACAAACAGTAAAATATTTGTTGTGTTTTCTTCATTAATTATTTCTAACGCCCCTATAATTTATCAAAAACGTGTTAAACGCTTCTTCAAAGATATTCATCTTATAAAAATTTATCTTTTCAATAAAATTAAGAATTTGTATTTTTATTAACAAAAAAACTTTGTCTTATATGCGTGAACATGGTGCAGCACCGAATCCCGACTTGAGCATCGACTCTTGCACGCATATGAAACAATGTGTTTGTTTTTACTTCTTGAGTCGGTGCTTGGATCGCTGCTTGTGTCGGTGCACCATGTTTTAACCCTAATACTTTGAACTGTTTGTTTGATTGGCTTTATCCGATTTTATGTAAAATTTTACTTAGGCTGGTATTAAGTCATTATAAAACTTTTTGGTGTAATAAATGAAATGATATAAATTTCTAGGAGAATCTAATAATGTCAAGCTAAAACAATCCAATTTTAATAAATATCTTAATCGTAATTATAATATAAATTATTAAGTTGATCTCCAGCAGTCAATTAAAGCTTCTCTTAATTGGATTTCGCTGAGCTACATATTTTCATGATCTGAACATGAATTTATTTTAAGAATTTAAGCGTCCATTGTGAGCAAATTGCAATAAATTTTTATTAAAACAAATATATGTGACAATCAGAATTTTCAAAGAATTTTTCTAAGAATATACTAACATTTTAGTCTTCTTTTCTTGAAACTATCCTCGCAGTGGAGATTATTAGGCTGTTAACATCGCGGTTTCTACAAATTTCCATGAACCCGTAACTTGTACACATCATTACACATTTCTTTTGCTACAACCGCGTTGCTTCGTGCTGAAGTAATATGTTGGCGGAATAAAAACACTTGTAATTGCACCTGTGTGAATAGGTGAATAAGGTGGATACTTAAGAAAGTTTGTTGTCAGTGTGATATGCGTGTGTTGAAACTTAAAAGAGCTTCTTTGAGGTGTAGGTTGAAGAAAATTTTATATAAATAATTAAAATACTTTATCTGTAATAAATTTTTATTATGAATATTCATAAAAAATTTTGGATTTAAAATATGAAATATTTTATGGCCGAGAGCAATCAACGTTTAACCTCCCCTTTGTTTATCACGGTTTTTGAATTTTAATATGGAACCGGTGATCCTTTTGTAGGCATCGTAAAATTTACGCAGGCCGCAGTATAAAGATGTCTTTAGTACGATATTTAATAACCATAAATACTGTAAACGTCCATTTCGGGGTATACTTAATCGATTCGGGCACCGTGCTAGCCTTAATTTAAAATAATAATGGCCGCGTAAAATGCTACGAATACTCCAAATGTTGCTTTGCAACTGACAGATATTATTTCCAGCACTTTCGGGAAAAGATTTTTTAAATTTTATTATCATTTTACATAATCAAAATATGGAAACTTTCTTCATTTACATGTAAGCTGAAATTGTTATTTTGTCATCAAGTGAGGCAAAACCAAAAATAGGTTATTTATGTTTTTGTAAAACGTATAATAAAAATCTTGTTGAGTGCATTTGAAATAAATAGGAACCCCAAGACTAATTCAAGGTAATAATAACATTTTTCATAATGGGATTCCTCATAGATAAAATCTGTAAGATTTGTTATATGGGTTGTAATGGACGGTTTCCATTGTAACCTTACAGATATTTCATATAAGAGCTTACAGAGTTACACAGAATCAATGGGCGGTGGTATTAAAATCAAAAATTTGATCACAAAATGTGGTAGAAAATCCAGCCAGAGAGCAAATTTATGGCTAGAAAGGCTTTTATTATGAAAACTTCCATAAATATGCGAAGAAAAATAAGTTCATCTAAAAAGAAATACCTTATCTAAAAAATATAACAGCAAGAACTAATTTTGAATAAATCATCATTTTACTTCTACTACATAGTAGAAAATGTAGAACTGAACACAAGAAATATACAACGCAAAAAATAAAATTTGGAGGATTGTTCGTTCTAAAAAACCGTTTAATATAAATTAAAAGTATTTAAAAATGTTGTTATAATAATCATGGAAATCGAAGGATAATATAAGAAGATAATTATCAGTATTTTATTTTCCAATGGATTTCGTATTTGTATTTCATAAGATTAATACGGTCTGGGAGGTAAACACATTGCCTAATTCAATATTTTAATTATAAAAGCATTATGAAAATAAAAACAAAAAAGTTTAGATTATATTTTTAAACTCCCCACAATGGTCTAGCCACGCGGTAGTGGGAACGTTGCGTTAGGGGCTATTATTTTTGACATCAAGTGCAAGTTATTAAGGACAGATCCCCCCCCCCCCCCTCGAGCCTTGTAAAATACTAAAAACCTGAATTACTTATCAAGTATCTAAATATTTATATTTTTTATGGCCAGGGACTCGCCCCCCGCCCCACTGAAAATGCGCTGGATCCGTCCTTGCAAGTTGTTCCAGGGAAAACTGTTCCAGTACATTTTATATACTATCAGGAAGAAAGCACCTCTGAATAGGAAAAAACTTCGAGAAATTTTCAAGAAAGTTTTTCACACGTTTGCCCACAAAATTAATATGGAAAATTAAAAAAATTTCAAGCAAAAAAATGAGCATATTTATTAGGTACTTGTATTTATTACGTCCAGTAAAAAACCTTTTTCATAAGAAAGAAAAGTCAGCTCGAAAAAATTTCCGAAATTTGAAAAATTGATAATATTTTTTTGTACAAAATTTAAAATCGACCGAAACTCTTATAAATTGTAAATTCTCTAGGAAAAATACTAAAAATTACTAATTCCAAAACAATATTATTTCAATAAAAAATATCATACAGGAAAATATGCATCTTGTGGAAGACCAGAGAACTTTGTTTACTAAAAATTTCCCAACTTGGAACATATTTTTGACTAAAAATTGACTGAACTATCTTTCATACCTTCAATAGCATCTACGCTGGCTTGTCCATCAAACACTGCATATACATTAGAATTAGAAAAGTCTAATTCCGGTTTTCCACCAAACGGACTAGTCGTGTTTGTGTTTTGTCTTTGAATTAGCACAAGAAATAAAAACAAAGTTAAACAAATCCCAAACTCCGTTTCCACTGAGCCGATATTGTTCCAGTTATGTCTTTGTTTCCAGTCAATTTCAATTGAGTTGACAATTGAAGTTGAAAAACTACAATTCTTATTTCTTGCTTTTGATTGGTCTGTACTGTGGTCTGGGATGTAAAGAAAGGTTTCTGTGATTATTTTTGTCGTTCGTAAAGTTCATAGCGTTATACCCAAACAATTTCACCGAGGGTGCAGAGACGTAAACGTAAGTTTATACACATGTCGAAACTCTTTGAAATTATCTTTTCCCTTTGGGAAATGAAAGACACAACAGAAACAGTCGCCAGAAATAAAAATCGTCAAAAAGTTCGCAGCTTTGTTTATTCGACATGAGTTTTTGTTTGTTCCGTTTGTTAAAAAACCCGTATAAGTGTCCCAACTTAAACTTGTCTTTTCTAAATTTTTAGTCATTTTGGAAATTTCGAGAAAATTATAAACAAAGTCAACTTTTAAGAATAGTCAAAAGCACAGATAATTTCTTGTGTTATTATGAGAAATGTTAGTGTTAGAATTGGTGTTGATAAAAAATCTTTCTTGACTCCACTTAATTTTCATTCTTAGACGTTTTCCTTAAGAGCATCTTCCTAGACACCCGCCATAAATTTTCCGTTGGAGATAATAACAAGGAATAGAAAATCCATCCCACTTTTCTGAAGCTTCTTTGCAAATTATGACCAAATAACTGATAATTAATGCGAATCCCTAGAGGGCGCGCGAGTTTGGGAGGAAAAATTGTGAAAAATAATAAAGTCGAGCATTAGTTCTGCAGTCATTACTCAAGTTTCCCTCGTTAGATTTCCAATTTTTTTTCAGATTTATAATCTAAATTGATTAGGCTACATCCTGCCAGAGAGTTACCTTCTGCAACCTAGCACAAAATTAGAGTGGTCCAAAGTTAAGGTACTTTTAGATCATTATATTTTTTTTGTACATTCTCCAATTTTTTTCCTTCTGGCAAAAATTAAAGAAATCATCTACAAAAAAATATACAAAAATGTTGTTCGTACTAGCTTTTATGACTACAGAACTAAACCACTATATTTTCCGTTTAGGAAATTGGTCTTAATAGATCTTTGGACTTTTGTGCTAGACAAGACTCATCTCCATGACTAAGAATAGTAAAAACCACAAATTTGTTGAGTTAGTATTAGAAATAAAGGTGTGGATAAAAAATCTCTATTTCTATTATCCACAGCTTTATTTCAGGTAAATTTTTATTTTAAATGATAAGAAAATAAGGGAAATTATACTTTCAACCTTCTTCCTCCCAGCACAACAATCGCAAAAAAACAGGAAAGAGATCGAGTGATACCTTAAATTAAAGTAAAAAATGTGGTATTCTGCTTAAGTCCAATTATTTTATGTGTTAACATTATTCCAATTTTCCACCAAAAGGACTAGTCCAGTTTGTGTTAATTAAGAAATTTAAAAACACAGAAAATAAAACGAAAAGTTCAAGTTCTATTTTTGTTTCTTATAAGACGAATAACTACAATTATATTTCGGGAGAAAGATTTCTTATTGCTTGCATTTTGTTGGTTTGTATTGTTTGTACTGGGGTGTTTAGAAAGGATTTCGGGTTTGTTTTTATACTGCTTAGTTTATAGTTTGTAGCGTTGTACCAGTTGTTATACTAGAATCATTTTGCTTGAAGAGACTGACCTCCTCTGGACTTAATTTTCTTCAAGTTTCTTCTTTCCACATAGTACCGAGAATTAAACTTGCTTTCTCACAAGTTTATGACAAATATGTTGGCAAATTATTTGTATTTACTTACTTATAAACAATTTAAGAGGACAGAGTTATGAAATTACAATGTCAACAAAATCCCAACTGATTGATTCCACAAACTAAACCAAAGTCGTAGTTTTATTTTTTCGATATGAGTTTCTGTTTTTACTTTATTTTATCTCTTTGGTTGAATTCCATTGTTTTGTCTTTAATTCAGTTCTGGTTTTGTTTCCAACCATCTTCAATTGAGTTGAAGCATTGAGTAATAATCAATGATTGAAGTCAAAAAACTAGAATTATGTTTCGAGAGGAAGATTTCTTATTTCTTACTTTTGTTTAATCTGTACTGTGGTCTGGGGTGTAAAGAAAGGTTTCTGGGATTATTTTGTCATACATAAAGTTTATAGCGTTGTGCCCAAACTATTTCGCCGAGAGGATAGATACATAAACGTAAACACAACGCCAACAAACCACCAACTTACTGTTTCCACAAAGGAGATTTAAGTTTAGAAACATGTCGAAACTTATTGAAGTTACCTTCCGAGCAGGAAACGAAAAACACAAAAGGAACTGTCGCCAGAAACACAAATCTTCAAAAAGTTCAAAAAACGTCGCAGTTTTGTTTTTTTGGACAGGAGTTTCTGTTTTGTTTACACTTTACCCATTTAGTGGGAAATCGGCATTACAACCACTTTAGAAAACTTGATTCAATATCATGTTAAGAAGATAATATTTCTTAAAACCGACACACGTCGACAATATTAACTTCAAAATGTGATAATCTGAAATTTACTTGAAACTTTTCAAAGGAATACATGGAAAATCGTGTATAACCTCATTCTTCAAAAAGTTTTTCAAAAATTTTAGTTGGACTAGAAAACTCTGTACTTGTAAAATTAATAGATAGTACTTGTTTACTTGATAAAACAAGTGATTTTAATGATGAAATTAGTGTTTCCATTAATTAAAATATTTGTTGAATGAAATTGGGCATGTTAAAATTATACATAATATTATAACTGTATTAAATTAGGAATTAATTCGTTTTAGACGTTCGCATTAAATTGATTTATATCAAAATCTTAATCTTGTATCCTCATATCCTGTTTGAAACACATCGAATCAAAGCATATGTTAATTTAATCTCAGTTTTTCGCATATAAATATATTGTTTCTTGTTTTTGCGGTTTATGTGTTTATCAGTACAAGAACGAGGAACGAGTTTTGTTGAAAGTAACTTTAAGTGCATTTATCCGCAATCTATATTATATGGATAAGTATATACATCAGGAGCTGATACCCTGGGGCTGGACTGGTAGTCGTCGCTTCTACCTCGCCCACATAACCCAGTGCCCACCCTCGCCTTGGGTCAACATTATATAAAATCGCTATGCCGAATTTTTTCACGGCCCCGCCACGAATGAGCGTTATTTATAAAATGGGTCGTTTATTTTTCGTGTCGGGATCATTACGTTGGTAAAAAAGTGCGGTTAAGAATATACACGGCCACGCTTGGAAGAGCCACTTCGGGCTACTTAAAATCACCCGCATTTATTATCTTCTCCACCAAGACCCAAGGAATTAAATACCTATTACCTTCGACAATTTTTATTTTCAATAAAATTATCTTATCATTTTTTCCTTTTCGTCTCAATTTAATTGGAAATTTATATCCCAATCTTTTCATTTTAAAAATAAAGTGCTTAATCCACAATTACAGTAATAACAAATCCTTCATTGTCTGATCTTGAAACGGCAGCTTAATAATAGTTTTGCTTCAAATCACGAAAGAAGCTATAAAATGGAGCCCATGAAACCTCGCTGATTATGCTGGACCTGTGTTTATTAGTAATTAAACCCATTGGCTTCTAATTGCTCTGATTTATACGCGGCCCTCGCCTCCGGCCAACGAACATTTTTTGAACCTACGTGGAATTTTTCGGACGCAGGCCTGGTACGTCCCACGCAATTAAAATCGGTTATTACCCGCTCTAATTTATGAGCTCCGGCTTACCCGATTCACCCACTCCTTTTATCTGAATCGCGTTTGATGTTACTAAATTATTAACGGTAGCCGCGCCAAATTATCATTTTGCGGGTATGAATTATTTATCAGACTTTAAGTTTATGAATTACGAGGGGGTAAAATAAAGTACTTTATGATTATTTAAAAATATTATGACCTTTTGGAAAAAGTTGGGTAAGATCCAAATTTTTTAGTACGCCATCTATTATTCCCTAGATTCCAATTGTATTTTTGATAATTTCAGAATAGATCAATTTAATTCCCAAAAGTATCAATTGTATTTCAGAACAGTCAAATGTATTTCAGAAAAATTAATTTCATTTCAAATAGGACCAATTGTAAAAAAAATGAGGAAGACAAGAGTTTCTGGCGGTGATTGTGCATGTAAACCACAACAGCACATTCACCATTGTTAAAACGACTTGAAATAATCTGTTCTAAGATTAAAGCCGGGTTTGTTAAAAGACAACTTTGGAATCCTCCAGTTTAGACTCCTGGAATCATGGAACAAATGTTGGTTTAATTAGAAACAATATTTATTGATAAAACCAAAATTCAATTGTTCGTGGTGGATGTGCTCGTGCAACACAAGACACTAAAATAGTTCATGTAACTGCTCTAGCAATGGAAGACATGGCTGTAGGTGGCTAAAATAGTATATTTAGGTAATCCAAAATTTCTACGGCAAAATCTACTTTGAATGAAACTCAAATAATCTTTCTTAATTTGAAAAAGGTTTAGTATGTAAGTGTATGTGATTTCTGTCTTTTGTTTTAAGAGTTCAATTCAGTTGAATTTATGGATATTTGAAATTGATGTCCTGAGGAGTTGATTGGATAGGAATATTTTGTCCTAGAAATTTTAATAAATGCTAGTCACGAAAGAAAGGGGTTATAACAGTAGCATGAGCAGAACTTGCAGCGTGATTTACAATTTTTAATGAGTTTTTATGGAGGGCTTGCGGCTGGCCTACCGACCAAGTCGAAAGTAATTTTTAAAGAATTTAGATTGAAATCTTTATAAGAACGCCCACAACTCCAAGGTTGCGCAGCTCCTCCAGTGCATGCGTTATAATTACATGTCCAGGATATACTTAAAATATTTGCGTTGTAAAGGTAAATAAATGCCTACCGTTGATTGGCTCCGCGTAATTAGTAATAAAACTTTAATAAGAGTTTAATCGATTTATTTATTATTTGCTACTAAAATTATACATAAAAATTACTTTATATATGGCTCCAGCTTTATTCATTTCAACCTTATTTTCTCAAGCCGGATAAATTACGACTCTCCATGTTTATGTTTTACACTTACCCACTTTACTACTTCACCATTCTTTTTAGAAGTCCCATAATTTTAAAACTTTTTATGGAAAAAGTAAATTACAAACTAAATCAAAAAAACATCACTGACCTCTTAACAAACTCTATAAAAAATGAATCATATTAATTAAAAATAATAATTCATCTGAGCAATTTCTTATACAAAATTTTTCAAAAGTTGAAATTTTGTTGACTCCAGACATGTGGAGCTATCCTCCAACTTATAAATAATGAGGATATACATATAATTTATTAAGCCTTAATTAAAATTGGAGAAAATAGAATTGCACTTTAAAGAAATGGTTTTAACTTTGGACAAACAAACTTTAAAATGATTGATTTGCACTTTGGCTAGGGATAACAAGTGTCAACTTTAAAAAAGTATTTTTAAACTTTAATCCCACCACTATAAAATGAATGGTGAGCACTTTGGATAAAATTATTTTAAATTTGAGTTTTCAGCTCCATAAATTGATGGGTTTGTATAGCATATTTTATTTGAAAGGACCCCGCCCGAATCTTAAGTCGAAATCATTTTATTTAAATTTCGTGTGATCACTGCGAACGCTTGCTATTGAGTCAGAATAAGTCTTTTGTGTCTTCGATATCTTTGCGCGTGATTGTACTTGTTACATATTTTCTTTTGTTTTGTCAAACTTAATTAGTTAATGCTATACAATTTTAAGAAAGTGATATTTATTATTTTTCGTTGATGGGATTTTTATAGTTTAAAATGTTTGTATAAAGTTGTCGTTCTTTTTTAAAAAGATTTTTTGATCTATTTTAAAGTGCAATTAAATGTTACCCTTTAAAAGTATCAACTATACAGGATGCCCTTGATAAATGTGCTGATTTTCTGGGGGTAATAGAAGGAATGACACTAAACATTTTTTAAATATTATAAAGTAATGCCTGTAAATGCTTCCTTAAAAAGTTATACCACTTTGAAATTTAAAAAATATATACAGGGTGTCCCATTCGTGGTTCACCAAACGTCAAGGTTAGAAAGTTGAGCAAATTTTATCAAGAAAAAACCAAAAAAGTAAAGGTCTATCTTTTATGGTTTGAAAGTTACAGAGGTTTGACTTTGGCATCCCCCGTTTTTTGCCAGAAATCAGTAAATGATCAATAGTTGCTTAATAATCAATTTTCATAAGCAAAAGTTATATTTTGATGGCTTATGAAATAGTTGTATTACTAAATAATAACAAAAATGAAGGTGCACCTCAATTGTAACTAACTATGCTTAGAATCAATTCTCATAGGAGTAAGTTTAGAAGGCTCTAGTGAGTGCATAAAAAGAGTTAGAGTTTCAAAAATTTTCATAATTTCTAGAGAATCTTGGAGAAAATCTTCAAAAACTGCTAAAAAACAATTTTTAATGGATTTTTTTTCATTTCGATTTTTTTTTAATTCTTAATAAACGGATTGTGTTTTATCATTGTTACCAATGGAAAGAGGATACTTTCAGCTTTAAAATTATATTTTTTTAAAATCTTTTTACTAAGTTTTTAAGCAGCTATCGATCATTTACTGATTTCTGGCATGCCAAATTGAAACCCCTGTAACTTTCAAACAATAAAAGATAGACCCCTACTTTTTTGGTTTTTTCTTGATAAAATTTGCTCTACTTTCTAACCTTGATGTTTGGTGAACCACGAACGGGACACCCTGTATATATATTTATTAATAAACTTAATATTACAAGAGATATTAATTTGAAATTTTTGTGGTAGTTTTATCATATGAAGATACACAATTTAGTATAATAAAATTACAAATACTACTGGCAGTCATTTACCTTGTTCCACTACCAATTTGTGGACAAATTTCGAAGTGGTGTAAATTTTTAAGGAAGAATTTCAAGCAATCTCCCTCTTGCGGCCGAATGCAGAACTTAATGGAATTACGTCAAATATAGGTTAGTTGCCATCAAGTTGTCATGGTTGCCACATTACTTTCAATTATCACTGAGATTACGTCGCTTTGCACTAACCTACTTCTGACGTCTTTTTTTGGCAAGAAAAATTAATTTGAATCCCGAATACGTTATGTGTCATAAAATACTTAGTTTTACTTTCTCTAACACCCCAAAACAATTGGCACAGTTATTCAGGGACACCTTGGTAATACTTTCTTACCAAAAACGTGGAAAAAACATTAATTCTTTCATTTTACTATATGTACATCCATCCGTCAAATTATTAAAGTTTAGGTTGCGAAAATACATCAAATTTTATCTGAAAAAACTAGGGGTAAATATTTTTTATTTTAGAGTTCCAATTTTTTGAATTTTAGCTCACCAATTTTTGCTTTTGCCTCCCCAAACCTAATGTTTAGGTTTGAGCAAATCAAAAAAAAATTAGTTTCTAGTTCATTTACTTCATCTACCAAAACATTCTCAAATTAACTACTTCACGCATTTTTTTTAAAATAATTTCAGATTATTTTTAAGTTAATTGTAAGTTAAAATACAACAAATTTGTTTCATTATACACATATTTTTTCTTTGGTAAGTAACTAAAATTTTTGTGATTTTTTGGAGTAGTAAAGTTGTTTCAGATAACAAAAAAGTTGGCATTTCTTTGAAAATTTTTCGAAGAACTGAAAAAAGAGTTATAATTTTTTTCCTTGCGATCCTTTTTTCAACATTTTAGTAAGAGCCTCTGTATTACTGTTATTACTAATAATTGAAAAAGACCACGCTTAGCTCTTAGCTCTCTAGTGTACTAATGTTTCACAAAAATCAGTGACTTAAATTTCAAAACGCCCTAAAAGTAAAAAAGATAAAATTTGATCTATCTACTTTCTAACCATAATGTTTGATCATTCACGAATATTCTAAATATTTTACTAAACATAAGAATTGCCTTTATATGACTGTATATGTCATTCATATTAGTAGTTTAAAAAATCTATCATTTCAACACTAGTGTGTTTGAGTTTCTGTTTTGTACTTCTTGTAATTTTCGATAGAGGCGCTGCGAAGGAATTCTTGGATTTTTTTGAACTTGCAAAAAAGGACAGTTCAAATAAAAATCTATATTTAACCCCGCTAATATTACTTATTTTATTATAAAAATCATTATATAATTAACTTTTGTGTAAATTTTAAATAAAATAGGAACATTTTTTATTCGTTTCGATCAGTTGCTTCGATCAAAACAGCGCCACGTATAATTTGGTACATTTAACTAAAAATATTCGATAACTTCAATGTACTTCAATGTCAGCTGATGTTAAGACAGGTTATGTTATCATTATTTAGTTGTTACTACAAAATATTAATAATGGTCGCAAAATCTCCCTGGTCGTCGGAAAAATAGCGTACGCAACTCACAGAATGTGAATTTCGTGCTCGTGTAATATCCTCACTCGGCTAGCGCCTCGTTCGGCTATTTCCACACTCGCCCAAAATTCGTCACTTTCTACCTCGTTACGTAATATACTATTTTGTGATAAGCTAGGGCAACATCGCTAATTTGAGAAACGAACCTCTATAGGTCATTCGCATAACTAAGATACCATGATTGTAAACCAAAGGCAACTTCAAGGTGTTTTCAAACTTTTGCACATTCGTGGTTTTCCTTAGGACCGAGGATATCAAAATTAGCATACAGTGTGTCCCAAACCATCCAGTTTATAATATTAAAAAAATATTACAAAAGTGTTCTTTTGGGGTAATTCGTAATTTCCGAAAATAACTGGAAGTACCCGAAACCAGAATTGAATTACGTACACTAAAAAATTCTTTAAATTCATTTTGTTAGTAATTTTTTCAGCAATATACATATAACAAAGCGATCTCGAAATAAAGTGGTGCTCTGGAATTTTAAATTTTTTTTCTTAATTTATGATACTTTATCACATTTTTGAGTTTGCGATTATGATACTTTTTGAAATAATCCTTAGATACAGGGTCTCCCCAAAAGGAGTTATCAGAAGAAAATCGTAGAAAGAGACAAGATTTCGTCTAGAAAAATCCTAATAGTCTGGGTGGGAACAGCACAATCTTGTTCATATTTTTGAAATAAGCCCTATAAAGGTATCACTTTTTTACGATTGTATAACTTCACAGTAAACTCTATCATTAAAAAAAAAGACTATGTTTTCTAGGTCTTTTACTTTAGGAGAAGTGATGGTAGCTAAGAAAACTACCTTGCGCGAGTGACTTTACGTAGCTAGTCTACTCATAATTTAGTAGATAAGGCAGTGGTTAAAGGAAATGAAATAAAGTATGTTTAATTATGAAAATTAATAAATATACAAAATTTTTAACATTACCTGATCCTCAACCCTCTACCTCAAAATATTTTTTATGATGATCTTATAACTTTAAGCCAAAGTGGCATTAAATTTCAACTGATCGAATAGTTTATGATTTTTCTGTTGGAACAAAGTTAAAAGTTCCGGCAAACTATTTGATTTTTGTCGATGAAATCTCGTCTACTTTCTTCGATTTTCTTCTGATAATTTTTTTTTGGAACACAGTGTATGTATAAAAGGAGAAATGTAAATTAAATTTGTTGAATCGAATTCAAATTACAAAGCCTTGTTGCTATGACTCAATAAAGGAGTTAATAGTGGTTTTTAAACCTCCAACTATTTTTATGGTCGAAATTTTGATCGTCCTGGAATTTTTGAGGCGGTATTTGCAGTTTAAAGAATAATTTATTGATTATAAAATATGTTGGAAGTCATAACAAACTGATATATTTATAGACGTAACTCTCAAACATAGATATTTCAAGAGATCAAAATTGATATATGAGAAAATGTTTGAAGCGTTAAAGAGGTTAATCTTATAAGCATTTCCTGTTAACGAATGTGCATTGAGGTCTGAAGAATAGGATTGATCGATTCGGAAAACACAATTGTAACGGATATCAGCTACGAAGAGCATTTTATGCATCATTAAATTTATTTTACGCGAATACGTAGATAGATATTAACCATCTAATTAACTGGCGGCGTCATTTGCATAAATTGCCCGGCGGAATATGGAATTATTCTAAATATTTACGTTGAGATAAGCACTTAATGAATAATTAAATTACTTAATGAAGTATGGAAGGAACATTTTAGTACCTTTATGCTAAATAAAAATAAATTAAGCTAATATGATAAAGATTTTCATTAAGGATTAAGATGCTGGTACAATTAATATAAAATTAATTGAAACGTTAATTAATTCCACCCATGCAATTAAATTGACAATCACGGGCATCCGGAATGAAAACCAGGATAACCAATTTTTTCTGGACCGAACATCACGACAGGAAATTATTATGATATTATTGGAGCTTCCTTTGTGCTCTAAGCCAGTTATTCCACATTATTAACGAGTAATGGACGTTTTCTCGACACAAAACGGATGCGAATAAGTTAAACCTTCCACGGATCTTTTTCATCAATTATTAAAGTGATATAATAAAATATTGAAAATTTCAAAGAATGAGGGGACGTGTATGGTCTCCACTGAAATATTTAAATGAGCCAAGGATACCAATTGCGGAGGAATTTAATATCGTTATGGAATAAAGTCACATTTATATTACATCATTAAAATAGATGTAATAAATTTTGTATTTCTACAATGAAGGGGAAATTGGTGACAACATTCCTACATTTTATAATAATTATTGCATATTACACGCGATGTCATGTTCAACAAAAATTTTTATCACACTCATTTATTCACATCTGATTAGGGATTACAGTTAATACTATAATAGAGTAAGGTCAAGTTGGGTAACTGGAACCCTGGGATAACTAGCCAATCTGTCTTGTGTCTTGTTCTTTCTTATTTATGATTTTAAAGTTGTTGCCTTTCAGTTGTGGCTAAAATTGTATACCGCATGTAATAGTATTATTCCAAGTGTTCCAGTCTTTACAAAAAAATAATTATTTGCTTAATATAAACATCGTTAATTTACAACGCCAAGCACTTCGTTACACCCTGATTAATTTTAATTAATTTAAAAGTAGACGTGAATATTTTGAGGTTAGAAGTTGAAATAGACTTTTAAAGGATGTGTGTCCCTGTTGTCCCTGCGAAAATTTAGCATCGGAGTAACTGGAATATAATAATTTGGGAAACTATAACATAGGTTCCACTTACCTCGGTCTCTCAGTTATTGCCAGTATATGTTTTACTAGCACGAAGTTGGTCCGAAATTACCACAGCAAATGGGCTGTTCAAGACGTCCAAAATGGAAACAAAACCCTTTACGGGGTTGCAGCTTTTCATGGAATCTCAAAGACAGCATTAAGGGTGAGGCGGAGGAGGAAAACAAATGTTAGACAAAAAATCCGAGGAAGAACTAGCTGCTTTGACTCAAGTGCAGAATTGGGGATATGGGTTATCCAGAGAAGAAATACCAGATCTGGTTCAACTGTAGGTATGTCAACAAAAATAAGATAAAAACTAAATTTAAAGATGAGCGTCCAGAAGAAAAATGGTTCCTGAATTTTTGCAAACAAAAAATGTTTTCGTAAGCTGTGGAGGTTGCCAGAAAAAAGCAAGAAAATCCTTGGAGATCTCAATCTTAAAAATAAGCCAAGTCCAGACAATTAAGCAAAAAACTGGGGTTAACCTCGGAATGAGAGATAATAAGCAGGAAATTCATATACACCTTCATTTTGCCGTTCTACAAGTTGTCTCGAAAGTCTCATAAAATCTCGTTTCTGCGTTGTCAGTTATTCAAGGTCAAAGGTCACAAAAATCTATTTTTCGCGCTTATCTAGGTTTCTACAGACATTACCGAAAGGATGTTTTTGGAATCAAATCTTAAGAAATATAAAACTCTGGTCTGCTACTTAAAATTTACATGAAGTACCTGAAACCTGAACCGGTTCATGAAGAAGCCTGATTTTACCTGGCCTTGAAATATCGAATTGTCATCAAGATAAAACTCAACATAAATTTAGCTCGTACTCCACCAAGTTTTGATCAAAACAATATTCATATGGGAACCTTAGAGTTTCAACCTGGCCCTTCAAAAATCAATGTTGGCATAGGTGCGAACTCATTTCAAGAAATTTTAGTTAACCTGTGGAGAAAAGACGATCAAAAGGAAGCAATAACCCAGCCAAAGAAAAGAAGAATTTGCGGAGGTGAGGAAATTATCACAACTAAACAGTACTTTAACCAAAAAGAGTAGGAAGAACAAAAAGGCACAAACCAAATCTAAAGTAAACGAAAGTGTCCCTTCCGATAAAATTGAGCAAAGAGAATTAGAAATATCACAATGCAGCTAAAAAAATGAAGTACAATTACAATTATGGATGTTGAGGATGTATTTGGAATAGAGAAAGACAATAAAGTATCCCTAGATGTTTAGATAGTAGTGTTACTAGTTATTTTTAAATCATGGCAGAAAATATTGTAGTAAGAACTACCAGAAAAAGTTGTCCACTTCGTGCAGAATCTGAGATGGTATAATGTATAATGCATATGGGTAAACTCAACCGATTTTTTTCAAATTAGTTTTTCTGGCAAGTTAATCATTCTGTTGTGTAACAACAAAATAAACAAATAACTCATTGAAGTTTCTTAATATTTTTTTAGTGGGTGCAGTATGAAATTTTTGAAAAAAATACGAAAACTGACATTACTGTTGAACCATCAATAATTAAATAAGAAAAAATTTGGTAACATTGATTAGAAAGCACCTCCTCTGTTAGCTCACTTGTTTGATCGTCCGCGTACTGGACACCCTGAATATGACAATATTATTTACAGATTACTCACAGATCTACTCGCTGAAACTGTCACGAAATTGCTTGTGCAATTGAAACCCAATAATAGATTCATTATCGCAAACTATAATTTTTTTCCCAAAAGTGATTAGGTCCCATTTAACCAACTTTACTTTACATTAGTATTTTAGGAAAAAATAGTGAAAACTGTAGATGTTGCAGATTTGAATTGAAATGATATCTTAACTAATTAGTTTAAATGTTTTATTATTAATTAATTAACAATAAATATGCACAGGATTATTTATGTATTAATGTGGACAGGTAAAATAATTATTTCATTAAAATCTACAGATTATTTCTTAAAAATAAATCTCTGCATTAAAATGTTATCTTGTATTAGCCTTATCCGATGAAGGTAAAACGAATGCCGCAGAACTTAATTAATTTTTAGTAAAAATTCATTATACATATTAATCTTGCAATGGTTTTATTATAATAAAAAAATGTGTACGTACATTTTCGATTTCTTATAATTTATTTACCACCAGCACAATATGTTTTAATAATCATTTGCAATTTCCTTTTACTACCAATAAAGATATCAGTGATTTAATTAAATTAATTATAAGCCTGAGTAAATTATGAATTGACTTTTAATTGAGATTATTTTTCCTCCAAATGCAGGATAAAAAAACGTCATAAACTTACAAGTACAATTATAAATTTTGTAGAGTAATTTTTTTGAATCATTAAATTTAGATTAGGTTTGCAATTTTAAAAATAGTTAAATCCTACGCAATATCTTCCTTTTTAACAAGCGAAAAATAAAATGAAAATAAAAACATCTTTTAATAGAAACTCGTGCAGAGCACGGCATTAAGTATAGCTTTTAGATCCGCCCTGGGCTACCGTCTCGACATGCCTACAGCCATTATTACCTCCGGCCGAAGAAAAAAATAAAAAAAAATAACACGCTCGGGAATGTTTACCCAAAAAAGGCAGAAATAAGCAGGGGAGTATTAATTGCGGCAGGATGTTAATTAGCTGTACGCAACTATAAAATTTTAGAAGGCGGTTGCTTTATAAAATGAACAAACAAATTTTTAAGAGCTTGGATTAATTATTATAATCAAGCTTTGCTTACCATTAGTTACTTTGCGTGTCTAAAGAATAAACTGCTTTTTTGAAACATGTTTAATCAATTGCTAAACCCTAATAATTAAAAAAATCTCTGATTAACCATATAAAAACATAACTCCCAAACTGTTTTTAATTAACGTTTCTGCAAGCGAATCATACAAAATTAAGATGGTGGCCTTTTACTCTGATTATTGTTTTTAGCACTTTTAATTTTTTCCAAAAAGAAAATAATTACAGTGGTATACATTTATGTATTTTTTATACTTTACTAAGAAGAAAAAATAAAAATTATAGAATGTGATCTGAGAAAATTGCTTTGAGTTGGGTTAATAATGTTGTGGACGTTGCATATTTCATTTGGTGACAAAAATTGAAGATTCATTGGTAGAAAATAGTATTTTGCATTACATCGAAGGTAATGTAAATTACGCAGCTGTTGCTACTATTTACCTAGTTCAAAAATATATTTGTGGAATGAAAAAAATGCGGGGGTGCATCTAAATATGTCAAAAGAAAGCTTAAGTAAATCAAAGCTACCGTCACCGAAATATTTATGAACTGGCACTATTTCTGATTTACACCAGCAGTCCACAAAAAAACCTATTTACAACAGCGCGATAGCGTCCATTAGTCACTTCCAATGCCGTGACAATGTTCCTAAATATGAAAACTACAAGCAAATAATAGCTCTAGTTTCATTATACACCGTATTGTCTGACACATGACATATCTGCATGTGTATTACCCAAATTATAGCCACTACGTGCTTTGGGAATGTTAATTTAAATAGATTTATACTGCAAAATTATCTGGAGTTTTTTGTTTTAAAATTATTCATGTTACAAATAATTCTTCTTGGGGAATATTTTAAAATTCTAGTCCATTTTAAGCCGAAAATACCCTTGAAAATGTATTGAAGTTTTTGATAAAAAATTCAATATTATACACTAGCATGTCCTTTTTCTAAGTGTAAAAGCTTTATTTTCTAAACATTAGAGGAGAACATCCAACATCATAATTGGTAAGATGAAATCACAATCAGGACTCAGTACATTATTTATTATAAGATTTATATTTTCATCGTTTTAGGACTAAAGTCAATGTCTATATGTTGCAGGCAAATGGTAGTATCAGGCAAATTGCATTTTCCCAGGAAAATATTATTTGCCTTAGCAAATAGCTTAAATTTCTATTTTCCCAGGCTTATAGTATTTATATATTATATAGTACCGTTATAAGTTTGTTTTTGCAGTGAGGATAAAAACCATTAGAATCTAGAAAAATATTATGGCAAAAAATAAGACAATTTGGAAATATCGAGTATATCAAAAGTTATTTTAAAAACAAAATCAGCGGGTGACGATCTTATTTATGTTACGTCTATTGAATAGTTTTTTGATAAAATTGATGAACACCATAATCATAATGCAACGAGACATGCAGCTACGAATACAGTGCTTCATAACTCCATAAAAAGAAATATACTATTCCAAGAGTGGCAGTCGTATTATACATATGGAATTGTGTACGACTTGCAATTTGAAAAACAAACAAAAACATGCTTAATTTATGGTAAAACCAGTAACATCTAAATATTTTAATGTAAGGAGGGGATAAGTCAATCTCATTGATTTTCAAAACTGTATCGTTGGTGAATATAAAAAAAAACTTAAATTTAGAGGACCATTTAACTAAATGCTTATACTTAAAACTCCTGAAGACAAAATGGCTGTAGAAGTGGCCTTTGAATTGCTGAAAATTTTTCTTGACGAGGGACTTCAGTAATATTTCAGAGTGATAATGGACGAGAATTCACTGCGGAGGTCATAAATGAACTGGTTGCATTAGGGGTAGAATGCAAGATCGTTCACGGACGACAAATTAGGATATAGAACAAAATGTTAAGAATTTGGATGAAGGAAAATAAAACCTCAAAGTTGCTGTTACTTTGTGCAGTGGCAGAAAAATACTTGGTATCATCATATCATGGAAGATCACCCTACAAGAGCCCATATGGAAATGCACCGAAAGTAGGTTGAAGACCCACAAATCAGCCATCAGACATAATAATTGATAAAATATTAACAGAAGAAGAGTTAAAAAGAGTAAGTAATAACATAAATCATAATATCATTCAAATAGATTGTGGTTTGAGGACAAAACATGACTCTTAAAATTATATAACAACAGTTCTCTTCCATGGTTTTCAAAGCTTTATAAAGATTTAAGCCTAAACCAAAACTTGTTGCAAAATTAAGAGTTTTGTCATCAAACCCCAACCTATTTGGATGATATATGAAGGTACACGATAAACGTGGATTACAAATCATCAATGATCTAAAACCGAAAGCTATTTGCCTAAAAACTGCTCCGTCAAATATCATTTGCCTAGTTAAATACTATAAGCCCAGGTAAACAGAAATTAAAACTATTTGCCGGGGCAAATAGTATTTTCCTAGGGAAATGCTATTTGTCTGAAATTACCATTAGCCTACGACATATAGACAAAGCTAGTATGAAAAACATAAGCTGATAGAAAAACTTAAAATGACATAAGCTTCTTTTGAGAAAAACTGAAATCGGTTCGGTTCAGGCTCTTAAAAATATAATTGGAAGCTTACTCCAACTTCCTAACAATTTTCATGATGATAACGTACCTATGGTCATAAGTCTCAAAAGTGCCTAACTAAATCCCAAAATTTTACTAAATAAATTTTATTCTTCTATCTAAGTGGTGAATATACACCCGAAAACAAAGACTACCAAAATTCTTAAACAAACAAAACCCATGCCAATTTGTAAAGCTCGCCCAATCTTCTACAATATTTGCCTATGCTTTTTTCTACTTTTCCACCTACTTTTCTTATCAACTCCTAAAGTCTTGTCTCTTCCCTCCTTATGTTTGACCTTAAATAAGAAAAACTCTTCTCAATCACCATCCCCCATTCAGTATGAAGGGCTCTTTAACGCAGGAGAGATCTAGATAATAGATTGACATAGTAAGGGTCGATTATGACCTACGTGAGGACTACATCCACTTTTTATTCAGATCAGTTTTCGGGCATATAGTTTATATGAATTCTGTTAATCTGCTAATCATCTGCTAATCATCGCTTCTTGTATTCGGCCTTTTATTAGTTTAGTTTTTTCTTTCCTCTTCTTATTTACAGTTTTATGTAATCTCAAAGTCTACTTTAACGTTCTTTTTGTGTTCTTTCGGTCTCAACTTTTACTTTATGTCATTATATCGCAGGGCCTTTTTCGCCTTTTTTGACTCTTATTGGGATTTTTCTATGTAAGGGTTATATCCAAAATGAATCTAATTTTAACGTTTGGACTATTTTTCAAATAGACATTTCAGCCTTTCTGAATTCAGCCTTTTGTGTATAGCCTCGTGACTTTCTATAAACGGATTCCTCTACATACGTAATTTTCATTAGTATTTCTGCCTAAATAATATAAATTCAATAATGCCCTTATAGAGGGTTTCCCACAACTCAGTTTACAGGCCATATCTTCGTTAGTTGAAGAGATAAAACATCAAACAAAAAACGACTTTTTCTAGCATTAAATTGGCATTTCAATAATATCCTTAAAATATTATTGGGCTTAACCACCCTTAAGAAGCCATCACAAACTTTTGTTTTTCAAATGACCCCTATTTTTATTAACAGAAATTGCATCTTAACGTTATTTTAAATATGACAACATGTTTCTTAAAACATTGGATAAAATTAAGTTTATTTTTTATTTTATAATAAAAGAAGTACTAAAATAAATTATAATAAATTTTCGAAATTGACTCCTGCACATTGTACGCATATTTCAAAACGTCAAAAACGAAATAGTACAAATAACATATTGTCGAAAATATTTTATGAAAGGGTGAGAAGATCTTTTCTCGTGGTTTGCTGATTTGTTTGCGACGATCCAATGAATAATCCATGTTTTCGACCTCGAGCACCGAACGCAACCTTTTTCAAAAATTCAAAAAACCTCGAATTTTTCAACCTTTCTGGCGACTAGTTTTTTGATAACAACTATTAAACATCATTTCAAATTAGACTAATGCCCGTTTTCACCAACAATTCTTATAACTTAGGCATTGCTTATATCTCTGGTTGCTAGGTAAATAATAAAAAATACCTAACAACTAGCGCTATAAATAATGGCTAAGTTTTAAGAATCGTTGGGCATAAATTTACTACAATTTGAGACTAGAAACGTCTTTATAGACCCAATAGTTTCCGAAATACAGCTTTTCAAAATTAATCGATTTTTTCGAACTCTGAAATTATTAGTAATATTATTCCGATTATATTCCGACTCTGTGTAACTATTTTCTTCGGCAAATGTCCTCCTCCTATTATACAACATCCATCATTTCCCACAACGGATTTCATTATGACCATCAGAAGTGAACAGATTGAAGAAGCTATAAGCAACAGCCACATAACTCTGCAGATTGAAAGAGAGTCGATGCTAACAGCAATTGGTAAGAACTTTCAGCAAGTGAAATTCAAACGTAAAAATAATGTGGTGACCCTTTCTTCAGTTGTATGGACCACCGTACAGAGCAACTATTATTCGCTTACCTGCTACTGCTGTCTCATCAGGAGAAGTAGTGTCTAGAAAAATGGCAGCTTGATTTTCGAAGACGATGGACAACATTTTCATCTTCCCTTGGCCGAAGAATCAGGATAGAGCCACATCCACTGAAGGCATGGATGAAAAGGAAAAGCTCCGGTTTTAACGAATATTTTGAGGAGCTGATGCTGATCACATCTGTGGATTTTCTTCTTCTACGTTTCTTGAAAGAAATATCACATTGGTGTAAGATCCCAGTGAAGATTATCAACCAGCGATGTCCCCGCCAGCACCTAAAACTACACCGCAAAAGTGAAAGCTGTCAGTATCTTCCTCTGCATGCAGTACTCAAATGTTATTTTTCCTCATTTTTGTTTCCAGAAAGCCAATGAAACGAATTTTGTTTTTATAGTTTGACAAGAACTTCTCTTGAGAAACCTGAGCCGAGGTTTCATCAAGGATTATTTCCGAAGATAAGTGTGACTTGTCTCTGAGAAGACACTCGCAGTTCTTCCTGTCTTTTTGTGCAGAATCTGTTGGCCATCCATCGAAAACTACTGGCCCGTTTGAGGCGTAATAGGCAGTGATGTACTGGGTGTAACTTTCAGCTACGGAACCAAATGTTGAGGTTCGAGGTTACACAATTTTGTGAAGTATTGACCTTCATCCACCACTACAATTTCCGTTGTTCCTTGCTTCTACATCTCAACTATGTTTGTATGTTGGAATACTGAATTTTATGAGGATTACATAACTGTTCTCATCCCCTCTTCGTTGAATAGTGATATTGGGATTGGTGTTAGTTCGTATGTGATAATATCTCGCAATTCTCCGTCTATCTGTTTTTTGGATACATAACCTATGAAAAAATGTTAGAGTCTTGTTAAAGGATAGACAGTGACCTTTCTATCATCAACATTATTGTTCGTAGAGATCTTCTGTTTTTATTTTTACATTTAAATTTCACTACTCACGAGTTCTTGTCAACTGCTTTTAGCGTTGATTCCCTTCCAATCTATAGGGCTTTGTGGCTGTTGACTATAGAGCTTTTCTTCAACTTGTCCACTGCTGAAGGACATAATAAACTCCGTTGTGGGAAATGGTAAGTGCTGGAAAATGGGAAGGGGGCATTTGCTGAAGAAAATAGTTCTACGGAGTTGAAATTTCCACAGACCAACAAAATTTTACTGAAATTTTCAGTTCGACAAAACTAATTAATTTTGAAAAACTGAGTTTTGGAAACTATTGGGTCCACAGAGACAATTCTGGTCTAAAATTGCAGATAATTTATTTGACTTAAAAACGTGTATAGTTGTTATCAGGGTTAAAAACGCTAAAAACTAAAGAGAGGTCGAAAATTCTTCGTTTTTTGGGGGATTTTTGACAAGTAATGCAAAAAATCAGAACTACCGGATCTGGCGCAAGGTCTGATGTATATGGTTACTGGACTATGGGCTAATAACGATGAAAGCAAACCTGAATAAATATTCTGATATAGCTTCTTCTACTTTTTCTTTATCTAAACTTCTAATTTTTCATGAATCTACTGTATATAATTTAACTTCCTCTTCTCTCTGTTAGGCCCACCCTGGACTATCCTATATTTGTATGACATTTTATATTTTATAATTCAGCACTGTTTTACCTTTCTAATGGGTCGAAGCTCTTCGAAACGTCTTCCAACAACATATTACCCGAACCCTACCTACAAAGTGGAATAGAAAATCATAACCAAATAAGTTGATTCAAGACTAAATCGGCTCCCACCCACACCGTACTTTGACTATATGACTAAGAACTAGGAGAGAAAATCTTTCAGCAAATCGACAATTCTCGTTTTATAAACTCCATTTTTTTCATTATTCTTTGATAATTTATCAGTGGATTCTATTTTCGGTTTATGGTCTTGTAGTAGTACTAACACAACATTTTTGGACATGCACTTAAGTTAATCCAAATGCGTTGCAAAGTAGAGTCATGAACGCACCCGCATTGGAGACTTAAGTAGTTTCATGCGTGCGGTGGCTACTGAAACGAACCTGTTTTGATATCCGCGAGGCATATCCGATCCGATGCTCCCACACTGACCTCATCGCCCTTACCCTACTACGATAATTACGTCAAAATCGGCTTCTTTCATATCGGCATTCCGAGCATCAGGAACGTCTCCTCCTTTCTTTCTCTACTCACGGTCATCAGCCGCCTCACGTCCCGCCCCCGCCGCTCACTTTTTTAACGCCAAGACCACAAGAATACTAAGCAATCTTCTTTTTAACTCACTGTTTCGTCTTTCGTCCATTATTCTCGGAAAACGCCATATCAAAAAACTGCCCACATTTTTCTTTACATTGCATTAATAAAGGCAGCGATTAAAAATTAAAATTGGGCAGGTGCTTGCTGGTGTTTTTTAGATAGCAATTTTTTTGCTTCACCTCCATCGCATCGGTGTTTGTTTTATTTTTTAGCAGCCAGGTAGTTACGGCCTAGCTGGGTGTGCGTGTATTCGTCGCTGTAGTTTTTACAGAAGTAGTAATTAACATACATCGTGTAGCTTCCGAAACTAACAAGTATTGTTGTAATTATCATATAGAGTTTTCAGTCACCCTAGGCTATGAAACTATATATTACATGTTATTACTGCTTCTTTCAAGACTTTTCTTGCACATAAAACCTGTAATATTACTATTATTAAAGACCTCAATTATGGAACAAGTTCAAAATTAATTTGCCTTGCATTTTCTTATAATTCTTCAACATAAAAGCGATTACTTATCTTATGTAATCAAGTATACATAATACTTATTAAATCATCCTCGTAAATATTGAATAAGCTGTATCAAAAATACATTATTTGTATTGCTTCCTCCCAATTTTGACCCTACACTCCAGCAGTTAGCTCTTCAGGATCCTTTGAAGCAATAGGGATGTTCCAAAGCATAAGCAATTATCTTAAAAGATCTTTTGTTTATGATTATACTATTTACTGGTAGATCCGATCATAAAAGGCTCCAATTCCAAATTGGTGATAGGAGTCCACATCAAGTAAAAAATAGGGGTAGTTAGTATTACAATATCAAAAAAGAGATCTCTTAAAAAGTATTTTGAGAGTATTAGTTAATAATATCATAATTTGTCTGCAACAATGTTGCAAATGTTATTTGGTGAAGTAATATATTTAGTTTTCAAAAAAAGTTGAACATATAAAACATACACGGTGTGTTAATCTCTGACATTTTCCTCAATATTTCGCTGGTTAGGCACGCATTGCAAATCTTGCGGAGGGTTCACGGTGGTCGAAGTCGGCAGGATTCTAAAGAAAATCAACAGGTGGGTGCACGTGACGCTACGGATTGCTGATCTTGGACGTTCATAATTTCCTTGCGGACGACTGGGACGCCTGTATGCCGCCTGATAAATCAATAAAGATATCGACGAAGGAATAATTTAATAATAAGATAACGTTAGTGCAGCGTGGAGATTTATACTCGTACCTCGTACCCTGAGGATTGCTCCAATCCAACGCGATTTAAATTTTTAAACTTCTCATTTTTGCATTTCATTATTTACTGCTTTAATTTCAAGGATTTATAACCAGCTTCCAACGCATGCAATTTAAGCAGCATTAACATGATTAACAACACTTTGTGGGGTAGAATTTTTATAAATTAACCACCATAACTTATTTTATTATCAGCTTAATTATATTTACAGCTTCATTATCTTCTCCTACTGACCAAAAAAATAGTTAACCTATTTGAAACTTGCAAAAAACATTAAGAGCATCTTCGTAAACACCCGCGATAAATTTTCCGTTGGAGATAATAACAAGGAATACAAAATCCATCCCACTTTTCTGGAACTTCTTTGCAAATTATGACCAAATAACTGATAATTAATGCGAATCCCTAGAGTCATGACTCAAGTTTCCCTCGTTAGATTTTTAATTTTTTTTCAGATTTATAATCTAAATTGAGTAGGCTACATCCTGCCAGAGAGTTACCTTCTGCAACCCAGCACAAAATTAATTAGAGGGGTCCAAACTTATGGTACTTTTAGATCATTATATTTTTTGTACATTCTCCAATTTTTTTTTCCTTCTGGCAGGAGTTAAAGAAATGACTTCTAAATCATCTACACAAAAAATTATACAAAAATATTATTCGTACTAGCTTCTATGACTGCAGAACTAAATCACTATATTTTCCGTTTAGGAAATTTCTCTTAAGTTGGCGGGCTTATCCCAACAAACTATAAATTAGATTTTATCTGAACTAATCCAGCATTATCTTTCCCATAAATGCTTATAACTACTAAGAGATTTTCTTTTGAGCCAGTCCTTCTTAATATAGAGATTTTTTCCTACTGTCACATTCAAAAATATAACAATAGAATTTTGTATATCCAAGCTGTAATTCTAAAAGCACAAAAAAATTTTAAATCCCTACAAATTTTCCATTTGTATTTGTCGTATTGAATCTTTTCCAACTCAAATTTCATATTTTCATAGGTCTTTAAATAGAAGAATGACCTATCAGTAAGGAGAGAAGTTTATTTTCGTTATCTAAAAGAACAGCATTTAAACTTATTTTTAAAATATCAATAAAAAATACCATTCTTCTGTTTTGTATATTATATTCAATGCATTGATTATACTAGAAATATTATTATATAATATCAGATCTTTATTCTATGAAAAGAAACTTTTAAATTAAACTCTTTGTTTCGATAGGAAAGTTACATATTTTTTAGCAGATGGCACCTCAGTATATTTAAATTTGGTTTAGTTTTTATTGTAATATTTTTATGTATCCGAAAAGCAAAAATAACAATTTGATGAATGGTCTTCGGATTCCATCTAAATCATAGGAATTCCAAAAGGCATAGATCAAAATCCCCATACACGTAATACAACAGATGTGAGGAATCCACAATTTGTCTTGGTCCCTCACAGGAATGCCAAAAAAATTTTCATATAAATGTTTTACTAATAGCGTCAAATTTCTCCGTTGAGTTTTAACAGTAATTTCACCACAAATTAATAAAATATGCAACTCAAGGGATTCGTGATTCGTTTCACTATCTTGTTTTAAGTAGTAATGATAAATATTCAAATGGGAAAGGATAGATCAAAAACAACGATCTTGATGTATCCTTACTCAACTTTAATCATGAAACAATCAAACTGGGTTTGTCAAGTCAAGCTTGAACGTTCAAGTTTTATATATGTATAAATATTCCTTTATAACTGTTGTAGACAGTATTTTTTCAGATTCTGTGATACATACACCAATTGCTTTAATTCATGATTTTGAGAATTCAGTTTTGAAAGACTCAGTAATGAATTTGCAAACGTGAATTGGGACTTTGAAATGTTGAGTAGGGATTACTATGCAGTTGATTATTTGTATAATGTATTAAATTCAATATGTACCAGTAATAAGACGTAGTTCATCAACATACTCTAAACGGTTCTGACTGGAATTAAAATCACTAATTAACCAAAAGTCAGACTACTTATGGGGTAATTCTGAACAAAAATGTTTGCCGTAACTTCGCTGTTAAATTTGACAGTCACCCCGATGTCAAAAAAATCGCCATTCTGTAACCTTTACTGTAATTTAACGGCGATCTAAAATAACATTTTCAGGGTTAAAATAACTACAATCAAAATAATAATTCTACATTAGTGTATAATTGTTCAAAATACTAACATTATATTGATGTAAAATGTATTTTAAAACTGAAAATGTTATTTTACATCGCCGTTAAGTTACACTAAAGTTTACAGAATAGCGATTTTTTTTGACATCGGGATGACTGTCAAATATAACAGCGCTGTTACGGCTAACATTTTTGTTCATAATCACCCCATTAGTCAATATAAACAAACTATAAATAATAACAATGACTACCTTATGTTTTCAAATTTCATATCACAATTCAATAGACTGAATGCTCAATGTTACAGGAACTATAGTCTTGGTATTGAAGACAATATTGCAAAAGATGATAAATTATTCTGGAGTTTTATCAATACTCAACGCAAGAACTAGTATAGCCAACATGTTTGCAACATTTTTCAAGAAACATATCATCTACCTATACAATCTAGGAGTATGACTTTAGTGCTTCCACCAATTAGAGAACTATCTGTAAGACCATGTCCTTTGAAGCGGCGGACGCCTGCGACTGCCACTCCAAATCTCTTGAAGAGGCAACTCTATTGATATGGAAAAAGAGTTTTGTGCGTTTGATTTAATTTAGGAATTAGGAATATCAATTTTAAGTCAAGTAGCGAAAGTATTTGAATCTATTATTACAAAAAGACATGATAGTTATGTAGGCAAATGTATCACAGAAAATCAACATGGATTTGTCTCTGGTTATTCAACTTTAAGAAGAGAGACACATTTAAATCCGGCTTTCGAGAGAGGTATTAGGGTGGATTGACTGTACATTGGTTTCTCAAATGTCTACGACTCTGTCAACCACGAGTTATTGGTAGGTAGACTATAACGGTTATGGGATTTCAGGCAATTTGCTAATGTGGTAATCGAATTACCTTAAACACATGAAGCAAATTGTAAGGATTGTAGAATTTTATTCAGTGAAGATAATTGGGATCACACCTAGACCCATTATTGTTTATCGTTTTCATAAATGACATTAGTTCTTGTATAAAAAATTGTCATCATCTTCTATATGCAGATGATTTAAAATCTATCAGATGCTACAAGGGATACCAGTAATGTCTACGAATGGTGTAAATAAAATGGGATGACTATAAATGTGACCAAATCTAATTCAATATAGTTTGTTAGGCGTAAGAACCCGCTAGAATATGTCTACAGTATTGGTAATCATAAGCTATCTACTCTGACATTAATGGGTGACCTGGGCGTAACCTTCGACAGCCACCTTGGCTTCAATGAGCATGAATCTACATCACTTAATAAAACCATAAAATTGTTGGAATTTATTAAGAGAAACGCGACGGATTTTACGAATACTAGAGTATTAAACATACTGTACTGCAATTTGGTTAGATTTCTTCTAAAATATCAACTATTTCGGCGCCTTATTATCATAACTCTATTAAGTTAATCAAGTCGGTTCAAAAGAAAATTATCAATTACATGAGTTTTAAGATGAAACTTCCAGCCGAAGTCTTTAAATTTTATGATATAGTTAGTATACTTGATATGAAACAGCTTCACGAAAGACGTGTCCATTCAAATCTGATGTGTTTGTATAAGGTGGTCAATAGCAAATTTACATGTTCAAAAATACTTGGTCTCATAAAGTTTCATGTTCCTTCGAGATCTACTAGAAATGCTCTCCTTTTTCACATTGAACTCTGTAGAACCAACTACTCTCTCAATGCGGTTATAACAAGACTTCTCAATCTAGGGCTGGGGAATATTAATTGCTCTGAGGTTGACTTTTTTAAGATGTCATTTAAAAGTGCTATTATGAGAGTGACTATTAATTATTATTAATGTCTGTTGAGTTTTTTATAGACTTATTAATGTTAATATGAAATATGATGTATATTATGTCTGTAGGATATTGATGTTATAAATCACATGTTCTTTAATATGTATTATACTAAAAAAGGTAGTTAAACCCGTAAATATACAGGGTGTCCAGAAATTAAACGGCCAAACATTCGGAGGTGCTTCTACAACTAATTTTAAGAAAAAAACTTCCAATAAACATGTGTCCGATTTCGCTTCCTAAGAGAGCTACAGCCCTTTAACTATTGTGACTAAAACTAGGTTTTTTGTAATTTATTTGAAAACGGTTTGTAATAAAGATTTGAAATTTGGTGTGAAAACTAATAGGCTTAAAATCAAATTTCTCAATTTTTTTCAGATTTTTTGAAAGCTCTGAAAGGGTAGTTTTAAGGAGGGTTGGGGTTATAAACAGCGGCAACTTTTTTATGGTTAACATAAAATCATTTTTGTTTTTATACTAATATTCCTTATTCAATTCTAGACAAAAAAAACTTCCTATGAACTATGCCCGATTTCGCCTCCTAAGGAAGCTACAGTCCAATAAAGATGGTGATAAAAAATAGGTTTTAGCATTGTCATTTAAAGGCGGTTTTGAAACAAAAGAGGAATAGCATTTAAAAACATACAATTGAGAAATCGAAAAATTATATTTTAACCGTATTAGTTTTCACACCAAATTTCAAATCTTTATTACATACCGTTTTCAAATAAATGACAAAAACCTAGTTTTAGTCACAATAGTTACAGGGCTGTAGCTTCCTTAGGAAGCGAAATCGAACACATGTTTATAGGAAGTTTTTTTCTTAAAATTAGTTGTAGAATCGCCTCCTAAAGTTTGGCCGCTTAATTTCTGGACACCCTGTATAACAAATAAATATAACCTGGCAAGGTAATTTTTACACTTTCTGGACATTACTCAAGAATCACTTAACTTTTCAATCATAAGAAACAACCAATCACTAGGTTTGTTCTTTTGTCGTTTTTTAATATTTCTATTTTTTGGATAATTTATTTGACCAGTGAAAGCAAAGCCTGTCTTCTTTGCAGCGGTACTTTTGGCGAGTTCTGCGCTTGTTGTTACTAGTTTTTATGAGGTCTTTTATTTCAGTGGGTAGAATTTGTGGATCTTTTGGTGTAGGAATGTATGTTTTTTAGGATAGTTTCATTGCGTTTTGAATTGCGATTGTGATTTAGTTAACAGAGTTGTTGATATCAGTCGGTAAGTTTAATTTCGCTTTTCGATTTTCTTAGCGGACTGGTATCTGTTTTTGTTTTAGTGTATTATTGCCTAGGTGAAACTTTTTACCTAGCAGTGGAAATATCAAGTCCTGCGTTTATTTCCCTTCAGGAAGATGTCTCTTGATGTTGTATTTGAAGAAGAGTACCGCGTTTGACTTTTCGGCATTTACCTCGATCATCCATTCCACAAACCATTCCGTGAGTTCTTTGTAGTAATTTGATGGCATATTTTGGGATGATGTCTTCTGTACTGGGCTATTGTTGAAAATTGGTTTGTTCGGATGTAATTGTTATACTGTACCTGCTTTCATGGTCTTAACTAACCAATTCTTGGTCTTGCTCCGCTTAATTATACAGGGTTTTTTTTTAGATAGTAAATGTCATTCTGAGCAAAAAATTATCTATGAACTAATATTTTTTTTTCGACTCCTTAAGAAGATAGTCGGTGAAATGTTTGAAAAGCGTAATTTTCGCTAGTAAAAATTGATTTTTGGGCATTTGTAATCAAAAATTTAACAAAAACGATGCCTAGTGCCATTCAAATTGAATTTAGTTTTCATATACAATTTTTGTTTTTCATGTAGAGTCTATGATAGTGGCGTACTTTCTGAACAATTATAAAAACGCATTTTTTTAATTTCTGTAACTTCTTAAGGAGTCGAAAAAAAATTATTAGTTTATAGGAAATTTTTTGTTCACAAAGACATTTACCGTCTAAAAAAAATTTTTGCTGGAAAAAAAGTGAGACACCCTGTATACATATATTTTTATTGATAGTTGCTATAACAAAAACCTAAACCCGAACGAATCAAAATAAATATGGTTTTATAATGAGGGCAGATACGTATTTCAAAATTAGTAAGCACCTTTCTTGTTACAAAATTTTATTGACCAGTGTAGGTATATCAATTTCAACTGATCGGTCACTTTTGATTTAAAAATTGTGGATGTAGGTGTATGTCAGTTGAAAAACAATTATGGCACCCTATAATTAAATTCATCTTTGAAAACAGCAATTTATGTAAATTTAGCGTTGGTATTGGTAATAAATCTATAGGTCAATAGCAAGTCAAGACATAATCAGTGTAATGCATAATAATTGCCAACGTGGGTTGGTACAGAGTGTCCAGTAGTTGCTTTGTCGGTAGCGATTGACCGCTATTACTCACCCAACCACTCCCCGGGCCGCCTATCAAACTTCTACTATTTATTATCATTGCTAACGGTGTCAAAAATTAATTACTTTTTGCCTATCTTAGACGCCCATAATATAACTTTAATTATTGAAACCCATAGTGAAACCATAAAATAATTATAACAAAACTGAAGCGTTTGAACTTTTGCTAGTTTTTATAGTTATTCAGTAAAATAAAGTAAAGTATGTAATTAATTAGTAAAGGTAGTTCAAAAAGGCAATTAAATAAATAAAAATGATCAGTTTTAGTATTGCGAATAAAATGAAACAAGCGATTTAAATAATTGTGAGCCATTTTCCGCGTGCTGAGCACATTTCGAGTAGTAAAATTGGCCATTTTAGCTCGTACGATGTTTTATGAGCTAATTAATTCCATTTTAGCTTGCAGGAATCGGTTCGCTTAATTAATTACTGCATCTCGCGTGCGTAATTTAAATAATTTTAGACGCATGCCTCCCCCTCGTGATTTGCATGCCACCAGAGATGCCCTTTCGTTTTTATTACTACTCCAATGGATATCATTATGTACAATTCAAGATGCAAAGTAGTTAACAATTATTCTCCTATAAATATTCATAGAAATAGCAAATTACTAAGAAATTACTCGGTTTTACTCGCGTGTTCCTATCATAAACTGATTAGTTATTGAATACTTACACTGATATTATGTAATAACAATCATGGTTTTAAGTAAATATCTCATTAAAGACACTTTTAGTTATTCTATTCACATAAAGAAATTTAATTATTGCATGTTTATTTTACTAAAATTGATAATAATTAAGCCTTTTTACTTTCGTTTTAATTATTTTCTTTTCATTTGCAGTATTACGCAATTAACTCATAAAATGAATATTAATTTTACCCGACATGTAATATTTTTATCTTTAATAACCATTTATTAATCATTTTATTTCGTTTTGTAATAAAAATGGCTCTAGTAATAATTATTCCCTCTTAACTTTATTAATAAATAATTACTTTTATATTTTTTTTCAAAAAGTTTAAAATAAATGTTTTATGATGTAAATTAAAACACCTCTATTATTAAAGAATTTAAATTAATTGTTAATGACATTTATTTTTAATAATAACCTATAATAACTGCTTTTCGTTTTAAAATAATAATACCTCCACAAAAAAACATGAAAAAGTAAGTTACAAATTCAGGTTAAGAATATTTTTTTTTACTTTAAAAGATTTTAAATTTTCGATATTTTAATTATTACCGAAATAATTCAAAGATTTATACAATCCTTCTTAAAACTACAGGATTTTTATATTTTTTGGCAATAAATGTTTTTTATTATTTTTTCTATTCCCGGCGTATGCACCATTTCTGTCTTATATATTTAATTGTTGTTAATATAGGGTATTCCATAAGTATGTTATAATATTAAAAAAATTACGCAGGAAGCAGGAAAACTTACAATTTTTAAATAAATTTAAACTTTTCTATATAGCTAGTTTGTATATACAGTGCGGACATAAAGTAAATCCCCCCTGCTAACTTTTGTTCGGTTATGTTTCTGATTCTGAAAATTTGTCTACGAAAGTATTCTAATAAAGGTATTTTTGATTTTGTGGAACTTCTGGCTATACCGGAAGTGGATGGCAACTTTTTTATATTAAATAGAACACCCAGCATATTTTTCATTTTCGTGTTTTCCATAAAAAAACCATTACCTTGCATAGTGTGCTCTACGATTAATACTTTCGGAATTACACCCATTTAAAGATCGCATTTTTATGCAACTTCATTTACACCGGAAGTTGGATCCAACTTCCTTATTTTAAATGATTTTTTATACAAGAGATTTCCTGTAGATTTTATTACTGCCAAGTGGAAGGTGGTTATGTTAATCAGCAAAATTAAAGAACTTACGGTTAAACCTAATTTTGTTTAAATTTAATGTTATTAACTTAACTGATGATGATGAAGAAACTTCAATAAAATTTAAAAAATTTGCAATTTGTTATGCGACCGAAACAGCTCTTTTAGCAAATAATGGTAGTATAAGTAAATCGACAATGTAAAAGTTAAAATGAACACGTCCATATGATTTACTACATAAAACCATAGGACATGCGCTAGTGCACGTCATTTTTGGGAATGCTCAACTATTTAGATTTTCATGATTTAGAATATTTATTATAAAGAAAAGAAGTTCCTGCAACTTTAAATTTTTGTTTGTTGTTTTTGGCAAGATAAAAGTATCTTTTTATGCTTAATTAAATTAATATTCATAATAAGCAGAAGCTACGCTGTTATGAAATAATTTAATCCAAACCAGATCACTATAAGTTTTGCAGAAATAGCGGTCGCATGAAAGTTTCCAATAAAAAATCAAAAATAAGGAAAAATTCAGTTCATGCGAGAATATAGAGGGCAAAGTAAAGAATTTACCCGAAGTTGAAGGTACCAGTTATATAATTTTAAAACATATTTTAAGACTTATCAAATTTCAAAAAATTAGAAATAGAAAAATTAAATTTATGTGACAATATTATTTGTTTTTTTACCAGTTTTTTTTAATTTCACTATTTCAGGTCGTCAATGTCGTTGATTAGAAATTCTGTTATTGTTTATAACCTGTTTGGTCAATTTATATGAAAAAACCTTTATTTCATAGATATCAACAAAAATATCAAGAAAAAAGTGAATTCTCGTTAATTTTTAGAAAAAATAATATTTCTTTATATAAAATTAATTTTTCAATCTCAAGTAGCATTAATTAGCTTTACTTTACAATTTTCTCATTTAAATTGACCAAATAGTTTATAAACTCTAACAGAATTTTGAATTAACGACATTTTATGTGGGAACAAAACACAGACCCATCAAAAAAACTGGGCTGTTCCGATCCTGACTAGTGGCTTTTTTTCACGATGACGATTTTCTTCAGATCAATTTTTTTAGAAACTCTGTATAAAACGAAACTTTTCTTTTGTTAAAGAAATAGTCTAGTAGTATACAGGGTGTTCCTGAATATAAGTGTCAATTTTTTTTGGGGTGACAGAAGATACTTATTTTGTGTTAATAATAGTTTTCGAACTATTTTCAGGAGAGTGATCAAGTTTTTTTGATCATATATTTGTTCTTAGCCCTAGGATGACCACATTTACATATAGAGTTACTAGTAATTTATATTCTGTTAACAGTATAACAGAGAAGGCATGCCTAAATTTTCATAAAATTGTCGGTTAAAACAAAAGAATAAAATTACAATGAATTTTGTGTTGGGTATAAAATACCTACGTTATGCATCCTAGGGTTAAAGTGATTAATTATTCTAAAACTACTGAAATGATCCTTGATGTTCTAAAAAATGGTATGCTCTTATAGTAAGTTGCAGTAAAAGTAGATTTTATAGTTTTTAGCTGAAAATATAAACAACATCAAAGTAGGTTAATTTACTCAAATAGCAGATACAATGAAATATGTTACAAGTTACATATTATCATGGAGTACGGATACAATAAGAGACAAAGTTTCCATAAGAACTTGCGTATCACCAAAACGGAGTCGACCACCAAAAATGTTAATAGAGTCTAGGACTAGCCGAAAGGTGGCGCTTTAATTTATTAAAAAAATAGTTTAAATCGGCAGCTCACTGGTCTCAATTTAAAATAATAACCGCTAATTACGCTAATATCAAGCATGAAACATAAACAAGACGTTTATTTACAGCGCTTCAAGAGGTACAAAATATTGATTTCAACTGCAAACCAATAAGTTAAACCTACCGTCACCAGGTGGCAGCACAGTAGTATGAATACGCAAAGTGTTTCTCTTATTGTACCCATACTCCATGATATTATCTAATAGAATACATACACTGGTTGACTGGTTTAGTTTTCCAATACAGGGTGAGTTTAAAGTAAGGAATAAAAATCATAACTACGTTATCTTTTGGAATTTTTAAAAACCGTAAAAGACGTGTCGCATTGTTTATGAAAACCTTTATTTTGAACCCAACAATGCTGTAATCTTTTTGGTGCTGTTGTAAAACAGTGTTAATAAGGTATTACATATTTTATGGTATAAAAACCATATCAAACCATTTAAAAAAAAATTATGACCTCATAGTGACGTCATATTAACTGCGAAAAAATATTGTTGGATTCAAAATAAAGGTTTTCAAAAACAATGCGACACGTCTTTTATGGTTTTTAAAAATTCCAAAAGATAACGTAGTTAGGATTTTTATGTCTAACTTTAAACTAATGTTTAAGGGGAAATTTAATAATTTAAAAAAAAACCGGAAGATGGCGCTGGTATAATCTTTTTGGTACCGTTGTAAAACAGTCTTAATAAGGTATATTTTATGGTATAAAAACCATATCAATCCATTTAAAAATAAAATTATTACGTCTTAGTGACGTCATGTCAACTGAAAAAATAATATTGTTGGGTTCAAAATAAAGGTTTTCAAAAACAATGCGACACGTCTTTTACGGTTTTTAAAAATTCCAAAAGATAACGTAGTTAGGATTTTTATGTCTAACTTTAAACTAATGTTTAAGGGGAAATTTAATAATTTAATAAAAACCGGAAGATGGCGCTGGTATAATATTTTTGGTACCGTTGTAAAACAGTCTTAATAAGGTATATTTTATGGTATAAAAACCATATCAATCCATTTAAAAATAAAATTATTACGTTATAGTGAAGTCATGTCAACTGTAAAAATAATATTGTTGGGTTCAAAATAAAGGTTTTCAAAAACAATGCGACAAGTCTTTTACGGTTTTTAAAAATTCCAAAAGATAGCGTAGTTATGATTTTTATTCCTTACTTTAAACTCACCCTGTATATCACAATTACGGGATACTTATTTTCTAAATATACAGGGTGCCCCTAAAAGGTCTGTACAAAATGATACCACACTGAGACCAAAATAAAATTATTTAACTAAACCCATGTCTATCAAAAAGTGCCTCGTTATGGTGCCACAGACCATCAAATTTCTTAAAAATACAGGGTGTCTGAAAATTCGACCTTTAACGATTATCTGGAGACAGTACACCTAAAAATAAGTCGATTTGACCAAATTCATTTCTATGAAAAACGCACTCCTGAAAAGTTGATTTTTTTAAAATAGAATTTTTTTATTACAGCCAAATTAGAAATAAATTTTTAATGAAAAGAAAAAATTCTCGACTTTTTGTAAATAGTATCGGATGGAAGCAGAAGACATAAAACAGTCAGAAACGTTTTTGGCATTTAAAAATTTGATGTTTTGAGTTTGAGTTCTTTTATTATGATGATTATCTCCGTTTCCGGACCACACGTTATACTTATTTTTTTATAGTTTGACCTCAAAAATTTGATGAAGTTATTTTGGGAGTCTGGGACACCCAAACTTTTTTTTTCTTATTTAAAATATTACAAATGTTATTTTTAATAACCATTCCAATATGAGATTTTACTAAATACTTAAAATGTTATAATGAACTTTTATTGGGTTTTTTAAAAATAAATGTGAAAATTATGTAACTCAGTCCACTTTCTAAAAAACCGGATTTTTCAATCCATTTTTCAAAAATGAATTACGCAACGATTTTATTACTCAATAGATTTACGCAGGCTTTAAAGAAGTACTAAACCCGATTTTTAACAAATTTGTATACTTAACATAAAATTCAAAAATATTTTGATATTTTAAAAATAGTTGAATTGATATCCAATAGTAAATGCGTACACCTGAGCAAAATGTTTATTCAGTTATTCGAGGTTTGCTCAATAATTCAAAATATGAATTCATTTGATTTGCAAAACTAGATCCTTAACCCTTATGGCGTTTTTGTTGAGTTACCTTCATAAAAAAATTATATGGATATTTATTTTTTAATTAACTGGGTATGACCTTGCAGGAAAGCATTTTTGCGCAAGGTGTTTGAGAAACTTCTCATCTTAAATTGAGGTGAGTTATTATACTATGTATGTCCACTTAGTTGCAAAATAAATGGTTCCATTTAAAGAAACATTTTGAAAAGTGAAAAGTTTTTCAAACTATTTTGCAAACATGCAAAAATATTTGCTAAATAATATAATTATTCGAGCTGTCTAAGAAAATTGACACGCGTCTAAAAGTTCTTGGTGAAGCTAATAAGGGTGTTTAGTGAAAGGGCAAAAAATAATTGACATAAGGTTGGGATGGATTGACAGGTGGAAAGGCGCCGCGGCGTTCCACCCACCCAGACGTGCGCCCGCGGGTTTGTATAGGGCCAAAGTCCCGAATTAATAGTGCTTTAAGTTTCCGCCTTTGATTTATTGCCCCTATTTTTGCCGGCGAATCCGATGAGACGTTCGTAATTACTAAAATATCGCAGGTAAATGACGGTGCGGATTAGCGGAATTACTATCATTAAAAACCGAACGTTTGAGATGACTGATATTTTTTCAAGTTTTGACTTGGAATGATTGTTATTAGTGACTTGAGAGATTTAATGACGGCTTAAGAGATGACGGAAATTACATAACGTTTGTATTAATTAAAACGTAAAGTATGCTTAGAATTTTATAATTCTTTTCGTTCGTTTGTAAAATGTAACACAAATTGTAGGGTGTTATCTTGGATGTGCATCGGTATTTAAGGAAATCATTTGAAATAAAAACAACCGGTTTCACGTAGGGGTGTTCAGATTCTCAGAGATAGTACGTGTGGGTGTTTTTAATTAAACATTTTTAATCAAGGAGGCGTGCTTTTTTAAGTTAATAGCTTCCGAAACAAACGTGTCAAATAAATTAAGTAACTCTTTAAATTTTTCCGACCGCCGCCAATTACACACTCCATTATAAATTTTACGCCAGCACAAATAAATTATAATAACCTTTGCTGCGCTGCTGTAAAACCCAACATGTATCATTATATTATGTTTTATTAATTATTCCGCGATACACAAAAGGAATGTCAACTGGTGATATTCGCGCAATTTATGTTGAAGCTTGTGTACTATTTGCTTCTTTCCGCAGTCTCTTAATGCAGTTGACGCTGCCTCCTGCATCTGACGCCCCATCCTTCATTCGAAGCTCCATTTAAGAACACGACGTTGGCTTTTGTTCTCCCACAACTCTGACACTATTATTTATTAATCTTATTTACCGAAACATGACTCACATATGTTCTCATGTTCTTACACTAAAACACCTCTTTGCCAAAAAAATTTCTATGTAACTGAAAACAATTGCTTCTTACTTTTAGATGAATGACTCATATTTATAGAACAAAACGTCAGAACTACTATAAATCATAAGAAAGTCTTATTTAAAACACAATTTTCAAAAGTTACTTTTTCAACGACACAAACAATTCATCGACACTACCAAAGGTGATATCGACTTAAGCGGGGTCTGCAATTGACGGAACGGATACGAAACGATTACAAAAAGAGAGATAAAACATCCGGGTTTCCTATGAGTGAGAGAGTGAGAATGAAACAAAGCAAATTGCATGCTCACTCACTCACTCACAGGGAACAGGGAACAGGGAACTCGGATGTTTTACCTCTTTTTTTGTAATCGTTTCGTATCCGTTCCGTCAATTGTAGACCAGCCTTTAGCTTCAAAATAGATGAAATGGTTTTGTAAAGAAATAATAATGTCGAAAGGATGAAGTCGATGATCCGGTAGTTAATAATAAAGGTTATTTCATCGTGTATCAATGAATATCTTAAAAGCTACATCACCAATTTATTGAAAATAAAAAGTGAGGTTTCTGATCTGCGAATCCATATGCCAGGCGAAAGGTGACAAGAGCAAATAAAGACAACCAGATAAGTAAACATGAAAAATATGAGATAATGAGAAACTATAAAGAGACTAAGAACTAGCTAAAAATCCATTAAGAAAGCAAAAAAAGAATAATGGGACAGATTTTTCGCTGAGGTAGAAGAAGACATCTGCTGAATTTGATACAAAATAGTCACTGGGAAAATGGGAATAAAAAACATTCTTGCGAAAATATTAGGGTAGACGATGCAGACATTCAACTATTCACTGTAAATGTTGTAAAGCAAGCGGGAAAAATATTAAATCTGGAAAGACGGCCGGCCCGGATATATACATTATATACCCCCAGAAATCATCAAAACTCTAGCAGAACACCACACCGAAGAGTGCAGAGATGTCATAAATAGGATACTAAAGATAGAGAACTATCCCGCTGCTTGGACTAATGGAAGGCTGATTCTCATTGAGAAACCAAAGAAAGCTGAACAAGAAACATGATATAGACCTATAGACCTATAGACCTTTGAAACACAATAGACAAACTATTTGAGAAAATGATAAACAAGCGACTGATGGAAGAAATAGAAACGCTGTGCAAAATATCCTAGAGATCGGAAAAGATGCTGGCGCACACCACAGAGTAAGCTTTGCAGTTTTAATGACCTTAGAAGTCAAAAACGCGTTCAATTCTGTCCCATGGGACGTTGAAACAACGAAAAATATCAAATTATTTTATAAGGATTATTGGCAGCTATCTAAGCGAAAGGGTAATACAAGTGGGTGATAACGAATCCATTAACATAACAGCGGGGGTACCACAGAGGAGTCTATTCTTGGACCCACACTATGGAACATCTATTATGACGGAGTCCTAAGATTAAACTTGCAAGAAAATATAATGATTGGATATGCGGATGGTATAGCCAGGATAGTAGTTGAAAAAAGCCTGCAGACTCAGACATAGAGGATGACATAAAGTGGGCTGGCTACATGGCAAATTGAAATATGTATGGAAGACAATGGATTACAACTAGCCTCGAAAAAAACAGAAATTGTAATCTTAGCTGGCAGAAATATACTCAGAGATATCCAGGTCGAAATAATGGGCACGAACATCGCTATCCAATAGAGCATAAAATACCTAGGGGTAAAGATTGGAAGAAACAGAAATATGATCCACCGTATCAGGAAGCTTGTTCTAAAAGCAGAAAAGTCGGCGAAAGGCTTAGGCAGGTTAATGATAAATAAAGGCGGGGGCCTCATCTGGACAGAGAAAGGTCTTAAAAGCGATTCATTTTGTATGGGGCATCAACCTGGAACCTCTATATCAACAAGACAAGATATTACCGAAAGATTATGGAGAGCATGGAAAGAAAAATGCCCATTAGAGTACGTACCGAACTGTCTCAACAGGCGCGGTAAAGGTCGTGGCAGGCATGGTACCCATACACCTGCTGGCTCTGGAGAGAACTTATAAACAAAAGAAAATCAAAAAGAAATGAACACTAAAAGACGTGAAGAAACCCTAAAGGCGCGAGAGGAAGCATGGGACGAAGAAGAGACTGCGAAATGGACAAAAAGACTAATAAAGAAAATAAGGTCCGGCGAAACAGAGTACTACATGAATCAACAATTAACAGCTCATGGGTGCTTTAAGAAGTACCTCCACATTTTCAAAAGAAATGAAAACAGCAGTGAAGAAGTCACGACAGAGCACACATTCTTTAAATGAAAAAAGTGGGAAGTCCAAAGAAGAGAGGCAGAAAGGTATATTGGAGAAATATTTACAGAAGACAACAACATAGAACAGTTGCTGGAAAATGGGAATTAGTAGAAAAATACATAGGAGGAGTGATAAAAAGCAAAGAAAAGGACGAAAGACAAGAAGACGCCGAATAAATTAATAAAATGAGGCAAATATAAATCACTAAAAAAGCAGATATAAAACTATAAACCTAGAAAGGTACAAACGAAGCAAACTTAGAAAAAGCATTGCCGGAATGCAGTCCCATTCCAAACTTTCCGGGATTATGTGTTGTTTCTGCGTAAACCTGTAAGCGTTTACAGGAAATATCTGTAAGGTAACTATGAAAACCATCCGTTACAACCCATATAACAGATATTATACATACATGGTGAGTTTAAAGTAACGCATAAAAATCGTAACTACCTTATTTTTTTGAATTTTCAAAAACTGTAAAAGAGGTGTCGCATTGCTTTTAAAAAACTTTATTTTAAACTCAACAAAAAAAATTTTTCGGTTGGCATCACCTCAATATGAGGTCATCATTTTTGTTTTTAAATTGATTGATATAGTTTTTATATCATAAAACAATATCTTATTAAGAGTGTTTTACAACGGTACTTAAAACTTTATGCTAATGCCATCCAGATTTCATTAAAAAATTTCAACTAACGGGGATAGTTTTAAGTAACGCATAAAATTCATATCTACCTTATTTTTTGGAATTTTAAAAAGCGGTAAAAGACGTAGCGCACTGTTTTTGAAATACTTTATTTTGAACTCAACAAAAAAAAAGTTCGGTTGACATGACGTTACTAAACGTCATCATTTTTTTTAAATTAATTGATATGGTCTTTATGCCATAAAGCAATACCTTATTAAGCCTGTATTACAATGGCACCAACAAGTTCATACTAGTGCCATCTAGATGTCACTAAAAAAATTAATAAATTGCATCTTAAAGTATAGTTTAAAGTTTAAACTAACGTGAACCGAGAAATTTCTTTTGTTGATTTCTTAATAAAGTTTTTCAAAAACAATGCGACACTTCTTTTGCAGTTTTTGACGGTTCCAAAAAGGTGGTTAACAAAAAGTGGTTAAGATTTTTATGCGTTACTTTAAACTCACCCTGTATGTATATCTGTTATATGGATTGTAACGGATGGTTTTCGTAATTACCTTACAGATATTTAAATATTTAAGAAGATACTCGGCGAAATGTTTGAAAAGCGTACTTTTCGCTAGTAAAAACAATACAAATTGAATTTAGTTTTCATATAGAATTTTTGTTTTTCATGATAGGAGCGTACTTTTTGAACAATGATAAAAAAATGTGTTATTATTTTTATTCAAAAATGCCCAAAAATCAATTTTTACTAGCGAAAAGTACGCTTTTGAAACATTTCGCCGAGTATCATCTTAAGAGCAATTTCCTAAACGGCAAATATAGTGGTTTAGTTCTGCAGTCATAAAAGCTAGTACGAACAACATTTTTGTATAATTTTTTTTGTAGATGATTTAGAAGTCATTTTTTTAATTTTTGCTAGAAGGAAAAAAAATGGAGAATGTACAAAAAAATATAATGATCTAAAAGTACCTAAACTTTGGACCCCTCTAATTAATTTTGTGCTAGGTTGCAGAAGGAAACTCCCTGGCAGGATGTAGACTAATCAATTTAGATTATAAATCTGAAAAAAAAAATGAAAATCTAACGAGGGAAACTTGAGTTATGACTGCAGAACTAATGTTCGATTTCATGATTTTTCACAATTTTCCTCCTAAACTCACGCGCCGTGGGATGGTTTTTCTATTCCTTGTTATTATCTCCAACGGAAAATTTATCGCGGGTGTCTAGGAAGATGCTAGATGCTCTTAAAGTACTTAGATATTTAAACTAATCTATCGTTTACGAGAAAATTTAATATTCTTTTAAATACATTTAGATGGCGCTAGTATAATCTTTTTGGTACCATTGTAAAACAATCTTAATAAGGTATTGTTTTATGGTATAAAAACCATATCAATACGTTTAAAAAAAATGTTAATGTCGTCGTAGTGATATCATGTCAACTAAGAAATTTTTTTTGTTGAGTTCAAAATAAAGTTTTTCAAAAACGTCTTTTACCATTTTTTAAAATACCAAAAAATAAGATAGTTATGGATTTTATGCGTTACTTAAAACTATCCTTTAAGATGAAATTTAATAATTTTTTTAATGACATCTAGGTGGCATTAGTATAACTTTTTTGGTACCGTTGTAAAACACTCTTAATACGGTATTGTTTTATGATATGAAAACCATATCAATCTATTTGAAAAAAGACATAGTGTCGACATGCCAACCGAAAAAAATTTTTTTGTTGAGTTCAAAATAAAGTTTTTTAAAAACAATGCGACAAGTCTTTTGCCGGTATTAGAAATTCCAAAAACTAAGGTAGTTATGATTTTTATGCGTTACTTTAAACTCACCCTGTATAATGTAAGAACTTACGGTCAAAGAATTCCACCGCATTATATCTAAGTATTATTGAAAAAGAGATACATGAAGTAATTAAAAAATTATATTCAAATACTGTCACATCTGAAAATATTATAACATATTATTTTCTTCCTAAAAAGAATACTTTATAGAAGAAATTTGATGAAAAAAGGTACTGTTGAATTGCTATTAGATATCTTAAAATTTGCAATTTTTGCCATAAAAAGGGACATCTAGAAAAAGCATGTTTATTAAAAAAAGAAGACTCATTCAATGCAAATAAATTATCCAAAAGAAAACCCTGAACACTCATTAAAGTTTGTAATTCCATGATTGAAAAAAGAGTAATAATTTAATTAAAATTAAATTATTATTTTCCTATGGAAATGGAATTGGATACTGAAGTTGCTAGAATAATTATAAATCATTATAATTTAATAAATTGAAGATAAATAACTGTATTGTGAATTCAAAGTCAAATTTAACTTTATTAGATAATTCTAAGAGTGTTAAATTTAAAAATATTGATATTAATCTTCCATCAGTAATAATTATAGATGAAAATGAACGAAATTGATGGTCATATTGGAGAAGAAATATCAATTATTAAAATATAACTAAATTATGTATTTTATAACATAAGAAATATTTTCTAAATTAAATATTTAAGAATATTATATTTTTCATTAATTCAATCAATACTTGAATATGGTCTGGTTTGGGGTTCATGTAGTAATATATATTTAAATCCAGTATACCATATTGCACAAAAATTAATTATTAAAACCATTTTTAAAAAATCAAAAGATTATAGTTCAAAATTATTATTTAGTGAAACAAACTTATTAACAATACAACAATTATATTCATTACAAATTTATAAATATTTATATAAAAATAAACAATTAATTTCCAAAATTTCACATAATTATAATACAAAAGGAAAAGAACTGAAAATTGTTCCAGTAGTATTCCTCCAAAGAAAACATTATTTTAAAAATGTTTTGTTTTTCTTTTACCAATATTTTATAATATGTTGCCAACAAATTTGAAATTATTTTTTAGAAAATCTAAATATCAATTTTTAAATAAAATTAAAGAATTTATAAGAGATTATTATTATAAATGTCTGAATTCAATAATGATTAATTAACTTAAAAAAATGTGTATATATTTTTAAAATATCTAGTTAATGTTTAATTTATTAATTATTTATTTAATTATATTTGTTATTAATTAATTTTATGATTTTATGATTTTATTATATGTTAACTTATAATTATTTTGCAGACAAGTTACAAACTTTTGCAGATTTTTTTTGTTACTTTTTTATGTTTTCTCGTTACATGTTCTTTTTTTATTACAATGTTTTATATACAGGGTGATGATAAAGTTCGGCAACGACCATTTATTTTTGAAAAAAAGCATTTTTGAAAAAAATGTTTCAAATAAAAGTTTTAGTACGGTGAAGGTCAAGCGATACTCAACTTTTTTTTTTCAAATGACAACCTCATTTTTTTTTGCATAATATTATAGCTTCTTTGTAGAGGTTTACAGGCCATATTTTTTTATTTTTTTTAGATAAATAGTTTAGAAATTACAAGTGTTTAAATTTTCAATAAAAATAGTTCGGCAACGTCCATTTATTTTCGAAATGCAGCGTTTTTGAAAAAAATGTTTCAAATAAAAGTTGTACGGTTCATAGAGACGCACTATCTTATATTATTTGAAGAACTGTACAACATTTCTGCTTGGGTTACTCGCTACTCCAGTTGTAGTAGTTTTTAAAGCTAATGGTTGAATTCCTCTTAGTGGAGACTACAGAAGTACTGTTAATTCAAATATTTGTCAAAACGTTTACCTATACCTACAATTAAAGAACTTAGGAATGTTTCATCTCGTGCAAAATATCTTTCAAAACTAGATTTATCTAAAGCATATAAAGAGTTAAGAATTGATGAGAAAACATCAAAATATTTACAATTAATGTAAAGTATCTATAGCATCTTGCACTCGAGCTTATTAAGATGATATTGGTTGTGTTCTTTTTACCAACTTTGCTCGAGTAAATCATATTATAGAATTAAAAAGTGAAGAAAGTTATTTGCTCGAGCAAATCAGTCAAAAGGAACACAGCTATTATAGTAAAATTTTCAAAAGTTAGTCTTTCATTAACACAAGTAATTCATCGACACTACCAACGGTGATGTCGACGTAACTTCAAAATGAAATAGGTTTCTCCACAAATAAGAATGTGTCTATAATAATATATTTGATGACATAGGTCATTTGGGCGGTGTTATGCAAAAAGGAACCAACCCACAGACTGGCAGAAACTTAATTTATTATGCATATGTATAGATTGTCAAATACCCATTTTAAATTTTCAAAATCGAACCAAGCTTTAGAACAATTCATCGAAGGTCAAACAACCTAATAAACTATGAAAATTTGTATGTAGTTAATAGTCTAGTAAAACTTTACCACCAAATACCTCAAAATCAACTTTTAGTGGGTTGGTTCCCTTTTGCACAACACCGTCCAATATCAATGAATAATGACAATCTTAAAATACCTATACTGTCAATGATTGGTGTACAACTGAGATACAACCTTGTATAAGTTTTCGAAAATAAAAAGTGAGTCATAAATTAAATTTAGTAATGAAATAGATGCAGTAGTAAATGCAACTTCAGCTCATCTCGTCTTTTTAATTATAACTAATCCAGAATCCAGACGCACAATGATAATCATTCAACATCAAAGTGCTGATACAAAGGATGCGTTGGAGCTTTCTAATAAAAGCAACAATTAAAAAAATTACTTTGCCGCGATGCGGTATTTAACAGTACGATTGAGGTGCGCATATATCTCCCACACCGCCAATTAAACGCCGGCAAGGAGATATAATTAAAGCGCGTAATTGGCGGTTGTGCGTCGCCGTATCGTCGGCGGCGGCAGCCGCCTGCAAGTAAAAACCTCCGAATTCCTAAGATTTCAAAGGGGGCCAATTTGTTGAGGTCGCCTTCAGCGCCTTTGTCTAGACGAACCTTGCCCGAAAACAACAATACACCCTATCATCCCGAATGAAAATATACCAAATCATTAATTCCGCGATTCCTATCGCAATGCAAATTATTTTTGCCATAAATACTTCCACACCGCATATCCTACCTAAAAATTACAATGTATGACAAACGAGTAAAACAAACAATTTTAATTTACACACTGATTTTTCTGGTAAACCATAATCCTGAATTAGAAATAATCTACCTACTTTTCTATTAATTTTTGTTATTTTTATATACATCGTTATTTTGCGGATTCTAACTATGTGGTATACAAAGTTTAGCAAGACAAAAACTTTTTAGGTGGAAAAAATAAGCAATAACTTGTTCAAACCCCAAAATCGAAATTTGCCACAGGTACCTACTTAGTTATATATTTTTGGCATATCAAGGTGTCCACACACCAAAATTGTTACAATAGATAACAAAACATGTAAGCAGCAAATAAATTTCCAACATTAATTAAGCCTATGTAAATAAATGTTGATAACCGCATATCAGAAACAGTGTTTATAACTTAAGGAACATGCGGTTAATAACATTTATTCGCATAGGCTTATACATACAGGGTGGTGATACAGTTTGGAACCAAGGTCATAACTTCCGTAAATAATTTTTTTGTAAAAATCGCTCGGACAGGTCAATTTTTGTTTTAAAAATGCCATCTTTTGGAATGAAAAAAATATTCATGACGTCACTGATAACTTCACTATGACGTCATCATCAATTTTTTTAAATGGAAACCCCTACTTTTTTTACACATTTTTCATAGACCTTTTATCATATTAATGATCACATAAAAATATTTAAAAAAATTTCAACCATTTTTGAAAAAAAAAATAAATTTACTCAAAAAAAAAATTATTAATTCTCAATGAAAATATTACAAAAAAAAAGTAAATTTTTAATTTACAAGTAACAAATTTTAACGAAAATGTTCAAATTGTTCCCCATTGACCATTTGGCATTGTCCCATTCGAGTGTAGACACTCTGAATACTATTGTTAATAGCTTCTTCGTCAATTTGTTGCAATTCCGTCCTAATTCTAAGCTCCAATTCTTGTAAATTATTAGGTCTATTGAAATAAACTTTTGATTTTAAATGTCCCCACAAAAAAAAATCTAAAGGCGTTAGGTCGGGAGATCGCGGAGGCCACTCAATTGGTCCCCTCCGACCTATCCATTTGTTGGGAAACGTGGTGTTAAGGAATTCTCGCACCGCCCTGCCAAAGTGTGGAGGAGTCCCATCTTGTTGAAACCAAATGTTTTGGTTAGGAATGTTGCGATTTTCATAATTGGGGAAAATACGAAGTAAAACTGGTAGCAAATCAGTCCGCAAAAATTTCAAGTATCTTTCGGCAGTAAGGTTTTCATTAAAAAAGTAAGGTCCTATAAAACGTCTGCCAATCATTCCCACCCATACATTTAACTTTCGCTGTGTTTGACTATGGGATTCTACGGCCCAATGAGGATTTTCCTGTGACCAATACCTACAATTATGTCGATTCACTGATCCATTCAATTGAAAGGTAGCTTCATCGGAGAAAATTATACTACTTAAAAAATTTGGATTTTGATCACATCGCGCCATCATTTCTTCACAAAATTGCAGTCGGCGATCGGGATCATATTCATTTAACTCTTGTATGAGTTTTATTTTGTATGGGTGATACTTTTCCTTTTTTAATAATTTTGCGACATAGGAATGATCTACATTATTATTTCTTGAAATATCTCTTGTTGAAATATTGGGATTTTCTTCAATCGCAAGTAATAAATTTAATTTGGTTTCTTCATTCACTTGAGGCCGTCCTTGTCGAGGCAAATCTCCTACAGATCCTCTTTCTGCAAATTTGGTAACTAACTTACTTACTGTAGATCTTGAGATTTGCGGTCTATTTGGATATTGCTCATTAATCAAAGCACAAGCTTCCCCATGGGTTCTTTTTCTATCGCCGTATCCTAGCATAATTAAAATTTCGATTCTTTCGCGTTCGCTTAAACGAGGCAGTTTTAATTTCGCAAAACTTAATAATTGTTGATTATTATTAAACAAACGAAGTAAGCTATTCAAGCATTGGTAAATGGATTTAAAATTTTATTTGCCATACAAAATAACGTCAACTAAAGCACTTTTATAAAGGCAATTTTTATTTCAATAAATCAAAAGCTTTTTCAAATTTATAATAAATTACAATTTTATTTAAAGTTTATTATTACTCAAACATTTTATTTTAATTACCTTTTTCATTAAAAGTTATTTAAAATTAGTTTTAAGAAAATTCCAATTGTGTAAAGAAGAACAATTCGAATATTTTCAATAATAATTTGTTATTTTTAAACTAAAAATTAGTTTAATTTATTTTTCTTGCTATATTTTCATTAAGAATTAATAAAAATTTTTTTGAGTAAATTTATTTTTTTTTTCAAAAATGGTTGAAATTTTTTTAAATATTTTTATGTGATCATTAATATGATAAAAAGGTCTATGAAAAATGTGTAAAAATAGTAGGGGTTTCCATTTAAAAAAATTGATGATGACGTCATAGTGAAGTTATCAGTGACGTCATGAATATTTTTTTCATTCCAAAAGATGGCATTTTTAAAACAAAAATTGACCTGTCCGAGCGATTTTTACAAAAAAAATTTTTACGGAAGTTATGACCTTGGTTCCAAACTTTATCACCACCCTGTATAATGAATGTTGATAATATTTTTGCTGCTAACATTATTTGCTATCAACATATTATTCCCACTTCTACAACGTAGCACACGAAAGTCTTTGCTATGTGTTTCCATGCATCTACATTCTGGATGTTATTAAAACATGCTGCAGCAAGAAATAACTTGTTGATAACATTTTGTTATTCAATGTCCGCTTCCAGAGCGATCGCAAAATTTATGCTGCCAAGAGTGTTGACAACATTTTAATGAACATGTTATTGAAAATTCTGTTTGCTATTAGTCCGGGATCCAGTACAAACCTCAAAATACTTAATTTGTTAAACATCTACATCGGAAAAATTGATTTGCCAGACAAATTCGCTGGCTAGTGGTTTTCAAATTTCGCAAAGAATATTTGTTTGGAAAACTTAGTATTTTAAATCAACTTGCACCATCTGGCATTTGATTGAAATTACTTAAAGACAAAAAAAGCCAACGGCAAATAGTTGCCATACATTTTGGCTGGGTACAAATGACTCTAGAGCTGTTCGAATTAGACAGCGTAAAATTATACAAAAGTACCGATATTTCAGATTAAAACGCAGAGTTTTTTAGCCAACTAAATTGTATCACATCTTGATTTTCGCTGAAAAAAGAAACAAAATCCTAGAATGTCAAAAAACGAACGTTAGACTAACTAATCTGTAAACGTCTGTAACCTCCCAAAATCTAAGGCGATTAGTTTCTGTTCGGTTTTTTTCTATTTAAGTCATTAAACCAAATGCCAGATTTTTGGATTTTGTAATAGTGCGGTTTAATACATTTTTTTTCTTTTACTGGCTCCCGAACTGTCTGATAATCTGGGAATTAAAGTAAATATGAAACCCAAAATCTAACTGTAAGCTTTTCGTCTAAAATCTCATTTTTTCTTCTAATTGTAGATACAATTAGTAATTCTTTTACAGAATGTTCAGATCTTTTAAGTATATACTATGACAAATTTCAAGTTTTTAAATCGAATTGTTTAATAAAATAAAAAGCATAAAAGATTTTTTGAAGGACTCACAAGAATTCATTAAGGGTGGGATGCAGGAAACAGTTTAAGCTCAGTTTAAAGTAAAACTAAGAACCAAGCTTAACCTGACAAGGATGAGTATTTTTGCATATATTTTTTGTCATACCTGACAGTTTAAAACTCGTTTTACACTTTTTTATGCAACCCAACCTAAGGGCCGGTTGTACATTTTTCTGGTTTAAGTTTCATTTGAAGCTTAAGCTCCAACTGTGCAACATCAAGTCTTGGTATTTTTACCAAGACTTTTAACCAAAATGCCAGGGGTGGCCCTAGTTTTATTTCCACCCGGTATTTATTTATATTTAATTTTGACTGAAATAACGCTGAAATCAAATCACATAACCTAAGTTTTTAACTTGACAGTTCCAACCATAGAAGTTTTACCTCCAAAAATGCATAGAGCCGACCGATAGAGGCGCTGATCGCAATTATTCACGTGGAACCACAGATGTGAAAATATGGTGAAAAAATGCAACACCGCTGACTTGATGTCGCGTTTGCAATCCTGTTTTTTGGGCGAATAGACGCTACCTGTCATTTTTCTTGACAATTTCGTAAAGTTTGACATATAAACTCCACTTAATAAGAATGGAACAGAAAAACGGTGATATTGTAAACGTTTTACTATCTTATCAAAAACTATCGCAAGATTCCAACAACCATATGCAATTGCTGAAGGTAAATTCTCAACACAAATCATTTAATTTGATTATATTTCACCCTTTTTTATTTTATTATGGATTTATTTTCTAGTTGAAAACATTCTTTCTCATAATACTATATAGAAAATAAAATAAACGCAGTTATAATAAACTTCTATATTTCGTAGCTTTTAATTAATTAAGTTTTAAATCAAGCAATTTTAGATTTCAATCATTTCAATTAAAACGTTGTTTTATAAATTAAATAATTCAGATTTAAACCCTATAACCCATTCAGGCTTCACACCAATTACATCCCATTTTATTTTGTCACTGAGGAATTTAGGAGTTACATATTACTATTTCGGTAATTTATCTCAATGTAACATTCCGCTCCTGTCTTCTTCTAAAAATATCTTTCATCGCATTTAGAAGCATATACTTCTACTGTATTTCTGAAGCGTACGACAAAAATTACTAAAAAGGGACTAGGTTTTTAATTATTGATGAAATGATGAGCGCCAAACTTAATGTAATTCCAGGATAAAACCGTAGTGCTGTATTGTGCAACTTTACTAGAAAGTAATACACCAGAAATCCTCAATTTATGTCTGGATATTTTAGAAGATTTTATGCAGAATCAAAAAATGCATGCTGCACTTTTAAACACTTTTGGGTTCTTCGAATCTTTAGAAAACTTATCCATTAGGTAAAATTTTGGTTTTAAAAAATTAATTTATAAAACTAATTTGTTTTTATTATTTTCAGATCGCGAGCTATAAATAAAACCATCGCTGAAAGAGCTGCAAAGATGATTGATGAGCTAAAAAATTTTGCTCCGCCAGCATTTGGAACGAGATTTAGAAAAGGGAATTATAAAAGTTATCGCATGGCCACGTCAATAATTCATTTGTATATTCCTGATTTAACAGAGGTACACTTCATTTATGCCGCATTTATTGCAACTAGATATTATTCTACACCTTTTCCAATTATATTTTAAAAAACATCAATTGATTCTAGATAAATCAATATAATTTCCGAAATAATCCGTTCTAAAAGACTATTTCGGATTTCTGGTATCATGTTTCATGTTTTACTTGGAAACAATTATTGATGACACCAAAAATACACCTGTTGATGGTGATTGTGTAGCATAACACACTTGCTTTAGAAATGGAAGACATGTCTGTAGGTGGCTAAAATTTATATTATATTTAGGTATTTCAAAGTTTCTGTGGCCAAATTTACTTTAAATGAAACACAATCATTACTTCTGAAATACAAATCATACATTCTGAAATTAAATTTTGGAATTCTGATTTTCAAATGATGCTTTCTGAAATACTATTGGTGATTCTGAAATACAATTGATACTTTCTGAAAATAAATTGTTTTTTTTTTTAAATACAATTGATACTTTCTGCAGCATTATTATTGGGCCCGGCGAGATCGTGTCGTCGACGAGACTTGAAGGATCTGTCCTTTTTCATGTAAATGAAAAGGAAAGAATGACGAATGTCGTCGGCCCAAGAATAAAGGCGCTGAAATTGAATTGATCTTTTCGGAAATTCAACTTTTTTACTATTGACAAGTTTGTAAATAGGAATAAATATCTGTTCACAAAAAGGCCTTTAGAGAAAATATGTATTTTGGGTATAATCGATCCATAAATAATGTCTAATGGTTTTAGGAAAATCGAATAATTTTAGACGAAGTTTTGGTTAGTTTAAAAGGCATAATATCATTTGTGGTAGATGTGCACAAACATCGGTGCACATTACGAGTTGGACCAAGCCCGAAACTACGAAGTATATTGGAAAAAATCGCTACTAACGCGAGCATGTCAGCTATGGTTATCACGAAAGACGAAACTACTGGAGCCGAGGTATGTATAATGGATAGGTTCTAAATCAAACAAACTAAACGACTCTAATCAAGTGATTAGTATTTTATCTAAATACTTGTCAGGTAACAAAGTAGCCATGTTTTCTAAAAGTTATCCTGCCTCTTATTATCGCGCGTGCTAAAATTGTCGACATAATAATGCGCTTGCGACATCCGTGTCCGAGTTGCGCTGCTTCAAGTCCAAATCGTATGAAGACGCACGAGTCAGTTTTGTACCAGGAAAACATGATTTTCAAAGAGATACCGGAAATAACCACCACGAAGCATCATTTATTCAATTTCAAAACTACTACCTCCATCTCACGACAAGTGTTAAAACTAAAAAATAGCTTGTCCCAGCTTGCCCCCTCTTGTAGACACTAGCAGAAATTGTGGTGTTCGCATATGTTTAAAAATTATTCAAAATAGTCCGGGAGCCCATAATTGAAAAATAATGTATTAAATAGAACCATTAACCATTAAAAACCTCCACAATTTTATTTTGTGTAACATGAAGTTGGCAAATTAATTCGCCGAATATATTCGCTGGCTATAGTGGTTTTAATATTTCCCAAAAAATATTTAAAAAATGTGCAATTTTAAATCATCTCACACCATCTGATTTGTTTTAAATTATTACTTAAACAAAAAAAAATCTAACGGAAAATAATCGCCATACATTCGCTACCGATCTCTAAAGCTAATTTTTTGACTTTGTGGGATCATGTTAGGCCATTTGGCAATTTTATATTTTCATAGATTTTCGTCTAAAAACCGAGATTGTGTGATCGTTATACAATTTAATTGGCTAAAGAAACTGTACGTCTTATAGGCAGATTCTGGTCAAAATTAAAGGTCTTTAATTAGACACAAATAATGTAACCATGGAAATTGTCCATTACAACTTATATAACAAATTTAAATTTAAAGACCTTTAAACTTAAATGATTTGACCAGAATCTGGGTATTAGCCCCGAAATATAGGTACTTTTATACAGGGTGAGTCTGGAGGAGTACTTCAAACTCGGGAAGAGTAATCTACACATTATAGCGATTTGAAAATTTCAGTTGCCAATACTTGCATGACTCTTTTCTTAGACTATGGATTGGTCGTGGTGTTTTTAACTCGCCCTCGAGGTCCTCAGATCTTCAATCATTAGTTTTTGCTTGAAGAACTGGTTAAAAATTAAGATTTATAAAGATAAGGTTGAAGTATGAGATTTTCTAATCCGATGTATTTTGAATCCTGCAGCTCTAATTAAAAAAACTATAAGAACTTAGAAGAGCAATGGGTAGTGTTCATAGAAGAGCGTAAAAATGTTTATAGGCACGTGGGGATATCATTCAAAATGTTCTATGAATTAAAAATAATTTAGCTTACCTAAGCCTACTAAAATTTTTAAAACTCCATAACTTGGAAACTAATAAAAAATGGATAACAATATTTTGGTTTTTTATCTTGTATTGACTCTCTCGAAGTTTGACGCACTCCTCCCGACTTACCCTTTATAAAAGTACCAATTAATTCAAACAGATCTGGAGTCATTTTCACCCAACCAAAATGTATGGCGACTACTTTCCGTTGGCTTTTAAACATTTCCTTTGGGAAACATTAAAATAAAAATTGTTAATAATAAAAAATATTGAAAATTTGTAAATATGTACAGGGTCATGAAAACTATACTTTGTGATATTTTGGGACTTTTTCCAATTGGGGGGTGTTCCGTGAGGAGAGGTCCCCAACTTTTTTTAAAATGCAACCCCTATCGAGTTTGATATAATTTTAATGGTAAGAAAAAGGACAATACATTTCTGAAAACCTGAAGTAAATATCCTAATTATTTAAAAAATTATAGGTATAGGATTTAGTACAAAATTCGGAAAATTATGATATAATCTACATTTTTATCTTTGTTTTTTCTTATCACAAGAGGTGTTCAAATTATCGTCCTTCTTCAATATCGCAAAAACCCATACGTTCATTGATGGCATTTCGGACATTTACAAGCATACTTTTGATGGTAGAAATCTCCTGTCGTATGAGATTTTCCAATTTAGACCGGGAGATAGTGACAGAAAAATGGGTGTCATTTTTTACAATTATGGCACCCCTTCAGGGTTCAAATATCATAATTAAAGAAACGAACATCCAGGGGTGCGGCCATAATTTTCGTTTTTTTAATCATGTTATTCGACCCCGCAATGGGTGCCATACTTGTAAAAAATGACACACATTTTTCTGTCACTATCTCCAGGTCTAATTGATTTATTGTTTCTGACTTTGTTGCATACACCCTATTTTTTAGAAACCCCCAAAAGAAAAATACAAGATGTGTTAAATCAAGTGATCTAGGTAGCCATTTAATTTCACCTCTCCTATCAATCCAAAATCCAACGGTTTGGAAACGTGCGACTTAAAAAGTCTCTGTCTGCAAAACTAAAGTGTGGGGGATAGAGCACCATCTTGTTGAAACCATTTATTATCAATATGGACGGTTTGAACAATTTGGTTCTCTAGAAGTTCCTTTTACTATTTCCGTCCAAATTTCCATTAATAGAAAATGGACCAATTTCATTTGACCCAAAAATTCCGGCCCATACATTTTTTTTTCTGGCGTCTTTGGTCTTTGAGTATGATCTTCTCTGAATAAATGTGGACTTGTATCTACCCAATATCGACAATTGTACCTATTGATCCTATAATTTAGGTAGAATGTTGCTTCATCTGAGTAAACAACTTTCGAAAAAAATTTATGTCATTATCACTATCACATTTGTCTCATATAATTTCACAAAATTGAAATCTTCAATCGAAATCGTCTCCAATCAGTTCAACAACCAGATGAAATTTGTCTGGAGAATAATTATTTTTCTGCAAAATTCGGTTTTTTTCGTACAACGAAATAATCGTTTGTTGACCAAGTTGCTTGGTGATAGATTTTTTATCTCTTCCTTATGTACGTTTTGTATTTGTTGAAAAAAGATAAAATCCGTCACAATAGCAACATATTCAACAAACTATTTTTTCACAAGTAAACGATTTGACGATGATTTGGGCTAGCAAGTAATATCACTAGGAAAAATAAATCAATCCCAACTGTTTCTAGATAATATTTATTTGGTGTCCATGTTCATGTGACTAGTTTCGCCTTATTGAGGGCATCATCAGACACAACTATGTGAAATTAAACATTTAACACTGGCGCATAGTTATAACAATTTTGTTTTTGCTCATCGATTGGGCTCTTTTCTGCTACGAGATGTCGACTTAATATTTACAGCTCGATCAACATGTGCTTTTGTTTTAATTACTTAAGTCATAATTTTTGAATTAGATTATTGCAGAATAATTCTGCAATAAGATGTCGGTCTCTTAAGGAACAATTATTAATCTAGTCATAAATTAAACATCTGTGATAATTTTGTGATAATAATATTTTAATTAATTTTATCAATACTCCAAATACGTGTTTTAAACAATATTTTTATTAATCTAATTCAAAAATTATGACTTTAAGTAATTAAAACAAAAGCACATGTTGATCGAGCTGTAAATATTAAGTCGACATGTCGTAGCAGAAAAGAGCCCAATCGATGAGGAAAAACAAAATTGTTATAACTATGCGCGAGTGTTAAATGTTTAATTTCACATAGTTGTGTCTGATGATGCCCTCAATAAGGCGAAACTAGTCACATGAACATGAACACCAAATAAATATTATCTAGAAACAGTTGGGATTGATTTATTTTTCCTAGTGATATTAACTATTTTTTCGTTGTAAGAAAACAATCGTATATCTCAGAGGTGGAATTTTGTTTCTATCTTGATATTTATCAAACTCGATTAAACTCAATAGGGGGGTTATTCTAGAATCACACGATACAACATCGTATACGACATGACAAGGACAGATACTATTTTTGCATTTGAATGACAAGGATAGAACTATAAAATTCGTATTGAGTTATATCAAGCTTGATAAATATCAAAATAGAAACAAAATCCCACCTCTGGATCGCTTTTGATAATGAACTTTCAGGATCTTCAATAAAAGACAGAAGAACCTCTTCAGCTTTTTCTGGACCCGATACAAATTTTGGTCTACCACTTCTTGTCCGATCTTTCTGAGAATACTTCTTTCGACAGTTGATTATGAAAGTAGAGGTCGCTAATTAAAATAATCGTTGAAAACGTGTCGTGTTTGATCATACGGTTTCGGTTAGAATATTATATTTAAAACGGTTACGGTTTGGTTAAGCTTTTTTAAATTAAAAAAATTGTTTCGGATTTTGGTTAATAAAAATATTAAAAATAGCCGGTTTTTATTACTAAAAAACGGTTTTAATTCTTAAATTGGCTAATTTCGGGCTACCCTGTATCCTGTGTACACAGGGTGATTTTTACGTATGGAAACAAAGCGGTCATGTCCAAAACGGTGGAAAAAAATTGAAATTTGGTGCGATCAAATGGGGATGGGGCCTTCGCACAATTATTTTAAGATGAAACAAAGTATTTTTTATTGCCCGAATTTTGATACGGCAGCCATCTTTTTTTTAATGGCAACCTAATATATAGGGCGATTTTTAGGTATGGAACCAAAGTGGTCTTGTCGAAATGGCTGGATAAAAAAAATTGAAATTTGGTGGGATTTTGATCTCATTTGTAAGACCTCGTTACAAATATTTTAAGATAAAAAAAAATTTTTAACGCTCGGATTTTTGACACGGCAGCCATCTTGAATTTTTTTAAATGGCCACATACCGGGTGGAAATGAAAACCGGGTCACCTCTATAACTTTTTTATTTATGAATAGAAAAATTTGAAATTTGGCTATGTTCTATGGTTCAAAAAAACAAATTATATGTGCATTTTTTATTTTCGAAATCACTTCCGGTTTCACCGGAAACACCATGAACTTTGTTTTTTTAAATGTAACATCCCATATTTTTATTCATGGCTTAAAATACTTTTAAAAAAGAAGTATTTTTGAGATATTTGTTTTTATTTTTTGCGAAAAAAAAATTTTTTTCAAAAAAAAAAAGGTTTCGAAGTCGGTGAAAATTACCAAAACTAATTCTAAATAATTCAAATACATAAAATAAATAATCGTTATAAAATCTTCTTTTTAAAAAGTCGAATGACCCGGTATCATTGCATTTAAAAAAAGTGAGATATTTGATAAAATCTTCATTAACTAAGTTTAAAAATTAATAGTTCAAAAACCACTTAAATTTTTTTTCAAATTACAATTTTATTTAGGTATTTGAATTATTTAGAATTAGTTTTTACCGACTTCGAAAACCTTTTTTTTTTTAAAAAAAATTTTTTACAAAAAAAATAAAAACTAATATCTCAAAAATACTTCTTTTTTAAAAGTATTTTAAGCCATGAAAAAAAAATTCTGGGATGTTACATTTAAAAAAACAAAGTTTATGGTGTTTCCGGTGAAACCGGAAGTGATTTCGAAAATAAAAAATGCATATAAAATTTGTTTTTTTTGAACCATAGAACATAGCCAAATTTCAAATTTTTTTATTCATAAATAAAAAAGTTATCGAGGTGACCCGGTTTTCATTTCCACCCGGTATATCATGCAATACATCATTGGAAAGCTAATTTTTAGTATAATGCAACAATCCATAAAATTATTATTTAAATTAAAAAAAATAAACATCGATAATATTTTGTAATCCAACTTTTACTTTGTACCGGTTAGTAAAACGGTTAAAAACCGTTTAGTAAAACTGTTAACAATCGGTTAGTTAAAAACCGTTTATAGTTCGGTTTCGGTTACAGTTAGTTCAAATAAAGCGATTTTAACCGAATTTCGGTCAATAAAAGCAACGAATCATCGAAACAGTGATTCTTTCCCTTTCCGTAAGTTTTTGTGCCATTTCACTTTGTTCGCGTTTACTAATTGCAATTTTTTACAAAATAGTGATTCGAGAAGATCTCACGTAACACGTAACAAACACTAAAATTGTAATAAAAGAAGCGTTCCTATGAAAATATAACAATTGACTGTAGGTTTTTGGCAAAATTTATTTAAAAAATAATAACCAGAAACATAAAACACGTGACCATTACAGAATCAATAAAGGATCGATAAAAGATTGAATTAAGAAAGGGCCACCATTTTATTTTAAAGCTCTTCTGAGGTGGGATTTTGTTACTGCGGCGGGTTCTAAAACTCGCCGATACGTCATCATTCAGGCGAAGAAAACAAGGTAAATAATAACGAATTTTTGGAAAATGATAACGTTGATTAAACAAAACAAAATCCTGCCTGTTTCTTTCCAAAAATTTTTTATTAACTTTAAAATGAGACCAACTCGATAGGGATTGCAATCTAAAAAGGTTGAGGAGCTCGCCCCCCCCCCCCTCCAGGACACCCCTTATGTGAAAAAAAGTCACGACATATCACAAAATAAACAGGGTGTCCCATAATATGTGGGACCCACTTCTAGGGTGGGTAGTAGATGTCAAGAGAATAAGAAAAGTTCATATAAACTTATGTCCAATTTCGCCTCATAAGGGAGCTACAGCTCTTTAAAGGTGTTCTTAAAAAGTAGGCTTTTTTTTCTGTTTATTTTGGGACGCCCTGTATGTATTATTATGCAACGATGTAAAAACTTACGATCCAACTTGCTAATTTTAACAAGTTGGATAGATGGAATTCTTATTTTCATTCTATTCCATCTATCCAACTTGGTAAAAATTACCAATGTAATTCTCATTTTCATCCTCACATTAATATGATACACCTTGTATTTCACTTTAGAAATTTGTCGATGCATTGGAAAATAAAAATTCAAGCATTAGTCTTTTGGATGATAAAGAAGAAGAAGAGGAATGTCCAAAAAATCAAGCATTAAATTATATTACCAATATATCTAAAAATGCAGGAGGTTTGATCAAAACTGCAACCGAATTTTGGAATCGTTCATTTTATTGGTGATTATTAATATTTTTTTGAATTAATTACTGTTAATTTTTTATGTACTGTATTTATATTAATTAAAATAAAACTGATATTAATTATTAATATTTTTAGGCCCCGTGGGAAATAAAAAAATATTTCTCCCTGTTTAACTAAAAATGGATTTTATTTTGGATTTGAAATTGCTTAGAATTATTTTTTATTTATTTAGGAATATTTAATTAATTTGAAACTTTAGAATATAATAAATGTTTTGTCTAAAACAATTTTCGTTCTTTGGTTTTTTCCCAATTTTCACTGTGGAAAGGAGAAAATTTTAGTAAAACTAAAAAAATATTAAAATTTATATTTACAGAAATTTCTATAGCTAGATTTTTACATAAGTACTGTGTTTCGCTGCTATAATCTAAAAAATGTTTTTCTTAAATCAGAACAAATACTTCAGTACAAATCGCAACACTAGGTAAACTAATATTGGTTTAAAGTGCATGCTTTGCGATCAGACCCAAAGTAAAAAATTGCAACGAACTGAGTATTTATAAAAATAAAGGCACCACATAAAACTTCTTGGCATGATCAAAGCACGCGACTTTAAATCAAATTTTATAGAATAACATCGCTTTTATTGAAAAATACTTTAACATACATTATAAATGTACTAGAAAATATGACACTTTATGTAAAAAAATAAAGATGTCTTCAAAGGCAATAATTTATAGACGACTATTTTATTTGTGGTGCTTTTATATATCCAAATCACATTTACGCTATATTTATCAGTAATCATAGTAATTAGTACAGAATAATAGAATAGAGAATTATTAACTTGTTCTATAATTAGGCCAAACAGACTTATTTTTAAATTTATTATTGAACTTTTTAATTTTGGTATATTTTCAACTGCTTTTTGTGAAAAAAGACTTTCTTCAGTAATTTCATAAGCAACATTTTTATTTTTCCAACAATAGTACTGACTTAACCATCTTTTGTAGTAATGTTAAGCCAAATGATTATGCTTTTTTATTTCACCGCTACTTGAAGCTGAAAATCTTTTGAATTTCAACAAAAAAAATTAAGTGATCTGAAAAATGCTGTTATTAGTTTAAAATATAAAAATTAAATCTAAAAATGTATGTTGAGCAAATAATAGTAACGAAAGTAATAAATTATTTTAAAATCTAAGACACAAAAGAATTATAAAACCTGCATAATTAACAAGTAAACAATATACCTTATCACGAGAAAAAAAAAAGAAAATACATCAACGTAATTCCATAGAATTTTTACTGGAATTAAAATTTATCAAAATTAACGTTTGTTATGTTAAAGTCCTGAACGACGTGCACACTGAAAATGTTTAAAATTATTCATAAATTGACGACTTTAATTCACCAAGTTACTAAAAGTAGAACAAGCAGATGAAATAAGTTTAATAAACTGAAAAGAGTACAAAGTTCTACGAATTGACCTAATTTTATTGCTATTTTTTTAATTTATGTAAGATAAGTTTTTTTAGAATATTAACGTGTGATGGATATAACTTTATTATAAGTAGTACATATTCCTAATGTACTATATTCATTAATTGTAAACCATTAAATTTTGAAAAAAATAATTTAAACCGAACATTCATGAATATTTTACCGAAAATACACAAAATTTCTCTTTTGCACATACCTAAGCTTTTAATAAATATTTAAAGAAAATAGAAAAATATTTAATTTCAAATGGTTTAATACATTAGATTAAATTAAGTACTTTGAAAATTTATATTTTACTTGCCTTTAAAATTTAAGTAACATAAATTAAAATTGCACAAGAAAATAACATAAAACATAAATATCACTTTTACTTTTATGAAAATTAAAAAAATTATAAAATCAGACTACATTCTCAGTTTTGTTCGTGTCATAGCAGAGCTGCGTTGCAATAGTCAGATTTTCCTCAGAATCACTGTCAGAAGAACCATCTGAATTCATATTGGAGCGCTTTAGAGATATCACCTGTCGACCTGAATTCGATTCCAATGTTGAACTCTTGCTGGACGGCGGGTTTGAGTATTCAGATGTGTTGCCTTCATCAGAAGCAATAATTTCCTGTTGTGTTTGGCTTATATTTTGTTTATACCGATTTGATCTTCTTCCTGGATATATTGGACGCCTCGCTATGCTACAATGAAAAAATAAATTTACTGTAGCTACTTCTTTTGACATATTATAACTTTACAAAGTATCTTTTAGCTTTATTTAAAAAATATCCAAAAAAATCTCCCATGGGGAAAATACGTAAAATTTATTCCATATTTTTCCAACATAAGAACCTCTGAATGGGAAATTTTTTGTAAATACTAAAAAAGGCTACTCAAATAAAGATTTTTGTTTACCTTATTTTTAAAGGAATTTCTTTTCCAAGCTTACTAATAAGCATAAAAAGGTCATTAGATATAATACAACATATTACTTAATACTGATAATTGATGAAAATGATAACGCAAACAAAATATGAAAATCAATTAAATTAAAACAAACTCTTATATTAATGAAGAAAACATAATTGGGCGATAAATAAAAATATGTTTCTGTTTCTGTAATTCAAAATACCTTCGTCTTCTTAAAGTTGTACTATACTGTCCGACCTCTCCTTCTTCATCGGTTAAGCTATCAGTAGCGACGTCCTCGGAACTATCCAAAGAATTTTTCGTCTCCGAACAACGCCTTTTTCTTAAGACCTCCTCGATATCTTCAGAAACATTTCCATTATCCGAGAAAATATTTCCATTCGTGGCACTTATAATTTCAGACAAATCAGACACTTTTCTTCCTATCGTATCTAACGCATCTTCATCACTGTAATCACGGCCAGCTTGAGAATTACTATTTACATTATCAGATTCGTCTAAAAGATCGGGAGTATTACTTCGAGGATCTAGACGAGTAAAAATTTCTACAAAAAATCATTTATTATAGCATAAAATCTTTTTTTTAATTAACTGCATACCTTGTTTTGAAGGTTCTTCAAGGTAGTCAAGTTGTATACAATTTCCATTTTCTCCCTCGGAACCATCTACGAACTCGTGTACGATGACACGTTTGGGTTGATGTTGAGCTTGTATTGTAGTTAGATAATTAGGGCTGAGATCAGGTTCACTAACGTCCATATATTCTGTTTGAGTTTCGGTATCTACTAATAAAGAGGTACGCGCGCTTGAAGTACGAGAGCAACCTGAACTACGCGGTGAGCCCGAATTTGTTCTGTGATGTCTCTTACGGGTCTTGCTTGCTTGAGTTTGTAGAGTGGTGGTTTCGGGTTGATTAGAGGAGTTTAGATGAGTATAAATTGGTGATTTTACAGGAACCTAAAATTAAATAAAGTTAAGTTATTGATAAAATTATTGGGGAATTGTTTTACAATGTGAGGGCTATCGGGACTTGTTAAACTACATTCAGGACTTGTAGGTGTGGTACTGTTTTGACTACATCTGCGCCTTTCTAGTTTTTTCATAAATGGCTGCATCAGTCTTCTTTTTGGTTGCATATCCCGTTTACGACCTTCCTTGTCCAATTGTAGGAGTACAGCGGAAAGTTCGCAATACATATGATGCACCTTCTCCAATTTCCTGTCTAAAAGAACTTTAATATCGTGTATATGTTTTAATTCATTTTCACGTTTTTGAATTAATTGCTCTTCCTGCAACTCATATTTTTGTTTTCGTTTTTGCAGCTGAACCTTAAATTGGGTTATTTGTGATCTGATTTCAGCTTTCCAAGTTTCCTGGGTTTTAAAATACTGGTCTTCTTTATAGTTACTGAGAATTTCAACTGATGCTATTTCCAAATGATTGCAGATTAATTTGAATGACGGTCTATCTTTGGGATTGTATTTCCAGCACATTTCCATGATTAGTTTGAAGCCATCAGGACAACTTTTTGGTATGGGAGGGTGAAGTTTTCCACATCCAACCATATACATAATTGCACTTTGTTCCATATCTTTGTAAGGAGTTTCGCAGGTGAGTAGTTCCCAAAGTACGACACCAAAGGACCAGATATCGACTTTTTCTGAACAAGGAGATTCTTGAATTGCTTCAGGTGCCATCCAAGCAACAGTTCCGGCGAAGCTCATTTTAGTGCTCACCTCGTTCCAAGTGCGCGATGTTCCAAAGTCGCTAATTTTAATTATTTCTTTTTCGCCAATTAAAACGCTACAAATTAAAGATTTGAAAAAGTCAGTTTAGAATGTTGTTGTATTTTACTTACTTTGGGCTCTTAAGATCACGATGAATTATTTTATGAGAATGTAAATATTGCATGCCTAAAGCTATTTGTTTAGCCCAAACCACTACTCTTGCAGGTGTTACAGATTTATCCTGCGTTTTTAGTAAGTCGTAAAGAGGACCATGAGGGCAATATTCCATAACGATGCAGTAACAAGGTTGTTGGGTACAAACTCCTTTAAATTTCACAATATTTGGATGGTTTAATTTGCGTAAATTTTTAACGTCGGTCTCTTTTATGTCTTGCACTTTTTTAACAGCCACTGCTTCGTTTTTATAGCGTCCATAAAAAACAATACCTTGGCCCCCACATCCCAGCCATTGAAGGTCCGTTATTTGCTCGAAAGGAATTTCCCAATCATCTAAAAATTATTAAAAATTATATCGACAAAACTCTTTAAAGGAGCACCAATTTGTAATTTATTTACTTTTGAATTGCGTTTACTTGGGTCCTTTTTAATTTATTTAACATTTTTTAGAATTTTTCTTATAGGGTATTAAACTTAAGGAAATTTTGTAGTTGTCAAAATCGATGACATACCTTGATGGCCTTTAACTTCGTTAACACCAGGTTTACCAAGTATTGAAAAACCCAGTCGAAAGCAGCCGAATATTCCATCCATCCACCCCTGTTTTGATGGATAACCCGGTTGGGGTGTAGCAGGGGAACTATCTCCATTACTTGGGGCTGCTGGCATATTAACCGCCATCAAACCAGGTTCATTATTTCCTTGATGAAGACTCAAGTGTCCCAATTCTTCTTGTATACATAGCATACTGGAAATATACAAATATTTATATTTACGCTAATACAAATCTTTGATGATTTAAAAAGTTATGGGTTATTATTTAAATTGTTTGGTTATTTTTAGCTTGATATGGTATGATATAATTATTTATTTTGATCTTTTATTATGTTGTTGGCGTAAAAAAAAAAACAAATCCTTTATCAAGTAATTTTTTGAATTCTACTTTTTATCTTAATTTATTGTTTACACAAAAATTATCAATTGAAGGACAATTTCTCGCGAATAAGTTAGTTACACATGCTTAAAAACATTGATTTTATAACGTATGAATATTTTTTTAAAAACGTTGGTTACTTCAAATAATTTGATTGTATTTGAAACCTTTGTAACCGTGTGATTCTGGTCAAAAACTAAAAGTTTGACTAAAATCGAAGCAAGAAAATAAAATTTTTGCCAACTGTTGGTTAGGAACCCTCAAAATACCTTTCTTTAAAGCATATACCCGGTGTCCCAAACCGCCCGTGCCACCTCTTTATTTCGGGAACCCTTTGTCGTACATTGATGAGAAAACAAAAATTGTATCACCAAAGTGAACCTAAAGAATCTTCTTGTGTAATTCGTAATTTTGAAAACAACCTGAAAGTATCCGAATGCCAATACCATACTCGACCTTCGTTGCTATTTAAAAATACAAAGTTACTTCCGGTTTCGGGTACTTTCGGTTTGCATTGGAAATTACGAATTGCACCAAAATATTATTGTTTAGGTTTACTATTTTTTTCTCATCAATGTTGTACTACAAATGCTTCTCGAAATAAAGAGGTGGGGTAGTTTTGATCTCTTTCATTTTATATGTATTTTGGGGTGCTGAATCCGAATCTGAAGTTTACTAACAAAATTTCGTGATGCAACATTGAAAAAAATGCAAACTTGCAAACAAAGGTAAAAAAACTAAATTATGGCGTTTTTTCGTAAATAACCTCCCTATTCAAAATGAAAGTAGTTAGTTTTACGGGTAGATTTGTGGGTGGATGAAAGAGAAAAGAGTAAACGTATCGAAAAGTTTTTTTTCCAGCTTTTTCTTGAAAAAATTTATTCAACCCATTATACAAAATTTTATAAGTATTCGAAGTTCGCCCCGAATCGCACCAAATTTTAGTATGTTATGGGAGACCAAATTCCGAAGACGGTGGTTTGACCCACCACTTATGTATTTTTGCCCCGAAATTGAACCTATGAAAAGAGGGATGTTTATTCTAACAGGCGTACGAATTTTAAATTTTTCCAAGGATGCTAACACTAACACAAAATGACAAAATGGTCGAATGTTTTGCTTTTTTTCCAGCCGTCGGCGGCGTCAAAGTTGAAAAATGGCAGCTCCGCAGCGTTTTAAAGGGAAGCGATGAAATTTTGGCCCTTTTATTCTCACATCCTGGGGCTGGACCAGAACCATTTTTAAGTAGTCATCAACCCCTTGGCTTCACGGCACCGGGATGTGAAGTGTGCAATTTTGGCGATTTTTCACAAAAATCACAAAAGTACCAAAATTTTTCGATTTTGGTCCAATGCAAAAAAAAATCGCGGGTTTTTGATTTGAAATTGACTACACGTTATTATCCCATTTCTGGAGTTCTTCTTGATATCTTAATTTATTATGACGTTTTGACGTCCACAAAATCGCGCTTTGTTTTTCATATGCACATTTTTGACGCTGACTTTGAAAATTCGTAACTTTTGATAGGGGACAGCTACAACAGTTGTATATTTTTTATTTTCCTTTTTACATTAATATTTATAATCCAGGAAATTAGCACTTTTATTTTTTTACCCTGGATTTAAAAAAAAACGCGATAGGATGGTTGTACCACTGGCGCTCACAATTTTTAAAAAAAGTTTTACTTCTAAAGCAATAATTTCTACATGGAATAGGACATTTTTTATTTTTATACTCGAAGGGGTTGGAAATTTATGCCTATAAAACCTTAAAACTTTAATTTTAGGGCTAAGTGCCCACGCCTAGAGTTTTTTGAATTTCGAAAAAAAAATTTTTCGATCGCTTTTATACCAGTCGGTCGGTCGTTTCGGTCTAATAAAGGTCCACTTTACTACTTTGCTATCTCTTCTCATTTCCGAGTTATGACTGAAAATGTAGATAAAATAAGCAAAAAATGAGTTTTTGCGGAGACAGCTGAAATACGCCAATTTACAACTAGCACTTGAACCGAACAGTTCGTCGGAGAAAAAAACCTAAATAATGAAATTAGTAGGAAATTTTGAATATGGAGGCTATTTATGAAAAGTTGATAGTTTCCGAGTTAAAATGACATTTTTTACCTTTTTTGCATTTTTACAATGTTGCGTCACGCAATTTTGTTAAAAAATGTCAGATTCCGATTCAACACCCTTAAAAATACAGGGTTATTCACATTTATGTTAAAATCTCTTCCTTGGATAAAATTAAGAACAAATATTGCTATAAATAGGGGTCTGGAAATAATTCGTTAGGGAGATATTTCCACTCAAAGAGGGACGCAAGAAATGTTTTGTTAATAAAAAGGTTATTATAAGTGCTATTACTTTGATAGTTTGGCAATTGTTTTCTGATATAAGGGGGTATATTCTAGTCCATTAAAAGAGGGTGCGCTGTAAAATCGTCGAAAGTAAAAGTGTGGAAACGCAAAAGTGTCGAAACGCATATGTGTCTAATCACTAAATTGTCGAATCGTAAATCCGTAAAAACGTCGACCGTAAAAACGTCGATACGCAGAAACGTCGAAAGGGAAAACGTCGAAACGCAAAAACGTCGAATCGGTGATACGTCATCGGCATTAAAATTTATAACACATTGCCACCTACATTAAGAGAATTGAATTTAGAAAAATTAAAGCCTTATATTCGTTTGATGAATTTCTTTCAAATGATTTTTCTAATGTTTAATATTAAGATTTATATGTATGAAATTTTATCTTTTAAATAGAGTGAGTTTTTTATTTTATTATTAAATATTAATTAATAATTAATATCATTAATATAAAATCTCATATACAGGGTGCTTAAAAGTCGCGAACACGCTCCACGCTACGTTGATAAGAAGCACTCGTTAGACAAGGGAAAAATATTCATATGTAATATCACGAGTGGTCAAATTTAAGTCAAATATTTTTCACTGTCATTACCACGAATCTCATTTGGGGTAAAGTTTTAATTTTTAACCCCGAATGACAAGGTAATGTATGAAAAATATTCGACTTATAATTTGAACAAGAGTGCATATTTAAGGCACTATTTAACGAACATTTTTCACTTTTTTGTGCAAAATTTGACAGCCAACTTCAAACTTATTCAAATTTGACATTAACGTCATAAAATAATATATATATTTGTGACGTTTTACTTGTCACAAAAAATAATCACTTGTGAGTTGAATAGTCAAAAAAATCCTTCTAGCAGATTATTCAAGATATGAGTGCTCAAAATTAAAAATTTTATCTGTACATTTTTAGTTATTTTTGCTCTTAATAGTACAGAACATAAAGATAATTGTGTTTTTATTGCATTTCTCAACAAAAAATATTAATTTATGTTGAGAATGTAAAGATATTTGCACTTTAAAATTTATAATTTATCATAAAATTGACAAAAATGACATATGGCAACAATGTAAAAATATTTCAATATTTTCTTCGTTTCTTGGAACTCTAATCTGATAAAAATAACTTCGAACATCTACTTAAAATCTAAATTTTTTTATTTGTTTTAAATAAAAATTACTAATAAATAAAATATGGTCTATATTTTGACTAATTAACTCTTGCACTTTTAAAAAATATCATGTTAATTTCAACTTTATCACCTTTATTAGATTGTAATCATAACTTACCAAAAATTTTAATTAATTATTAAGAAATTTGAAAACAATAGTGTCAAGTTTACTTCTTTAAAATATGCCAATTACTTCGGAATTTGTATACAAATATTTTTTTACTTACTTTACCCTTGTTTAACGATTTCTTCCAAACAACGTACAGTGGAGCGTGTCCGCGACTTTTTAAGCACCCTGTATACAGGGTGTTTCATTGAAAACTTCAAATGTCGTTTATTTCATAACCAAATTTTTTTTCAAAGAATTAACCGAACACGCCGATTTTTGTTTTAAGGGGGACGCATTATAAGACCGATTTAAGCACTCTCACGTCACTCCCTTAAGCGGGGGCGTTAACCCCCTAATTTCTTAAATGGCAACAGGAGTTGAGTAATATATCATTTTACAGCTGCTTTTAATTAGAATTCAACGGTATAAATTAAATTAAAATTGATCGATTCGTTTTAAAGAAAAAAAATAAAAACCTATTGTAATACTCAAATTTAAAGATTGCAATAAAATTTTTTTTAGTTATAAAATAATTTTATTTTTAAATAGACAATTAAAGTAAATGTTCGAAATGTCTTCCAGAATTTTCCAAGCAGAAATAGAGACGGTCTTCAAACTCTGCGCGAACATTTTGTAGCATAACTGGTGTAATATTTCCACATTCGTTTATGATCCTTTGACGAAGGTCTGCTAAAGTATCAGGTTGGTTCTGGAAGACCTTATTTTTTAAATAGTTCCAAACGAAAAAATCCAGCGGTGTGAGGTCAGGTGAGCGTGCTGGCCATTCAATAGTACCTCTACGGCCAATCCAACTAGGAAAGGTTCTGTTTAAATATTGACGAACTGGTAACGTATAATGTGGCGGAGCACCATCCTGTTGAAAAATTATCAAATTTTCGTCCAGCATATCATCATTTTCTAAGACATGTGTTATTGTAGGTTCGATAATATTTTGCAGCATATCTAAATATTTTTCGCCTGTTAAGTTGCCATCAATAAATATTGGGCCTATAATATGGTCCCCATAAATGCCAAGCCAAACATTTAATTTTTCTGGATACTGACAGTGCTCTTCTCACATCCAATGTGGATTTTCTGTACTCCAATAACGACCGTTATGTTTATTACTTCACCCCTCAAATTAAATGTTGCTTCATCACTAAAGCAGATGTTTTGTAATTGGTTTGGAGTATTTGATAGTCTATTAGACATAACTTCACAAAACTCTGTTCGGCGATCAAAATCATCTTCACTTAATTCTTGATGACAAGAAAATTTATACGGGCGATATTTTAATTTTTTTTAAATTCTCTAAACCTTGGTACTTTGAAGTTCTGTTAATGTAGATAAGTTTCTTATGGAAGTTTGCGGATTTGGAGATATTTCGCCTACTACAGTCAACGTTTCTACTTCATTTGGGGGGCCGCCAGTTCCTTTTTTATTTCCTACTGAACCCGTTTCACGAAATTTATTGAACAAATCTAAAACATATCTTGCAGATACATTTTTATCTGGATGAAGATTATTAAAACGAGTAGCTGCTCGAAGGGCACATCTTCTTTCTTCACCGTATAGCATAATAATCTCAACTCGATCATCCTTAGAATAAACCATTTTGAATGGTTAGGAGGTAATAAATTTAATTCGAAAACTTGTAATACACTAAATTAAATTATTTCAATTTTTAAATCACATTTTATTTAGATTTAAACACCTGTCAAATCATATGGATAACATAACAAAGATATTTATTTATTGTTCTTTTGCGTTTAAATTTTAAATTAAATTATTCATGAGAACCAAACGGGACATCTTACCTTCAATTTTTTATTAAGTATTTAATAATTTGCTAATTGAAAAAAGATTTTTTGGGTTAATTTAACATTTTTTAAATTTATTTATTGCAATGAGTTTTCAATTTTTTTCTTTAAAACTAATCCATCAATTTTAATTTAATTTATACCGTTGAATTCTAATTAAAAGCTGCTTTCAAATGATATATTACTCAACCCCTGTTGCCATTTAAGAAATTAGGGGGTTAACGCCCCCCGCTTAAGGGAGTGACGTGAGAGTGCTTAAATCGGTCTTATAATGCGTCCCCCTCAAAATAAAAATCGGCATGTTCGGTTAATTTTTTGAAAAAAAATTTGGTTATAAAATAAACGACATTTGAAGTTTTCAATGAAACACCCTGTATAAAACTTAATATTAGAAATTTAAACATCAGAAAAATCATCTGAAAGAAATTTATCAAACAATATAAAAGACTTTATCAATCAACTAATTTTTAACAATTGGTTTTAATTTTTCTAAATTCAATTCCCTTAGTGTAGGTGGCAATGTGCCAAATTTTGATGCCGATGACATTCTTGAGTTTCGACGTTTTTGCGTTTCGACATTTTTGCGTTCGACGTTTTTACGGTCGACGTATTTACGATTCGACAATTTAGCGGTTCGACACATTTGCGTTTCGACACTTTTACGTTCGACGATTTAGTGCGTTTAAAAAAAATTTCGGGGATGTTAAAGTCTAGGATAACTAACAATCCAACAATTTTCGCTCTAACTTTTTGAAGATTTTAACTTTACTTAAATAATCCCTGCTCATTTCTCCACAGAAAATGTCTCTTGACTCATGTCATCAATGTTCTGCGTTTTCTTGTAAATGAGGATTTTATTCCACTACGTCAGGTGCTAAAATTTCTAATTTTTTTAGAAAATCACAAATGACTGTACTAATACCATACATTGTCTTTTTGGTTAAAATCATAAGAATGAGGTGGCCACAGTAAAATATTATTATTAGGTAACTTAAAAAACTTATGCCCGTTTTCACCAAAAACCCAAAATTTAGGCATTGCTTATAGCGCTAGTTTCTACGTATTTTTCATTAAATAATTAAAGCAATCCTTAGGGATTAAACTTGGGTTTTTGGAATCGTTTTTTTAAAACGGCCATTAATGTTTCTAGGATGTCCAAAATCTAACAACTAACATGCGCAATTTAATCTAAGAAAATACAGTAACCGTTCTGTTTTATTTATATTTTATACAAAAACTAAATCAACTTAGATAAACCCCAGAGAAATTCAACTCTACTTAAAGTAAGTCACGGATGAAGCTGAAAATGTGCGTTATCTACATAAAAGAGAATCCGGCAAGTGTAAATTACATGTAAAACAATATGCAATTATTGATATCAAATTGCAAAAATCTGCTGAGCTAAAGATAAATTAAACATCTGTTATTTATTTATAAAGACTTTATCTTAGTTCTGCTTCTTATCTTTGTTTTTTCTGATATTACCTAACAGTAAATATTTGGTTATAGTTTCGAAGAAATTTCGTACCCAATAAAATTTGATATTTAAAAATTAGACACGTACAGATAAGGAAAGATCATTTAGATAAAATTATTTTTATATAAAAACGTGTTTTTAATCTCGTCCAAGTTAACTAAAGTCAAGGTAATAGTTGCGAAATTTTAAGATACGTTTGGTCTATTTTTGAAATTTTAGATGTACCTAAATTTACATAAATAATTTAAAATTTTCATTTCCAAGTGTATGTGAATAAATAATGCAACAAGTCGCAAAAGTAGACAAGTTATAAATAAAAGCAAACGTCACTTTATTTAATTTGTGCACAATTATTTTTTACCTTGCACTCTATGGAGCATTTGGCACTAATATTATCAAATTAAATTAACAAATAGAATATGATATAATATAGATAAAAATTGCTAAATAAGTACTTCATTTAATCCCAATAATTCAATATTGAAATTAATAAGCTTTATTTTATTAGTAGATAATTAAATATTCCAATAGTATTACAAAGTAGAATATGTCCACGAAGATTTTTCTTTAGAAAATATTCTGAAATGATAGAACGATAACCTTAGCGCGATATTTCAAACTTTGCGCTCTAAAATCAACTAACCCGCCAATTTCGTGATCCAAAACTATCAAACTTTCCTGCTTCTGCTTGACGGTTTCAAGAGTAACTATCACCATATTGACAGTATTAATTCCAAAAATGATCACAGTATTTCGCAATTTGTTTGTCAAGTTTTTAACACGAATGTCCCACTCATATAAATACATCGTTTAACAATTGCACTTGAACACTTTGAAACATTTTTATCAACTGACTGGTTTGGATTGCTCCGCGCGCATCGCGTTTGATAAGAATTGGTGGGTGCAGAGGTGGGCTTGATATACGTTTTTCACAATTATTGCAGTAAACGAGGTCATTTTTTTAAATTCAAGGTGAGGAATATTTGTCAAAAATTTACTTTAAAAAGAAAACTGGACACTTATTACTAGATACTTTGGAATTATGTTTCCACTTCCAATAATTCATGATTGCCATGAAATAAAAGCTTCAAGATATTTGAAACCCAAACAAAGGATTAACTTTCATTACAAGAATAAGTAGATAAAAGCATAACAGTTCTTATTTATACTTTGTTTCTGTGTCCAAACAACTAGAATAGTTTTTCAAAAAAAACCTTTAACTTTTAGTATCTATTTATTAGCTCATATTCCTGTCTTTACTGAAAAGTAATAAAACTTTAAGAATGAGAATTTCTTGTTGGTCTTCGCAATGATATCTCAATTTTCAAAATCGCAAAAAAAATTCTGCTTTTAACCTGGTTCTTAATCCAATTATTATATTAATAGAGAAGCTACTGATGTAAATAAAGGTAATACATAAATTTATGCAATAAAATTCTCATACGATTAGTTTTGTTCATTAAAAATGCAATAATTAAATTAAGTTACCAATCAAAGCGCCATTAGCAATTCATTCAAGGTTAGATAATCGTTTCAAGATTTGAAAACAAGCGGTTTTACTTTTCAAACCTGTTTTGGTTTTACTTTACAATCTACACCCAACCTCAAACAACAACCAGAAGAAGTAAAAAGTCTTTATTACTACAATAAAAATGTGTTTATCTCCACTAAACGACAAGTAGGTTAAACCAAAAAATGTTGGGACGATTCATGTCATCAATTTTTGAGGTTCCAATAAAAATTTAATTTCAAATTTTAATTCCCCAATGCTTGGTAAAAAATTAATATCAAAATTAGTTCTAAAAAATAATAAGTTTTGAAAATTTGGAAATCCTTAATAATATTATAAGTGTACATTGGTCGTGATAATAAAATTGGAAATTGGGCAAATATTAACATAAATAACACGTGTGTGTTAAACGATAAAAAATAAATGTGTTAATAATTTGACAATTTTCTTAGTTATCACCTGATTATTTTCATAATCTTAATTCAGAAAGCTAATTTTATGACCATAATAATAATAAATTAGAGTACACAATGGAAGTTATAATAGTTTGATCACACATATTCCCACAGTTTCGTAGGCAATTAACAACAGGATGTTGGAAGGATTGTTTTGCCTTTACAAGTTTGTAGTTTATAGCTACGTCCCTGAGACGAAAAGACGCGTTCATCTACCTGTTCACGTTGGTATACCACTTACAGTATTTGTATAAATTTTTACCTTTCAAAAAACAAAAATTCGATCAACTTACTGCAACTACAACAACCTTGATTTTGGGACGTTTGTTTAATTTATGAAAACGAAAGCGATAAGCCTCGTTTGTATTAGCAAATACGTAATGAAGTTTTGTTTTTGTTTCAACTGATAAGACGTCATGTGATTTTTATATTTGCAGAATAGATTAGCAAATATGGCTAGATTTCCTGAAAAGCGTGAATTTTTGAGTACTAAGCTTCATACCTGCTGGGGTAATTTTCCGGATCGTTTGGCATCGAAAGAACATGATGAGGTGAGCTCGTTTTTTCCTGGGCGAGGTCTTTTGAAGGGAGAGTGTAGGGTGGAGGTGGTTGCCCTCTTTCCAACGTACCATCAGGAGTGTGCATGCTCTACAGAAAATAAAAACCCATTAGTACACAACTCGTTTCATAATTTATTCGAAAAAAACTTAAATAATAGCTACTTCACATGGCATACGTTTACCAATGACCAAAATGATATCTTTACAAATCATCTATAAATGAAGTCGTAAAAATATTGAAGAACTATCAAAGGAAGATTATCTAAAAATTTCTTTTGAATATGAAAAAAAATAAAGCAGCTTGATTTTTTAAATCTAATAGACCGGGAGCTCGCGACAATTTTTGGTCTCCGATTTCATACAGCATGCCTTTTGGAGGAGAGAATATTTACCCTATAAGAACAAATAAAAGCGGGTACTAAACCCCTGCACGCTTTCCGATCATACGGAAAATTGTATTTCCATTTTCACAAAAATTTGGTGTTTTTCTCTGATTTAATATTGCATGCCCTTTTAGCAAAAGATAGTTAAAATAAATTTAAGTCTTGAAAATTATAGGCATGCGATTCGTACGGTCCCAAAGGGCTCAAACGGTCATTTAATCTTGTCGTAAAAAAATCTGATTTTCCGCGTTTTCATGCTGCATGCCAATGGAAGTTTATGTCATAAAACCCCCATAAAAAATTGGCATGCGGCCCTCGTTGGCTTAAGGGTGAAAATTTAGGAAAAGTTTTGTGAAATGACACTGAAGTTTGGTGAAAATTTTTAACTTTTCCTAAATTTCCACCCATGAGCCATCGAGGGGCGCAGGCCAATTTTTTTATGGGGGTCTTTCGTTCTTTTCATTGGCATGCATTATGCGGAAAATCATATGTTTTTTATTACAAGACTACATGACCATTTGAGCCCTTTGGGACCGTGCGAATCGCATGCCTACAATTTTCAAGGCTTAAATTTATTTTAACGATCTTTTGCTAAAAGGGCATGCAATATTAAATCAGAGAAAAACACGAAATTTTTGTGAAAATGGAAATGCAATTTTCCATATGATCGGAAAGCGTGCAGGGGTTTAGTACCCGCTTTTCTTTGTTCTTATAGGGTAAATATTCTCTTCTCCAAAAGGCATGTTGTATGAATCGGAGACCAAAAACTGTCGCGAGCTTCCGGTCTATAAAAAAGTAGTATGATTATATCTTAGAAATTCTAAAATTCGTTGTGTTTTATTATAAGTGTCCCTTGGAATGGGGACAAGTTCATTGACGCATTCCATTACAATCAATACCGGTGCGACCACAAGAAAGTGTACTCTGAACGTAAACAAAACAGTAAATAAATAGATGTGCTTGTACAATAAAAATTTTTATTTGTTTAAGCTTCAATTGTAACTCCTGAAAGATAATTTGTAACATGTAGGCATTGTTTAAGGCCACGACCAAACCATTAAATTTTACGATAATTTTTCAAACCCAAGTGTAAATGATGCAAATTTAAATTTTGGCTCCAATTATGTTCACATTGTAAATTGCAAATTTTGAAATACCAAATTGATAATTTGCTTAACTGAAATTTTTGATAATCCATACTGTTTGGTAAAAAAATTCTTTAAGAAATTTGATGGTGATGGTAATACTTTCTAGTATTACCTTAATAAAGTATCAACCAGATGGTCAGCTTCAATTTTCAATGCTACTGACCACGTTGAGTTGCACATAATAAATTAACGAACATTAATTCAGTAGGTGTGGTATTGAAAATTTATATCTACACCTCATGCAAATTCTTAGCTTCCATATTTTATTCTGTCAATAAGAAAACTAAACAAAAACCAGAGGAAGAAGACAACTTAAGCAAAACGTTTGCTGAAATACATGAACTACATAAATTATTTATAATCTTAAAGTGTAAATTACTGGAAGAATTGTAACTCAGGCGAACTCCACTCTAGATAATTTTTGATTATTTTTTCGTTCATTAGTTCTTCTGCCCTGGGAAATTTTTTTGACTTGATAGACCAAACCCACAAGACGTAATATTTGGTCAATTTTATTAATCAAAAAAACAAGGAAGAAATACTTGTAAATAGGGTTAGGACGCGTTCCAGCGAAATCAAGCACGAAAACATAATCTAATTTGGTAGTGTTCCAATTAGAATTGGATGTTGTATTTAAGGATTTTACATCTTTTCCAAATGTATTTCAGAAAAGATCAGTTTTATTTCAGAAACCAATACATATAGTCCATTCATTTGGTAGTTTTACCTGGAAAGTTTACCGGGAGTTTTGAAAATTGAGGTATATTATAGATTTCGATGTGCTCTTTCCGAATTTCAACTTTGCCACCTCGTACCTTTGCCACTCGAGCCGTCAAAATGGCACCCAAAATCAGTTTTTTGACAATATCTCCTTTCCGACTCATTTTACGAGAAAAACATTTATATTCAAAAATAAACTAGAGGAAATTGCCTACAATTTATGTAATAACCTTTTTTTCAATTTTGAAGTCAATAGTTTTGGCGTACGAGCGCCGCAAATTGTACTTCAAAACGCGTTTCAGCAAAAACCTTTCCACATCACCTTGAGGTTTCTACCACTGGGGCCCACAGTTTCCAAAAATAATTAAATTTTTCAACAGTGCCTTATAAAAGAGTAATTTCTACATCCGGTAGCGCGTAGGAAATTTTGATTTTAGAAGGGGTTCGGAAGATATGCATAAATTAAGTTGAAATTTTTAATTTTGGGAATAGTGGCCCCCGTCGGGCCATTTGTTAACCGATTTTCAATTTTAAAAGTTCAGTCGAATGTGCTCCTAGAACCCAAACCGCCCACGCATAGGGTTTTTTGAATTTCGAAAAAATAAAGCAACATTTTTGTAAGATCCCTTTTAAAAAAAGTCGCAATTTTTGACGCTTTTCGGTCTAATCGTCCCCTTAAATTCTATTTCATCCCTATGTAATATAGCTTCTATGAAACCTTTCAAGGTCCGCTTTATGGCAAAAACAGAATCACTTCGGTATCTTTTTTCGTTGTCGAGTTATGGCTGAAAATGGGGCCAAAATTACCCTCTGAAATGTTTCTACTTTTCACAAAATAATTAATATCTTCGAAACTTTTAGCAGCACCGGGACGTTTAATAGGTTAAAATTCGCACCATCACCTCCCCCAACAAATTCCTAAGAAATTTTTCTCCAGTTTAATTTTAAATATAGATGTTTTTATCGTAAAATCAGTTGGAAAAGAGATATCCCCAAAAAAAACTGCTTCTAGGCGTCATTTTTCCAATATGGAGGCGCGAGCGGCAAAGGTACGAGGTGGCAAAGTTGAAATTCGGAAAAAGCACATCGAAATTTATAAAATACCCTCATTTTAAAAACTCCCGTAAAACTTACCAGGTAACCCCCTTTTTGACTCCCAAATGGTTGTATTTCAGAATCATCAATTGTATTTTAGAAAAGATCAATTGAATTTCAGAAAGCATCAATAATTGTATTTCAGAAAAATCAATTTAATTTCAGAAAGTAGGTATCAATTTTATTTCAGAATAATCAATTGCATTTCAGAAAGCATCTTTCAGAAAGTATGATTTGAATTTCAGTCATTTCAGAATTATTTGTGTTTCATTCTAAGTAAGTTTTGGATTATCTAAATATTTTAGCCACCAACAGCTATATCTTCCATTACTAAAGCATCTACATGATCGACTTTAGTGTGTCGACCACCAACAATTGTATTTTTGACTTCACCAATAATTGTATCTAAGTATACCACATTTGCTCTATGATACCAGGACCCATAACAGGATATTTCCGAAGTTGTCTTTTAACAATAGTAGCCTGAATTCAGCGACCTTGATGAAAAATTTAGACATGTCAATATTGTGAAAGACTTATATTACTTATAAAAAAAATTTTTTCATAAGTAATATTTTTTAAACACCTCCGCTTACAATAGGTCCATTCTGAGATTAAATTGATTTTTCTGAAATACAATTGATGCTTTCTGAAATACAATTGATCTTTTCTGAAATACATTTCGTCCATCCGGAAGAATAGTGACAGAACTCAAAAATTACTGTTGTTAAGTTAAATCGAGGTAAATGGTTTATTCAAAATATAAGAATTTCTTTTATAATCCCATAAAATAATGGAAGTATTACAAAGCAAAATTCAATAAAAATTTTCAAGATATTTCAAATAATAAACTAAAAATACACCTGTTGATGATGATTGTGTAGCATAACACACTAAAATTGATCATACATTTACTTTAGAAATGTCTGTAGGTGGCTAAAATATTATATTATATTTAGGTATTCCAAAGTTTCTGTGGCCAAAATTTACTTTAAATGAAACACAATCATTACTTCTGAAATACAAATCATACTTTCTGAAATTAAATTTTGGAATTCTGATTTTCAAATGATGCTTTCCGAAATACTATTGATGATTCTGAAATACAATTGATACTTTCTGAAAATAAATTGGTTTTCTGAAATACAATTGATCCCGAGATTGATCCTTTCTGAAATATAATTGGTCCTTTCTGAAATACAATGATGATTCTGAAATACAATTGGACGATGTTGTGCACAAAGCTACCAACTCACAAAATAAGAGATATTGGGTTACGTTTGCACAATAAAATATGTGTTTTTTTTTTCATTTTGTATAGACATTAAATTTCATTCATTTGACCAAAATATGTTTCCCCATTTTTAAGAAATAATTATTAAGTTAAGTAATTAAAAATTGTATAATTTTTAATGTGGGTGTTTGTACATAACACGTCCAATTGATGATTTCTAAAATACCATTGCTAAAGGTTTAGATGTATCACCAAAAAAGTAACCAAAATATTGCAAAAACCAGTTTTCGGTCAAATTTTTGACTTGAAATTCTACCCTTACTGGAACGTTTAAAAATTTGCCTAAACTTCCGAGCCTATCCAAGAGTACATATTTTGGAAATCATTGTTTTATAAAAAATTGTCTTCTCCGGACTTCCTTAGATTTTTTTTGGGGTTTTCTCCAGTCCTCCAGTGGATGTTCTCACATATCGTACCTCTCATAAATATAGTTAGGTCAACAAGGTATCGCTGATAGTCTTATATTTTAATTTTGCTACTTCAAAGATTATGAATACATATTATACTGAGACAGTCAAGAAGGTAAGTCGTACTTTGGTATATTTAGTTCATAGACGTCAAACCATTCCCAGAAATATCATAAAATATCAGAATTGCTGATAAAGACAAAACCATATGATTAAATGATAATAAATTCATGAAATGTTACTAATAGTAATTTTAGTTAAATTGATTATTTATTTAATCTGAATTATTTATTAAACAAAAAATTCTTAGAAATTAATAATTTACCATGAAGAACTTTATAACCCTCTTCCTGGACATGAGCACTAACACCTGCACTATAAAACGAAGCATATTTCCTGAATACTAATAAGTAAATAATTGCTAAAATATGCATGATTAAAACTATAAAAACTAAAAGCCTTCGAATTTTCACAAACGAAAAAGAATGAACGGAGGATAACGAATCGTTCAATAAACTTTTATCAGCCCGCATAATTACAAATAAATAATTCAGAATTTACAATGAATTTAAAGTTCTTATTATTTTATTACTTAAACGTATTAACTAGGTGCGACAAAAAGAATTGGAAGAAAAGAGTCAATTTTAAATGACTCCTTTGTTTCTTATCTTTTTAAAGACATTTTTATTTTTAGCTCATTTTCATTTTTGAAACAACCTTGGACTAATTTGGGAATAAAGAACCCTTTTAAACACCTTGTTTAATTAACACTATTTTTAAGATCCTTTATTATAATCGAAATTTTAAAAAACTGAGAAACAAACAATAAAAAATAATTTAAGTTAGTAAATATCAAATGAAAGTTTCCAATTTTGAAGTAAGTGATCAAATTTAATTTCTGTATTTTTAAATCTTGAAAGCGTTGAATTTTTAAAAGGTTTTAGTGACTATCAACTATCAGGTACGAGTTCAGGTAGGGTGCAGGGGTAACTTTCTTTTTCTTTGAAACTCAAAACCCAATTGTTTGAATATAATAATGGGGAGGGAAGGACAAAGAAAGTCGTAAGTCGTGCAAAAATTTTAAGAGAAGACCACCAAAGAAAAAACTAAATTGTTGAGGAAGCGTTTTCATACGATTTTTTTTTTAATAATTAGATAAGCTCGTCTCGTGAATTAGCGGTTAATATCAAGTTTTACTATTTGTTGCCCATTTAAGATAACACATTATTTATTTGCTGCTTATCGTATTAATTCATTTTATTTTAAGAGTGTAAATAAGATGCAAACGTTGGTGAATATTTTTTGTCAAATCACCAAATTATAGTTTCAAATAAATATCTAAACTTGTACTATATTTTGAAACCTTTCAAAATCGACTTCTCTGAATATTGATAACACACTAAGGTGCTCAAAACTTATGGGTAAAAGCTCAAAAGTACTAAGTTGCAAATTAATTTAGTCCGAGCTAGTATTCCTTAAAAAGCAGGAATGTCAGATTTTCCAAAAATACATTATTTTAGCAGCTTTTTAGAAGCATTATCAGAGATAACTCAAATAATATTTGAATGGCGACGCCGACGGGGTAAAATAATCATGGTAATTTTTTACTAAGTCCTTAGGATATCAATTTATAAATTGACCTTCGCGTTATACTAGTTGGCATCGCACATATTTTACCCTTAAGTCCTCGAATTCTATGATCTTTTACAGATCTTCCTTGCAATATTTTATATTACTTTAAAAAGAGTAATCTACTAAAAATTTTGAACTTTGAAATCACCTTAAAAGTTTTTGACTACCAGGCTAAAGCTTCTTAAAAGCTAATTCCATCAAACGCTCAGCTGAATTAATTCTCAATACTTCAATATTCTATGAAGTTCGATATGATTATCATTGTTCTATGATCTTTTACCTCGTCTTTTACTGTAGTGAATAGTTTTGTCCTCGGTTTTATCTTTGTTGAAAAACAAAAATACCATCGTAAATAAATTAAGTCAGTTGATCGAACAAAAATTTTTTTTTTTTTTTTTTTTTTTTTTTTTTTTTACCATTTTAATCTTCCTTACAACATTTTATATTACTTTAAAAAGAGTAATCTACTAAAAATTTTGGAATTTGAAATCACTTCGTCAATATTCTAAGAAATATTTTAATAAGTTCGATATGCGAGTAGATATGATTATCATTGTTCTATGATCTTTTACTATAGGGAATAGTTTTGTCTTTGTTGAAAAACAAAAATACCATCTTAATCTTCCTTACAACATTTTATATTACTTTAAAAACAGTAGTCTACTAAAAATATTGGAAATTGAAATCACTTCTTCAATATTCTATGAAATATTTTTAAAAGTTCGATATGCGAGTAGATATGATTATCATTGTTCTATGATCTTTTACTGAAGTGAATAGTTTTGTCTTTGTTGAAAAACAAAAGTACCATCTTAATCTTCCTTACAACATTTTATATTACTTTAGATAGAGTAATCTACTAAAAATTTTGGCCTTAAAAATTTTTGACTACCAGGTTAAAGCTTCTTAAAAGCTAATTTCCGCAAACGCCCATCTGAATTAATTCTCAATTCTTCAATATTCTAAAAATTGTCATTGTTTTATGAGCTTTTACTGAAGTGAATAATTCTATCTTTGTTAAAAAACAAAAATTCATCTTAATATTCCTTACAAAATTTTACCTTACTTCAAAAAGAGTAATCTACTAAAAATGTTGAAATTTTAAATCACCTTAAAAGTTTTTGACTACCCTAAAGCTTCTTAAAAGCTAATTCCATCAAACGCTTATTTGATTTAATTCTTGAATATTCTCTGAAATATTTTAAAAAGTGAATAGTAGTTCTATCTTTGTTGAAAAACAAAAATACCATCTTAATCTTCTTTACAAAAGTTTGTATTACTTTAAGAAGAGTAATCTACTAAACATTATTAAATTACCTTAAAAGCTTTTGAGTACCAAGCTTCTTAAAAGCTAATGCCATCAAAAGCTCTCCTGAATTAATTCTCAATTTCTGCAATATTTTCCAAATTTCAGGGTTAAACTTACAGAGGTGCAGTATAGAAAAAACTCTCTAATATATCCAAGTCCAAGTCTATTTTGGAAAAATTATTTTTTTGATCTTTGGATAAGAGTTCAAACATTTTAACTGTCAAACCGAAAAACTTTTCGGTTTTTCAGATTTTTGAAAATTACGAAGGTGCCTGGTTGCAAATTATTCATCATAGATATGGAGTCTAATCCAGAAATCCAGAGGGATATAAATGTCTTGTTCGTTCAGAGAATATTTGTTTTCTGACCTTTAAGTAAGGTTATAAGAAATTTCTTAAACTTTGCATAAATTCGTTCAAGTAAACTAAGGAATTTGTAATAATTGTAATATTGATCATTTCCTTGGGAAAAACAATAATAATACTTTCCATTGGAATGCAGTTATATTGACATAGCACACCTGAAATTTATCCAACTAATAATTGTTTAAAAGTTTATTATGTTGAAGTGCTTCATACTTTATAACAAAATGAGTTAATAAAATTTAACATTTTTACTCCTTCATTTCGTTGATGCTGGAATCAAATTAAACTTTGAATAAACATTGTTATCACTTACATTTAAAGACAAAGCCCCTACTTTTATTTTTCCATTCTCGAATTAGCCAATTTAAACATCAGCATTATCATTTCCGATTATTTACACATTAAATATTTATTTAAATCGATTAAGTGCATACCTAATTTCCTTATATGATCATGTATAATTTTCTTTTACTGATCAACATTTTTATCATTTTTTAATTTATTTAAACAGTGCAAGAGTTGTGCAATGAAATTAATTTTCAGCACGAGTGTTGCATCAGCGGACCAGTTCATGCTATCTAGGTTACTCTGTTAAATGGTAGACTCTTGTAATCCAGCGTTCATTTTGCTGACTGAAATGCACCCCTATAGGATTTAAACCCTAAGTTGTCGTATTGATTTTCACAAAGGCTGATTTTTCCGAGTGGCACGTTGTTCCTTTTTCAACACGTTGGGCTCTATTGTAAATTTGCGAGACCTTCACTTCTAGTATATCCGGCTGATTTTTTTAAGTCAACGCTCTAATCATTTTGCATAATTATGGAAATGTTAATGATGGCAAAAATATTAATGTGTATATAGATAAAAGCAAATAGTTCTAGTTGCGCCCGAGCTTGCGATAATAGAAAGTTTTCGTTGGACAAAATTAAAACATATGCATTCCTAATATTGGAGATCCAGAGTGCTATCAGAATTTGAAAATTGATAAACATGTGTATGCTGGTTTACCTCGGGACTGGTTTAAGTAAGTCCAAGAAGTTTTTCCAAAAAACACTAGATTTTTAATTTGTGTCACAATTATAAAACTTTAATATTAAAGCACATGGCTTCTCGGGTAAACGCACAACACTGTTCGATTTTTGGAAATGGACATGAATCCTGTTTTCGGTTAATTGCACCCCCGACCGCTGAAGAACAGGTACGAAGCGCACTAACAAAATGGCGCTCCTCTCTCTCCAAAGTACCGTTCGATTCTAGCTTCGAATCTGCTCCCGTCCAACTCTGAACCAAGGTAAGGTATACCTGATATCAAAGAGTGGGAGAGAGATAGAGATAGTATCGACGGCGCGCGCTTTGCGAACTCCAATATAATTGTATTGTTTTAAAAAAACAATAATTACGATACGACCAGACAAAGAGGGAACAATAACATCTCTTGCAGACCAAAATTTAATGACATATACTTATAATAATTTCTTAAAAGGTAGACTAAGGTACATGAAAAAAGTAATCCCCAGTATTCCTAAGCCCACACTACTAGGTGTTTTGTAACTGAATTAGGGAAAAGAAATTCAAGGTTTTGTAACGCACTACGCTTATGATACTGAGGAACTTAACAATGTACGTTTTATTACCTCTGCTTTTATTATTAAAAATATTTTCATTTATTGAAACTTTCCGAGAAATGCCTGGTACGCTATAATGATTATATGTTATCATTTAAAATTAAAAATTAATTTTTATCTCTAAATAATTTTTACGAAATATAAAATAATTAAAAGAAATTTTTATGATCATGATAATGAGATGGTAATTTTTTAAGGAACAATAATTATATAATAATAATACGTAAATATAAATGTGTAGTTTTTAGTTTTTCTAAATTTTGGATTCCAATTTTATACCCAGATTCTGGTCAAATCATTAAAATTTAAATTTGTTATATGGGTGTTAATGGACAATTTACATGGTTACATTATTTGTGTCTAATAAAGGCCTTTAATTTAGACCAGAATCTGCCTATATATCTTTAAAATATACAGGGTGATTCAGACAACCAGTGCCACCCATATATCTCGAGAACGCCTTATCGTACATGGCCGAAATAAAAAAAATTATTACCAAAGTGAACCTAAAGAATCCATTGGTGAACTTATTTTTTTCCGGAACAACCCGGAACTATCCGAAACCGGAGGTAACTTTGATTTTTGAAATGGCAAGATAGGTCGAGTTTGATATGGTTTAATAGGTATTTTAAATACAAATAAATTTTATTTAAATATTTTTTTAATATTTTCCATAGTTTAGAATTTATTCGAAAAACAAAAAAAAATTGTTAAAAAAAGTAAATAAAAGTTATTGCATATTTTGAAGAATTTTATAAATTTATAAACTCTCTACAAATTCTAATATTTTACCAACTTTAAATATCATACTTGTCCATATTTAAACAAATTTCTTCAAAATATGCAATAATTTTTATTTACTTTTTTTAACAATTTTTTTTTGTTTATCGAAAAAATTCTAAACTATAGAAAATATTAAAAAAATATTTAAATAAAATTTATTTGTATTTAAAATACCTATTAAACCATATCAAACTCGACCTATCTTGCCATTTAAGAAATCAAAGTTACTTTCGGTTCCGGATAGTTCCGGGTTGTTCCGGAAAAAAATAAGTTCACCAATGGATTCTTTAGGTTCACTTTGGTAATAAAAATTTTTGTTTCGGCCATGTACGATAACGCGATCTCGAAATAAATGGGTGGCACGGGTGGTCTGAATCACCCTGTATAAACTATGAGTTCTAACGTACTTCGCTCCTAAAATTATAGGAATATGGAATATATTATATTATAACAAAATGAAAGTATACTCGTAATCTACGAACATTAACATAGCGTGCAAAAATGCTTAAATTCCCCCTTGTAATAAATTTAATTAAAATTTATAAGGGGCACAATGCTAGAATCAAATAGTGTGACCAATACTTTCAGTAAAAACAAGATGTGTAATTCCGATAAGCGTCTGTTGGAAGACTCCGGAAAACAGTACTAACCCCTCTACTATGAATTGGGAAAATAGATCATGCAATACATTTCATTAACTAATATCTACCGCATAATTTTAATTACTTAAGTCTCTCAACGAAAAACCAAAATTTATCCTTGTGCATAATCTGTATTTAGTGGTTTATGGTTTGTGAACTGAAAGAGATAGAAAATTACAGATTTTACGACTAAACTTTATCTTCATTTTGGGTAGGTTAGTATTTTCATTAAATACATGGTATCCTTTTTGTAAATTTTTTCTATTTCAAATTTATAAGCCGTTTTTGCGTTGTAATTTCACTGCCGCTTAAGTTTTGCGCTCCTATTGGAAACGCACGATCCAGGAAAAACACTTGCACGTGTCGGAGATATCATTTTATCCCTAGTTTTACAACCTGACGTTTAAGTTGTAAAATTTTGTAGCAAACACATTTTTCGGGGCGATTTTTGGAAACCCATCGGTACGAAAGCGCTATTCGGCACTCTTGCCCTCAAAATGATATAATTTATATAAACATTTATAACTTTTGAACCAAAATATTATATTATTATTTTTTTAGACTACATTGAAACGCAATCTCCACATTTCTTAAAAAATATAAAGGTATGATCATTAGCGTCGCAGGTCAACCCCGAAAGTTGATGTGCGCTAGCGCGCTACCGGATTAAGGTTTCGGGATAATTGTACCAGTACCAGTGCGCTACCTGGGCAGCATCTGGTAGCGCACTTGTACCTGAAAAGAGGACGCCAATTATCCCGAAACCTTAATCCGGTAGTTCACTAGCGCACATCAACTTTCAGGGTTGACCTGCGACGTTAATGATCATACCTTTATATTTTTAAAAAATGTGGAGATCGGGTTTCACAACTTTAGTAATATTTCTATTTATTAGCAAAAAATAACTACATTTTTCTAACACTATAACCTCACCAAATTACAGTATATATTTTAAAAACTTTTTCCGTATCAAAACGTATCAAACTCTACCCAAACCTAATTTAACCCGACCACTACAGAGTGTAATTGTATTTTAATTTAGGTAATCCTTTCGGTACTTCTACATTTTATAATAAGTGCGCTGGGCAACGCAGCCTTTTAATGGCAAAGTTTTATGACTTGCACTTCACCATCATGTTTAATCCTTTTAACCGATTTGCTGCGCTAGCATAAATCACCCCGCTACCCTATGCTGCCCATTTTTCGCTCATCGCCCTGGAGCTGGTAGAAAAGGATTAAGAAAATTCTTCATCCTTTTCGAATATTCGTGATAGCAACTTGTTTCAGTATAAGAAAGTCCAATTATTCAGTAAGTTGTGTTTGTGTCAAAATGGAAGTTAAATTTATTAAAACTAAACATTGGTTTTCGATGGTGTAAACTTTTATCCTGCCCTGGATTTTCAAAACTTCAAAATTGTTTAATTAAATGGAGGTGCAATAAAAAAAATGTACAACAAAAATTCTACACACCCAACCATTTTTATGTTTATACAAAAATTACTTCAATTTGAAGTAGACACCTATGTAAAAATCAAATAATTTATTTTAATTTTCCCTTAAGATAAATTTTCGTAAACCATGCCTAGGGGAAAAACGTTGTCACCTTTTAAAAATCATCTAATTGCTGAGGGGAAAGATGTGGGATTCTAAATATTTAGCTCCCCTGGCGGAAAAAAGATGTCTCCGTCTGGGCTTACTAACGGTGATCAAGACGACAAAATTAACTTGATTAACGCCATTTTAGATTTTTGTAAACGTAATATAATTTATTTTCTTCAAATGTATGACGGAAGGAAATGACTATCAATCAGCTAAAAGAGCGGAAAACAAGCGAGGACCTTAGATTCCTTTCTAAACCTAGGAAACCAGGGTTCTTCATCACAAAATTCGGAATCTCACTCCGAAACTAAATCAAAACTAACTGACCTTTGACCTTAGATCTAACCCAACTTACCAAAATAAAGTATATTGCTTTCGGCGTTTGGTACAGAAATAAAGGATGGACTTCAACTGAGCAAATTTTATAACCATACTAAAATATGTAAATTTTTAGTACTAAGTTCATCTGAGCAAAGGATAAGTGACAGGTAGAACACAAATCAGAAGAGGTTTTAGCCCTTACGAACAAATCCATTAGATCGATTTTCGTAAACACAAAATTTGCTCACATAACGTATACCCTTTAAAGAATATTTTATGATTCTTGCTCAGTTGAGGTCTTTCCAAAATAAAGATTTTTCCTATGAAAGAAGATCAAGCGGTTTGATTGGTATTGAAGCTCTTAGTTACTGTTACTTTTCTATAAACGATCCAGATGAACCCTTGGTTGTCTCTCTCAGATGTCTCCTTGAATTTCCGGAATTGATTATAACACTTCGACCCTAAGTTATGAAAAATTCTTTACCTCGGACCCTGCGACCTGGACTACTCATATAGGAGATTCTGAAAGGAAAATGGGGCCTCCAAATCCGCTATATAACTATAATTTTCCTTAAGATACAAAATATCGAAAGTTTACGTCCAAAAACTATAAAATATGTCTTAATTATGGAAAAGAAGGTTTTCGGGACTGGCTCGTTTATTATGAAAAAGTTTCAACGTCCCCAAGATAAAAATGTGAAGAGAGGATCGGGTAGAGGACTTAATAAAACAAAACTGCTAATCGGTTTCGGAAATAAATTTATTTCCTTCTTCAGAGCTTATAAAATTTATAAATTTGTTGTCAAAAAGCATAAAAATGCATCAAAATAATTGGTTTTACGTTATCAATCAGTGATAATCTTCTAAAATTGCACCTCAAACTGTAGTAACACATATTACAGAAAACGAGAATGACTTAAGATTTCCGAAAAAACATTTTTTTCCATAATAACATGATGTCGGTTGAAGACAACAAACAGAACTTTGTTTTATTAAATCCTCTACCCGATTACCTCTTCATATTTATAATCATTATGTTGGGACCAAGTTGGTTGGCTTTTCAGGGTTCATTTGTTTCAATGTTCACGATAAGAATACGAAAATGTTAATTTTGGACAAATATTACATAAATAATTCAATTATAAGAGTTTCATTGAAATTGCGATAGACCTAATGATAAAACCATAGAAAACCATAAAAAAACTATAAAAATAACAATTAGTTAAAAATGTTATGAACGGGGAAGAGGCCCTGCAAGTAGTAGCAATAAAAGATCATTTGCATGATAAAAGAATTAAATATTACCCCCAGTATTATCAACATACATTTAATTTTAAATGAGGTTTAATTTAACATATACAGGGTGTTTCTAAATATATGCGAAGAAATTCTACAGGCGATTCCTTTACCAATTCTAAGACAAAAGTAAAGAATAAAAATTTTCTCAAAAGTGCTCTATTTTTTAGTTATGGGGTGTCAAACTTTCTATATTTTTTTCATTTTTTGAGTATAACTTCTTTATTTTTTAAGATAATTTGATCAAATTTGAAACACACTTTAGTTATTATAGTTGAAACAAGATAAAAATATCAAATATCGAAATAAAATACAGAGGGATGTATTTTGGTGGTATAGACCCACATTTTTTATGCCATAACTTTTTTGTTCTAGCCCACTTAACATTTTAAACGAGATATTCCAATTCCTTGCTTTTTTCTGAAAATTTTTGATTTGTTTAATTTTTTCACAGCTGGTACGGTTTAGAAGTTATTTAAAAACATGTACGAAGTTGTATGACAATTTTGCATTAAACAGGGGTGTCTTTTTTTAAAAATAAATACCAGAGACTTCCTAGAAGACTATTTGACCAATTTTAAGACGAAAACAGAGAATAAATATTTTCTCTAAAATGCTTCGTTTTTAATTTAAATTAAAATTAACAAATTAAAAACGAAACATTTTAGAGAAAATATTTATTCTCTGTTTTCGCCTTAAAATTGGTTAAATCTTCTAGGAAGTCTCTGGTATTTATATTTTTTAAAAAGCTACCCCTGTTTAATGCAAAATTAGCATACAACTTCGTACATGTTTTAAATAACTTCTAAACCGTACCAGCTGTGAAAAAATTAAAAAGATCAAAAATTTTCAGAAAAAAGCAAGGAATTGGAATATCTCATTTAAAATGTTAAGTGGGGTAGAACAAAAAAGTTATGGCATAAAAAATGGGGTCTATACCCCCAAAATACATCCCTCTGTATTTTATTTCGATATTTGATATTTTTATCTTGTTACGACTATAATAACTGGAGTGTTTCAAATTTGATCAAATTATCTTAAAAAATTAAGAAGTTATACTCAAAAAATGAAAAAAATATAGAAAGTTTGACACCCCATAACTAAAAAATAGAGCACTTTTGAGAAAATTTTTATTCTTTACTTTTGTCTTAGAATTGGTCAAGGAATCGCCTGTAGAATTTCTTCGCATATATTTAGAAAAAACCTGTATAGTCTATTTTGCTGCTAAATGTCATTTAAATTATATTCAAACTTCATAAAAATACTATCCCCCAGTATTATCAACAGACATTTAATTTTAAATGAGGTTTAATTTGACATATATAGTCTATTTTGCAGCTATATGTCATTAAAACTATATTCAAACTTTATAAAAATACTATATATGTCAAATTAAACCTAAATTAAAATTAAATGTCTGTTGATAATACTGGGGGTTAATATATCAAATTAAACCTCAGTTAAAATCATAGATAAAAGTTAAAATTAAATGTCTGTTGATAATACCGGGGGTTAGTGTTTTTAATCACAAGATTCCTCTGCAAATATTCAGCCATCAACAGTTTTCTGTTTCTATTTGTTAATCAGTTTCCAACTTTTTCTTTTGTCCAAAATGGCAATATTTTGCCAAAAACTGACTATAATTTTTTTAAATCGTTACTATAGTAAATATCTTTTAAGTTATGTCGATTTTAACCTGTTTTTGTATTAAAGTGTAGATTTTCATATTATGACATTTTACAGTCATAAAGGTGAATCTAGATAACAGCAGTTTCAAAAATAAAAATAAAAACTTGTAGAAGTTTCATATTTATGTTCTTTCGTTTGAGGATCTATTTCTGCAATAAATAATTTGGATAATTTTTTAAGACTGTATTCAGCAACTGTGATGAAAATTTCAGAGACGTCGTTTTTACAAAAATATTTTTTAATCACATGTTTAACGTTAACGATGCTCTAAATTTTTCATCAGGGTCGCTGAAAACAGGTTCAACCTTATCTATTTAATTTTCTTGTTCAGATATTTGTTTGTGTAAATCGATTACTTACTTAATTATTTCGAAAAATCGCAGAGATTTCAGGCTACCATTATCAATGTATAAGAAGTGGACATTATTTCCGAAAAACAAATATTGTACTTGCTCCATTTCATACAGGAATATTTATAAAGCATAAACATTCTTCATGTATCGTAAAAACAATATGAAATTAATATTATTACATTTTTATGGTGATAACAGCGCCGCCTATCTTCAAAATTTATTAAATAACTACTGCTACTCGATAAGTTCACTAGTGCTGAGGGGCAAATTTTTGGTCGAGATTTTTCTTTGATATTACATAAGATTTTCTTGGAAAATTTAAACCATTTAAAGGATTGATTGCTAATTACACACCCATTATTAATAATCCTGGCACATTAAAAGTAATTTTGGGTACAAACTAGGCCATGTTTGGATGCTGAATTATCATTATTCAAAGTGGCTACTGATTAAACTAACCCTTTTTGAACATAAAAATTCACATACACGGATTTATTAAGTTTTTTTTGGATCGGAGAGTTGGCGACAGTGATACGAAGTACGAAAATTCTGGCTGGATCTTACAGATAGGTTGTAAGAAAAAAAGTTGATCAACTTCGGTTAAACGCCCACCGAGCTTATAATTATTAAAGTGAGGAAAATATTGAACACTTTCTGGTAGTTTTAGCTTTTTAAAGTTCCCGCGGGAAAAACACTAAATTTGAAAAAATTGTTGCGATAAAAACAGAATAGGATATATTAATAAAGTTGGATTAAAATAATATTCAAAAAAATTTTTTCTATTGAAACATAGTTTGAATGGGATGGGAAAACAGTAAAATGGATTCGAGTAGAAAAATCTAAACCCATTTCATTCGTCTATAAAAACGAGTTCTGGGAAGAAGAATTTTCAGTTTTTCAAACAACTCGAAAAGTCGAAATTATGAAGAAAGTACTGTTATGACGTTGGTGAAAACGGGCATAAGTGTTCCTTAAATTTTTAGTAGCAAGTAGCAATGGTGCAATCGGCCTTAGGGCCAAAATAACGTATTTAGATACGATATTTTGTTGTACCTAGGAATAGATGCTATAATTAGTGAAGAATGTAGACACTTCTATTTGTTCCTGCCAGTTGAAAATAATTTATCGGAACCCGAAAATGATGTTCGTTCCAACGTTCCTTTATTGAAAAAACATAGTTTTTTGTATACCGTAAACGGGGCAACTTGGGCCCTTAAGGCAAGTTTGGCCAAATTTTGGAAAAATATAGTTTGATCTACTGTTAGTTACCAACTTTCATTTAACACATAATCCATGTATTATGAGTGTGTCTTTCCGTTAGTGTCAGAATCAGAATACTAACTGGTAATCAAACTGGTAGATCAAACTATGTTTTTACAATATTTGGGTCAAAGTAAACGGCTTACGGGCTCACGCATCTTTCTTAAAATATTCACAATATCAGAAGGACTTATTAGATGAACTGTTTTGGAGAATATCCAAAAGTTAAAGAACAATTAATTTATTTCATAAACATACAATAGGTGTATTTACTTATTTGATAATGCACAAAATTAAAATTAGCTAAGGCTACTGAGGGAGGCACGACTTCAAGTTAAGGCGATAGTCGGCAAATTTGAGCGCTTGATTTTGAAATTCACTTGATATTTGCGGTTTTGGTCATAACTTTTTTCCAGTGGAGCTTTTTTAAAATTTTTTTTTTTTGGTACACAGATGAGCTTTGTGGCTACCATTTACTTCTCTTTTTGTTTTAGAAAGGCAAACCAAATATTCATACGGCAGCAGTAAAACGGGGTCTTTACAAAAAACGTTCGCTTAGCAGCGTATTGAAACATTCTAAAAAACAAATTAAAATATTATTTTTTTTTTCAGCGCTAGCAATAAGTTAAGGCATAAAGGAAGAGTTTAACTTTTCGTTTTAGATATATTTTTAAACTTTTTACAACGCTCCAAAAATTTCTTAAAATCGTACATAATTTTTGGGATGCTGTAAAAATTTTAAAAATATACTTAAAAGAAAAAGTCAAACTATTCGTTTATACCTTAAATTATTTATTGGTAGTGTTGGAAAACAATATTATTTCAATTAGTTTTTTAGAATGTTTCATGTTTCAACGCTTTATTTGACTTACTAAAACAAAACAAAAAGAAATTGGTAGCCACAAGACTCTTCTGTTTACCAAAAAAAGAAATTTTAAAAAAGCTTCAATGGAAAGAAAAATTATGAGCAAAACCGCAAATATCAAACGAATTTCAAAATAAGCCGCTCACATTTACCGACTATCCTCTTAAAATAATTCCTTTCAAAATAAACCTCAAAAAATATTGAAAAACTGCGTGATGCGAAGATCATATCTCCTTTTTTCGTTCTTCTAAGGAATGGTCAGAAATCTTCTAAAAATGTGTTCATTTAATATTGTCTCATTTAACAACAGCCTTTTCTTCAAAAGAACGTTTTTTTTTCTTATGTAATATTTATTTTCTGGCGCTTACGGTCTTTGATATGACGCCCTCCTTTTTCGGTTAAAAATAACAAAAAAATCTCGGTCGCTTTAAGATTGATGAGATAGTTTTCGTATTCGGAAAAAGTCATTTGTTGAATAAGTAGCCACGGTGACGGATTTTATCTCATTTCAATAAATACAAAACCTGAATAAAAAAGAAAGATAGAAAATCTGTGACAGATTACCAAGCAACTTATTAAAAAAAACGATAATTTCCGTATACCTTATGCGAAAACAATCGTCTATCTTACAGACTTCCACCTCAAAATTAAAACATTCAATTTTTGGTCATCCACTAAAGTGAACCCAATGACAGGAGGCAGCTCCACTGTAGTAAGTAGTAACCCATAAAGCGATTTTAGTGTCGACAGCCTGTCTCAGGTGTCTGAGTCGCTGAGTTGACTTAGTTCGGAAGAGTACACCTAGCTCAACATTTCACAGAAATCGGCGCACTTCCAAGAAACTTATTGGGGTTTGAAGATGAAGATGCCCTCTGGGCGAATAGCTTTTTCCGGAGCGGTTACAAAAAAGTTTCGTCAACTCGAATTAAAATTTTTCACTTTGCCACCACTTTACTAGAAAATAAGGCATAATACATTGAGGCTTTCATCGAGATTTTAAATCTATAATTACTGGGTACAAAAGAAAATTGATGACCAATAACAACGGTACCAAAATAAAGATTTAACTTCATTTTCCAGAAATATAAAACAGTTGCGACAAAAATAATTTAAAATCAATTTATCATTTATCTGGGTAACTTGTTTGATGACTAACTCTCAACATACAATAAGTAATTGCGAACGTATTTTTACACACATATTAACACATACTGCTTACTCTAAAAAAGATTCAACGGAAATACTTAAATCTGATTAAAAAGACAAGTATAAATTAAATATGGAATGTAGTATTAGATTCTAAGAATAAAGTACCCACTCTATAATTTATTATAATGGTTTGTACATTAACACATAAAACCTAAAATCGAGTTAGGAAGTTCAAGTTCAAGCACTGCATCCAGGGCTGAAGCGCTTCAACTTTGACATTATAAACACGCCTGATCCCTGGAATTCCAAGAATTTCCTCGGAAAATGCGGCGATCAATAAGGAAACTAGCAGGCGGAACGTGTGGGAGTAAAATCCTTTCGCGGAATCGGGTCCAAAGTTTTTAGCCAACCAGAAAGAAGAAGGCGAATCGAATGATTCTAAACCATCGCATATCGTCGCAAAATTAATTCAATTTGCTTACAAAGCGTAAAGATAAGACGAGAAAAAAAAACTACACGTTTGAAACTAGCATGAACCAAAACAAATATTATGTAAGGCGATCCTCATGCGTCGACATAAATAATATGACTCACTCTTCAACTATGTCTTTTCGGTGGGAACAGGTAGATAGACCTCGCGCACCTGATGGTGACTCATTGGGAGCCCTTTTACACGCAAAAGAAAAAAGTCAAAGAACAGGTAGAAAAAGTTATGGTCTCGTCAGGTGGACATGGAGGTATTGAAGATTTGGGACTTTGATTTTGCCGCTTCCTACGAAGAATGATTTTTATTTGTATACAACGGTGGTGCTTTATGAAATTGTTTTATTTCGTGTTGCATTTAAATTTTAATGAATTAATGGGTGCGACGACATTATAGGCGCCACACGAAGTAGAATTGCTGGCGCCTTAATTTTTCTAAACAATTATCGATTTTTGTTTATTTAAACTGAAAACTGGGGTAATAAGTAATAAGAGATAAGAGCTACAGTATACAAATTACCTAAAGCGAAATTAAAGATTAATACAATATTACTATACTATTTACAAATAAATATTTTATTAGATAGTTTCTTCAAAAATCTAAAAAGTTATTACCAAGGGAATCGCACTTTTCGAAAAGGAATGAATTTATGTAGGCAACCCAATACAATTTTATGTTAGATCCAAAGTTTGAAATTTCTCAATAGCGTTCAAAAGCAAAATCAAAATTAAGCCTGTAATAGAACCTATATTTTATGATCAATTTTATATTCATAATTGTACAATATAGTGCACACCAAAAGTAGCACATACAAGAGTATTCGCGATTTCGGAGATCAGATACAACGCACAGTGGTCAATTTCCACGATCTATGCGGCCAAAAATATTTATTCACTTTTATCGTTTCTATGTGGTAGTACATGTTTCAAAAAAATATAATTTTAATTAAAACACTTTTTTTTAAAGTAGTTTGACCCAAATATATTTGGCCATAAGTATTTCCCCACCTCAAAATTTAGAAACTATTCCTAAGAAAAATAATGAAAAATTTCGCAACGAATATGTTTATTTGTCAAAATTTAATATATGTGTCCCTTTCTTGTATCTACTGCATCAGCGTATAATGTGGGTACTTTTTTTCAATTATTTTGTTTATGAAAATTATTAATTGGACAAATTAAGAATATCAAACATCGCAACATTCAATGAGAGACAAAATTAAAGTGAGAGACTTGGATTAGGCAAATAATGATAAAATAAATATGAATTTGTATGTGTTAGATTCTTATCAATCAATTCCCACTAAATAAAAAATTTAAAAGTTTAACGCGAAAACATCAAACTAACGGTATCTATGTATAATGGAAACACATTCTTGACTTGAGATGTTTTTTTTTCAAATAAGTCATATTTTAATACCAAAAGACTAAAGCCAGGTTGACACGTTCCAAGTATACTTGGACAAAGTTTACTTGGACGATGCGCGCGCATTACTTGGATAAGTACACTTTGTCCAAGTTGGTTCACACGTGAAATGGCTTGGATCGTCAGTTAAAATAGCGGATATCGTGTGGCAGGGTGTGGTGCTTGTCGCGGATATGTTAATTGCCGAGATGGAAATTCGCAAAAAAAAGACTGAAAGAAAAAAAAAAGAAAAATTGGACCTGAAAATGGATTTTAAGACGTGAGGCTTTGGGTGCTTCTACAAATTTTCTTCGGGTAGTTGCCGAAGAGGATCAAGAAACTTTCAAAAACCATTTACGATTGACAACCGTGCAATTTGAAGAATTATTAGTCCTTGTTAGCCCAAAAATTCAAAAATGCGATTCCGTCATGAGAAAAGCATTACCTGCAAGATTAAAGCTTCAAATAACTCTTCGTTACTTGGTAACTGGTTGCTGTTTCCGAACACCGGAAAGTTCATTTCGAGTACCCAAATTTTCGATATATAAACTTTCTGCCTCGAATAATTCCATAAATTTTATGTTTTCTCTATCAGTAAATCTTCTCATATTTTTTTCTGTTGCGGAGCTCTTTTCCGCCGTCCGACTCAGTAGCCGCCATTTTTATTGTTTACAAAATTGTATTTTGGACCAAGTAAGTTGGCCGTCGTCCTAGTAGACTTGGATATAATTTCAAAGCCAACTTGGCTTTGATGAAACTGTTTACATGCTCAAAGTAGTATCCAAGTAGTGCGCGCGCAGCGTCCAAGTAAACATTTTCAGGTCCAAATTTTCCTTTTTTTTTCCTTTCAGTCTTTTTTTGCGAATTTCCATCTCGGCAATTAACGTATCGGCGACAAGCACCACACCCTGCCACACGATATCCGCCATTTTAACTGACGATCCAAGTGGATCCAAGTCATTTCACGTGTGAACCAACTTGGACAAAGTGTACTTATCCAAGTAATGCGCGCGCATTCTCCAAGTAAACTTTGTCCAAGTATACTTGGAACGTGTCAACCCGGCTTTAAAAAGATTATCAAATTAGTTTATTTTTACTTAAATGCACTTTGAATTTTCAAAATTGCCACATATTGGGGTGGGCAAATACTTATGGACGGTAGTGTACATAATCCATTAAATGAAAATATGTAGTAACAATTAACAATTTTAAACTTATCCAAATTATGATAATAACTGGCCTATACAGGGTGTCCAGAAATTAAGCGGCCAAACTTTAGGAGGCGATTCTACAACTAATTTTAAGAAAAAAACTTCCTATAAACATGTGTCCGATTTCGCTTTTTTACTTTCTTACTTTTTTTTAGCTTTCAAAAAATCTAAAAAAAAATTGAGAAATTATATCTTAAACGTATTAGTCTTCACACCAAATTTCAAATCATTATTACAAATCGTTTTCAAGTTTTCAAATAAATGACAAAAAACCTAGTTTTAGTCGCAATAGTTAAAGGGCTGTAGCTCCCTTGGGATCGAAATCGGACACGTTTATAGGAAGTTTTTTTTCTTAAAATTAGTTGTAGAATCGCCTCCTAAAGTTAGGCCGCTTAATTTCTGGGCACCCTATACAGGGTGTTCCAGACCACCCGTGCCACCCCTTTATCTTGAAAACGGTTCGTCGCACATGGATGAAATAAAAATTTTGATTACCAAAGCGAACACAAAGAATCATTTGGTGCACTTTATAACTTCCGGTGGACACCAGAAGTATCTGAAGTGGGATTTTGTTTCTATCTTGATATTTATCAAGCTTGCTAAAACTCAAGAGGGGGGATATTCTCGAATCACACAACACAACATCGTATACGACATGACAAGGACAGACACTTATTTTTGCATTTGAATGACAAGGATAGAATGATAAAAGTCGTGTCATGTGTAATTCGAGAATAGCCCCCTATTGAGTTTTATCAAGCTTGATAAATATCATGATAGAAACAAAATCCCACCTCTGAAACCGGAAGTAACTTTGAAATTTTAAATAGCAACTTAGGTCGAGTATAATATCCTTTAAAAGGTCTTTTCAAAATAAACAACTTTTACTAAAATGTTTTTTTAATATCTTGCATAATAACCAAATGAAACGAAAAATAAATCTTTTTTACCTCACTCCCACTTTAAAAATTTGTGTATAAGAATTTTTTTTATTATAAAAATTATTAACCTGTAACAAATATGATAAAATATTTTTTAATATTATGCATACTTTACAATTTAAATATATCAAAATTTAAAAAGACCATATGCCTGCAAAATATTACACACGTGTTTTAAACAATTGTACAAAAGTAGAGTAACAAAATGCTTTCGAATAAAAACTCCAAATCCAAATTTTTATTTTATTTAAAATTTCAAAGTTATTTCCGGTTCCAGGTACTTCCGATGTCCACCGGAAGTTTTCAAGGAAAGGGGTGGCACGGGTGGTCTGGAACACCCTGTATATATTGTGACTAATAATGTACGCTAAATTAATTTTTGTTCATTAAAAGATTCATCTTGCTGTTTGTCATCTAAATCAGGTTGGGTGTTAGGATCAGCCGGCATTAGCATTTCTATTGTTTCAGGGCAAAATGTCTTGAAATACATCTCTTCTTGGGCCTCAGACTGGTTATCAATGGATCCGAACTCAGTAGTAATCTGTAATACACATCTAAATTGCTTTGTTCTTTTGAAAATTTCCTAGCAAAGTTTTCGTGATATACTCTGAAATGTTTATACCGGGCCTCTGCAGCTTCTTCTGATAACTGACCTACCTATTGGTAACAAAGAGTATAAACTTGCACCATGTATTAATATTTTATGCATGGTCGGAGTCATAGGGTGCCATCCATATAGGTCTATGTACAATTTAGCTGTGTCTTTGGCGTGTATTGGTCGTATTTTTGCGAATCAATTCATAATTTATCCCAGATTTCTTCGGTTCACTAGATTCATCAAAATACTTCAAAAGCGATTTAACAATTTTATTGGAAGTTCAAAAGTTCAACCAAGACTCGTGGTTTTTCAAGAAAGCCTCTTCTTTTCTGTAACATTTTGCCCATTTTTCATATATTTTCGATTTAAATAAAGAAAATCTTTGTTTTAAATATTTTATGTCATCATCTTCAGTGCCATAGTTCAATAATAAATAGTTTTCTAAATAATTTATTTATTCTTCGAAATTTGGTAAATTCTGTTCTTTCATTATTCTATAAAGCTACCTCCGGGTAACAATTTTCACTCCTGATATGCTCGTATTTCCTAGAACAACAAAAACAAAAAATGGTCGAGAACTTTTTTTTTACATAAAATCTGGATGGTTAAAAGTGACCCTAGATTTGTCAGCTGCAGTGTTCTGCAGCCAATTTTTTCAACATTCATTAAAGCATTTATTATACATCAAAATAAAAAAAGAATGATGATGGTATCTGACAGAGAAATATAACAAATTTACCTAAAACTATGTCAAAATGTGACAAAGAAAACACCCTATGTTTAGCACTACTAAATTATAAGAATTATAATTTTGTGGCTAAGCAAAACATATTAATAATTAAAATATACATACCTAAGTTATCAAAATCCATCACTTTCACTAACAATAACTAGCACAAAAATGCAATATTTATACTAAAACTTTTGTTTGCTATTACCGAATACATGTGTACGCCCTTGTGGTGTACCTGTGGAATGTTAAAAGGGTTGATAAGGATTTTCGGAAGATTTTTCTTGCCCTCGATACCGTTTTTGATGTGTTTATCGTTACTTTATAAAATTCAATTTTGGCCGCATAAATCGTGAATATTGTAAAGTTGGGGTGTAATAAATAAAAATCTATTTATGTGTGAGTACTTATAAATCAATTTTTTAGTCACAAAAACACACGGACTAACTATGTGTAACATACCCTCGGCTTCGTATTTTAATTATCTTTCCGATGGTGTTAATAACTTTTTATGCAAGTCCGAAAACTTGTTTTATGACCCATTTAATTAAAGAGTCATAGTTTAATTTCAAATTTCATCATTAAAACAGCACGGACTAACTATGAGTAATATACCCTCGTATTTGTATTTTAACTAAATTTCAGACGATGTTGATAACATTTTTATGCAAGTCCGAAAACTCGTTTTATGACGTATTTAATGCTAACGTGAAAAGTCGAGACGTTAGCTGTTACAGACTTCCACCTCAGAGGTGGAAGTCTGTAAATCTATACGATAGTTTGCGTACAACGAAAAAACCGTTTGTTGACTAAGTTGCTTGGTAACAGATTTTCTATATCTCTTCCTTATGCACGTTTTGTATTTATTGAAAAGAGATAAAATCCGTCACGATAGCAACATATTCAACAATACGATATTTTCTTTGTACGAAAACAATCGTATAGCTTACAGACTACCACCTCAGAGGTGGAAGTCTGTAAGCTGTACAGACTTCCACCTCTGATCTCTGATACTGCACATGTCGCAAGTGGACATGTTAATTTCTGGTCTCGTGAACAAAAGTCTCCACTTTTCTGGTTTGGTTGGAAAATCTGAGACCACATGTCGAGACTTTTTCAATATAAATATTTTGTGGTTATAAAAATGAGCGTACGAGAGTGGACAGATGCAGAAGTTTTCCAATTAATTCACCTTTATGCGGAACATGAATTTTTGTGGAACTCCCAATTCATGTCTTCGATCCATCCAATTTCTTATCCAACACTTTTATTCTACTTTTCGTTTTTGCACAATTTTGAAAGCAACTAGAAAAGCTAGAGCCTGACGTGAATCCATATTCAGAAATAAAATTAAAAACGTATAAATTTCCGAGCAAGTCAATCAGCGGACTGCGAATTGTTGAATCTCAAGTCGACACGGAATTTTCCTAGTCTCGAGACTAAAGTCACTTTCGAGTCTCCGACAACTATCTCGATAGCGCAAGTGATCTCAAATGGACAGCACCTTGAGATCAATCTCGAGACTTTCTCTCAAATGGACACTTACCTTTATGCTGTTTCTTTTGTCTGCTACTTTGGAAGGAACATAATTGTACACAGGGTAAAAAGAGTAATAAAAACAAAATATAAGTTTATAATTTTATATTTAGGAAATAATGAATAACATATAACAAAATTTGTAGTTTTTCTTTATTTCCAACCAAATAATCAACAGAAAACAACCTAAACTGAAAGGATCCAGAGTTCCTTACACTCTAAGGCCTATCATTCAGCTCAATATTATTGGCAAAACTGCTCACAGCACAGGCGGGCCTTAGCACTTTGTAGAAAACAAACTCAGGCTCCAGGGCGGACACAAAAGTTAAATTAAAAATATAATAACAGGCAATTTGATATGAAACAAATATACAAATGCATTTAAACATTAAAAGGGCAAAATAATTAATAATTAGGTAAGCGCTCATACTCTAGTTAAAAACAGAGTGAATTTTTATAGAACGACTAGGGATTAAATATTCCTGCAAGTTTTAATAAAAATTAAAAAAATAATGCTGTATTCGGTTACATTTACTATATGCCTAGGAAAAGTCGTTTTATATAAATTCTGAGCTTATCACAAACATTTAATGTATAAGTAAAAAATTATTTGCCCAATTGTTGCATCCGCCCTAAAATCAAGAAAATACTTGCAACTGACCACCTACATTTTCAAAACTAAACAGCACAATATTAATACGCTTTTATTATTGGTCAATTAGAACTCGTAGGTAGCTAATTATAAGTGATATTCTTGAAATAAAAGTATAAACTATAAAAATATGTTGTACATTACGTGAAGAAAGCACTATATATATATATATTTAAATATATACGAAGGTTCTTAGGTACGAAAGCAGTGTTACTATGATTTTTATTAACCATCTGTAATTTTTTGTTATACTGATAATATAATATTTTTGTATACAACAGTCTTTATAATGTGATAATTTTGAAAGAAATTAGCCCCATGTACGATTGATTCATTTTGGCAACGAGAAATTCAAACTTAGCAAAAATTTTCCTTTATCACACTTCTTGTCAACAAAGCTAAGCACATATTATATTAGTTATGAAAATGGATAGCTTAGATCTTCGATAGTCCCAAAATATACCTCAGTAGACTTAAAGCAATTATTAAAATGCAGTAATTTAAGACACTTTCTCTTTAAAACCTAATGTCTACTTGAGGGATAAATAAAATCTTCCATGAGGCTGCGCCGTGAGGAATCTTAAGATGTAACACTTGCATTATTTTATAGACTATATTAACCTGTACAATTATTAAAATAATCTATTTCACACACACATACTTTTCGATAAGTTTGCTTTCCACAAATGCAAACATCTCTCTGCAAACAGATAAATAAATAATGTAATTATAAGACACTTTATCGATATAATAAAAGCCTTGCAGAGAGATTTGTTGGATCACTTATGATCTTAAGATTCAACACAATTATAAAACCCGGTACTTTTTCGTCCATGCTCTTATAATATATACAAATATACATTTTGCACACATGTAACAATAGAATTTGACACTGAGTACAACGAGAAATATAACTCTAGTGTTCTCTTGGTGTTGTTTCATACAAAAGAAAAACTGAAATTAAATGTAATGCCTAAAATTAAGAAAATTCTTACAACTACTACACTTACGATATAAACAGTGCAATCTATTTTTAGTTGTTATTAAAATACAAATATGGCTAAAAGAACAGTTGGCAAAAACAAAGCCAATCATTTATAAATAATAAAGCTAGACACACAAACATCTACAATTGTAAAATTAATCATCAATAAAAATCAATAAATGAATGCAGCTGCCTCTGATTTGAATTTGTTTGAACATTTGGTTTGGAAGCACTGTTTATCAGAAATGTTTAAATAAATAACTATAGGTGTAATTTTTTCATAAAGAAAGTACTGAAGATTTTTTATAACAATTTTAATTAGCAATATCAGAAAAGCTACGATTACAAATTCAAACATAAGTAATTAAATAATGCAGGGGTGATGATCAAATATTAAATGAGATTAATGTATTTATACTAACTAAATTAAGGTGACGAGTAATTTTAGAGCAACAGAAAGAAATAAGAATAAAATAAAATATTTATCTTAATAATGGAAACCATTTAATTACCTCTAAATAAATTATGTACCCATCACCTTAAATTATCCTTATTTTTAACGAAAATTTTTATATAAGACTAGAATGAATAAAGAAATAACCAGTACATATTAAAATTTGGATGATGAATGTGTTTTAAGGCAAAAAATTGCACTATGGATTACTTAGACAAAAAAGAACTAAATAAATAAAATGTAATTCTAATAAAAAAAAACTGCACTCTAAACAAAAATATTATATTACAACAAAAAAATAATTGTATTTCTTTCTGCTGTATACAGTTACACATAAAGGATTAAATATATAATAACTATAAGAATTATTAAAATTTTTGAGCATCACAATAATATAGTAACACCCCTGCCAAAAAATAAGAACAATACAATACATATTTATAATAGAAACTTGCACACAAAATAAACATAGCTAAGAAATATTTAAATATACATGTGCTGCAAAACACACCCATTTTCTATGTGAACATATCTGCGTGCGGCTGCTATACTAATTTATATATGTAAAAAAAACAAGAGTCCTAGCATTCCTATATGGTCTGCCTCGTTATGTAAATCAAGTACAGAAATCCATAGTGGTGATAATAAGACACAAAATAACAATTTTTAATAATCAGCTAACAGTCTTAAAACAACTTATATACTGATAACTGAAAAGAAGCAGTCTCACAAGTTGCTCAGGCTTTTAAATTTTGAAAACTCTTTAATCTGAAACTATATTTTTTGCCTTTAAATTTTCGGTGTATTTCATTTATTTACATGCACAGCCTATAAGAATAACAATAATGAAATACTAGTATATCCACCATCCATTTTAATAACTTTAATCTCTTAGTATTAATATGCATGCTTTAGACTTACCGACTACCGAGCTCAGCTCTAATAGAAATGTTTATTCGGAGTATAATTTAAAGTAATCCATAAAATTTTAACTTTCCTCTAATTAATTACCGCATACAAGCCTCTATAATATTTTATTTTGGATTGTTAAAACAAATAAAACTAGTCATTTTTTAGATCATAAAATTATTTTTTTCACATAAAACAGCTAAATCATCAAGAATAAAACTTAATTAAAATCTATTATTTACGTTAATGGGAGCGCGCTAAAATAATTTTTGATATCCAAATTTCATTAAGCCAAAAGTACGTGTCCTTCAAGAGGACCTGAGCAACTGTAGGCTGTGAACTAAGTTTAAAAACCCAACAAGATTATTTTACACTAGACCTACACTCCCCCTATACAGCTTATACATATATGGTAATTATTTGTCAAAAATAACATTAGTCTGTACAATTAACTATTTGACGCACTGTCATTTGTTGTTGTCCTCTTCTCGCTTTATATATACATACATTTTAGCACAATGCAATATGTATATATAAATGTTTTCAATTTCGACTCTCCATCTCATTCCCCAAGCACCATTTAACAAATAAATAATTAGCAATAAACAAACTTGTTGTAAATAAAATACAACTGCTCTTGCTATTCGGTCTGCGTCATTAAAAGGGGTGCTGGCCTATCACAGACACACTCCTTTCACTAATTTATAAACATTGTACAGCACTAATAAACATATTAATATTCAACAGTATATATCTCGAGCTAGGAACAATATGACTTGCACGAAATTAAGTGAAATTATCATGTTCGTTTACACCTAAATGCCACATGACGGCAGTATTGTCACTATTGTATATGGCCATTGTCAACACACTACCTGTTGCATAGACACTGATTTCACAAGTGCATACCACTCCTGCTACTTAGGTGAACGGTTTGCTACAAAGTCACGCAATTGCGATGTGCGTGCCTCGGGCCGTCGCCGATTTGTCCTCTCGAATGAAGACCTAGATCCGTTACGATTCGAAGATCCGCTTTGATTACCTCTCTGTGGGCCACCACTCGATTCCTTTGGTTGTTGACCACCCTCTGTAATAAAGTTAACTATTTTTCAAAGAAGAACAACCATCATCATAATATTAATATGTAATATGTTCTCAACTAAAAACATTTGGATAGTATTTATAACTTCATTATTGTTAATAACTTATTTCGATTTTTCAAAAACAAAAAGACCTAAGTACATTTTATTCTTTGATATCAACTATATTTTTAATTTTACTGCTTTTATTTCCCTTTATTAGTTATATTTTTCACATGCAGTTAGCTGCAATTTGCTGTTTCGCTACATTATATTTTAAAAATTTTAAAATATCATATTTAGAAAAGAAATTATGGAATATTCGCATAAATATTTAAAGTGATTTACCTCTACTTTCCCTCTCCTTATTTTCTCGTTGATCAAATTGCACCCTGGCTGAATTATTTCCACTAACACTACCGCTTGTAGTAGAAGTGGACTTGTTTGCAGAAGTTTGTTCTGCAGTTAGTTGCTTCTCCTTTGCCTGCTGTTGCTTCTGCATTTCTTTGTGATGTTGTGCAACTTGTGCATAGCTCATTCTTGGAGGATTTCCTGATAAATCCTGAAACAAAAATTTGAAATAATAAAGACTTCCCCTTTTCTTTTTTCCAAGTTGAAAATAGTTTAGCTACTTGTTTTATGTGCACAGATCAACAAGGTTGTATCCGAATTGCACGCTAAGAGTAATAAATATTTAATTATCTGACAGAAGTGCGCCCTTACCAAGTTTTATTATGAAAGATAGATAGATTTGCACGCCAAACCAAATTTTATTGCATAAACAATTACCTACCTGAGCCCTTGGTTCGCCCTGCAAATCTCCCACTTCATTTAGAACATCTTGATAATCTGCCACGCATTTCTGCTTTAAATATTAGGAAAAGGTTGTTGATTTTATTTTTGAATAAATTTAGTGCGCAAAATGTATACAACACCAATTGTTAAATGTAACCAAAAATAAAAACATACCGGTAGGGGTGGAGTCGGTGGTTGTTTCGGCACATCTATTCTAGAATCTTGCTTGTGAAGGGGTGGCGATGCGTGAGAAGTGCGTGTACTAGTACTAGCGGCAACTTGAGTCGGCCTTAAAGGAGCCTCACTTGGCACACCAGTAGTCATTGTGGCAGCATTCGTAGTTGTTGGACAACAATCTAGCTCTCCATTCATTAGTAGACCTTCATCCATGTTAGTAGCTTTATCAGCCATTGTACACTTAGTGGCTACTGCAGGAACTAATCTGTAAATAAAATTATCATAAAATAAATATTAATAACATTATTAACGAAATTAATGTGATGTGATGGTTTAGAGTTAGTTATTACAGTATTAAAAAATTGCTTCCTTACTTTTCGGGTGAGCTAGGTGGTGTAAGCGTGACTGTACTGAGCTGAATATCACCATTACCAGCAGCAGCTTCTTTGCTCTCAGCCGACGAGTTCTGTCGAGAAATTACTGTGGTCTGAATAGATTGTGTGGTTAGATTTGGTGATGTGGCCCTAGGCGAGCTAGGGCCACTACCCGATTCTTTGTTTCCTTTCGCTTTGGCAGTTCCTTTAACCACATCAGCTAACCTATTTTCTCCCCAATGACTTTGAGGGAGATGATCTGTTTGAGTGGTAGTTTGTGATACTTCGGTCACTAAACTACTACACACTTGAGTTTGCTTCGTTATTGTGGTCGAACCTCCTTCCAAACCTTTAAAATAAAGTTATAAATGATTATAACTTGCTTTTTGATTAAATGATTAAATTGAAATGATTTTTGATCATTAAATGAAACTTAAAATACCTGGCAAGGGAGGAAAGGCAGAATCTTCTAAGTCGAATTGGGGGCCTCTAGCATTGAGACTTTCCCTGGACTGGGGTTGAGTTACGGCCGATGAAGGATCTTCATCACGTCTTTTACGCCTATGTCGTGGAGCTGTGGCATCTTTCACATGAAGTGATGGCAATAGAAACGGTCTAATTGACTCTAACATTTCAGCCGAAACTACCGTAATACCTGCAAAAATTAAACCTGTTTAGAAGTCAAATTAACAAGAAAACTAACAACTAAATCTTTTATTTAAAATAAATTAATAACAATTTACCTGCTCCAGCACTAGTAATGTGTTGAGTTTCATCCTGATGAACTCTAGGAGCATCTCCCATTAAAGGAGGATATTTGGCACCTGTGGTGTTATTTTTCGGTGTGCCCTGTGGCGAAGGGACTTGAGAAATCAATTGATTTTGCCTTTGATTACCGCTGCTTGTAGTAGTCTGTGTAGTAGGTATATCAGTCTGTGTTGAGCCACCACGTGATTGTTTTCGTGGTCTATTACTGTTTCTAAATTGTGAGTGCTTATAGGTTTGAGGGGCCAGCCCGTTCACCTGGAAAACACTACTTATATCAAAAAATGGAGTACCTCCTGGTGGCCAAGCCGGAACCACCTGGGTATAAAACGGTTGCTGTTGATACGGCTGCTGAAAAAAATTGATAAAAGTTATTGACGAGTAAAAACCTCCTAAAGTTTGGTTGTCCATATTTAAAACATGAAGTGATTCTACGTTTAGTTTTCCTAAGACTTTACCTACACTTCATTTTTTAAATATGATAAAAGTTATCATAGTAATTATTTTTGATTATAACTATTAGAAATATTCATAAAAATTAAATGATTTACTTACATAAACATGCATTTGATTGGAATACGTCACTGGTTGGCCTGGTGTTCCATTGGTATAAATGTATCTCTGTTGACCGGGCGGAAAGGAGGCTGGATCATAAACTGCAGTCGGAGGAGGAGTGGCTCTGAAGCCATTTTTCACTCCACCAACAGGAGGCATGGGTAGCCGATTCATAGGTTTCGCTTTTATTCTTGCCATAATAGGCTTACCCTGGAATTCCCGAACTTCTTCTCTTAAATAACGATAAGCTCTTTGCGCATCTTCATCAGACTCAAAAGTCACGTACCATGAGTTATTGTGCGCAAACTCACACGAAATAAAACGTGGGCAGTTTTCACCAGCAAACAAAATCTGAAAGCAAGCAATAATTTAGAATTTCATAATTGAATGTTAAAGGATTTATATAATTGTATTAGAATAATTACCTTTACTTCTTCAATCGGAGTGTTGTCTGGTATTTCTCGTAAAATCACTATACAGCGTTTATGATTAGGTCGAACTTTAACACCTTCCTCGTCTACTTGGACATTTGGGGACTCGCGTAAAACCTCAGTTATTAATTTAATGTCTTTGGTAAGTTTCTTTACTTGATTAAAATTTGCCACTGTCCATATTGGTACGTACTGATCATTATCCATTTGTGATAATAAGTACGTGTCGTTTGCTAAATTTTCCCTGCAGAAAAAAAACAATAATTAAAAACACCTTTTTAAGTTTTTAACATTTACATATAATATTTTCTAGCTATTGCACTACTTAAAAGAGCTCACTAAAAGTTTATAGGTAATAAAAACATATTTAATGACAACAGTTTGGATGATGAATTTTGTTAAAGTTTCTGACAGTTTCCATTATATAGAGGGTGTTTTTAAATGTATGTAGAACTATCATTGAAGTAAAAAGCATGGAAGAAGCCAAACACTTGAACATTCTATAAATCTTCCTTCGATTTAAAAGCAACCTGTTTAAAGAAGTACTATTTAAACCATAAAAAGATTAAAATTGAAAATTTGGTTAATACTTTACCTAGAAAAATAATATTCCAGTTGCTGGGCAAGCATTTGTTTTAGCTGTGGCAATGGGATGACTTGCTGTGTCCCGGAGTCGGTGGGAGCTGAGGAAGGGACAGGGCTTAGTCCCTCAGCTCCCTCTGCTACCCCATTGACGGCGACATATTCTTGCCCAGGCGGTAAGCCTGTGCTGTCAGGGGTGGTGCTGAACACCGCCCCTGAGGGCAATTTGCCAACGTCCCCATTCATGTACACGTAGCCTATATAAAAAAAAGACTGTTTTAGCTTCATAGGAATAATTATTAAAAAATAATTGGCTAAGATATGGCAGCAAATAATTATTCATATTAATACAGATGATGTAAACAAAAGTGCGTTATTTTTATGACCTACTGTTTGTTTGTTACATATTTAATCAAAAATATTTGAAATTAAATAGTTACGGTCATTTTTTTCACCAAGAAAAAGATAACAGGTAAGTAATTAATGTTTAAAAAATGACAGGTTTAATTTGCTTAACAAGTGCTTCAGAAATGTTGAGAGGATTGGTGGGGAATTTATAATTTTGCAGTTCTAAACTTATTCAGGCTTTATTTTAATAATTAGAAAATATTACATGCGTTTTCCACAAATTTAACAATTTTGTTAAGAGGAGTTTTTCTTTTAAAATTTTCATATTATATAATACCCAGATTCTGGTCAAATCATTTAAGTTTAAAGACCTTTAAATTTAAATTTGTTATATGGGTTGTAATGGACAAGTTCCATGGTTACCAGAGCCGTAACTATGGGGTGGCAAAGGAGGCGCCCGCCACGGGCGCCACTGGGTCAGGGGCGCCAAATCCCAATTAATTTTTGTTTTTAAATTCGAAAACATTGAAAGTTTGGACATTTTTAACCGATTGCCACAGGCGCCAAGTACCCGAGTTACGGCTCTGATGGTTACATTATTTGTAGGCAGATTCTGGTCAAAATTACAGACCTTTAAATAGAAACAAATAAGGTAACCAAGAAAATTGTCCATTACAATGCATATAACAAATTTAAATTTAAAGGCCTTTAAACTTAAATGATTTGACCAGAATCTGGGTATAAAGGCCTTTAATTTTGGCCAGAATCTGCCTATAAAACAGACATTCCTTTAGCCAACTAAATTATATTATAGAATGTCAAGAAAAAGAATTGGACAACTGATATATTTTACATTATTCTGTCGATATTTGTTTGATTAAGATGTGAAATATTGTATTATTCAACGAGTGAGAAATGATAACCATTATTCACGAAGACCGATTATTTTTCATATTTCTGACATTTCTTTACACGCAGCGCCACCTCTATATTGCAAGCTTAACTAAAACTACTCTGTCTGAATTGAAATGAAGCTTCTTCAGTGGTCCAAAATGTATAGTATTACTTTTCAGGAAACAAATACATTATATACTTATTATTCAATGGAAAGAATTTGTTGTTGCAATGTAAGACAAAATTAATAAATTCCACAGGTTAAATATCTGTTACAGGTGTTATTAGATGTTGCCAAATTGCCATTTTGTTTTAAGGCCAAAAACAAAAAGTGAATATATTTTTTTTTCTATTTCACGTCTATTGGGAATTTCGATTACATTTAGATGCTGCTATTTTGACATAAATTTTGAAAAAAAAAATGGAGGAACACGAGAAGAGGCGTTGTTGTGCTTTGTGTTTTTATTTGTTTTAGTAACTGCACCAACTTTTATAGCATTTTTGGTGACTGAAAAAATTGATTTATAAGTACCCACACATACAGTTTACATAAATAGAATTGTATTTATTACTCCCCTTCTAGCTTTTTAAATGATCACTAGAGGTATCTGATCTCCGAAATCACGAATAACAAAGCAATTGACAATTCCAGCTACCAATAGATGGCGCTGTTCGCCCTCTGTCGCGAAAATTTGAAATAAACTCTGTAGTAAACTTTCAAATGTTTAAATACACAGCAAAAATATTTACATGTTTTCTTCTATTTGCAATTAAATTTAATCAGGTTTATATTTAAGATTGATTGTTTTTTTTATGTCTTGTGTTGAAGTAATATTAAACTATTCACTCAAATTTAGGAATATCTTATATCTGGTAAATAAACATAAAAGAATTAAGAAATTGGAATTAAAGAAATTCATTAACAAATCTTTAAAAATTGTGTCCCAATCTGTTTCGGAATCATCGCGTTTTTTGAGCCGAACATCTTAATTTTGTAGGTAGATGGACGAGAAAATTCCAAGACAAAACTGTAAAAGCCACTTTTGGATGATCTACACTAAAAAGTTATTCATCCCCAAAGCTATTTTCGGTATTTGAATATTTATTTAATATTTTCTTTTAGTTCATAATATTTAAATATTTAATAAGAAGCAAACATTTTTCTGCTCCTCAGCTTTTGGCTATTTTAAAGAAGAGAAAGAATATAATTAAATAGTTAATATTTATTTATGTTTCTGGCTATTTACTATTTAACATAATATGTACATCTTATGGATACTTACAAAATATTTAATAGGTTTTTAATTTCAAAAGTAAAAAAAGCACTGGTGCTGTTTGCAGAGTTTAACCACTAATTGTAAATTGTTCTTTGAATATCAGGCCATAATACTTAAAATTTTAACACAAACATACTGAAAAGTCCAAAAATAGGAGCTAAATAACAAACAGAAGTGTGACACGGTGACATTTACTTCCATAGATTAAGCTCTATTTATGCTCAAAGATGTAAGACTTAAGATTTATCAATATGCAAGGAAGAAGCTTTTCAATACCAAACAAAAAACGTTTGTTTTTCATTTGGTATTATAAGGCTCCTTCCTTGCATATTTATAATGGACCAAACTTATGGAGACTTTCGTTTTGAAATTAAGATTTATGAATTTCTGAGGATAAATAGACTTTAAGAGATTTTCTCAGAGATTTAAGACCTAAGATTTAAGATTTGCTATAAACCAGATGCAAAAATCCTAGGAGTAAAGTTTTGTTTTTTTCTGAAAATACAAGCTTAAACTCCTAAATGCTTTAGAAATAACAATAGACTATAAAAACTAAACTACTGTTTGGAATGTAATTAAAGCTACAATTATTAAAGTGATAAGAATTCCTGCGCAAAAACTAATTGTAGTACCTAGCAACATATAACTAGAAATGTTAGAAGTAGTTACCAAAATAGGTAACAATATACGTTCTGGCCAGCAAAAATCAACAGTAGTTACGTCGAGAGAGGCGTCATATTCCCAACTAGTTACTAAAATCTTAACCATGGTGTAATTATACAGGGTGTAACAAAAGTAACGCATAATATCCGAAACTTTTAAATTTAAAGAGATAAAAAAATAAGTTAAATACAAAAGTAGAGTAATTTCAGTGAATATTTTGACATTTTTAGTTTTTGCATATGCCTCTCTATTTTATTGCTACTATGTTTTATTTGCTCTATTTTCTGTATATGGAAGTATGTACAATTTTTTTAATAAAAAAGTAAAATAAAACTAAAAATTTTTTTGATTCCCAAACATTTTTATGAATGGTAAATACTTGGTAGAAAAATTTTCCTATGGACCACTACTTTTTGATTCCTATTTATTTTTTTATAATTTGCGTCTATAATATTCCTTTTAAAACACCGCTAGCGAAACCATAATGGGCCATAGCGCAATCATTATAGCACCCGCTTACGAAGTTGGTAGCATTGATCTGTCAAATTTGTGGTATTGATTAACGTAAATAAATTTCAAGATTTAAAGTACTTGCTATGTTTTTTATGTCTCCTAAATTTTTTATAGGGTACAGAATAATTCCTCACTACTTTTAAATTATTAATTTCCAAGAAAAAATTAAATAATAATCTTTAAATTTAGTTTTACACTAAAAATCTGCAACTTAAAATCTAAAAATTGAAACCTTAAATTAAACTGTCACTGTCAAGACTTCTATGTTTTCTGTTGTTATAACAACGATTCAATAAGAAATCATTGTCACCAACTGCTAAAAAAAATAAAGAAATATTTGTACCTCGAATAATTTCCAAATTTATTTAATTTTTGCGCAAATTATAAAAAATAGTATAAGCAACTCGTTCATAAGTCAATTATTGCACTCGTCCATTAAAAAACTCGCCGCTACGCGTCTCCTTTTTTAAACTTGGACGCGTGCAATAATACTTGACTTATGAAACTCGTTGCTTAATATACTATTATGTCATATTGCCATAACTTCTAATGGGGTGATTCTGAACAAAAATGTTAGCCGTAACAGCGATGTTAAATTTGACAGTCACCCTTATGTCAAAAAAAATGCTATTTTGTAAACTATACTGCAACTTAACGGTTATTTAAAATAAAATTGTCGGTATTAAAATAACATACAGCAAAGTAATAATAATACATTAATGTATAATTGATCAAAATAATACATTATACAGGGTGTCCAGAAAATGGCGCCCAAGCTCTCCAGTGCGTAATTGGGGACCATTCTGGGATGTCCAGAAAAATAGTTTAAAAAATCCCCGTGACCAATTGACCGAGATATGGAGGGTCAAAGTTTGGAATTCAAATTCTTTATTTTTATAAATTTTCAAAAACCGCCAATTGTCCTGTAAAGTTTGGCTTCTCTTTAGTCTTTTAGTAATAAATTTAATTTAAATTGAGTTTTAATAACTTCACAATTTATTTTTTTAAATTGAAAATTATGACAAGTGGTTATGACAGGTAATTTTCAATTTATAAAAATAAATGGTGAAGTTATTAATACGCGATTTAAATTAAATTTATTAGTAAGCGACTAAAGAGAAGCCAAAACTTAACAGGACAACTGACGGTTTTTCAAAATTCACAAAAATAAAGAAGTTAAATTCCAAACTTTGGCCCTCCATATCTCGGTCAATTGATCACGAGGATTTTTTTAACTATTTTTCTGGGGATCCCTGAAGGATCCCCAACAACATACTGGAGAGCTTAGGCGCCATTTTCTGGACACCCTGTATAAATGTACAATGCATTTTAATACCGAAAATGTTATTTTACATTGCCGTTAAGTTACAGTAAAGTTTACAGAATAGCGTTTTTTTGACACCGGGGAGACTGTCATATTTAACATCGCTGTTACGCCTAACATTTTTTGTTCAGAATTACCCCATTAAGGAGTCGAAAAAAAAATCCTAGTCTATAAGAATGATATTCCTAAAAATATGCACTAAATTTAAGTGAAAAACTTTTCTAAAAAAGTTTATATAAGTCTTTAAATTAAAAAGTTACATATACAGGGTGGCCCAGATTTTACTTCTCAGGAAATATCTCAGTTATTTGAAGAGATAAAAATATAAATCAAAAAGTGCTTTAAACGGCAGCACTTATACCTCATAATTTCATTCTAAAAAAATTATTGGTATTTACCACTCTTAAGATGCCATCATAATTTTTTTTTCTTTAATGGGACACCCTATCTTTTAAAATTGATATTGCATCTACAATTTATTCTAGAAACAGTGATATGCCACACTTAGTATTTTAGATACATTTTGTATATAAAAAAAATTTAAATATTGATCGAAGTAGAATGCAAAATTATTTATTTAGTTTTTTTTAAGAAAATTTTTTAAATCTAAAATAACTTAACGTAACCTAATCTAACTGAACGTAACTGTAAATTACAAATTTTGTAAAAAAAAACTAAATAAATAATTTTGCATAATACATACTTCGATCAATATTTTAATTTTTTTATTCACAAAATGTACTTAAAATACAAGGTGTAGCATATCACTGCTTCTAGAATAAATTGTAGATGCAATATCAATTATAAAAGATAGGGTATTCCATTAAAGAAAAAAAAAATGATGATGGCATCTTAAGAGTGGTAAATACCAATAATTTTTTTAGAATGAAATTATGAGGTATAAGTGCTGCCGTTCAAAGAACTTTTGGATTTATATTTTTATCCCTTCAAATAACTGAGAAAGTAAATAACTGGGAAGTAAAATCTGGGCTACCCTGTATTGTGTTACTTTTGTTACACCCTGTATGATTTTAATAATAAAACAAATAATATTAGCTTTTTATTGGCACGGTTAAACATTATTTTTTTTGAGAGTTCAAAAAAATCCAAGAAAAGGTTTTCGGAATTCCTTCACAGTCCCTGTATTGAAAATTAAAAGAAGTACTCAGAATTACAAAACAGAAACCCAAACTCACAAGTTGAAATGATCGATTTTCTAAACTATTAATATGAATGACGTGTAGGATTTTTTTATATGATCGTTTTCAGTATAATTAAGGGCTGAGATTTATCACCCCATCAAAAAAGAGGAATTTAACAATTAAAAAGGTGGTTTCAACAAGTTTTACATTGAGCTATCACAAAATATTTTAGACATTTAATAAATTAATTGCCTGGTAAAAAAGTATAATGCACGGTCAAAATATCCATTTAACAACAGAAAAAAGTTTTAAGTTAAATTAAAATACTTAATGTTGAAGGGGTTGCAAAAAATAAATATTTGGACTATTATTAATTGTAATTCATTTTCTCATTAATTTGATTCTTTCACCTGAAGTTGAGACATAATGTCCCGAAATCGATCGTGAATATGCAAACTAAAATATTTAGAAAAGTAACTTATTTGTATTGAACCAGTTTTGAAAACATATTGAATACAATAAGCTTGATTTTAATTGGTTTTCAGAATAAATCTTTCAATCAGAAGTAAGCATAGCGTTTCGTTTTCAATTTTCTGACAATATGCACTTATACGTGGAATCTACTTTTTTAACATGTGATGTATTTTTTTAAGTTGTCATAAACTTTGTTTTGATGCATAACATGTTTATCTAGAGCAGTGCTTCTTAAACTTTTTGCGATTGCGACCCCTTTTTAAAGTAAAAATTTTTAGTCAGCCCCCATATAATTAATTAATTTTATCCCTGATTTTAAACAGGAAAAAATGAAGTTTAAAAAAATAAAACTCGGTAGAGTTAATTTTGGGTTGAGTTACAGTAGAATTTACTTCTAATTCAATTTACTTGTAAGTAAAATGAAAATAATGAATTAATTTATCAGTTTATAATATATTTTTGCGACCCCCAAAAATTCTGGCGCGGTCCCCCGGGGGGTCGCAACCTCTAGTTTAAGAAACACTGATCTAGAGTACAACTTTTTTTACTCCTCAGCATTGTTTTATTCTGGTGTAAAAAGTATTATCCAAATTTTAAGTTTTAATTCCCAGACTGCGTAACCTAACCCCGAATGACACGAGTGGTAATGTATGAAAAATATTCGACTATAATTTAAACAAGAGTATTTAAGGCCTCTATTTAACGAGCATTTTTAACTTTTTTGTGCAAAATTTGACAGCCAACTTCAAACTTATTGAAGTTTGACATAAACGTCATGAAATAATCGCTGATATTTTTGAAGTTTTACTTGTCACAAAAAATAATCACTTGTGAGTTGAATAGTCGCTGATATTTTTGACGTTTTACTTGTCACAAAAAATAATCAATAAATTAGAAAAACTTGTGATGTATTTTCTTTAAGTCCAAGTTTATTATTTATACTTTTTGTATAAAATAAATTAAAAACTATCGATTTCGGGATTATTATATCCCATCTTCAGGTATTTAAAGAATCTTTATTGTCAAGATGATAGTGACATGTAATTTATAATATATTTTTGCGACCCCCAAAAATTTTTTCTTGACAATAAAGATTCTTTAAATACCTGAAGATGGGATATAATAATCCCGAAATCGATAGTTTTTAATTTATTTTATACAAAAAGTATAAATAATAAAGTTGGACTTAAAGAAAATACATCACAAGTTTTTCTAATTTATTGAAGCAGTCCAAATATTTGTGTTATCCATTAATTTATTTAAAAAAATAATCACTTGTGAGTTGAATAGTCCACTTATAATTTGAACAAGAGCGCATATTTAAGGGACCAACTTCAAACTTATTGAAATTTAACATTAACTTCACAAATAATCGCTGATATTTTTGACATTTTACTTGTCACGAATAATAATCACTTATGAGTTGAATAGTCGCTGATATTTACAATGATTTACTTGTCAGAAAAAATGTACACTTGTGAGTTGAATGACTTAATTAATGGCGCTATTCTGAACAAAAATTTGACAGTTGTAAAAAAAAATCCAATTCTGTAAACTTTACGGTTATTTAAAATAACATTTCCGGTGTTAAAATAACAAAATAATACATTAATGTATAATTGATCAAAATAATACATTGCATTTTAACACCGAAATTATTAATTTACATCGCTGTTAAGTTACATTAAAGTTTACAGAATAGCGTTCTTTTGACATCAGGGCGACTGTAAAATTTAACATCGCTGTTACGGCTAATATTTTTTATTCAGAATTAGGCCATATTTGATTTAGGTAATGTTTCACAATCCTGAAAGTTATTAATCAATAACAATAGTTCATATTTTTTTTTAAATTTGGTATTTCCATTTTGCAAATTAACAGAAACCAACTTTCTCGTGATATTCAAGTAGAATCTGAAAATGGCTTCATAGAACACCTTACCAGAACGATAAGAAGTAGTTAATTGCGAGAATTCGCCTTTGATCTTCTTTAGTATTGCTTACCACTGGAAGTAATATTTTTAACGCGATAACAATAAGAAAATTCTTTTTATTTAATACAAGTGCTGCAAGGCTCATAATTCTGAGATTTTGACTATTGAAGAAGAATTATGTAATACGATTCAATACTAAAATATGCAACGTTAAATAAACCAACTTATGCTTTAAAACTTGTGACTACACAAAGATCGTGGATACGAGGTATACTAGTTACGAGTCGTTCGAAATTACATAACACAAGTTAAATAACATCAAGTATATTTGTTATTAATTAATGATAAACAATAAGATAAAAGTGAGAATTAAACAATAAGTATTAAAATTATGGGATAAATTTGGAACGATGAAGTTAAATATAGGTTATGACATTGCGGTCACATATTTGTTTATATTTTTGGGCTGTGATGAAGCTTAAATATACACTAAACTAGAAGATGTAAGATTGATAGTTACCCAAATTAAAAATTGAGGATTTGTACCCACCATGCATGGCAACAAATATGGAGCTAGTAGCACAGGTAGAACTAAAATCTAACCTTACTTTAAAAAAGTGATGGGTGTAATATTTGCATCAAGGTCATTTGCACGTATATTACATGTTGGCATACAATTTTAATTAAACCGAGCACGTTTTTTTTTTGTTTTTAATGAAAGATTTGTTGCTAATTCTTAAGTTTTTTGTAATTATTAACCTGACTTAATTTGACATATTGATGATTTATAATGAAATTTTAATGAGATTGACATATTTATTTTTGCAAGCTCATTTTTATCCCTTCACATTATTGTGGAATCTAAAAAAGATTTAAATTAAAACGATGTGATAACATTGTTGATAATTTTGAAGTAGTATGTGAGATCGAAAGCACTTAATAATTTACTGGAGTAACCGAGAAAAGTTTGGAGCAATATTTTTTGATAAGTCAGAAGAAATCATGGAAAATGGTATTTATCAAAATTGTGCAATCGGAGTTTTACAACAAAATATGTGATTGTACGTACTGAGCATGGTCGCATCACTTCCGAAACGGTACGTTACCAAATACGCGTCAATTATTGGCGCAGGGTGTTGCTCGTTCGATTCGTGCCGAGTTATTTTGCAAATTACGTAAACAAAATTAAAGTAACCCGGAAACCATGTGCCTATCACTCGGCTTCCATAAATCGACTTGTGTGTTAACGGGTGCCACCAGAGAACCAATTTTAAAGCACGCAGATGTTTACAAGTTAATTACAACGCGCTGGGGCCACTTCACGCACACTTTGCATACATCGATTCTGGCTGCACCTTAACAAGTACACGTTCTATTAAATATTATCGCTTACCGCTTAGATTACTTTGCAAAACGCAGCACTAATTCTCACGGAAACTTGCAAAATGGCCGTCGCAGGGCACATGCCACAGATATCTAATATTCTTGGTGCCAGAGAGAGAACGCGCGATCAGACCGAAACAAGCGCCATCTTTCCCTCACGCCAACAACTTATCACGAAGCGGGAGTTTCAAAATAATTTATAAATGCACCAGCCTCGCCCTCACCTCAAAACAACATTTTTTACTTCTAATCATAATAATTTTCAATTATTATTACCACGTAAAACAATAGATACCGGGAATTTTTATTATCTCGAAACAATTAACTATTATTTCATAAACAAGCTTAAATAATATCAAGTTTGTAAATACATACATACGAATGTAATTTTCAAGGATTAAAGAAATTCTATCAAAATTACAGTTAAAATTTATTAACTATATTTTAAAGCAAACTATTTTTACCAAACAAATAATGATAAAATTTTGCGTCAACACAAAAACCGATTAGAAATTTCTTGGAAAAACCACAGCACATTATTAGAATTATATAATTATTTTATAATAAATTAAATTTAAAAAATTTAAACAATCTAACAACCCTAAATAATGGAAATTAAATAATAAAATTCAAATTTACCGCCACTCATACAATAAAAGTGACAGCTTTGCTATTGTCAGGGTTGACAACCTAAATCCTGACTACCTTAAAACTTATAACATATACAGGGTGCGCAGTAATCTTACTAATTTTTGTGTTAATTTAATTAAAATAATTATTTAAACAATTTTTAATAATTAAAATCGTAGTATATTTTTCATTACCGATTTTATAATAAAAATATGGTTTTAACAAAAACAATGCCGTAAAGTTATTTATTTGGAATAAATATTACGTATAAATTAGTTTTTTTAAAACAAAACATGTATTTTTCCGATAAAAACATTTGTTTAATTCCTACCGTAAAGTTCTTTTTTTAGCATTAATTAAAACTAATGATGATATTTATCTTAGACTTAAGTATTTATTGTAATAATTTATTACGTGCACTTTATACGACTCCTATATTTTATTATCAATTAAAAAATGAGTAATAATCTTGTACAGTTATTGGTTATAAATGAAAATAGTTTCATTTATTTGTTAATAATAAAAATCTAGATAAATTTGATTGCTAAACAAATAAAAGTCGATTTAATTGATTTTATTTTTGCTATTGTATTTGAAGTAATCTAAAACATATGATAAGCAAATTTTATTTCAAGTTAATATTTTGATTGTTTTGTAATTCTTTTCCAAAATACTAATCAGTTTCTTTCATTAACCATTCTCTTATTTACTTATTCTTTTATAGATATAGTTTGATAGTTAATGGTTAATAATATGATAATAATTTTTAATCTACCGTTATAAACGAACATAGATAATGGGGCAACATGCAACATAATATAAATTATAGACAATAAACAATAACAAACTAAAATTTTGTAATAATTACATATTATCTATGTATACGAAATTGTATACCGGGTGTAAACGAAACATAGGTGACCTCTATAATTTCTTTATTTATGAAAATAAAAATTTGAAATTTGACCGTTGTATATTGTATGGTTCAAGAAAACACATTTTATGCACCAAATTATTTTCACTTTCAGTTTTACCGGAAATAACAACTTTGTTTTTTAACCCTATTCTTTTTTGTTCATAGTTTAAAATAATTATGTGATATTTTTTAATTTTTTTTTTAAGTTAAAAAATCTCCTTTATCCGAAATTGATAAACACTACCAAAACTCGTTATAAATATTATACAAATACCCAAATAAGATTGTAATTTGTAACATTATTCAAATAGTTTTTGAGATTAACTTTTTTGAGCAGCAAAGTACTCTTGTTTAATGAAAAGATCCCGGATCACTCGGTTTTTCAACTAGATTTTATAACGATTATTTTGGTAGAGTCAAATCAACTTGCATATGCCTGTTTTTCAACATATTTTTATTTTTTCATGCTATATAGTAATTTAAAAATAGGCACAGGCAAATTGATTTGATGTAGAGGGTACCAAAATAATCGTTAAACCGAGTAACCCGGCATCTTCGCGTTTGAAGAATTTGAGCCTTCAGTACCAAGGGTGTCGAACATAAGCAGCTTTGAAAATTTTCAGCAATTTTAGTGGTCCGAGTTGCGCATTGTGCATATGCAGCATATAAGGCGTTTTCGTTTATTCGTTCTTCGGGTGCTGGTGCTTTACACACCGAACTGTTCCGATTGTAGATTAAACGAACACCACATTAGGATTTTAACCTACATATGTCAAACGTTCAGGCGCTTGAAGCACCAACATTTAGGTAGGTGCTTAAACGGGCAAGGGGAAGGCAAAAAGTGCGTCGCGCACCAGAATAAAAGAACTTAATTTAGTAGCTCCGAGCGGTACCGAAGAGCTCAGAACGAATAAACGAAAAGCCCTATAAGGCGCTTTCCAGGTAACCGCTCTGAGTAGTCCAGAGCGCTCCAGAGTAACTCCGAAATACTTCAGTTCATTGTGGAACTACTCGTCCCGTCCCCTAGAGTACCTACCTAATTTTTAGCGTGGAACTACTCATGGGGAGTGGGGGTTCTGATTCGCGTTCTCATTGGTTATAATTCGGTTTTTGTGGTTATGTTTACAGACGTGTTCCAAGCGCATTTTTACTTTGAGTAGTTTAAAGTAACTCACTTCAAAGTAGTTAAAATTTACTTGGAAAGCACCTACAGTATATGCATAAAATCAACTTGGATTGCTCGCAAGTTACAATAGCTGTCAACTGTCAATTCTCAGCTGCAGCATTTGCTTTTCTGTTGTATTATTTTATGGTTAGCACATTTATTATATTTATTTCGATAATGAAAGCAGAAAATCAAATGTTTATGAATTTATTTATAGAAACCAAACACAACAGACTTTCCATGTTGTGAGCAGTTATGATGCCTGATGGTGCCATGTGCATTTACCAACAAATTGATCAATGCGCATGCCCGCATATGTGACTTGGCCAAATTGGTCGTAAAATTTGCGCCTACTGGGGCAATCGGGACTGATCGGGACCCCCTAAGTAAAATCCCTTCATTAATTTAGCTTCATTGTTTCTTATAATTTACTTCAAACTTTCGCATGCATCGTTCTTTTGTAGTTAAAATTGTAAAGTTCTAAGAACTATCAAGTTTAATAGTGCTTGAATGCACGCGGTTAGTTTAACCTAAAAGTACATGTGGTTATCTTAAATTCTGAAAATTATGACACCAACTAATTTGAATTTCTTGTAATTCTGAAGATGACCCACCGCCGAAACCGGTCAATGTGATAAAATAAATTGTTTATACAGGGTGAACCATTTAACTTAAGATAAATAAAAGGTCTGGACAAAAAAATTTCAAATAAAAGTTGTTTTTTTTATAAAGGGGGAAAAACGATGGTGCTAATTATTTTGTCATCTTTGTGTTAAATTCAATGTTAACCAAGTTTTTTAAATGAAAACCTATATTTTTTTTAGCAATTTTAAAATTTAGTCAAAAAAACGAATAACTTTTACATAAATCATTTTTTTATTTGACACATTTTAAATTTTAAAAATTTTTATAAAAACATTTTTTCTTCAAACGTCATTAAAGTACAGTCTTCTGTGACGTTTGACAGGCTTTAAAAAGTCACTTTTTATGTTCGTTGATTCTATGGTTACTTTGTACTGCCTAGGAGTAGAAATTAAATTTCTACTCCGCTTATTCCGCAACCCAATATACATGTCGTATTGAAATTGAACAATGTTATTATAATTAACATTAATTTATAATTTAAAAAAAATAGAAATGAATTTTAGGCAACCCAATATACACTAACATTGTATTGTGTGTTGTATGTAAATTAAATTTTAAAATTATTTATTATATTACTATTTTAAAAATTTCGACGTTTGAAGAAAAAATAGCATGTTTTATTCGGAGTAAAAGAACTTTTTGTAGCTCGCATGTATCCGCAAACCTACATGCTCGCGACAAAAAGTACTTCTTTTACTCCTAATAAAACAATATACTATTTCTTGACGCTTGATGAAAAAATTACTGTGTTCTTTATTTTCCTCCATTTAAACCTAACAATTTTTAATTACACGTTTTTAACAAAACCATTTTTTCTAAGGTTTTTAGTTTGTTAGATATTTATTTGTCTCAACTAAATGCTCCACCCTGTATAAGGCAAGTACACAACGTTATTTCTTTCACCTACTTAAAAATAAAAAGACTTTATTTATAATTTATTAAAATTGTAGTTAATTTTATCACTGCTATTATTCAATATTTAATTAATTATAACATTTTTTTTATTATTTTCAATTAATGTCTCATAATAATTTATTAAAATTATATCAAGTAAATAAAATGCATGTAATTGTTTTTGGTAATACAATCCCAAAAGTTAAATGCGATAATTAAAATACATAGCTCTCATAAATTTAAATGCAGTATATGTACAGTTCATCGCAAACAAAAGTAGGATACAAAAGACTCGACTGCTCCACGTACCCTGGCACAAGTTTCTCCGTATTTACCCCCTTATTCGCTAATTCTTTACGACATGTGAACGGCTAGATATTGAACGATATTCGTTATTTTAAGGGTTGCTATTCTCTAAGAAATACTCTCTCTTCTAGGAACGATACAATTGTTCAACTAATAATTACTAATTTCGAACAAGCGGCTATAGAGATTACATTTGTAGCTAAATTGTTTTGCTTTTAAAACTTTTTAACGACTATCGTTATATTAACGACAGTTTGGAGGTAAGGGGGTAAGTCTTTTGTGTTCTATTTCTGCTGGAGCGAACTGTATTATCGGTAAAAGTGAGGAAAGTGATCTTTGGGACCCAATCGTCATTTTCGTGGCGTTTTTTTGGGTATCATAATGTAGGACATTAAAGGCAGATTTTTATTTTTTATGTAAATGAAGCCTATTTTTGAAACTCGCTACTCACTACTACACGATGTCGTATTCGAGATTACAAGGATACTCTACAACGTGTCCGGTAATTCGAAAATAACCCCCAGAGCAGAATTATAAAGAAGTCGAATAATGCACCGTGTCAACTGATTAAAAAAAATGAGCCTAGTTAACTTTTCCAAAAATTTTCGAAATTTGGAACCCCGCAGAATATGTATAATATTAATTTTTAGTTGTTCGCTTTTCCTTTACTGGTATGTAACTTGTAGTTATCGTATTTTATAAATAAAGAACCGCCTGGATTCCTGTGTTTTTATTCTTGGAGATAAAATTCCGAGAGTGTATAAATTATTAGTGCTAGGAAAGCTATTTTCGGTAGTATCATCAATAGTGTAATTCAATCAACTTCTTCAACTAAAATTGATATATTTTATTGTATTTACTTTTTTATCTTCCTTAGTGTTTTTATAAAGATTTATACAGGGTGAGTCTTTCTTTTATGAGAGCTCCAACCTGCAGCATTCGAAAAACACCGACTTAGTGCATCCCGATTATCAATCATTTCCCAATAAACCTTACTTTTTAAGCAGACCCACAAATGGTGTAATAAGGTCTGGGGCCTTTGGGGATAACGTAATTTTGGACAACCACAACCAAGCCATCCTCTAAGAGTTATGCAAGAATTGTTTATTTAAAATTTCCAAATTTCAGATTTTTCGCTTTGGTATGAACAAAAGTCCTTTTATCGTTTGTAAGTTTTTTAATATTCCTATACATTACTCCTTATAAATATTGTTGCACGAAAATATTTTTGGAAAATTTAGGATTTTGTTCGTCCCCTGATGGCAAAAATGTGTATAAGGACGGGATCAATTTTTTCCCATTACTTATGGTAGTTTATTTTGTAGGACAGAACTAACCATTAAGTTAGTTGTTTATACTTCAATTATTTTTTTATCCCATTTTAACATAATTACTATTTTTTTTTCTATTTTAATAAATTTTTAAAAGAAAATTATCAATTCCAATGCTTCTGTATTTGACCATGAATTTAACCTTTGCTCTACAAAACTGCTACTTTTCTACGCTAGTAAAATAAGCTAAAGCTAAAAGTTGGATTATAAATAATTTATAATAGAAGAATGTGGTTTCAATTATTTAATTAATTGCGTTAATGATTTAATGAAAGTGAAATGTAAAAAAATGTAATGCAAATGCTTCGAGGCTACGATGTTTGCTCATAAATACATTAAAATGGTAATCACTAAAAATAATAGAATTTCTTCTAAAAATTCAAATAAACAATATTTTGAGTTGATATTTGTAACACTCATCAGTTAATAAGTTAGTAAATTTAATGACTGCTACTACGTGCTTCCCATGATTAAAAATGAAAATCATCAAATGAATTTATGAAAATATTACCCGATTTTGTTAATGTGGACTCATGAAATAATAATAACATCCGGATGAATGAAAATGTATTTAGAACGTCACGGTCATTCATTATTCATTGTAATACGTGTTTCAAAAATATAGTAATATCACAAAATAAACATGATGATGTAAGTGAAATTTTCAATATTCCTACCGTCCGCTGAAAGATTGCAGTAGTCAGAATGTAACTGATTTTCCCAGCCGCTGTGGGAGTCCGAATCTACATCCGATTCCGATTTTGCTTCAAACTCATTTGCATTGGGGTTTAGTGTTCCTCCAGGGCTTGGAGTAACCTGCAAAAAATAAAATAACATTTACAGTTTTATTTTAAATTAATCATATTTAAAAAAATTAAGACCAACACTAAAATTTTATAGTCCCCTGAAGATACAGGGGTTTCTAAATTTTTCAAACGATTGGAAAATAGATTATTAAAAAACAGTTTATAAAGCTAAAATACACTTTACTAACACTTAGGAAGGTATTTGGAATTTCAGTAAACTATTAATAGGTCATTAAAAAATTATCAATGAATTCTTTCAAGGTTGCTGCAAAATCTTGATGAAATTTAGTTAGGTATGCGTGCATCATTAGGAATTTGAAATATCTATTTTTAAACTGAAATACACGATGTTCCTTTTTTAGGTTCCAATATTTTGGGTAGTGAGACATTGGATCAAAATACAAAACCAAATTCCTACAAAATGTTAAAGTACTTTCGAAATGCTTTCTAGGAAAATTACATATTTCAACTTTCACAAAGAAGCGGGACAAAAGACCGACATGGATAAAAAGCCGACATGAACCAAAAGTAAACATGGATAAAAGGGCGAAAGAAAAAAGTTGACCAAAATAAAAGGCCGACTTGGGCGTAATAAGTTGTAATAAGTGTTTTATGTCCTTTCGTACCATATAAGACCATTTCCACTAATCGAGGATTGGTAAAATTTTTACCAAATGAGCGTTTTTTATAAAAATGCATACATACAAAATTTCTTCATAAAATTTTTATTACTTTGGCAGCAATTAAAAATAGTATATTGTTTTATTAGGACATTTTTGAAATAGCAATATAAAAAATAATTTTAAAATTTAACATTTAACATTTAATTTACATACAATACACGATAAAATGTTAATGTATATTGGGTTTTCTGAAATGCATTTCTACTCCGCCTTTCTAATCCTTGTCAATGCAAAATATATCCGATTATAACCGATTTACTTCGGAAATGAACGAACATGACCATAGAATCAAGGAACTTAAAAGTTTCTTTTTAAAGCCTTTGAAGCTGAACTTTGATGACGTTTGAAGAAAAAAATAATTTTTTAAAAATGAACTTCTGAAGCTTATAACTGCATTTTTGGATATAGATAAATAGAGCGAAATTCGAAATCGACTTATTTTTAGGTCTACTATAACCAGTTAAGCGTTGTCGGTGTAGTTACGGGACACCCTGTATATCCGACTACCTACGAGGACAAAGGACCGAAAGAAAAAAGGCCAAAGTAAACCAATAAATGCCGAAATAAAAAAAAAACGAATGATAAAAGGCCGACTTGGACAAAAGTAGCAACGCCAAAAAGCGAGCCTATTCCTTTTTTGCAATATTGGTTCGAGTTAGTGGTCAGTGACGCAACCAGGGAGGGAGATGCTTGTGCACCCTCGCAGGACCGGATTACAGAAATTTCAAATCTCTACCAAAATAATATTGAAAAAATATCGCAAGGAAAACAATAATTCATTTTTGTTTCACTTTTTTCGATTCCTTCTAAAAAAATCCCAATTACGGGGATGTTTTAATTGGCTTTTTAGAAATAATCGAAAAACTGAAAACAGCGTAGTTTTTTAACTTTTTTCTTTGATTTGTGTATTGCTATTGTTACTAGTTTTGAAGAAAATGGTATTACTTTTATTGTTATAGTTTTTTTTACTCTCTATCAAAAATGGGTGATCTAAACTTATAAAATGCCGCCTCCCAGAATTGTGCTGCGTGAAATCCAAGTATTTGTAAGTTCGACCTTGCCAATCAAAAGTTCAAACTTCTAAATACTTCGAACCGTTCGAACATTTAGGCCAGAAGATTTTGGGTTCGAAAAAGGTCGGGTTAAAAAAAGTTAGAATTCGAAAGAAGTTCGTTAGAAATATTAAAATAGAAAATATTCTGTCTCCCTCTTACACACAATAATGGTTATAACGTGGAAGCGAGACAAACATCTTAACCACAGTAATGAAGTAAACAATGTAATGTTTTCGTAACGTTAGACCTTATTCCATTTTTTTCGATTTCGAAAAGAGTTCGGGTTTGAAAAAAATTGATTACGCAATTTAAAATTCATGTGATGGCATCGTCAATCCTCCCGTAATGTTTTTAAAAAAGAGCCATAATTCTAAGTAAAGGAATGAAAGGACGTCTACAGGGTGTCCCATTTGACGTTGGACTGTATGGGTATCTTTGTTATTATTGGAGATATAAAGTCGGTTGAATGGACAAAGTAGTGCATATTTGTATGCTCAATAATAATTCGTTGATAAAATAGTTGAATTTTGCATCGTTTCGGGGCTATTTTGAAAAAAACAGAAAGTGCCATTTTCAAAATATGACTGTAACTTCTTTATTATAGGCCATACCAAAAAACTTAGTTTATCTAAAATTTAATAAGCCAATCAGATTTTTTCCTAAGTCACTGGATTGCCAGGAATTTTGATACACCACATGTTACATTTAATAAATATTTTATGGAAAATGGGACAATAAGACCCATAAAAGATTTCATGGACTGCTCGAAACTTATTAACATAGCAAATCATAAAAAATGATCAGTTGTAAACTGTCAGTAAATATTATGGATTTATGACAATTGACATAATTTATTTTATTTTCAAAATCCAAAATTAATAAACTTATACAAATGTCTTGTCCCATTTTCCGTAAAATATTTATTAAATGTGACATGTGGTATATCAAAATTCTTAGAAAAATACACAGTAATTCAGTGACTTAAGAAAAAATCTGATTAGATTATTGAATTTTAGATAAAAATCTGCCTCTATGTTGCAAAAAGTTTTTTGCTATGGCCTACAATAAAGAAGTTACAGTCATATTTTGAAAATGGCACTTTTTTGTTTTTTTAAGATGGTGCCCAAATGTAAAATTCAACTGTTTTGTCAATGAATTATTATTGGAGATACAAAAATGCACTACTTTGTCCATTTAACCGACTTTCTATCTCCAATAATAACAAAGATACCCATAGAGTCAAATGGGACACCCTGTAGACGTCCTTTCAATTCCTTTACTTAAAATTATGGCTCTCTTTTTAAAAACATTACGGGAGGATTGACGATGCCCTCACATGAATTTGAAATTGCGTAATCAATTTTTTTCAAACCCGAACTCTTTTCGAAATTGAAAAAAATGGAATAAGGTATAACGTTACGAAAACATTACATAGAGTTCAACGTCAAATGGGACACCCTGTATACTCGTATACTTTATGCAAAATGTCGTTGACTTTTGCCCACAGTCGTACCGAAGATATTATGGTCAATCAAAATAAACTTTTTTAAAATGCTTTGCGTAGTTTTGTAGGTTTTAAAGTCACTGTTTCAAACTCAATAATTTATTATCTACAGGGTGTCCCTATTTGAGTTGCATTACATGTGTATCTTTGTTATTAATAAAGTTACAGATTCGGTTAAATAGGCAATGTTTTGCAGTTTTTGATACTCATTCAGATGCCGTTTAAAAAAATGAAACATTCCGAGTCATTCCGAAGATAAACGGAAAAACCCGAAAAATGCATTTTTTAAAAAGTCGACTATTTCGTTAACTACAAGAGTTACAAAAAAATGTTTCGGATAAAAGTTATTCAATTCGTAAAAACGGGCATAAAGATGTTTATTACTAAATTATCACAAACTTGGTTTTCAAGATATCAATATCAACTTTCTTATTTTAAATGGACGCCATATTGAATTTTTCGATAGTTAAATTTCATTTTTTTTTCTGATTACAGCAATGTATTATAATCCATGTTCGAAGTAATACACTACGGAATACTTGATATTATTTGAATTAAATTAAGTAAGCTATGACTTTTTGACAGGACTTCTTTAAATAAATGACAATTCGAGCTGTCATTTTATATTATTGTCTAGGATATAAGTCCAAATCTTGTCATATTGTTCATTTAGTTAGTGGAACGGTTGCATTTGTAAATGATTAATCAATCACTAAAACTCATTAATTCTAACTTGATGTACAATAAACCGATATAATATCTAAAGTGACACTTTTATCACGGGAACCTTAAAAAAAATTCGTTATATAGAAAATTCGCTATACAGGGTGTCCCGAAATTAAGCGGCCAAACTTTAGGAGGCGATTCTACAACTAATTTTAAGAAAAAAACTTCCTATAAACATGTGTCTGATTTCGCTTCCTAAGGGAGCTACAGCCCTTTAACTATTGTGACTAAAACTAGGTTTTTTGTCATTTATTTGAAAACGGTTGGTAATAAAGATTTGAAATTTGGTGTGAAGACTAGTACGTTTTAGATATAATTTCTCAATTTTTTTCAGATTTTTTGAAAGCTCTGAAATTTTTTGAAAGCTTTAAAAAAATCTAAAAAAAATTGAGAAATTATATCTTAAACGTATTAGTCTTCACACCAAATTTCAAATCTTTATTACAAACAGTTTTCAAATAAATGACAAAAAGCCTAGTTTTAGTCACAATATTTAAAGGGCTGTAGCTCTCTTAGGAAGCGAAATCGGACACATGTTTATAGGAAGTTTTTTTCTTAAAATTAGTTGTAGAATCGCCTCCTAAAGTTTGGCCGCTTAATTTCGGGACACCCTGTATAGAAATTCGTAATTTTGATATAAAAAAATTTGTTATTTACTTTATAGCTTTTTATTTTAACTAAAAATACGAAAAGGGATTGTTGTTAATGCGCATGTTTTACAAAAACTAAATTTGCTCCAAGTAGCAGGAATAACTTATAAGTAGACCTTATAAAAAGACTCGACAAATCTCGAATTTACGTTCATTTCTGAAAATTCTAATTACCTACCTGAGTTCTATTATTCTTTACACTAATCCAATATAAAATTCTCCGAAATTTTTAAAATTAGCCACCCATTGACTAAAATTTATGAAAGATTCATGTTAAAAAAAATCGTTCTACGGAAACTTTAATTCGTCATATGGAGTAAAAAATACATTAAAAGCGCCTTCAAGGTGAAGATTCTCAAAAAAAAATTCGTTATGGAAGTTCGTTGTAGGGAAGTTCAACTATATATCGAGTTCAAACTTTTAGTATTATGTCGAACTACAAAGAATAGGTTCGAACTTTTTATGTTTCCAACTAAGTTCGAACCTCAAAAAGTTTGGGTTCGGTGAAACTAATAAAGAGTAGGATGACATCTTTGTTTCAATATTTTGACAAGGAAAAATGAAAAATCCTTTCCTAAAAATCCGCCCTTTTGATAGTCCACCCGTGTGCAATGTACCAAATTTTGCACCTCCATTCAAAATTTCTGGTTACGCCACTGGTTCAAGTTACAATGAATGAATTTATTGGTTATCGGCAGTCTTGGAAATTTAATTAAAACAATTTAAAAGCTAAAAAAATAGTTCTAATATTTGTTAGTTGATACAGATTTTCATATTTAGTGTTCCTCGTTTCTTAAAAAACGGGTATGTTGGAAAAATTTGTGCACATCAAAACCCAATTGCACTTAAAATTTAAATGACCATTAAAGTGGTTCGGTTGGCCGTAATTCTCAGTAAATAGCAAATAAGAAAAATAATTGAAGATTGAATTATTTTTATTGCTCTTCACACTTCATAACTTCATGCCCATGGTAAAGTCGGTATACCGTTGGTTGGCTAACCGACAATGGCATTTTTGTTGAACCATGTATAATTTCGTTATTTAATCGATAGCGCGCTATAAAAAACTAGTTTATTAATGGCACTTATTAAGAAGAAAAGCTTGTCTCAAGTTGTTGGATTTGCGGTATAAATTAAATTCTAGTGAAACCCAATTTGCATAAATATGCAAGCTACTAGTAATTTGATTGGGTTGTAGAAGAGATCAGTACGTGCGAGTATATTTAAGTAATCACGTTAATAATATATTGCAGAAACGTTTTCATGGGTAATTATTTGGTTGGGTTAAGGATATACGAAGAGAACACATCGTGGAGATTATAAAATTATGCGAGCGAATGTTGTAACACATTTCTAACCGATCGGTCTAGTAAGGGAAAGTACATGACTTTTAACTTCCTGCTTGTTGGCCTATTTGTTTAAGAAGTGTTTATTATTATACTTTTTAATTTATTTATAATTGTAATGACAAATGCATATTGGTAAGTGCGACATGCGCTTTAATATCGTGGACGCTTAATGCTACAGCGCATGCTTGGAGACGTGTAAGAATATAGAATATACATGGGGCAGTACTTCACGGGAACCACGTGCTAACATAAAAGTATTCGTAATTGCCATATTCACCGCAACATAAGTTAATTAACAAAAGCGCGTCACGCACAAGTGCACGTTACATAATTGCGCTTGAGTGCGTAAAGAAGCGCCACATGCGCTTATTAAACCAAATCAAGTATCAAATTATAAAGTAAAGTTAGAAGTAGCATATGCGCATACATACCAGACTGTTATAAAAGTACGCAATATCGCTGCGCGAGTCATCAAACATCCTTTCAACTAAAGTATCCATAATAATGCGTATTATTTTTAAGTCTGTTACCGGCTACCGTATTCGTATTTACAAAACACGCGCACTGGCATCACCAAAAAGAATGTTTCGAACAGGCATTAGTCAAACGAGTCCAAAATCCGACTGTCAACTGATAAGCACTTTGTGATAATACAAATCGTTCACTTCACAGGTACAAGTCGGAAAGTGGGGACAATCTTTCCCTACTTTTTAATTCCCAACTGCTTCGTTCCATATTTGTGGCATTTGCCAAAAGCAAAAGGCTAAATCGCTGCACCGTCACTTTTAATAACGTGCGCTTTAACCGGATACGGATGCGACCTTGCAGTCTGCGCATTTTTCTAAATGCCACAAACAACCACTACTCAGCTACTAATGCGTGCGACTTATTAACTCAGAAGGCGCCACTTTATTGAAAATATTTTGGCGTAGCAGTTTCCAATACTAACAGCTAACAGCCTTGACAATTATTATTATAACGAATACCACTGCGTAAAACTCTAAGAAACCTCACGTGGTAAGTACCCAGTGACCAGTGAGTTAATCAACGGTAAAGTACCAGCTATTATTATCATCAATAGATTCTAAATTTCCTAGAAAAGAACAATTACTTCTCAACTTAGACGGCTACTGCAACAATCTCAAACTCAAATACTCTTATCAAAGGATAAGAAATGATCAATGTTAACATCATAAAATAATATTGATGATAACAACCCACTTTACATTAAAAATATTTTATTCTTATTTACACCACACAAAAAGATAACAATCAGTTTCAGAAAATCCTTTATATTTTTTGGAGTAGAACATTGGACAAAATCTAAAATACTGAGCGCTTATGGTAATTCTGGCTTATTTCATTTTTTTGTAACCAATTTATTTTAAAAGTTGGAAATTTTATCAGGGTTAGTAGTTAGTATTGGTACCTAATAAAAAAGAGTGATGGTTTGCTATTTTTGAGTAATCAAAACTTTTTCCTTGGAAATCACAAAGTAGTTGATTCCACGAATGCTAAGTATCGTCTTTGAAAAGTCATATTCCTCGCTTCCAAGAAAATAAGACCCCAAGACCAGGGTCTAGACCATTTAGGGGCCCAGGCACAAATTGTAATCACAGGTCCCTTGTACGGGCGGATTTAGCACTTAGGGGTTCTGGGTAAAAATTGCTATGGGCGGCCCGGGATACTTCAAAACTGGTCTAATCCCAAGCACTTATTTTTTTATTTTAGTTCCAATTTAGCTTTATGGGGGCCCAAAAAAACGAGGGGTACCTATTAAATCCGTCCCTTGTCTGCCATAAATAAATCGGAGTTTACTGAAAAATTCCAAGGGGAACATTAAAACAATTAAGATTTTGTAAAAATTGTAGAGGAGTGTCTCCGGTTGTGGACACACTTGCGGTTTTCACTCATAACTTTTTTTCAAGTTAATATTATGCAGTGGTATGCACACCAGTGTAAAGCTAGAAACCTTAGCTAACTTTTTTCTGAAGTAACTATACAGGGTGGGCCAACGAAAACGAAACAGACGAGTTTTGAAATAGTTAATAAAAAAATTTGATAAAATGCTCGGACAGGTCAACTTTAGTTTCGAGGGGGGCATATTTTGCAATAGAGCTGATTCAAAAATCCATTCATCCCTGCGCCCTATGGACACAACCCCTTAAATTTTAATAGGGATGGTGGGGTAAGTAATACCTCGTTGGAAAGATCTTTTTATCCAGAGTAACATACAAAAAAAAAAGTTAAATCGATCGATTCGTTTTAAAGATATTCAAAATTTAGCAAGTAGAGTTTTCATACCTTTTAAAATTGTGCTATGAACACCACGCCTTCAATTTTAAGTCTTTTGATAGGGTAAGTAATACCTCCTTGGAAAGTTCTTTTTACCACAAGTAACATACAAAAAAACAAAAGTGAAATCGATTGGTTTGTTTTAAAGAATTCAAAATAAAACAGTATTGCACATTATTTTTTATTTAACCAAACTAAACTTAACTAATCTTTTTGAAGAAAACTTAACACTTTAAAGAATCCCATCGATCCCGACACTTTCAAGGATGTTTTTATTATTTTATTAAATTTTCTAATTGAGTTCCACCAACCTCCATGTAAACGTACAAATTTTGCTCAAAGCGAATTCTTACATTTTGTAACATTTCAGCAGTAATTTTTCGGCATTCATAAATAATTCTCTGTCGTAACTCTGCTAGAGATCCTGGTTCCGTTGCGTAAATCTTACTTTTTAAATGCCCCCAAAGGAAAAAATCAAGGGGAGTAAGATCGGGAGATCGCGGCGGCCACTCCAAAGGTCCTCTACGCCCAATCCATTGCCCAGGAAACGTCGTATCCAAGAATTCCCTAACAGGCCGTGTGTAATGAGGAGGGGCTCCGTCTTGTTGGAAAATCAGATGGTCTTCTAAATAACGATCGTCATTTTCGATAATATCGTCAAGAAATGGATGAACAAAGTTTTGAAGTAGATCCAAGTACATATCCCCTGTTAGATTGCCATCTAGAAAATAAGGACCAATAAGACGGTCTCCAAAAATTCCAACCCACACATTCAATTTTTGAGGAGTTTGAGTGTGAACTTCATGAAATACCCTAGGATTCTCATCTGACCAATATCGACAATTATGACGATTAACGGTTGAGTTTAAGAAAAAAGTGCACTCATTGGAAAAACAGATATTATAAAGATAATTTTCATCAGCAATAATCCGTTCCGTCACCACCTCACAAAATTGCAGTCGCCTAACAAAATCATCTTCATTTAACTCATGAATTAAATGAATTTTATAGGGATGATATTTGTGACCTTTCAATATTCGGCGAATGGTTGTTCTGCTGATGTTAGTCACAGTCTCCAGTTTTCTTGTGCTTAAAGTTGAACTTGTTCCAAAACACCTATTTCAACGACCTCATTTCTTATTGGACGAACATTACCAGGATCGCGTTTCTTATTACCAACAGAACCAGTATTTTTAAATCTTGCAACCAACTCCAGAACGTATTTTCGGTTACAATGTTTGTTTGGATGTTGTTCATTAAATAAATTAGATGCACGATGAGCATTCTCATCGTTTTTAAAATAAAAAGTGATTAATTCAACCCTTTCTGGAATTGTATATACCATTGCTAGCAGAAGCTTTTACAGAAGTTCACAAAATTTTAAATGTTGATTTCTAATAATTAGTCATAAACAGTTTTAACACGATGAAAATCACCACTAATACAAAATACAACTGATAAAAAGAATCTCAATGTGGTTATAAATCGTTTGATGTTTTGCATTGTTTTGTTCCAGATGTTACAAAATTTTAAACAATTCCTCGAATAAATTTAAATTTGTTTTTTAAATCTCTCTTTTATAGAAAATGAAAATAAATTGCGTTTTACATGTTTTTGTATGTTACTTTGGGTTAAAAGATCTTTCCCAGGAGGTATTACTTACCCTATCAAAAGACTTAAAATTGAAGCCGTGGTGTTCATAGCACAATTTTAAAAGACATGAAATCTCTACTTGCTATATTTTGAATATCTTTAAAACGAATCGATCGATTTAACTTTTTTTTTATATGTTACTCTGAGTAAAAAGATCTTTCTAACAAGGTATTACTTACCCCACCATCCCTATTAAAATTTTAGGGGTTGTGTCCATAGGGCACAGGGGTGAATGGATTTTTGAATCACTTCTATTGCAAAATATGTTCCCCTCGAAACCAAAGTTGACCTGTCCGAGCGTTTTTTAAAAATTTTTTATTAACTATTTTAAAACTCGTCTGTTTCGTTTTCGTTGGCCCACCCTGTATAGATCATTTTTGGAAAAAAAAATGTATCCGGTTATGGACACCCTTGTAAAATCGCTTAAAATCTTAAAAATATGAAGTAAAAAAATGCATATAAATTTAAAAAAAAAGAGGAAGGCCATATGTCTTGGCAGTCAATTTAATGGACTGCTTATCCTTTAAACAGCGGCCGATTTTTTCGGTGTCGACATGGCTAAAAATATAGGTACAAAAATTCATAAAAACACTGTTAAAATTTGTTACGTTAACGATATTTGACAGTTTTTTGGCCAAACACGCGCTTTAAACGCAAAAAACAATGGTGTCCACAACCGGGTACATTAGGGTGACCAACCGTCCGGGTTTCCGAGGACATGTCATCTTTTTTAGTATGTCCTCCTACGTCCTCGCGGGTTTTTTTATATTGTCCTAGTTTTGTATATGGATGGAAAATAAAAAATGCGATTTTTAATGTTTTTTGGTTGTGAGCTTTGAACATTACTGTGATTTTTTTGTATATTTTTTTGTGAAAAATAAATGAGTTTAAATGTCCTCGTTTTGTCCTCTTTTACAAAATGGGAATTGTCCTAGATTTCTCGTCTTTTGTCCTAGTTGTTCAGAAAAATAATTTGTCACCCTAGGGTATATGAGGGTGACCACAACTGGAAATGGTAGCCATTTTTCTTTTGTTCAGCAAATTAACACAAAACAAACATTTTAGTAGAACTTGATATCACATCACAAAGTACACTAAATATACTGCATCACAAACAAGGGTGGATATCTCGCATATAAAAAGTTTTGCCCCTATGTTTCACGGGGAATCTACGCGATGGCGCTGTTTTATTAGTTTTTTAGGCAATTTTATTTACAATCCTTTATACTTCCCCTTAATCAAAAAAATATAAAATAAAATCTTACGATGATTTGGATAAATTATTCAAGTACCTACTAAAAAGTAAAGAGGAAATATCCCATTTATTTTGAAATGTAACTTTACTTTTCATTATAGTCTAAAAATATTTATAGTAATCTATGGAAGCAAATGTCACCGTCATACTTCTGTTTGTGCATACATAAAATGTTTGTGATTTTGCTCCTATTTTTTAAGACTTTTCGGTGTGTGTTTTTGTGTTAAAATTAAAGTATTATGGCCTTATATTCAAAGAACTATTTACAACTTCTTTAAGTGACTTGCAACAGTTAAAAAGAAAGTATCCCAACTATACTTGAACTCTGCGAATATCACCAGTGCTTTTTTAAACTATTTTATTATTGAAATTAAATACCTATTAAACATTTTGTAAGTATCCATAAGATGTAAATATGTTAAGTAGTAAATAGGCAAAAACATAAATAAATATTAACCCTTTAATTATATTTTTTTCTTTTCGTTAAAACAGAAAAAAGTTACTTCTTATTAAATATTGTAAACTACAATGTTTAACAAAGAGGGAAGATTAAATAAATGTTTAAATATTTGAAAATTATTTAAATTTACCGTTACTTGTCAAAAGTGCGGGGGGAATCTACGCGATGGCGCTAGTTTTGCGGTCCGAAAATTTTGTGTCCCAGATAGCCATCTATTTTATCTATGATCACAAAGTGTAACGCTCACCTCTTTGCGATGTATTGCTTCGATTTATCGCACTTGGGAAATGAAAAATATTAGAAACGTGAAACGCTTCAAAATTTTCATGATTTTTTTTTGTTTGCTCGCAAAAAGAAACTATATGCGTCTTCACGCTTTGGTATTTGCTCAGATTACGTGAAGTGTCAAACTACAAGTTTGACATTAATCAGTTTCGCCGCAGCTATAAACTATCAAAAAATAGCTTAGGGTCACTTAGGGTTGCTTAGGGTGTCCACAACCGGAGACATTCCCCTACTATTTTACTTGTTGAAGTTATACAATTTGTAAAAAATAATAACGTGAGCTAGAATTAATTTTGCGGTTGATTTGAATAAATTAAAGAATTCTGGAAAAGTGAAACCGGGTTTATTGATAAATTCTAAGGGGAAATTTTCTAAAAATTGCACTATTTAACTTGTTGAACTGCAAGATGATTTTTAAAAATTTATAAAAAATATCCACGTGAGCTAAAATTTATTTTTCGCTTGATTTGAATAAATTATAGAATTCTGCAAACAATAATCCGAGTTTGTTGAAAAATTCCAAGGGGAACCATAAAAAAACTGAAATTTTGTAAAATTTTACTATTTTACTTGTTGAAAAAAAAATAATTAAGTGAGCTACAATTAATTTTGCAACCGATTTTAACAAATTAGAGAATTTTACAAAAAATAAACCAGAGTTTATTGAAAAAATTCGAGAAGAACATTAAATAAATTGAGATTTAATAAAAATTGCACTATTTTACTTGTTGAAGCTGTAAAATGTAAAATGATTTCAAAAACTTTATAAAAAAAATAAAAAAGCAAGCTAGAATTATTTTTGGGATTGGTTGGAATAAATAAGAGAATACATAGTTTGTTGAAAAAATCCTAGGAGGACATTAAAAAAATTGAGAGTTTGTAACAATTGCATTATTTTACTAATTAATGCTATAAGATGATTTTTAAAAATTTATAAAAAAATAACCAAGTCAGCTAAAAATAATTTTATTTAAATATACTAGAGACTTCTGTAAAAAATAAATCTGAGTTGGTTGAAAAATTCCAAGGGAAACATTAAAAAAATTGAGATTTTATAAAAATTGCACTTTTACTTGTTGGGGTTGTAAAATTATTTTAAAAAATTATAAAAAAATAACTAAGCTAGCTAGAATTAATTTTGCGGTCGATTTGAATAAATTAGAGAATTCTGAAAAAAAGAAATAACCCGAGATTGTTGTAAAAAACCAAGGGAAACATTAAAAAATTGAGATTTTCTAAAAATTTCACTATTTTACTTGTTGAAGCTGTGAAATGTTTTTTAAAAAATTATAAAAAATAATCAAGTAAGCTATAATTAATTTTGTGGTTGATTTGAGTAAATTACAGAATTCTGCAAAACATAAACTCGAGTAAGTTGAAAGGGGGGAAATTAAAAAAAAAATGTAAAAATTACAATAATTACTTGTTGAAACAGTAAAATGATTTTTAAAAATTTATAAAAAAAATAACTAAGTGAGCTAGAATTAATTTTGCGGTCGATTTAAATATATTTGAGAATTCTGCCCAGGGTCGGATTTAACACTTGGGGCAAAAATTGTTATGCGGACCCCGGGTTTCATCCCGAAATGTTAGTTATTTTTAATTTTTTTTTAAGTTGCAATTTAGTTTTCTTTGGGGCCTCAATAAGAGAAGGGGCAGGGAGCCCTGGGCTACAGCCCTATTAGGGCGTATATAAATCCGCCCCTTGTTCTTTTTTAACCTGTTCATTTAAAATTCTTATTTTTACAGAAAAATTGGTATAATTTAATTCTACTTTGTTATATTTTTTATCATTTCTGTTTATATATTTTTTTATAATGGGATCTGGGCAAAATTAAAATAAATAATTTATTAAAAAATTTTCGAGCCCTAGGCAAGTGCCTACTTTCCCTAGTGGAAAACGCGACCTTGGCCAGGAGTGATGAACATGGAAAACGCTTTCATCGTTAAAAAATTTGAAGGAAGTGTTATCAAGACAGATGAGAGTCAGACACCGGACATGCATACTGATTAATATTGGTCACTTTTAAGGAATATTTAAAAAAATACTAAAAGAAGTTCGATATAGTTTTAGTACATTTTAGAAAAAAAAATAACACTTTTTATAAGAAAACCGGATGTTATAAGACTATTTTATTTAACGCCCTTTACTCTTTATTTAGCTCAGGTCGAGGAACAATTAGTTGCCTATTATTACTTATTTCATAATTTGAATTGACGAACAGAAAGCCAATAAAAGTTAATTTAAGATTATTAATTTCATAAAATTAGCTAGTTTGAAAAATATTTGGGATGTATACAGATTGTCCCAATTTGAATTGTCTTCCATGTGTATCTTTGTTATTAATAAAGTAACCGTCAACTGGGGTAACTTTGGCCCAAATCTTGGAAAAAGATAGTTTGATTTTTGATGTCCTGTTAGTTACCAACTTTCAATTAAGAGGATAGAGAGTCAAATTAAATTGCAGCAAATTTAGCGGTTTATTTTGCAAGGATTGTATCAATATGGATACAGATACAAAAAAAAGAAAAATTGAATGTGAAAGTAGAATTATTTCTTAAGGGCCGTAGAAAGCGATATTTTTTGTATTTTAACTTTAAATACCTCAAAATATAATCTCCAATAATGCAAAATAATTGAGTTTTTAACGTTCTATTTTTACAGCTATAATGATTTTTAAATTTTCTTCTTCGAGGGCCCTAGAATATACTATTATTTAACTAAGGCAAAAAGAAAACTTAAAAAAATGTCAAAGATGCGGTTGTAATTTGTGTAAAATGATACCCATTTTTACAGTAAAATTTACTGATATTCGCTTCAATGTTTAAAGAATTTGCTTATTAATGATAGATTCTTTTTTCCATTGTTTGGGACATCATTTTAGGAGTAAATAAAGTCTGCTAACTTGCGGGGATTAGTTACTAATATTTCTCGACATATTTGACTCTTGCAGTTTTTTATCAGAAATATTTTTTAATTAATGAAATAATATATGTCTGTTTTTTTATCTTTTATCTTCGGAATGGCTCGCAATTTTTGATAATTTTAAATGGCAACTAAATTAGCATAAAAAACTGCAAAACATTGCCTAAATAACCAAATCTGTAACTTTATTATTAACAAATTATTGTAAAAGTAAGGAAATCCACTAAAAAGTACTAAAGGTAAAGGTGAATGATTCAACTCCCAACTTTTCAACTATTGAAAAGTTGGGAGTTGAATCATTCACCTTTACCTTTAGTAATTACTCTCCCAAATCATCGTCAAGTTCTCAAAAAAGTAAAAAAGTAATTTTTTCTACAAACGTGTAAAAGGCACTTTTGACATACATGACAAACGTTAAAAACGTCATTTTATTTTTTGACAAGTGTACAAAGTAACACCAGTGTAGAAAGTAAATTACTTTCTACACTAGTGCAGAAAGTTCATAAAAAAACCCTGTTATTATTATTTATTATTATTTCATAAATTTTATTAATATTATTCATTTGTAGAAAAAATATCGTATGATGTCCGTGTAATTAAATAACTATTGTTGTCAAAAAACTGCTATGGAAGTTATACAAAATATTATGGTATTAAACTAAAGAACCAAAGTATCCAGAATATTCAAGTCAAGTCAAACCATTTTAATCACTAATCACAGACATGCAGATAAGATTAGGGGTTTTTATCTTTATGCATTCCATTCAATTTCAAAGCTTCGATATTAATTTTCAAAACAGTTAATCATTAAAATTTTAATTATTGTACAAAATTAATTTTTGGTGTATGTGGGCTAAATTACATCAACTATAAATTAAAAAATACAATAAAAAAGTTGTTCATAATTAATTATTATTAATAAATTGTCCAAAACTTTTGTCACCGCTATTATTGATATTGAGTTTTATCTTATCATGGCGATATGATTCTAAAACTCGTATTCTAAGAAAAACTACAAAAAAACTATTTTTGTTCCATAAAAACCCAAAGTTAAACTAACATTTTGCTAATATTTATGGTAATACGTAATCCTTTTAACTAACTCCTAGGTCTAGGTCAAGTTTAAACTATTTTTAGACTATTTACGGAAGCTACAATTTTGATTAACTATTTTTTAGAAGGGAAAATTTCTGAGATTTTCTAAAAACAACGGTAATATTTAATCTTGGATTTTTCCAAAATCAAATAATCTAATTTTGCACATAATTGGTTATTAAATGGACATCTAAAACCTTAAAAACTCTGGAAATATGATTTTATCTGAATCTAGGTGTAAGTTAAATGTTTGTTAAATTTGTCAAAATCGATGAAAAAATATCGTAAATTGAACACAAATTTAATTAAATTATTAAAATACATACACGGTGTCTCGCTTTTTTACAGCAATTTTTTAAAATGTTGAACCAAAAGTTTCCTATGAAGTAATATTTTTTTCGACGTCTTATAAAATTATAGTCAAACCAAATTTTAATAATTTTTGTGGGTATCGTAAAATTTTTATTGCTATCATTTTTTTAAGTTAAATATATACAATTATACAATTCATATTTATTATTTACAACAACAATATGTAACAACAAACATAAAAAATTATAATAATAAATAATAACAATAATAAAATTAACCAATCCGGCAGATAAAATTTGGTTTAAGAATGATTAATAACAAATAAAGAAAAGAAAGTATACAGGGTGTCCCAGATCACCCGTACCAACTCTTTATTTTGAAAACCCTTTGTTGTATGTTGATAATAAAAAAAATTACCCAAAGTGAACCTAAAGAATCTTTTGGTTTAATTCCTAAATTCCTAAACAAACCGGAAGTACCCGAAACCGGAAGTAATTTTAATGGCAACCCAGGTACAGGTATGGTATTGTTTCCTTACCTTTCCAAAAATACCACGCTCAACCTAGGTTGATATTTAAATTTCAAAGTAATTCTGGTTTCGGATACTCCCGGTTTGTTTTGGAAATTATTGAAAAGTATTTGTTATCATTATTAAATCGGATGTAGGAGTTAACCAATCAATATTAAATAAATCAATAAAATCAACTCTGCTTTCCAATTTGTTTTGCCCAATTAATTAACATCATAGCCTGTTTTTAAACCAAGATGATTTTATGGGTGGGTGGGTATATTTCTGACGCCTTTTGTAAAAAAAGCAATTTGGTCAGAACGAAAACCAAATAGATTTACTTTAACTAAAAAAATATTGAAAAAAAAGTAAATTATACATGGGTGGTGTGAATTTTAGGTCACCAATTTTTGTCAAAAATTACAAAATCACTAAGTACATTAAAGTTCCGTTAATCCGGATCAATTAAAACTGGCTCGATTCGGCTTAATGAAAAATCCGGATTACTGGAATAATATTAAAATAATTGAACAAAGGCATAATATATGTTAAAAATATTATTATAACAAGAATTAAACATATTTTCAAGAAAAAATAAATAGAAATAACCTTTTACAAGATAATAATGTAATTGAAAAAAAAACGAATATAAATTTAAATTTTGTTTAAAAAATCTGCGTGGCCTTTTGGTCCTGAAACTAAAAGTTCCGGAACACAAGGCATACGATCCGGATCTGGGTATACGTGATTGATCCGGATTACAAGGTTGTACAGTATGTAAATTTTTAATTTTTTAATTTTGTCAGGATTACAAGGTACAGTATATAAATTTTTAATTAGCGGAATTTTATTGTAATTATATTTTAACCAATGTACGTTTAATTAAAAAAATATGATAAATAAGGTAAATAAAATTTTTAATAAAAAATCACAAAGATAAATATAAGTACTTAAATATAAATTTTTTTTTCAGTTTTTGATGTTTTTTTTTTCCTAGATAAGACCTATTAAGATTGTGTTTTTTACGGTTTTTGAAAATTATTCATATTCTCAGTAAATCAGGGAAAAATTTGAAACTGTAGCTCTTTTCCTTCACTTACTTCTAAACCGTAAAGAGCATGGTTTTTTACCATCGGCGGGTGAACAGTTATAAAATACTTGTGATTCGATCAGGTGTCATTATAGCCTACTTGACAAACAATACACCCGTTTTGTCAAACCGAATAGCCTATTTGACCTACTTGACTACCTATGCTCAGAACTACTTATCATAGGAGTAACTTCAGAAGGTTTTAAAAGCGATTTCGAATGGTTTGTCATATTTGGACCAACCACGTTCGAATGACAAATCTCCATCTCTTTCTATTCTATCAGCTGCTTTCAACTCTGACATTTGCCAACGGCTTAACTAAATTTGCAAAAACTAAACTTTACTTTTGCGATTTTAACACATTTTAAGAACGAAAAACGAACGGAACACCCAGGGCCGCATCTAGATCTTTTCGGGCCCTAGGCACAAATTTTAATCTCCTCTTGTAGGGGCGGATTTGGCACTTGAGGGTCCTAGGCAAAAATTGCTATGGGGGCCCCGGGATACCACAAAATTGGTATAATCCCAAAATATTATCACTTCATTTTAATTTTTTTTAAGTTGCAATTTAGTTTTCTGGGGGCCACAAAAAAAAGAGAGGTCCTATTAGACCGAATATAAATCTGTTCCTGTTCTGCCAGAAATATTTCCGAGTTTATTGAACAATTCCAAGGGTAACATTAAAAAAATTAAAATTTCGTAAAAATTGCACTTGTTGAAGTTTTTAAAAATTTGTAAAAAAATAATTTTGTGGTTAATTTGAATAAATTAAAGAATTCTGCAATAAATGAAACCGACTTTATTGAAAAATTCTAAGGGAAACATTAAAAAGAAATGAGATTTTCTAAAAATTACACTATTTAACTGTTTGAAGCTGCAAGATAGATGATTTTTAAAAATTTATATAAAAAATAACCACGTGAGCTAAAAATAATTTGTCGGTTGATTTGAAAAAATTAGTGAATTCTGCAAAATAATAATCCGAGTTTGTTGAAAAATTCCAAGAGGAACAATAAAAAAACTAAAATTTTGTAAAAATTACACTAATTTTACTTGTTGACGCTGTAAAATGATTTAAAAAAAATTATAAAAAAATAAATGAGCAAGCTAGAATTAATTTTGTGTTTGATTTGAATAAATTAGAGAATTCTGCAAAAAAATAAACTCGAGTCTGTTGAAAAAAATCCAAGGGGAAAAGTAAACAAATACGATTTTATAAAAATTGCAGTATTTGACTTGATGATTTTTAAAAAATTATAAAAAAATTACCAAGAGAGTTAGAATAAATTTTGCGGTCGATTTGAATAAATTAGATAGTTCTGGAAAATAGAAACCCGAGTTTCCAAGAACATTACAAAAATGAGTTTTTGTAAAAATTGCACTATTTCACTTTTTGAAGCTTTAAAGTGATTTTTAAAATATTATAAAAAAATAACTAAGTGCGCTAGAATTAAAATTAATTCTGCAAAATTGCAGTCGATTTAAGTATATTTAAGAATTCTGCCCAGGGACGGATTTAGCACTTGGGGCCCCGGGATACTACAAAACTGGTCTCATCTCGAAATGTTAGCAGTTACTTTTTATTTTTTTAAGTTGCAATTTAGCTTTCTTGGGGGCCAAAAAGAGAGGGGGCCCTGGCCTTCAGCCCTATTATTTGACCGTATATAAACCCGCCCCTGGCACTTTGTACTTTTTAAAAACATGATGATTTAAACTTCTTATTTTATAGAAAAATTTGTTATTATTTAATTCTACTTTGTTATATTTTTTTATCATTTCTGTTTATACAGGGTGAATCAGACCACTCCTAACAGCCTTTTATCTCGAAAACAGTTTGTCGCACGTAGATAGAATAAAAATTTTAATTACCAAAGTGGACTCAAAGAATCCATTGGTGCACTTATTATTTTCTGAAACAAACCGGAAGTGCCCGGAACCGGAGGTAACTTTGATTTTTTAAATGGCAACATAGGTCGAGTATGGTATCGTTTGAAAGGTCTTTTAAAAAGAAACAATTTTTATTAAAATATTTTTTTAATATCTTGCATAATTAACAAATTAAACGAAAAAACATAAACAAACAAGTGACAAATGGTTTCTTAAATTATGGAAAAATTAAAACACTACCATCATCTTCAATATGGGTAAGGGTAGAGGCAATTTTGAATTTTAAATGGAAACTTGTAACTTTGGCATTTTTCTTTTCGTTTGTTAAAAATAATTAACTTTTTTAGGTTATATTTTCCTTATTTCAAAAAATAAAAAAAAGTTGATTATTTTTAACGAATAAAGCGATAATAACTGAAAAAAGGAGTTTCTATTTAAAAAAATCTTTCTTGCCCATTTGCCGATGATGGTAACGATTTAATTTTTACCTTTAAGAGACCTATGATCACTTATTTGCACATTTTTTTTCGTTTAATTTGTTAATTATGCAAGATATTACATAAATATTTTAATAAAGGTTGTTTCTTTTTAATAGACCTGTCCAACGATACCATACTCGACCTATGTTGCCTTTCGAAATTTCAAAGTATGGATTCCTTGGTGCACTTGTTATTTTCCGCAACAATCCGAATTTGCCCGGAATCGGAAGTTACTTTGAAATTTCAAAAGGCAACATAGGTTGAGTATCGAGTATGGTATCCTTGGAAAGGTCTTTTAAAAAGAAACAACTTTTATCAAAATATTTATGTAATATCTTGCATAATTAACAAATTAAACGAAAAAAAATATGCAAATAAGTGACCATTTGTCTCTTAAAGGGAAAAATTAAATTGATACCATCATCGGCAAATGGGTAAGAGAGATTTTTTTAAATAGAATTTTTTTTTGCAGTTATTATCGCTTTATTCGTTAAAAATAATCAACTTTTTTTTATTTTTTGAATTAAGGAAAATACATAATCTAAAAAAGTTGATTATTTTTAACAAGTAAAACTTAAAATGCAAAAGTTACAAGTTTTCATTTAAAATTCATAATTGCCTCTACCCTTACCCATAATAAGGATGATGGTAGTGTTTTAATTTTTCCATAATTTAAGAAACCATTTGTCACTTGTTTGCTTATGTTTTTTCATTTAATTTGTTAATTATGCAAGATATTAGAAAAATATTTTAATAAAAGTTGTTTCTTCTTAAAAGACCTTTCAAACGATACCATACTCGACCTATGTTGCCATTTAAAAAATCAAAGTTACCTCCGGTTCCGGGCACTTCCGGTTTGTTCCGGAAAATAATAAGTGCACCAATGGATTCTTTGGGTTCACTTTGGTAATTAAAATTTTTAATCTATGCATGTGCGACAAACTGTTTTCGAGATAAAAGGCTGTTACGGGTGGTCTAACTCACTCTGTATATTTTTTTTATAATAGGATCTGGGCAAAATGAAAATACATAATTTATTAAAAAATTTCAAATACGGGCCCCCTAAATTTGCGGGCCCTAGGCAAGTGCCTACTTTGCCTAGTGGGAAACGCGGCCCTGGGAACACCCTGTATACATAGTATAAATTTTTATATCCATGATATGAAAATAATAGTCATTGTTTGACTTATCTTTAGAAAAGAATTTAAAAATGTAACGATGTTTAAGCCTTGACAACATTAATGCAAACTTCATTTATTTAAATTTAGTTCCTTGATTGATCTAGGTTCAAATTGCCTAAACCTCATTACTCATATACCACAGTTATTATTCAGCGAAGTGGAAATATTATCAGGAAATCGATTAAAGTGATATCCAAACTTATGATGACTGTTGGAAGAGGAGATTAAAGAGATGCAAGTTAGTAAAACCAACTTTCAACTTACTACCGAGTATTTTTAAATTCATATTTTTAAAAATGCCCCGGCGATTCCACCATTTTAAGATATTTGATGTACAACGTGAATTTTATACCAAACTACCTCAAATTAAATGTCAATATTTTTAAACATAGTTAATAATGTTTAATTAATATTTTAGAATCATGTTTTTTATTAGGTTTATAAAAATTTTGTAATTTGGATATAGCAATCAAGTTGTAATTAGTAATGAAATTATTAAAGACTAATTGTTTCCATTTGTGGTCATTTATGTGGCGTAAAAAATTCTATAATAAACTAGTTGTGTGTTTATGTTCATTGAGCGCCACCGACAGTTATTATGATTGCGATTGCTCACATAATTCTCGTTTGTCAATCGAAATGACTAATCTTGGAATTCAGCGTTCAAATGAATTGTGTAATAATGGCAAAATTCAGCATTCTAGTTGACCCTATTGAATAGTTATTGAACAAGAGATGAGTTATGATGGGGGCGGCAGCGCCAAACGATAATTCACTGCCCACGTGTTGCGCGTCGCAAATTATCAATCTCATTTACAAAACATTGCGTATCGATCCAAAATGGTCGAGAGAAAACAATGGATTTGTAGAGTTAGAAAAAATATGGTTTTTGGGGATTATTTTTTGGGCGCGGGGAAGATTGAGGGTTTTTGGTAGAATTTTGGGTGGAAGGCTTTGGGGTTGGGGCGCGTCGCGTGATGTTACAGATGGGATGCGTGATGTGATCCATATGGGATGAGAAGTACTCACTTTTTGGATGATGTAGCAACGGGGGTTGAACGCCGTGCAGATGTAGGTCCCGTTTACGTCGAGACAAGCAGTTAAAGGGTCAGGCAAGGACTTGCCACCACCGCGGCCTTTCCGAAAGGGCATTTGTAAACACGGAGCGGCAACCGCCACTCACCATGCCGACCTGTTGAGTCCGGATACTGCCAGCTGATTGCAGTAGGGCGCCGACGCCACTCGCGCTCCGCTGCCTACGGCGCGGCGGGTGGGCGTCGCAATTGATAAATGCTGTTTCATTAACAGGATTACACAGTACGTTCGACGTTTGTTTCTCAAACTTTTGCATGTTTACCATTTTTTTATTGCAACTTTAATTAAACTCCTACGCCTACGCACTAAAAACTTCTATAATTAAATTACAATTTCTTTCAAAACAACACCAAATTAATTCAATTACACCCTCGTACAACATTCTACAACCGCTACTTAACTTTACAAGACATCACCTCTTCCATATTGTGTACAATATCAACAATCAACAAAGTTCCAAATTCAAGAAACCCCAAATTACCAGCGAGATATTAGCAATAAAACTTCCAGCAATAAAAATTTTACATGTAATTCTCCATAAGAGGTTTTTCTTAAATAACTTACATTCTATTTAAACTGGAACAAAACAATGTACATCATTTCAAAGCTACATTCAAGAGGATTGCACAGGTATAATTGGCTTTGCTTGTTCGTTCCGATTTACCTAATAATCAGGAAATCAGGGCAAAAACAAAAACCCTTCCGAAAAATTCATTGAAAATAAAAATTAAGTCAGAATAAAGTTTAACCACTCAAATGAAAGAATTTTTCCTCTAGATTAACGTGGTGTAGGTGGTTTTGCTTGTTCGTTTCAATTTAATCAAAAAAACGCAAAAAACTTACTTTTTATGACATTTTTCTATAAAAATTTATGTTTAAACTTGAATACAATTTTCTGCACGCGTTGCATAAAAAAGCTAATTTTACCCAAAGATAGATAATTTGATTCTGAATCCAGATGTATAAGCCACTTTGCTTTTTCGTTAGGATTTAATTAGCAATCGAACCGGGAATAAAATTCTACGCTGCAAATTTCAAGAAATTTCTAACAATAACAATCATTTTTATTATCAGATAAAAAAGTTTGACCACTCAGAAGAACATTTTTCCTGTAAATTAACATGGTGTGTGTGGTTTTGCTTGTTCGTTTCGATTTAATCAAAAAACCACAAAAAACTTACTTTTTATGACATTTTTTCATAAAACTTTATGTTTAAACGTGAATAGAATCTTCTGCAAACGTTGCATAAAAAGTTAATTATACCCAAACATAGAAATTTCTAAATTATTCGAAATTTCTTAAAATTTGCAGCGTAGAATTTTATTGCTGGTTCGATTGCTAATGAAATCCTAACGAACAAGCAAAGTGACATATACACCTGGATTCAGAATTAAATTATCTATCTTTGGGTATAATTACCTTTTTTATGCAACGTTTGCAGAAGATTCGATTCATGTTTAAACATAAATTTTTATGCAAAAATGCCATAAAAAGTAAGTTTTTTGTGGTTTTTTGATTAAATCGAAACGAACATTCATTTGAGTGGTCAAACTTTATTCTGACTTAATTTTTATTTTCAATGAATTTTTCGGTAGGGATATTGTTTTTACCCTTATTATTAGGTAAATCGGAACGAACAAGCAAAGTCAATTATACCTATGCAATTCTCTTGAATGTAGCTTTCAAATGATGTACATTGTTTTGTTCTAGTTTAAATAGAATGTAAGTTATTTAAAAAAAACCTCTTATGGAGAATTACATGTAAAATTTCTATTGCTGGAAGTCTTATTGCTAACATCTCGCCGATTAAAGAATACTGATGAAACCGGAAGTGGTCTCAACTTTTTTATTTCAATTGGTACCATATAAACTTTTTTAGAGTATCATACGATATACTCAAAGGAAGAAAAAGGATCGAAGATAATTAGGGTGACCATAGGGTGACCAGACGTCCTGTTTTCTCAGGACATGTCCTGTTTTTGACTGAGGCGGGGATGTCCTGGGTAGTTTTTAAATCTTGTCCTGGTTTTCAATCTGCATTTTATTTTTTCATTTTATGTACCAAGAAGAAAAAAAGATCGCTATTAATAAGTTACAGTTTTCTACTTGAAAGAGTATAAGAATGTATAGTAATATTCAAAGAAAAGTAAACATTTACAATCATACTGATTATGTTTCTTTATTTATAAAAACGCCCTGGTTTTAAAAGTTTCAAATGTCCTGGTTTATCAAATGGATATCCTAGTTTCATGAAAATAATTCTGGTCACCCTAGGTGACCAAAAGTCCCGGTTCCTAAACATTAGTTCCAGCGTCCCGAGAATGCCCTATTTTGTCCCGGTTTCTAATAAAAATTATTCCTTTGCTAAAACAGAATATCGACAGCAACTAGGATATTGGTAATTTTAAGAACACGCTCGCCCTCTGGTGGCAAAAATATGAACTTCTATATTCAGTACTTACTTTTTCGATTTAATGCATTTTGGTACATGTTTTTTGAGCTTTACTTTAAATTATAAATCTATTTGTGTTTTGTTAAATATGTAGTTATAAGGTAAAATAATGCATTTTAAAGACAATTTTTGACACTGGCAAGTACCGAATATCCTCCATTTATAGCGCCATCTATACGTAGTTAAAATTCCCAATAGTTCTACACCTTTTATTTCAAATATTATGTAAAATAAGTGTACGGTCTTTTTGCACTCAATTATAAATCACCCTGTATACAGTCTGCTAGTTCTATGAAGTATTTACAATACAAACAAGAACGCAATAGGTATAATTAACCCATGTTCGTAAGCAAAAACTGCCCTTTCTTATAGGGTCCTAAGAGTACTGGGTACATATTTTCTAACTTTTTCAATCAGGAGAATTGTATTTCGTCTTTTACACTTTACTATCGACATTTCATCCCTCTTTTTTCGCATGCGAATAAAAGTTCATGTGTTATTATACAGGGTGATCATTTGAAAATGATACAACCTAAACAGGGTTTGCTCCTCACTCGGTTTTTGGTACAACACCCTCCCTCCCTGAAGTCTGATGTCAAGGATTTCATCATATCTACAGGGTGATTTTTTTAACCTGGAAAATGGAATTATCTCGAAAAATACGCATCGCACAGAAAAATTTGCCAGGTCGAAACTTTATGGTCTAAGAAAACAAATTTTATGGATCAAATACATCTTTAATTTTACTTCCGGTTTATCAGGAAATGGCACCCACTTTCTTATTTTAAATGTAAACCCCTAATTTTTTCAACGTAAAATCAAACATTGGTTAGTTTTAAGTATGTTTATGACAAAAAAATATTTTTTTTCAAAACTTTAAGAAAAAATTTTAAATTTTTTTTGGCAAAAAATTTGAGTAAAACCTACAAAAAATATTTTTAAATAATACAAATACGTAAAATAAATTATAATTTATAAAACACTATCCGTCGTTCTTGAGATATTATTTTTTTTAATTTTTACTCAAATTTTTTACCAAAAAAAAATTTAAAATTTTTTCTTAAAGTTTTGAAAAAAAATATTTTTTTGTCATAAACATATTTAAAACTAATCTTTGTTTGATTTTACGTAGAAAAAATCAGGGGTTTACATTTAAAATAAGAAAGTGGGTGCCATTTCCTGATAAACCGGAAGTAAAATTATAGATGTATTTGATCCATAAAATTTGTTTTCTTAGATCATAAAGTTTCGACCTGGCAAATTTTTCTGTGCGATGCGTATTTTTCGAGATAATTCCATTTTCCAGGTTAAAAAAATCACCCTGTATATATGTCATGGCATGGATGCCTAGAGGAGGATATTATCCTTATATTATGAGAGATGAGACTCCACAGAATTCACTGAGTCTAATCAGGGCCCGGTTCAATTTTTTTACGCCATGGGCAACTCATACATACAATATGTTCAAATAAAAGTAAAGGAAGAAAAAGGATAGAACATAATTAAGGTAACCAGAAATCCCGGTTCGTAAGAATTTTTTCTGGAGTCCCGAGAGAGCCCTCATTTGTCCCACGGTTTCTAAAAAAATTGTCTCATTGCTAAAACAGAATATTAATAGGTACTGGGATAGTTCTACACGTTGGTTGGCCATGTTACTTGCCGCAAGAAGAATTATAGACTTTTATCCAGGACTTATATCTTTTTTTTTCGAAAATCTCATGTCCAATTTTAATAAAATAATTAAAATAATTTTTGAAAACCCTGCTTTAGAAGTATGGGTGCTTTTTTCAATAAACCAACTACAGATATTTTAACAAAGTACAGTCGAACTTCCATAACTTGAACTTCTATAAGTCGAATTTTTCCATAACTCGAATTTTTTTTGTAATAAAAATATTCGTTTTTAACTTTGCGAAATAATTTCTATATCTCGAATTTTTTTTAAAGTACCTTGAAGATTTGAGGTTTAACTGTGTATTAAAAATTGAAGGGCAACATATCTCAATAATCGAAGTCTCATCAACTTTAAATGCTTTCAAAAATCAGTTGATTGGACGGAGAATAAAAATTTATTAGATCGGAATATCAATTCCGATATATTAATTTGTATCGACAAGTAATCTTGTTGATGAGATAGACATCTCATCAACAAGAGACCTATACTCAAAAAAATTTATACAGCAGTTGATGATTATTTTAGTACAGCCATTAAGTTATTTAGAGAAATGGGGACACTTTTAAATATTGTTCAATTTTTCAGTGGGTTTTACTAAAGACACTATCCAACTGGTCTGATGTCTGATATCAAAAAATAAATAGACCTAATCAAAGATGCTGTATTGAAAAATGACGAAAAAGAAATAACTTTTTGAACATTTAGATGAAAATTTTATTCCTTGTCAACAAACAAATCTATACTGATTGAATTTGGTTTTAGTATTCCTGCAACAAATAGTGCAATTAAAAGAGCTTTTGGTCAGATGATAAAAGTAGGATATGCATGTAAATAAGGTTATTAAGCCTGCGATATTTGTTAAAGTTAGTTTGAAATATGAAGGTCCTTTGGATTTTTATAATAACACTTCAAGTTTTAAAGGATAAAAACAGTCTGAGAAAAAAAAAAGGATAAAAGTACCCTTTGTTTATTTTTTTATGATTTACAATTTATGTGCGATTGTTTATTTAACTTTTTATTATGAGAAATAAATTTTTTGTGTTTTATAGATTTAAAATTTTTATTTGACATTTAAGATTTAATATTAAACTATTGATACCTGATAAGCGTTAACACATTATTTACTGAGACTTCATATGTTTAGATAAAAAATAAAAATAGGAGCTTGTCCCGGTTTGATATTTTCAAAATCTGGCCAGGTAGACGAATATGATCAAAATCTAGGGCATGAATAATCAGGGCCGCGTTTTTCACCCTGGTAAAGTAGGCACTTGACTAGGGCCCAAAAATTTAGGGGGCCCGCATTTGTGAGTATTTTTTTAATAAATTATTTATTTTCTTTTTGCCCAGTTCCTTTTATAATAGTTATTTAACCATGAAATGTTTAGGTAAAAAATAAAAATAGGAGCTTGTCCCGGTTTGATATTTTCAAAATCTGGCCAGGTAGACGAATATGATCAAAATCTAGGACATGAATAATCAGGGCCGCGTTTCTCACCCTGGTAAAATAGGCACTTGACTAGGGCCGAAAAATTTAGGGAGCCCGCATTTGTGAGCAATTTTTTAATAAATTATTTATTTTCTTTTTGCCCAGATCCTATTATAATAGTTATTTAACCATGAAATGAGGTAATACGGGGATTAAAAATTAGACATTTTAATGCTGTCGGGCTTTTTAATCGCCCATTACCTCACGAGAGTTGATTACAATACTTTTCCGTTAAGGGGGTGTCCTGAATTACAACGCTAAAAAAATCGTGTTTTTTTATTGCTTCAATCGATAGATAAATTAACTAAGAATATGTTTACAAAGTAACAGAGGCCAATTCTTAATATTTCCAAAAATATAAAGCCGAAAGCAAATGAGCGATCGTGCAGTTGTGCGAGCGCTCGCCACTTTGAAGTGCGTTTTCTCCAGTTTTTATTTTTACGATTTTTCTAAATTTACGGGCTTGATACCTAAAAAACTAAACGACTTATTTAATTGAACCAGTTTTTTTCTTCAGTATTAAATTCTCTTCTATGTGAACTAAAAAAGTTTGCCAAAAAGTTTATTCAAATTATTGTTATAGCACCATAAAGTTTAAGTTTTTTATTATTTTATACACATTTTTTTTAAACCCGCCCAATTTTTTTATTTCACATTTTTTTCTGATTTTTGTTACGAAAACGAAAATACGCTCATGAAATAGGCTTAGAAATCCGACCTAAAGTTTTTTTTAAATTTAAATATTTTTTTGTATTTTTTAAATGTATATAAAACCGTACATGAAAATTCAACAACTTCATTTCTTTCTTTCGCTTCTAAAAAAAATCACGAATAACCTCTATTTTAGAACGTCGTAATTCAGGACACCCCCTTAAGATAGGGAAATTGTGAGAAAGAGAGAGAAGTATAGCAACCATGTGTTTTTTTGCATAGTAACCATTAACAAAACTAAATAAAATTTACATAATGCCCTTCCTTATAAATAACTTTTTGGGTTCCAGCATATTTTTTTTAAATATGAGGCCCTGGAAGAGAGTAGAAGTGGAACTAGCACATTTTTTCCACATTTCATCGTATTTCCACTTCTACGCTTTCCCAGAATTTTATTTAGAAGAAAAATTAGGTAAAACTTAAAGTACTACTTATAATTATAAGGGTCAGATAGTTTTTATTTATTATTTTTTATGATTTCTATGTAAAAATATTAAAATAACAAACGGTTGCTGTGTTCCCTCTCTTTTTCACAATTCCCCAGTCTTAACCGCATCTCGCTAAAACTATAAAAAACAAATTTTATTTCTTAAAAAACATTAATTTTAGCCTATAATTTTAAAAAAATGGACACTGACATTTATCAATTATATTTTTCCATTAATAATATTTGCGTCGGGGAATGTACCTAAAATCGTGCTGTAATATTTGGTCACATTAAATACAGAAAAAAATAGTTGTGTAATGAAATGTCATTTAGGAAAATAGACTCTATGATTTTCATTCATTTTGATTGCAGTAATGACAATTGACTTAACTAAACGGTCAACGAAAAAAAAATATACATATAAACAGAATTTATAAAACCAAAAAATATAACAAAGTAGATATAATTTATATTAAATTTTTCTATAAAAATACGAAGTCTAATGGGCAGATTCTGGTCAAAATTAAAGGCCTTTAATTTAAAACAAATAATGTATCCATGGAAATTGTCCATTACAACCCATATAACAAATTTAAATTTAAAGGCTTTTAAACTTAAATGATTTGACCAGAATCTGGGTATAAATCAACATGGTTAAAAAGTGTATTTAAAGAGTGCAAGGGGCCCGCAATTAAAATTTGTGCCTGGGGCCCGAAATGAGGCAGCCCTGTGAATAATGTTACTTAAACTAAAGCTAAGACTTCAATTAATGTTCAAAATAATCCTACCTACCCTACCTGGCAGGGTGGTCAATTACTGGGTCCCAATAAAATATATAATTTTGTGGAAATCCAGAAATTATGAAATGGTTTAAAGTAATTACTAATTACTATTCATATACAGTCTGCTAGTTCTATGAACTATTTACAATTATCCTGTAACGATGATTGTATTTCTTATAAAATACACAAATATCATGTGGTTCTTCGAAATTAAACCTTATTAATGGGCAGATTCTGGTCAGAATTAAAGGCCTTTAATTTAAAACAAATAATGTATCCATGGAAATTGTCCATTACAACCCGTATAACAAATTTAAATTTAAAGGCCTTTAAACTTAAATGGTTTGACCAGAATCTGGGTATAAATATTGTTTTTACATCAAATGTACTACAAACAAAATCGCATTAGCTATAATTATCATTAGGTCTAGGTATCGTAACTTCAATGAAACTCTTATAATTGAATTATTTATGTTTGTCCAAAATTAACCTTTTCTTATTCTCTTAACATGGACAATGAAACAAATGAATCCTGAAAAGCCAACCATCTTTGTCCCAACATTTTGATTAAAGATACATTACGTAACAATGCCGCATTCCAATGATTCGTTTCAAAGTCTATAATATAAGTCTTTTAATTGTTTGGAAAGTTTAAGTCTATGGGACAGTTAAAACCACGTTTAAACGAAGTGATATCATCAATTCCGGAAATTCCAGGATTTCCTTGGGTATCGGAGACATCTAAGACACCCAAAATTTCATTTTGATCATTTATAAAAACTAACAGTATCTAGGGCTTGATGTTCTTTCATAGGAAAAATCTGTATTTCTCTGCCAAACCGCGAAAGCAATATACTTTATTTTGTTAAGTTTTAGGTGTAAGGTGAGTTAGTTTTGAATTAGTTACTGAGTGAGATTTCAAATTTTGTGATGAAGAACCCAGGACCCAGGGGGCTTGTTCTGGAACCGGCCGAGATCGTGTCGTCGACGAGACTACAAGAACAGACTCTATTTTTTTCGTGTCAATGAAAAGAACAGAATGATAAAAGTCGTCAGCGACATCATGTCGACTGGTTCAAGAATAAGACTGCTGGTTTCCTTAGTTTAGAAAGGAATTTAAGCGTTGTTTTCGAAGATCCGATTATTTTTCAAATTTTTGCTTTTTGTACTGATGCCCTAATAGTCGTTTTCTTCCATCAGACATTATATGAAGAAACGAAATTATGTTATGGTTATAAAAATCTAGAAAGGCGTTGATCAACTTTATTTTGATGTCTTGATCACAGTTATGCCGACATTATGCAAGTCCAGAGACACGTGCAAATGTTTTTCCTGGATCGTGCGTTTACACAATAGGAGCGCAGAACTTCAACGGCGCAAAACGACTTATAAATTTGAAATAGATAAATTTCCCTAATAGTTTTAATTTTAATTTAAGAAAAGTCTATGCCTAATTTACAGCCCCAAAATTTCTCACTGTGGGGAATGGGCAATCGTTCACCCGATTACCCCTGTGACGGAGCCTGAGAGTAGCCATCGTACAAATTTTGTATTTCAAAGTATTCTTTCTCAATTAAAAGCTAAGAGAAAAAGAGCTAAAACAGTACTAGGGCAAAAAATCCTGAATATCTAAGTATCAACGAAACGAAAAACCATGATTCTTCGAAATGATTGTTCGATATGGTACTATGAAGCACATTAAACTCTTTCCCGAAATTCACAACTAAAACCTATAATATTGGTTGCATATACAGGGTGTCCCATTCGACGTTGGACTGTATGGGTATCTTTGTTATTATTGGAGATAGAAAGTCGGTTAAATGAACAATATAGTAGAGATTTTGTCGAATATTATTAATTCATTTACAAAAAAATTTGAATATCGCATCGTTCCAACGCTATCTTGATAAAACAAGAAAATGCGATTTGCAAAATATGCCTATAACTTCGTTATTTTCGGTGGTACCAAAAAAATTTTTGACTTGATAAAGACAATTTTTTGTGTACAATGGAGTAAAACAAATGAATATTCTTTTTCGCCAAAGGATTGACCGGAAATAAACCAAACTTATTTTTTTTCTTATGGCAGCCATATTGGATTTACATATACCCATCATTCCAACGTCAAATTGGACACCCTGTATAAATTGATCTCAATAGGATTAACTAATAACTGGGCACCGAGTTTTAGTCTAAAAAATATGCATAGAATTCGACTGAAGAATTTTTCGATATGAAGCCTTGGAGCACCTCATCTTCCATTTTTTGGATGTATTATAATTTAGTTCGTTATTTCCTTTCGTAGAACTTTCAATTAGTTCTTTTGACTATTAATTTTTTGGAATGGTGAAACAATCTAATTTTTTCCTATTTTTTACATTAAAATATGTAAATAATTTACAAAGTACAATTTTGCATTTTTTTTGATAAAAAAACGGTTGTTTTCTCAACGCTGACCCTAAATAACTTCAGTTTTATTAGATGTATAAAAAATCGGTAAAGCAGGTTAATTTGCTTTAGGAGGGGAAAACTTAATGGCGTACAAAAGTTTACCCGCAATTTCAATAGCAATTTTTTTGTAAAGGCCGCCTGACACTTATCAGAATTCTGTAAGTTATGAGATATTAGAAGCTAAAATGTTGTAAATTTCTCATTAAAATCGATATTAATAAATATGAAGCTCTAATAACAATCTGTGTTTGTTATAAGTTATCATCACAGGTGATCAGATTTTAAAATTAAATATACCACTAATATATTTTGCTTTTAAAAACCTATAAAAAGAGGTGTCAGAAGTGTGGGGGTGCAATTTAAAATTTTAAAGGCTGCGGCGAAAGGGATCAAATGTGGGTTAATATTTTGTACGCCATTAAGATTCCTCCTACTAAAGAAAATTAACCTGTTATATGGAATTTTGATACATCTCATCAAAGTGAAGTTATTTATTAGGGTGGATCGATTTCAAATAATCACCCTGTATAAACTTCAATGTGAAAAATAGGTTATAAGAATTAAGACTTCCTCTTGTGAAAATGTCTGCTTTTTCTAAACGGTTATTAATCCGCCTCTGGTATTTCAGAATTAGGAATTTTCATACCTTTATAAGACAGTTTGGAACCGTTCATACAAAACGCCGCTACAACAATAAAAAAATTCATTTTTCGGAAGAATGAAAATGAAAAAGATTTATTTTGCCATTTAAATCCCAGAGTCGAACAAAATTTGTTTGCAAAAACGTAAAAAAAGACCCCTAAAAATATGTAGCAGGTGATTTTTTTCTTTCTTATAAATTGAGAAAATATTGTGATTTTTTAATCGGAGGTGAATTTTTAGCCTTTGCTCGATTTGGAGTCTACTTGATGTGGCATCGAAAGTGACTAATACTTCCTTCAATCCTACAGCCTATAGCAACTTATGAAAAGATTCTGATATTTTCTTACACAAACGGGATAGGGCAATAATAATTCCATAATGAAAAGTGAAAGTAACTAAAGCTCTATTTATGCAGACAGATTTAAGACTTAAACTTATGATTTAAGAGATAAAGTACTTAAGTAGTTTTAAATTAATATTGTGTCAGTTAGATTGTGCATTTTTGATTTTATCACCAATTAATGCTAACCTATATAAGGTGATGCATATAATGAGCATGGTAGAAGTAACAGTTAAAATTATTAAATCATAAATAACTAAAACAGTAGTCGATAAATTGACTAATTTGGAATAATGATTGTTCGTTTTCTTCATCCACCAATGCGTTTGGTAAGCCTCTGTCAACATTTCAATTTTTTTAGAGCATTTAGTAAAAGTAGAAACAGATTCTAACATTGGAACCTAAAACATTATTCAAAAAAATAATTTTTTAGGTTCGCAAATATAGTTCTCCAAAGATTTAATTAGAACATTGCATAATTAATCATTTTTTTTTTGATAAAAATATGTTGCATCACATATTTATAATTTTTGAGATAAACATTTTTTAGATTTTACTTGAGTACACACAGCTAGTGCACTTAGTTTCACAGCAAAAAGTGATAGTGATATCTTAATTTTATTCTATTTTTAGTTTTTGAGATTTTAAATAAACATTATGCAAATACCACAATTAAAATGAAAAAATAAGTTAATGTATGCAGGTATTTTTTATTTATTTTTTGAGGGGTTTTAATTACAAATATTTTTTTCCGATACTAGCAGTTAGTAAAATGTACCGTTCAATATGTTATATGTTATTTTACGTACTTTCATTAAAATATACTGATTGTCCGACCCAAATTGGGGCATACAAGCTCAGCTTTCTGTATTATTGAGGAAACCATCAATGGAGAGTACAGGATCATCTGGGAAAATATTTTAAAGATATAAGGTGTTTTTTATTTGCCACTTTTTTACAACAAAGAGCTAATTTGGGATATACTTTTTCTATTCAATCAAATGTTTAGCTTTGAAGTCAAAGCCTATCGTAACAAATGGTTGCTATAATTCTCTTTCTCACAACTTCCCCATCTAATAGATTTTTTTTGTATTTTTTAAGACTTTAGACAAATCAGTTGTCGCGATTCCTGCTTTTATTACACCCTATAATTATTGTAAATATACTTCTCTACTCTCTACACCTCAAATTACTAGTGACCCTACACTGTTATTTTCTATAAAAAAGAAATTTAAATTAAATTTGTTAATTTGGTTGCCTATATCAAACAATATTTGTAGAGTAAAATTCTGAATCCATAAAAATATGTTTTTCGTTAATCAAAAGCAAAACTTTTTGTTATAAATATTTTCATAAATTCTTTACCATGATTTAAGCGTCTGAGTCTCTAATAAATAATGATAAAAATATGAACATTGTACAAAAATTTGATTTAAATTTTTCACAAGAATAAGATTAACCAATTTGAACATTCCAGTTACAATTGAAAATAATTATGGTAAAATGGTACAATGACGCGCAATGATATCGAGGACACAAAAGAAATATTCTGATCTAAACCAAGCGGTCTGCGAAATTTGAAAGAAATGAACACGACTTAAGATGCGTGCGGGGTCTTTTCAAATTTGGTGTGATCTCGTGTTGGTGAACGCTTGCTATTGGGTTACAATATTTCTTTTGTGTCCTCGATATCTTTGCGCGTGATTGTACATAGACCAATATATTTGGTCAAATAAATTTTAATTTTATCCTCACTCAGTGACAGACTAAAGGCTGGTCTACAATTGACGGAACGTATATGAAACGATTACAAAAAAAAGAGATAAAACCAATTGTTTTGGCGTACAAGGCGCCGCAAAGTGTACTTCAAAACGCGCTTTTAAGCAATTTTTGTAAATTTTATAAATAAACGATTTGGGTCTTTTTTATTCACTCTAGTAACTAAACAGCTAATTTTTGGACATGGATTTATTGGCTGCTTGTTTCGATGTTCTCTACAACCCTTTTCATTTTTATGCAAGAGTTTCTGGATACCCCCTGTATATTAAGGTAATGTTAAATTTTGTGGCCAGAAAAAATTTCATAATATATACAGGGTGAGTTTAAAGTATGTTATCTACGGTATCTTTTGGAATTTTTAAAAACCGTAAAAGACGTGTCGCATTGTTTTTGAAAACCTTTATATTGAACCCAACAATAGTTTCTTCTCGGTTGACATGACGTCATAAATTTTTTTTAATGGATTTATATGGTTTTCATACCATAAAATAATACCTTATTAAGACTGTTTTACAACGGTACCAAAAAGATTATATCAGCGCCATCTTCCGGTTTTTAAAAAAATTATTAAATTTCCCCTTAAGGTGATAGAGTCAAATGTTAAAAAAACGACGTATTCATGAATTTTTTAAAGTGTTTCGAATTGGAAAGTCAAAAAAATACAGAAATACCAAACTAAAGTAAGAATTTTACATTCATTTGCAATTTTTGTTATTTATGTATCTACAACCATATTTGTGTAATTTTGCAAGAAAAACTTCTATATTTATATTTTTGCAAAACTACGCTTATATAAATGTAGATACATGAAAAACAAAAATTGTATATAAAAGTACAAGTCTTACTAAAGTTCGGTATTTTAATATATTTTTTTGTTTCCAATTCCAAACACTTTAAAGAAATTCGGGAAAGATAAAAACATCGGTTTTTCAATAAATGACTCCCTATCACCTTAAGACCAATCCTCCTTTCGTGATGTCATACGAATCGCAAATAGAGAAAACTGATTATGTATACTCAAATTTCAATATTTTGATAGTAAAAACCATTCGTATGAGTTTGGGCCTGTATTGGGCACTAATCCACTAAGGCACACACCTACTCTCTGTGCAGGAGCGTTTACAGCTTCCAGGCTTAAGTAAAATTTACCTTCAAAAAGTCCCCTATAACTTTGGTAATAATAAACAAAAAAAATTGAAATTTTGCACAGACAAAGTTGAATATATGCTCCTTCGAAAGGACAGACTCCTTTTTTGATGTTTTGATTTATAGTCTCTTAATTCACTCTTTAATTGTGTGTAAAATTAACACTTTTTGATGGAACATATCTAACATAATTTTAACTTTTTTAAAAATTGAGTCTGTCCGTTCGAAAGGTTGATGAATGGAATGTACTTTACTATAAAAAAGGGAAAATGAAAAAATATTAAGAAACAACGTGTCCAAGGGTCCCCAAGCAAACGTCTAAAATGCACCGGGATGATTGCTCTTAAACATTAGTTTAAAGTAAGGCATAAAAATAATAACTACGTTATCTTTTGGAATTTTTAAAAAGCGCAAAAGACGTGTCGCATTGTTTTTGAAAAACTTTATTTTGAAATCTATAATTTTTTTTCCATTGACATGACGTCACGACATCACCATTTTTTAATGGATTGATATAGTTTTTATTTCATAAAACAATACCTTATTACGAGTGCTTTACAACGGTATCAAAAAGTTTATACTAGCGCCATCTACATGCAATTAAAAAAATTATTAACTTTCCCCTTAAGACGATAGTCGGCGAAATTTTGTGAGCGTAAAATGTGACTCTACGGAATACCATTTTTTAGACAAACCAGTAAATGAAATTCTGTTTTTTTTGTAGTAGTAGTTCATTAATACTTGGCATAACATGTCTAGATGTCTATTATTTTGTTTTTGTATTTTTTTTTGAATTTTTAGATTTATAGACAATCAAATCTGACCTAAAAATGAGCAAGTTTTGCTTGCTGTTTTAAACCTTATACTCGATATAATCGAAAAAACAGAATAACACTTTTGTGAAGTTGTGTATTTAGATAAGAGAAAATTTTACAAATCTCAATTTGAAGGTTCCTTGTTAAAGAAAAATGGTATTTTCTAGGACCAGGTTTTTTTAAAAGTGCCAATTTTACTGCTGTCGTATGAGTATTTGGTGACTTACAAAAACAAAACCAGAAGAAATTGGTAGCCACAAGACTCTTCTGTGTACCAAAAAAAGAAATTTTAAAAAAGCTTCAATAGAAAAAAAATTATGAGCAAAACCCCAAATATCAAGCGAATTTCAAAATCAAGCGCTCGCATTTGCCGACTATCGCCTTAAAGGATAGTTTAAAGTAACATATCGTATTGTTTTATTACTTAAGCGTTACTTTAAACTAATGCTTAAGAGCATTCTTTCCCAAAATAAGTTATATCCTTTTAGAACTAGAACCCTATAACAATACAAAAGTTTTAAAACAATGCATATCTTGCCGCCCCTTTCCGACGCCCACAAACTAAATCAAATCCAATAAACAAAATTTTATGTGGAAAACGACAAAAACTGGACTACACGCAGCCCTTTTATTATTTAATCAATTATCATAAAAAAAATACGTAAATGTAGATAAATGTATGTTCTACAAAACGGCGCAACCCGATTTTCAATATCTCAAAAAGTTCCGCCAGAATATTCCAATAAAAACTGGATAAAAACGCCATTTTTAAACAAGAACTATAAAAAATGTGTAATTTTTATAGATTAATTATCGCATTCTTAAATTCTGAAAGAATTATTTTAAAATAATAATTTATAAGGGCAGTAGAATTAGTCCAGTAAATCTCAAAATAGCCTTTACAATGTTAAGGAAGGAATTTAATATTTAAAAAAAACCGGAAGATGGCGCTGCTGTAATCTTTTTGGTACTGTTGTAAAACAGTCTTAATAAGGTATTATTTTATGGTTTGAAAACCATATCAATCCATTTAAAAAAAAAATTATGACGTCATGTCAACTGAGAAAAAAATATTGTTGGGTTCAAAATAAAGGTTTTCAAAAACAATGCGACACGTCTTTTACGGTTTTTAAAAATTCTAAAAGATAACGTAGTTATGATTTTCATTCCTTACTTTAAACTCACCCTGTATACCTTTTTTAAAATGAGATTTTCTTTATTTTACTATTCTAACGTTTACTTGTTTTTTGTGAGATGCAAACACAGCACACAATAACTCCCTGTTAATAAAATAATGTACCTATATTTCACTTTATTACTTTTATTGTGATGTTAATGAATAAAATTTAATTCAGTAGAGAAAAATTATTGTGCATTAAATAAAAACCAAATATAGATTTTTAAATTTTATTTATAAAAGCATAAATACGAAGGAAAGCAATTGAAAAAATGAAAAATCGACACTGCATGTATTTAAAGTCCCATTAAAACTAAAAACTGCCATAATAAGAAAACTGAAACCCTACTGTTATTGAAAAAAACAAGACTTTAAAGGCACAATATTAAATGATGACTTCAATTTGTAGATATCCAAGTGCCTCGGAGAGATGACCCCATCTATCTACAAGTTTGATTAGGACAAATGCTATAAAATGTTGTTCGATATAAAAATTACGATGGAATAAAAGAACATCAATTGCGTTGTAGTTGCTAACTATTTAATTTCTCTGAATATATCAAACGCCCCCAAGTACATATTATCTGGGTAACTTGAACATGTTACTATTAACTAAGATTTTGAGTGACGATATTACTGCAACTAAACAGATTCTTTATAAATTGATGGCATTAGAAGCCGTGGACTTTAAGTTGGTCTGATTTAGCCAGTCCACTCTTTGTGAGCCACTGGCAGATATTTTCTCGTTGATCTCCCTGTAGCTGAAGAACTTCACCATACTCCGGATGTTCAATTACAGTACCATTGCAGGCAAATTCCTAACGATTAATTAACCAATCAATATACTAAAATAAATCAATAACAAATACATACCTTTTTACATGCCCTCACAATTTTTTTTAGGTCATAATCAGATGAAAGGCCTTGCACAGTAGTTAAGGTCTTTCGACCATTACGCTGCTGAATTCTTATATGAACTAATCCGTCCTGAACATCATCTTCTGAACCCTTACTTGCATCAGCAAAGGGGTCTGAAAATATACATATAAATCATTCAAACATGTCTGATTTAATATTAAAATTAAAATCAATATAGTTTTTATTTCATTTCTTGAAACGTTCTAGATTAATGAAAATTAAATATGCTCGGAATAATAATGATAACGTGTAAATTCAAACAAAAACTGCAAACAAGCTTTTACCGAACTTATGTTTTTAAACGCACTTATTTGAAGACATGTTTGAACTTCCATGGGAACAAAATAAAAGAATAAATAAAGCTTTTATTGATAATGATGTACAAATAAAATTAAAACCAATAAAATAATTAAATTAGAAAATTGGTTTAAAATAACAGTAAATTAGGAATTTCTTAATGGTATTTGTTTGTTTATGAAATAGTTAAATATAAATGAAAGTTTTTTGGGGAGGAAGTAATTACTTCTGGTATGCAAGAAGTTCTTCCTAATTAATTTTAGGGAACGTCCTAGATAAATTAGGTCGAGGTCACGTCAAAACAAATTGGGGCATTTTGTAAAAATTTGTTAATAAAAATAAATTGAAATAAATGAAATTTTAAGCCATTTTCGGGGTACATTTTGTGATAAAAATAAATGATGATGAATGATTTGGCATCCACCGTCAAAACACAAACATCCGCCATTTTAACCAACGGTAAAATGGGAGGAAACAAAATTAATAATAGCTTCTGTAAACTTACCAAATGTGTTAAGATTCTGGATGGACATACGATAATCAAAATATATACGTATAAAAAAAATATCTGCAAACTGCAAAAAGCTTTCAGCTGATGGATGATCACAGATTAAAATTTGTATACAAATCGAACGATTTCGACTTCTACACGGCTTTGCAGATCACAGTGACTGAAAATTGACAACCGCGGATGCGCGGTATGCGCCAAGTTTATTGCCAACCTCATTTATTAAATCCAAAAAACCCTACATTTACAAATAAATAAATTCAAAATAATTTTAATAATAGTATATTGTTTTATTAGGAGTAAAAGAAGTACTTTTTGTGGCGAGCACGTAGGTTTTTACGGGATGAACGTTGCGAGACCCGCGGATACAAGCGAGCCACAAAAAGTTCTTTTACTCCGAATCAAACAAGCTAATTTTTCATCAAACGTCGAAATTTTTAAAATAATAATATAATAAATATTTTTAAAATTTGACATTAAATTTACATACAACACACAATACAATGTTAGTGTATACTGGGTTGCCTAAAATTCATTTCTACTTTTTTAATTAGAATATAATGTTAATTATAATAATTAACATTGTTTAATTTCAATACGACTTGTGACATGTATATTGGGTTGCGGAATAAGCGGAGTAGAAATTTAATTTCTACTCCTAGGCAATACAAAGTGACCATAGAATCAACGAACATGAAGTGATATTTTTAAGCCTGTCAAACGTCACAAAAGACTGTACTTTAATGACCTTTGAAAAAAAAAACTATTTTATTATCGAAAGGAATTTTTTTAAATATTTTAAAAACCTTTTAATAATATACTTATCATAAATTACCATCATTTTAAATTTAATGTAGGCAACCAAACGAATAACAACCCTCTAAGGACGCGTTCCAGTAATGAACACTAAAGCTCACGACCACAAAATTTTCCCGTTCCGGAACCACGGAAACCCACGAATAAATACGGTCGTTGTTAGCTTCTTGCGGTCGCCATCGATGCACGAAAGAAAAAATCGCGGTCTTATGTAGAACGATTTTGCGGTCGGTCGTCGTGGGCTTTAGTGTTCATTACTGGAACGCGCCCTAAATATAAAAAAAAAATAATTATTTTGATTTTATGAAAAATTCTTCAACTTTGGGTGAGTAAAAACAGGTTTAAAAATTTAGACAATTATATTAAAATTTAAAATATACAGGGTGTCCCATTTGACGTTGGACTGTATAAGTATCTTTGTTATTATTGGAGATAGAAAGTCGGTTAAATGGACAAAGTAGTAGAGAATTTTTCGAATATTAATAATTCATTTACAAAAAATTTGAATATCGCATCGTTCCAACGCCATCTTAAATAAACAAGATTTTCAAAATATGGCTATAACTTATTATTATTTTCGGTGGTACCAAAAAATTTTTTTTTTCGCTAACGGATTGACCGGAAATGAACCAAACTTATTTTTTTCTTATGGCAGCCATATTGGATTTACACATATTGGGAATTAGTGTAATTTTCTGAGTAATTTGATAAATTATATGTAATATTTTAAGAAAAATATAAATAATTTTATGTTACTAAAATGGCCTTGAATAGATGTAAACTATGTTAAGATTTATTTTACATTTAATATTTTTAATAGTTACATTTATGTTATTGACAATTTACATCTCTTAAAGTCCAATGTTAGTTTGTAAAATCAAATAATTTTATTTTTTTTAAATATGACATATGGTATACCAAATTACTCAGAAAAAAATACTGATTCTGAATGTGTAAATCCAATATGGCTGCCATAAGAAAAAAATAAGTTTGGTTCATTTCCGGTCAATCCGTTAGCGAAAAAAAATATTCATTTGCTTTACTGCATTGTACACAAAAAATTGTCTGTATTATGTCAAAAACCTTTTTTGGTACTACAGAAAATAAAGAAGTTATAGCCATATTTTAAAAATCGCATTTTCTTGTTTTTTTAAGATAGCGTTGGAACGATGCGATATTGAAATTTTTTGTAAATGAATTATTAATATTCAAAAAAATCTCCACTACTTTGTCCATTTAAACGACTTTCTATCTTCAATAATAATAAAGATACCCATACAGTCCAACGTCAAATGGGACACCCTATATAATAAGTAGCTTTATGTGCTTTGTTAAAATAAAATAAAAAATGTTTTATAAAAATTCTAAAAAAAATTTAAAATATGATAAAAGATAAATATATTAAGTTCCGATTCTTATCCCAGGTCTCATTACAGGTACATCAACTAACTTTTTGCAATGTAATTTGGCAAGGTTTATAAATTTCGTACTACAACTTGATGCACATTCTATTAACATTTTAACGTCACCATCAGCCCTATGTGTATCAATAGGTTCTTTTTTTGTATATCGGCAGTAGATATCACCCAATTTAAAACTAGGATACCTAAAATTTAAAATTAACTAAAATATAAAAATTGAAGATTTAAAATTTTACCCAAAATTTAGTTTCTTTTTGGATGAATTTTTTTCGTTATTTATAATAACATCAGGTTGATAATACTGTTTTGAAGGGGATTGTAAATCTTCTAATTTTATTTCGATATCAAGTTTTCCCTTCTGAGGAGTTGTTTCATTAATACTTTGAGCATCTCTTTTCTCGAGTTGCTCCACACCCTCAACAGCACTTATTAAAAAGCTGTCATAATTCGGTGTAAACTCTATAGGAACAGCATTGGGTTCAATTACTTGAGTGACTTCCTCCTCGTAGATTTTTTTAAAAAGCTCCAATGAGTCTACACATAAAATGTCTTCAGGAAATGAGCTGTTACATTTCTCTAGTTCAGCTCGTAAAATAGGGTAGTCAAATTTATTTCCATTATGAGCAACAAGGCAAAGTTGCTTTCTGTGGAGATTTAAAAATGCTTTTATAACTTCAGCCGTTTCATGAGTAAACATGGGTTGAAATTCCAATAAATCATTGCTTAATCCTGAAAATGTAAATAATTAATTAGGTGTTTTTTTATACCAAAATAAATGTACCTGTTAATTTTGTAGATTCAATATTAATCATTTTTCTTGGATTTAAACATAAGTTTAATTTATTAGCAGCTCTTGGGATTACACCAGGTTTTAAATGTTTAGCATCTACCACAGTCAAGCATATTTCGGTTATTTTGGTTTTATTTGATTCCTGCCATGGTATCCCTGTCGTTTCCAAATCCAAGAAGACGAAAGTTTGTATGTCCATTTTCGAAGAACGAAACTCAGTGTAAAATCGTTTCGTAGACAAAATTATAAAACCTATCCTATTTACCGTACATGCATACATTATTTCTTATCAATCATTATTATCACAAATAAACACATTCAATAAAATAAACCTTAATTTTTTAATTTCCATAGATAATAAAATGGTGTATATAAAATGTAAATATTAGGTGTGTTATTTGATATTTAAAATTATCAGTTTGTTAACTGATGTAAGCATTTTTGATTTTTATACAAGCCGAAAAATAAAGGGCCATTGGCCATAACCTCAAACATCAAAAAATAAATAAAGTGAAGTTTACTGCACTTGAGGACTTGAGGTATCCAATATTTCCGAAAATAGCCGATAGCAAAGAGACCGGACACGCGTAAATTTTTTGTGTATCACTGGCGGCTATTTTAAAAGTGTCCGTTTTCGCGGTAAATTTGAAATATTGGATCACATAACCTGTAATACTCATAAAAACTTGTCAAATTCGATTTTCATTTGATGAGAACACCAAAAATTTAGAAAATTTAGAAAATAACTATGAATATAGCTAACGGACACTTATAAAATGGCCGCCGTAGTTCACGCTGATACACATTGGGGGCGCTGGTGTCTATTTTAAAATAGCTATGTTTTTCTTTATTTTACAAATAACTAGCTACAACAAACAACTAACGCGATGGATTAAGATAACTTCGGTTATTAATGGATTGAATGGTAAAAGTTATACATCAAAAGTTAGCTCATTAGCAGGTAAAAGTGGGAAATAAAAAACACCTATTTTTTCGAAATGTCAAGCGTGTCTGGTCTATGTATTAGGAATGTTAAGAACCTGCTCACCCTCTGGTGGCAAAATATGAACTTTTATATTTGGTACTTACTTTTTCAATTTAATGCATTGGAACATGTTTTTTGAGCTTTACTGAAGCTTTAAATAATAAATCTATTTGTGTTTTGTTAAATATGTAGTTATAATGTAAAATAATCCATTTTAAACACAATTTATTACACTGACAAGTACCGAATATCCTCCATTCATAGTGCCATCTATACGTAAAATTCCCAATAACAACAGAAAACATAGAAGTCTTTGGATTTCATCATTTGTGATCGTTTTTCGTTTTGACAAGTTGCGCGCAAGCTGTGATTTTCATTTCCTTATTTCTCAAGTTCTTTTATGAACTAAAGTCTTAAATTATGATAATAATTATTTAGTGTGTAAAACAGTCCCACCATAAAATTTAAAATGTATTATCCTAGCCAGTATTACTTGCGTAAGTATCTAACCTTCATGACATATGTTATTTTTTTTGCAAAATTTATTTATTTTAGCTCCTTGTGAGCCACTTTCGACAGCATTTAACGAGCAGCAAAGACACACCCAATTTACTACAAGGAAGGTTTATATTAATCAAAATTTTGTTACTCAACCTTCGGAAAAGATTAATAACGTCCATATCAATCCGAACTTTAAACATAAAGTCCACATTAATCCAAAATTTAAGGAAACCTTCACCCAAAAAGCCAATAACATTTACATCAATCCACTTTTTCAGCAATCGATTATTAATCCATCAAATTCGTCTATTTTAAAATCAAATTTTAGTCAGGTCTCTAATATTCCCAGCGAAAATATTGTTAATAACCTTAAAGTAATTGTAGATACAACAAATACAAAACATATTACAAGAATCGCTAAAATATACAATACTCCAACTTCTCTTGTAAATAATTCGACTAATGTTATTTCTACAAAAAATAAACTAATACGTGTTCCTTGTACTGCTAAAGAAATTCCACAAAACTACAAAATATCCACGAAAAATAAGTTAATTCGCATTCCTTATACAATCGACAAAAATAAATTAATTAACACAACTTCTATTAGAAATAAAAATGTTACGAATTATAAGCTTTCTACAAGCAATACATCAATTCGTAACTTTTCTTCCGCACGTCCACTCTTTAATTCTAACTCAAACTTGGACGTAATTAATTCTTCCACCAAAGACATCAATTCCAAATACAAAATAATTCGTAATCGAAAACCTAAAACTTCATTCAATATAATTTCGCAACATAAAATTGTAAGAAAATCCCTGCCATTACAAAAACACAAACAAAATATCACTAAAAATAAGTACAAACTTGACAGGCGAATTATTAATAATGGTGCAAAGAAATTAAAACATAAAATAACAAAGAAAGCGTACCTAATGAATTTTGATCCGTCTCGAGAAATTATTAAAAGAACCACGAAATCAAAACTTGTCAAAAATCTTCCCAGATTCATCAAAATTAAAGACCAGGTTTATAAATTCAACTCAAATTATGATACTCTTTACTTTGTTTCTTCAAATAAACATAAAGTAAATAAAATTAAACCTTCCAAAATAGTAATTCATAATTATACATTTGTTTTAATGCCAACGGGTGTATATAAAAGACAACACGTTAATAAAATGTAAGTAAAGTAATTTATAAAAAATTTTAAACTAAACAGTTTTAATTTTAGAAAAATTAATTCGCGAATGTTGAAGAAAGATAATAATCCTTGTTTGCGATATCGTCAAAGAGGTTTTTGTAAGGAGTATGAAAATGGTACCTGCTCGAAAAAGCACGACCCCAATCAAATCCGAATGTGTACAAAGTATTCCGCTTGGAATTTTATTGATATCTTATTAATTTACTACTTTTTAAGGTTCCTTCAAGGTGCATGCCTTAACGATGCTTGTTTGCTTTCGCACAAAGTTAGTCCAGAAAAAATGCCAACGTGTAAATACTTCCTTGATGGATTTTGCCATAAAAACAACTGTCCTTATTTACATGTAAAGTTAAACAAGAATGTAGAAATTTGCAAACAGTTTTTGGAAGGATTTTGCTCTCTAGGACTAGAGGTAAGTAGTTTGGTTTACAAAATATTCGTGCATTTTAATTTATGTTTATAGTGTAATAAACGTCACCAATTTCTTTGTCCCACTTTTGAGGCAAAGGGATGTTGTTCGAAGATAAACTGTAAATATCCTCATAAAATATTGGAAGACTCATTAAATAAAAATAGTAAAAGGAAGATAGTCAATTACAAACAAAAAGATGAAACGAAGAAAGAAAATAAAGTAAAAGAATTTCATAAGAGTGAACCTAAAATTGCAGATTTACAGTATGATGCTACGGATTTACTTAGGTATTATGAAACGAAGCAGGATTTAATGGAATCAGTTGATGAAAAAGAAACCGTTCCATTAAGTGAGAGACCAAAAATTGGAAGATTACCTTCTTTTATAGCAATTGAATAACATTTGGTAATATCTAAGTTAGTTGTTTTTAAGTATTAATTAAATAAGAATTATTTTTGTTACCTTAGTTTTAGCACTTTCCTTAAATAAATATTTTAAACTATAATGCTTGTTTTTTCTTCTCTTTTTACAAAATCCTCCAATTGCATGCTTAAACTCTTGACAAATTTTTCATTGGTATTTCAATTAATTTTTAAATATTGAATGTGGCACAAAAGACCCTCTGACTTATTAAACAGTCATCTCATTTTTATAAAAAAATAATTTATACTGAGTGATTTGTGCAATATCAAATTAAAAATCTAATGAATTTGTACTTTTGTGAAATGATGATTCAATCACAAAATTACTTAGGAACTTTTTGGAGAATGCTGGTTGGTCCAAATATGTTAAAGGTCTATGCAGACAAATTTATCATTTAAGAATAGTGTAGGATTTATGCTCCCAGATTTAACACTTAACTTAAAAAAACGGAAATTCGCACTTCTTTCCTTCAATTTTTATGATTTTTTTGTGTTCTTATTTTGTTTGTGTTTAGATATGTTAAATCAAAATTTAAAATAAAACTGCGAATTTCAACTAAATTTATTTTAACGCATGCGCAGTTCACGTAAAATTTAACATGCAAGACCGAATATCACCAACTATTTAATCTTAAGTCATAGTTCTTAAATCTGGTGCATAAACGGTCTCATTTAAACCAAGTACTTTATCTCTTTAATCACAAGTCTAAAATCATAATTCTTAAATCTCTCTGCATATAGGCCTTAGTGTTTCTGTTCTATGTATGGCGTTTTAGTTAATACAGGGCAGTGGGCTATGTAAATTAGGAGGTGTTATAATACAATATCAAAAAATATACAGGGTGTTCTATTTCATAAATCTCAAATTCGTTAAAGTTTTAGGTTAGTTTATGTTAAACAAGGTGAGCTAAAATGATTGTGGTCAATTCAAATTTCCCGCCTAAAAATCTGGGGAATTTATTCGTTTCAAATAGTAACACAAAATCATGTCAAAATAATAAGAAAAAAGTAACCAGACTACACAAAATCAGAGGCGTAGGCTATAATTTTAAGAGCTTTATAAAGTACAAAACGTACGACTTAGCACTTTTCTATTATATTCTCAAAAGTGTATGCTTAAAAAAATCCATTCTAGATTATATAATTATTGGGATAATAATTTTTTTATGTATACAGGGTGTCCTGTAACTACACCGACAACGCTTAACTTGTGATACTAGACCTGAAAATAAGTCGATTTGGCCCTATTTATCCATTTCCAAAAATGCACCCCTAAGAAGTTATAAGCTTCTGAAGTTCATTTTAGAGGGCGCGCGAGTTTGGGAGGAAAAATTGTGAAAAATCATGTAATCGAGCATTAGTTCTGCAGTCATAACTCAAGTTTCCCTCGTTAGATTTTCAATTTTTTTCAGATTTATAATCTAAATTAATTAGGCTACATAACAAAATGACTTTTCAGGGGCGGACTGGCCATAAGACTAATCTGGGAAACCCCGGCTGGCCGCGGCCTACGTGGAGCCGCAGGCCATTTTGTTGGAAAAATTTACAGTACATGAGGGAAATTTAGATTTTGTTTGTAAATTTCATTTATATATGTGTTTGTTTAATTCGCGCAAGTTAGGGCTGGCCATCCTGTGATCACGCATGAGGCGCCGATTTTTATGGGCGCCAAAATCTTAACGTAATATTGGATATTTTTAGTAAGTCAAGGCTCCATAATTAAGCTATAGGAGCGCCAACTGATTTTAATGGTAAAAACCAAAAATACTTTTTGGTCTGTAAATAAAATGAAATTTTTTACAAAACTTTGATTTTATTTTAAGTTTGACATGATTTTGTGCATTTTTTTTTCAATTTCTATTTATTTGAAGGCCTGTAGCTTCCCTAGGAAGCGACATCGGACACAGGAACTTTTATTCTTAAAATTAATCGTAGAATCACCTCCTAAATTTTTTCGCATCAATTTAGTTACACCCTATAACTAAGCGTATATAAACAAACTATTTTAATAATTAAATATGTGTAAAATCAAAATCAATCTAAAAATATTGTCATAGATAATGTTCAATAATAACTTGACGAAAACGTTTTGACTTATTAAATATTTTTAAACAGTTTTTTATTTGAAAACTCTAGGTATATTATTTTATTAAATACACAAATTAATATTTGAATAATTATTCTATTTAAGATTTCGTTCAAATACTTTCAGTAACGCCACAAATATCAAAAATTCATAAAAAAATGCGTATTAAAAAATATTAGACCTGATGGGTCTGTCTTGTTATATTTTTTTAATTTGCTACTTGTTTGGAAATAACTATAAACCCAGTATAAAGAATAACTTCACCGCAGTGACGTCCTTTTGTTACTTTACTGTATGATTGATTCCACCGATTTACGATTCGGCCAATTCACGTTTCGGCTATTTCACTTTCGGCTACTTCACTTTCGGCTATTTCACTTTCGGCTATTTCACTTTCGGCTATTTCACTTTCGGCTATTTCACTTTCGGCAATTTCACTTTCGGCTACTTCACTTTCGGCTATTTCACTTTCGGATATTTCAGTTTCGGCTATTTCACTTTCGGCTATTTCACTTTCGGCTATTCTACGTTCGGCTACTTTACGGTTTTTGATTCGGCCAATCTACGTTTCGGCCAATTCACGTTTCGGCTAAACTACGGTTCGGCTATTTCTCTTTCGGATATTTCACTTTCGGCTATTCTACGTTAGGCTACTTTACGGTTTTTGATTCGGCTATTTCACTTTTCGACTATTTCACTTTCGGCTACTTTACGTGTGACTTTACGCGTCACCGCGCCATCTAGATGACATTAAAACAATTATTAAATTTCCCCGTAAACGATAGTTTAAAGTTTAAAGTAACGCATAAAAATAACCACTTTATTTTTTCGAATTTTCAAAAACAGCAAAAGACGTGTAGCATTGTTTTTGAACGATCTTGTTTAGAAATCAACACATATTTTTCCTCGGTTGACATGACATCACTATGACGTCATCAAAATTTCTTTTAAATGGATTGATATGGTTTTTATATCATAACAGAAAATATCATATTAAGAGTGTTTTTTACAACGGTACCAAAAAGTTTATACTAGTGTCATCTAAATGACATTAAAAAAATTATTAAATTTCACCTTAAAGGATAGTTTGAAGTAACGTCATTTTTTAAAAACAATGCGATCCATCTTTTGCGGGTTTGGAAAATTCCAAAAAATAAGGTAGTTATGATTTCTATGCATTACTTTAAACTCACCCTGTATATTAACCAACAAGTTTTATAAGCAAAATAGATTAAAGGACAACACAATTATTTGGACTGCTTGAAACTTGTTATTATTTTCTTTTAGTCCAACTTTATTGTTAACTTTATTATTTTTATTAACATATATTTTATTGCACGCGTCACAACTTTAAGGCGGTGCATATTTCTCTTAATTTTGGGGTGTTCTGTAAAAATATATTATTCACAAAAACTGAACTACCCTACATGCGCCAGCATTATAAGGTTGAAATTAGGTTGGGATCATGAAACATTCCTTTTCATTTTTTTTATAGGCGGATAGTTCCGGATTGTTTCGGAAGATAATAAGTTGAGCAATGGATTCTTTAGGTTCGCTTAGGCAATACATTTTGTTATTTAATACATATGCGACAACGCGTTCTCGAGATAAACGGGTGGTCCGAATCACCCTGTATGTATATACAATAAATATAAAATGTATCAACCAAAAGTTGCCTATTATTTTTCATAGATTACGAATTTTCAATAAAACTTAATAGTTTTGGGTTCCCTTTGTAATAAAAAATGGTTCCACATATAAAGTCCCATAAAAATTAAAAACCCACTGCGCTATTAAATGTCCCTACAATATTTGTCTAAAACATTTTTAAGGAAATCGCTTCGTTTTCGAGATATTCATTTGGATTAATTAAAGTGATAAATCGACCACTCAGTATAATTAAAAACAGTTAAACACTTTTATATCACCCTGTATATAATTATTTATTTTGTTGTTCTGTGGTTGATTTTATAAAAACAAGATAACCAACCTAAAATAATTTACATGGATTTAAAAAAATTGTATCTTCGCAATATTCTTAAAATTATTCTAAACAGAAATACTTTTCTTTATAATTTTTACAAACATTAAGTAAAATTTAATAAGTGCGTTTAAGAATTATCACAATATTTAAAATTTTGTAGAAGCTGATTTGACTTTGGTGTCAAGTGTCAATCTCATCCCCTCCACTTATTTCCGGTTGCTGCTAGGTGCCATCTTTCTTTTCCAGTTTCCTCTAAACATGGTAAGTTAACCACAAACAGTTTTAGTTAATTTTATTATAAATATCACATTTGAATAGTAAAATTAAGTGATTTTGTAAATAAAATGGTATAATCGTCAAGCATTCGTAGTATCTATGCTAGTTTTGCTATATTTAAAAAAATTTCAAAAAAATATTACAATAACCTCTGCATGCCACATGTATCTTAATTTGTATACACATTTAACCAGATTTTTGTATTGTTTTGTAGACTTTCGAGAGATTCGTCGAAACTGGCCGTGTGGCCCTCATTTCGGACGGTCCCTACAAAGGAAAACTTGTTAGCATTGTTGATGTGATCGATCAAACAAGGGTAAGTTCGGCTACTTTGTTTTTAATACCCAATTGTAATGTTTCTGAAAACGTTAAATTAAATCTTAGGGCACGTCACTAATTAGTATATTTTAAAGCTCAATTCAACAAATGTTTTGAAACATCCGTACAATATAAAATTTGGCGCCTGTTATTTACGTTACAATGGAATTTTAAAGTTAATGTATAGTTAAAATTTAGTGGGCAGTGGTGAATACGGTTAAATAATTTGTATATAAAATAGTTATTTTCAATATCTAAACAAGTATGGTTCACTTCATCTTCTTTTGAAAAGCATCCATCAATTGTTTGGTATACAGGATATTTCACGTTTTATGGGCCGATGGGATGCAACGATTTAAAGCAAATTTGTGAGTGCGCTTTAAATCGTTACATCCCATCGGCCCATGAAACGTGATACTTCCTGTGTATTTTAACCCTCTAATGCCCAAATTTTTTTCTTTCTAATAAAATTACAGTAGGCTACTTTAAGGTCACTAATACTAAATTTGTATTAAAATGTAACTGAAACTGTACCTGGTAGTCTAGGACCCAGTATTATTTGTTTTGTAAACAATTGTCTAGAGGCAAGGACGGGTATTGCGCCAAAATTTCAATACACGGAAATTCTACATAAGATTTTATAGCACCCGCCTCAAGGCGGTTTTAGGAACTAGAGGGTTAAGGAGTTAAACATCTATGAGCTAAACAACCACTTTATCATGATGATTCAGTATCTTGATAGGAATTGCCGTCTTATCCATATATGCAGACATACACTGAACTGATTAAATTTAAAAGCATTATTTACGTTTACATCTGTTACTTGATTGTTATAATAACATATTGATTATTTTTAAGGTGTTGGTTGATGGCCCAGCACAACAAGTACCCCGTCAACAGATAAGATTAAATCAATTACATTTGACTAAGTTTAAAATAAACTTCCCATTTACCGGAGCAACCCGTGTTGTCCGAAAATCATGGAACGAAAATAAAATTGATGAAAAATGGGCAGAATCTATTTGGGCCAAGAAATTGGCTGCCAAGGATAAGGTACGTAATAAACTACATTTAATTTAATTTGTTTAAATTAATAAAATTTAAATGATGATCCTTATATCTTGATAGGAATTGCCGACTGATACATATATGAAGCTATTAATTAATCTGACATTAAATCTCAAAAAAAAACCTTATTTATAGTATTTTCCTTGTTATTTATTTTGTTGTTTTGCAGCGTATTGCGATGACAGATTTCGATCGCTTTAAATTGAGACTTGCCAGGGGCAAGAGAAATAAGGTACGCACAATTGCTTACCTTAACTTACGAAAAACGGCCAAAAGAAATGGTACCTTGTTTGGTAAGAAAAAGATGACAAAGAATGGAGATAAGCCTTTTGTAAAGAAATCAAAGAAGAAGGCAGCAGCACCAGCAAAAACAGCGCCTAAAAAGAAGTAATTGTACTATTATAAGGTCAAATAAATTTATTACAAAAATTTATTTGTTTAATTTTCCTTTACATTTAATTATTAGTTAAGAGAATGAATCTTAAAATCCTTAACAATATTTTTAATATTAATTTCTGAATCGATCGACATTTTGCATTAATTTTTTTGTTATTTACATGAAAAATTGGAATTTTGTTGAATGGTAGATATAAATATTCAGTGTATGCTTGGTTGACTAAAGACAACTTATTGGCGTTTCATAAATTTAACCTCAAAATATTTATGTTTACATTGAGCATGTAAAAGTTTATACTGATTCTTTAATAAGATGATTATTTATAATATAGGTAAGAATTTTTATCCAAAAACTTTTTATTCTAATTCACAAATATTTATTATTCATTAGGGGCCAGTTGCACCTCTTCTCCTTAAAATGTTTATACTACACTATTGACGAACTATTTATTTTGTAAATTTATATCATAAATTTCTATTATACAGGGTGATTCACATTTATTTTAAAATCTCTCGGGTGGTGATTTCTTAGATAAAAATAAGAAAAAAAGTTTGAATTTTAAGAGATCGTTGGTGGTAAAAACAATGGTAACTTTTTTAGTACTGCATTTTTATGAATTTTTTTTTTCAAAATATCATTCTGTAATCAAATTTACACAAAAATGGTGTGTTATACAAATTCAATAGAATGAGCCGTTTAAGAGAAAAGTGCATCTAAAGATGTGCTTGCCAGAACAGTTGTCATGGTTACCATACTTAACATTTTTGTAGGCCTATTATTTTACCAAAGTTATTCCATAATTTATGAAAAAAGGTTCCTATGTAACGTTTGGAATAATTTTGGTAAAACAATAGGTCAACAAAAAAATTTAGTATGGTAACCATGACAACAATCCCGGCAAGCACATCTTTAGACGCACTTTTCTCTTAAGACTGGAGAATTGTGAAAAAGAGAGGGAAACAGCAACCGTTTGTTATTTTCATATTTTTACATAGTAATCATAAAAAATAATAAATAAAAACTATCTGACCCTTATAATTATAAGTAGTACTTTAAGTTTTACCTAATTTTTCTTCTAAATAAAATTCTGGGAAAGCGTAGAAGTGGAAATATGATGAAATGTGGAAAAAAATGTGCTAGTTCCACTTCTACTCTCTTCCAGGGGCACATATTTAAAAGAAATATGCTGAAACCCAAAGAGTTATTTATAAGGAAGAGGATCATGTAAATATTTAGTTTTGTTAATGGTTACTATGCAAAAAAAAATAAAATAACACATGGTTGCTATACTTCTCTCTCTTTCTCACAATTTTCCCATCTTAAACGGTTCATTCTATCGAATTTGTATAAGAGCATGTTTTTTGTGTATATTTGATTACAGAATGATATTCTGGAAAAAATCTTATAAAAATGCAGTACTAAAAAAGTTACCATTGATTTTACCACCAACGATCTCTTAAAATACCACTTAAAACCAATAAAAAAATTTCAAAAAAATCATGGACGTGAGTCCAATGCATATTAATATTTATGCCAAATTTGAATGCTTTACTAGTATCCATTCTGAAATAAATGGCCAAAACCTGTTCTCTGTCAGCACCTTTGAAGAGCTGTAACTCTCTTGGGAAGCGGAATCGGACATATGTTTATATGAAATTTTTTGCTTATTTTTATCTAAGGAATCACCACCCGAGATATTTTAACATAAATGGGAATCACCCTGTATAATACTAATATACAGGGTGATTCACACCACCCGTGCCATTTATCTCGAGATCTCGTTATCGCACATCACTAAAATAAAAACTTAATTACCAAAGTGAACCTAAAGAATCCATTGGTAAACTTATTTTTTTCCGGTACAACTCGGAACTATCTGGAACCGGAGGTAACTTTGATTTTTTAAATGGCAACATAGGTCGAGTTTGGTATGGTTTGATAGGTCTTTCAAAAACAAATAACTTTTATTAAAATATTTTTTTAATATTTTCCATAGTTTAGAGTTTATTCGAAAAACAAAATAAAATTGTTAAAAAAAGTAAATAAAAATTATTGCATATTTTGAAGAATTTTATAAATTTATAAACTCTTTCTACAAATTCTAATGTTTTACCAACTTTAAATATCATACTTGTCCATATTTCAACAAAATTCTTCAAAATATGCAATAATTATTGTTTAATATTTTCCGGATAGTTCCGGGTTGTTCCGGAAAAATATAAGTATGGTTTGATAGGTCTTTTAAAACAAACAACTTTTATAAAAATATTTTTTTAATATTTTCCATAGTTTAGAATTTATTCGAAAAACAAAAAAATAATGTTAATAAAGGTAAATAAAAATTATTGGATATGTTGAAGAATTTTATAAATTTATAAACCCTTTCTAGAAATTCTAATATTTTACCAACTTTAAATATCATACTTGTCCATATTTAAACAAAATTCTTCAAAATATGCAATAATTTTTATTTACTTATTTTAACAATTTTTTTTTGTTTTTCGAATAAATTCTAAGCTATAGAAAATATTAAAAAAATATTTTAATAAGAGTTATTTGTTTTTGAAAGACCTATCAAACCATACCAAACTCGACCTATGTTGCATCCTAGCGAGTTAGAATAAGAGGACCTTTTTTGTCTAAAATAAAGTAAAGAATATTATTTTGTACGAATAGCTTTGATATTTAAGCCCTGCAAAGTTTAGACAATGTTCATCTTCAACCCTGCTCAAAATAACCCCTTAGAGTTTAGAGGCTACCAAAAAATCTCAAAAAAATGATAATAATAATAGATCTAAACTTTATAAAGATCTGTATCAAATTTGAATAGTGCAATTTAAACCGTTTGGAAATAGTAGCCCAAAAATATACTTTTTGTCAGCATCATCTTCAAAGAGCTGTAACTCTTTTATAAAGAAAGTTTTACTAAGATGATTTTTTGTCATTCTACTTATATTCACCTCTCTCTTCAAAGATTAACGGGTGAACCGTAAACACCCTGTATATTGTAAATTATTCTTCAATTACACTTTTTTCTCATTTCTAAAAAATAAATAAAAAGACCTAAGCGCCAGTTGCACGTTGCACAGGTTCCACCTAAACTTTAAGTGATACTTAACTAAAAAATTGACAGAAATGCAATGGAGAGATTGTCAATTTTGTAGTTTAACCCTTAGCGGCCACATGGGGTAACTCGTTACCCCACGCTGAAAAACCTAGTTGTACAAGACATAGGGGGGTGTTTCAAGACTTCTAACCGATTGTTTCATGTTTGTGGAAGAGTTCCTCAACATTCCTTATGATTTTTATCGGCCAATTTATGATGGCGTTCTAAAAATTGGTCATATATTAGACCTCTAATTTCACTTTATCTGAGCCTAGGGTAACTAGTTACCCCATGTGGCCGCTAAGGGTTAATACCATAATACCCAGATTCTGGTCAAATCATTTAGGTTTAAAGGCCTTTAAATTTAAATTTGTTATATGGGTTGTAATGGACAATTTCCATGGTTACCTTGTTTTTTTCTAAATAAAGGCCTTTAATACCCAAATTCTGGTCAAATCATTTAAGTTTAAAGGCCTTTAAATTTAAATTTGTTATATGGGTTGTAATGGACAATTTCTATAGTTACCGTATTTGTTTCTAATTAAAGGCCTTTAATTATGACCAGAATCTGCCTATAATTTTGACCAGAATCTGCCTATAAGTGTCGCTTTAACTTTAAGTGGAACATGCAACTGAATCTAAGTGACACTTAAATTTTTTAAGTGACAGATTTTCTATTGAATTTTTGTCAATTTGTGTAACTAATTGTATTTATCGTAATTTTTAGTTTTATTGGTATTAGTTGGAGCGTTGTGGGGTTGCACCAATCCACTAATAAAAAAAGGAACATATGACATTAATACAGTAAAATCAAACTCAAGAGTAATGCAATTTTTTCTCGAGTTGCAATATTTGTTTACTAATTTAAAAGTAAGTTATTTATTGAATTTTTAAAACCATTTTACAGGGTGTAGCAAAAGTAGATTCAAATTCGGCCGATGCTTGTTGCAGTTTCGCCACTTTAATAAAACGACCTATGTGAGATGTGAAGTTATCACCTATTTTGGAGATTACCGAACGTTCGTTACGCACCGTTGCCAATCGTACTAACGGGAAAGACCCAACATACATATTAACATCACGGTTTTTTATGTTTCTTTGTCAACTAGACTAAAAATGTTATGCTCTTTCCAAGGGTACCAATTTTAAGGTGCCCAAGGAGCTCATCACACCCCCAGCAATCCATCACCCATTTTAAGCGCACGAATTCGGGAATTATTTGAAATTTTTTTCATTTGTTTTGCTACGACCCGACCTCGCGAATTTGAAATCGGTGTGAGATGGCTTGCTGGAGGTGTTATGAGCTCTGTCCGCACCTTAAAATTGGTACCGTTGGAAAGGGCATACTTTTTATAGTCAAATTGACCAAAACAAAAAAAGTACGCGATTTTTTTGCTAAGACTGTGATTTTGAAAATTTGAAATAATTCATGCGTTTAAAATGAGTGATGGATTGCTGGGGGTGTGATGAGCTCCGTCCGCACCTTAAAATTGGTACCGTTGGAAAGAGCATACTTTTTTAGTCTAGTTGACCAAAAAAAGTTCGTGATGTTTTTTGTTACGATCTTACGAATTTGAAATGGGTGATGGCTTGCTGGGGCTGTTATGAGCCCCGCCCTCACCTTACCGTTGGAAAGGCCATACTTTTTTTTTATTCTAGTCCTTTAAAAGAAACATAAAAAAATTCGTGATGTTGGGTCTTTCCCGTTAGTACGATTGGCAACGCTGCGTAACGAACGTTGGCTATCTCCGAAATTGGAGCGGGACAAAAGGCCGCCATAGACAATAGGCCGACTTAGGACTTAGACAAAAGGCCGAATGACAAAAAGCCGACATGAAAAAGGCCGACTAGGACAAAAGGCCGATCGATAAAAGACCGATATGGACAAAAGGCCTACGTGAACAAAAGGCTGACAGAAAAATAGCCGAACGATAGAAAACCAACTTGGATAAAAGACCAAAGCGCACAAAAGGCCGATAATAAAAGTTAATGGCCCAAAATTAAAAAAATAGTTTATTCCGTTTCTCCTTTGAAAACAAATGTTTATTTGAAACATTTTTTCATAAAATCCCTAGTTTCGGAAATATTTTCATTTTTCATCTTTCAGGTTGTGTGACTCACCTTCACCATGAACAGGGTGATTTTTAAGTTGATACTTTTTTTCGACGGGATGTAAAACTCAATGTACTAAGTCATTTGGAAAAATATTTAAGCAAGAATGGTATAAGGCGAGAATAATACAAATAATTTCCTAATTCATTTCATGTTTATTATCTTTTATCATTCGGCCTTTTGTCCAGGTCGGCCTTTTTGCTTTCGGCTTTTTGTCTGCGTCGGCCATTTGTTTAATTCGGCCTTTTTTCGTTCGGCCATTTCTCCTTGGGTCTTTAGTACGCGTCGGCCTTTTGTCATTCGGCCTTTTTTCTTTCGGCCCTTTATTCATGTCGGCCTTTTGTCCCAGTCGACCTTTTATCGTTCGGCCTTTTCTCATTCGGCCATTTGTCCCATATTCGGCCTTGTCCATGTCGGCCTTTTGTGCCTTTCGACCTTTAGGGATTCGGCCTTGTGGGGTAAACCCCTCAGAAATGGGTGATAACTTCCCATCGGTAATAAAACGAGTGGCGGAAAATTAAAAAAAAATAAACGTATTATTTCAAGTTGCAAAAATTTATGTCAATTTTCTAATGCTGTGTTTTAGAAATTTAAAAAAAGGGTATTATAAAATCCCTAGAATCTTGATTGCTTTTGTGGTTTCACTATATTAGATAATTTCTATTTTGAACAATGGTTCTCTTTGTGCGAGTTCAAGACTCCAGTTTCATGTATTTTTTTAGTACATAATTCCAATGGGCTTAAATCAATTGGGATCGGTATTATACTTCATCACCCTTCAATCTACAGATATTTCTCTTGCTGTGCCTGTAGCTAACTCCTTGACATTCGTTTTTACTGCAATAACTGGTTGGTTTTTAAACGAAGGATTTCCTAGCAAAAGTAATTATTTCTAAATCTCGTCTTTGAATTTTTACTGATTTTTTTATTCGTTATTGTAGGGACAATTATGGGAGCTTGTTGCATACTAGCTGGAACTTCTTTATTATGCTATGATAAGTATGTACATAATAATGAAATAAAATAAATTTGTTAATATATTATTTATGCTATTACGAACATATACATTTATATAAATACATTTTTTAATTACTACTATTTAACTAAAACCATAAAATGTTTTAAACACAAAAATTACAATTATTGGTTTTTAGTTTAAAAAGCTATTTACAACTAGACTTTTAAATATTTCAAATCTATTTACAGTCTTTCTACTTAAAAAGACCTACAATTAACTTTAATTGCTGGCCTTTTTATTACAACTCATCTTTAAACCTGAAATCATTGTTCTTCTCTTCCTCTAATTGCCACCCATAGAAATTTTTGATATTTTTTTCTGTTAGTTGCAACATTTTTATGCAATTTTTCCCAATTAAAAATTAAATCACATAAAGTCATATGGCATTTACAATTATAAAACAAACGGTGTTTAAAAATAATGACTAGTTATATTAAATTCTAATAAATTATGTCAGTTTAATTCTAAAAAACAACATTATCAGGTACTATCAGTTTCAAATGCATTTAAATAAATAGTCATAAGTAGTGATTTGTTTCGAGAAAAAACTGACATTTGAATCCGATAGGGTTTTAATTCAAAGAAAACCTTTTCTTAAAATTATTATTTATTTAAGGCTTCCTTAAATCTTCCTGATTTGGTGGTTTTTCTGAAGTTAAGACAATTAGTTGTTCTAAAGGTAAAATTTGTTTATGGTTTTCAAATAAATTTGTGTTATTATTGTGAACTGGTAAGATGCTATGTAAATTTTGTGCTAATCTCTGATTTTCTGATGTTAATTCTTGTACACGACTTCTTAATTGTTCTATTTCTGACGCTAATTGACTGATTTGTTGTTCTTGCACTATAGGATCTATGTTGGTGTAAATTGGTTGATCTGCTAAAGGAATTTCTGTTACTCCTAAAACTGTCGGTACATGGTTATCATTGGAGCGCTTAAAAGAGTTACTTTTGGATATTGATTGGTTTTCTTCCAAAGGTGTTAAATTGGTGTTAGCTAGATTTATTTGACCTTCATTATCGCGCTTATAAGCGTTATTGGTAATTAAAGTGTTTTCGTTATTTACTGGCAAATGCGGATGTGGGATACGCAGTTGTAGCGGCTCATTATTTTTGAAATTCGTTGGCTGGAATGATAATTGTGTTTGAGGGTGTGACGGATGATATTGAATCCCATGATTATGCCTCAAAGCCTGGCGATTCTCTTCAATAGGAACAAACTGTTCATTTCGTACTTTGTGTTGGGGGAAACTTAAATCTTGAAGCTGATGACCATCTTGGTGGATATTCTCACGTAAATGGTTATCCACGTTGTATAGGTGTGGGTTTTGTGCAATAGTTTGTGGTGTGCTAAAGGGTATGTAGCCCAAAAATGCATTAGGTTTATTGGTAACTGGTTGTTCGCTTAAAGGTGGGCAATGTGATACTCCAACTATTCTCGTGTGATTCACTTCCATCGCGGAGTTTATTTCAGGTAGTGCTGAATCACATAGAATTGGATTGTCTAAAATTGAAAATCCACTTTCTATTTTGATCTAATTAAGTATACCTATAAACATACCTTTAAGATAAATTTTCAAGGTACCCCAATTATCTTCATGAACACCATCATGAACCTTGCAATGAGTTTTACTAACTAAATCTCTTCCCAACGCAACGATGTGATTATTAGATAAATCAGCCCAACATAAAACTGGCAAACCATGGAAATCTTTATCCAAAACCGTTAGTTTGTTATGTGATGCAATCAGTTCCTCGAGAGCAGGAAGGAAAGTCTGAAATTAAAATAAGTATTATTAAATAATAATATTTTATATACTAAAATAACTTACTTTACTGGTTTCCTCGAGTGTTGTTAGTTCATTGTGAGAAACGTCAAGCATTGTTAACTGATCAAGACCTATTAAATCATCAGGGGAAATCCTTGTCAAACTATTAAAACTCAAATTCAGTCTCAACAAACTTCTCAAACCAGATAAGGCACCATTTAAAGAATACAATTCGTTGTGGTCTAATTTCAAATAAGTAAGTTTGGTCTCCCATTCAATTAAATTCTGTAAAAACGTAACATTTTAATAATATGCGCTAATTTTAATAAAATCTTTATTACCGGCATCGATCCAGTAAGATGATTAATTTTATTGAAGCTTAAATCTAACATGCGCAAATCTTGAAGGCCTCTAATTTCCTGCCATGAAAACTCAGATAAATTATTGTCAGTTAAATTTAGAACTCTTAATTTTCTTAAAGGCAACATGGAACTGTTTAAATTAGTGATGTGATTGTGTTGAAGATCAAGCACTTGCAAATTTTCAGTTTCGGCGAAATCGTCGGGTAGCAACTAAAAATTTATGTTAACCATTTTTTTTAAATTAAATTCGTATTCTTACTATCGATATTCGATTGTTTTCCAAATTTGCACGTTCCAATCTTCTCGATTTCGATAAAGCACCATCTAAACTCCTAATCATGTTATGTTGGAAGAATAAGATGTCTAAATTTGGGAAGGATTTAATTTCTTGTGGAAGACTTTCAATTCGATTATTTGCTGCGTGCAACATTTTGATTTTAAGGCTATTCCTAGGTAATTGATTATCAAGTGTGGTCAACTCGTTTCCATTAATAAACAACCATTGTAATTCAGTGAGGTGTCTAAGGGTCCCATTTAAATCCCTTATAGAATTGCGAGCCAAATGTAATTTTGTCACTGATGGTGGAATAGCGTGAGTATCCATTCTGTACAATAGATTTGCTGGAAGAACAAGTGTATCCAGGAGAGGAAGACTCTAAAAAATATTTTTTTTATAATTGTTTTGTTAATAAGAAATTGTGTTACCCTAAAGCTTTCCTCTGGTATATTTCTGAGCCTGAGTCGACCTATATCCAAAGTTTTAATGTTGGGCATCATCTCGAAGACTTCAATGGGCATGTAGGGGATTGGATTATCCGCTAAGCTCAAGTAGGAAACGTTGGTCAATCCTGCGAAAGTGTACGCTGTGATCTCGCTGCAAAAATAAGGAGGTGTTAAAAGCGAAGAAGGAGCAATTTTGATTTATGGCGGAAGAAAAAAGAAAGGTCCATTTTTCTCAACATTCATCGCCTTCGTGCCGCGTAATTAATTTGTGATGGGAGGTCAATGTTCCAGTGGCGCCTGATAGCTGGCGCCTCGCAGTAGGTGCCCGCTTTTTTCTTTTTAAATGAACTTTCAAAAGAATTAATTTAATAACCACTGGCACGAGACTGCACAACTTCCGTAATTCCTACATGCCCCCTTGCGGTACTACCTACTACCTGTTGATTTGAGAGCACAGAGATTTCGAATTATCGAGGCTATTTTTGGAAAAGCGGTTTATTTTGGTTTTTGAAGTGCAATTACTCCCGCAAGAACTTTTTCCAAAAGAAAATCTCTCATCTAGACAAAATAGACATAATACATATTGTATAATAATTATTCCGGCGCCACAATTAAAACAACGAGATAAGCCCTGATCTTGACACATTAATTGAATATTATGTACACACATTAATATAAAAATTATTATGTGATTATTTTAGTTGCGATATCTAACGCGACATGCGCACTCCTATTAAGATATAATTTTAATTAATCGTACGAAATGATAATTTTCTTTCACATGCAACCTAAATACATGTGTATTTAAATTAACATAAAATCATTTTTTAAATTTAAATAAGAGTTTTCATTTTCACTAGTCAGGAAGTTCCACATTTCACAGAAGTACTTGATCATTACAGGAAAATTATACAGAACAACATGTTATTATAGAAATTTCAAAAAACGTTTCTTACTATGTCATAATAAAACCAATAAAACCTCTTAAATATAGATTAGAAAAAATTTAAAAGAAGTAGTTTAAAAGAATAAATTGACTCCCTTAGAACAATTGTCAGGGTTAATACACTCGCTCAGTTCTTATAATTGACAAGGGTATATTTAAAGTGATAATTTCGTGATTCTTAGAACAGTTATATGAAACCGCTCGTTTCTCTCAGTTATTTCTCAAAATTGCAGTTGTTTGGTTTAGAGGGGTCATCGATGCTATTAATATAAACACTAAATTTTTCGATTTTTTAGACGCACCAAGCGACTATTTAAATAATCTTAAGAGGATTCTCGGTGAAATGTGTAACTCCGCATTTCCCCCGCCAAAGTATTGAAAAATGGTGATTTTTCAAACCATTTGGTGAGATTACTAATTGAGCAAAATGAAAAATTTTAATTGCATTAGAAAGAACGTTTATTGTGTTAGTACGATAGAAGACGCTTTTTTCTATTTTTTTACTCAAAATTGTAAAAAAAAAAATTTTGAAATGTGCAAAAATATGTTATTTTTTAAACCTTTTTAGCACAATTTTGAGTAAAAAAATAGAAAAAAGCGTCTTTTATCGTACTAACACAATAAACGTTCTTTCTAATATAATTAAAATTTTTCATTTTGCTCAATTAATAATCTCACTAAATGGTTTGAAAAATTACCATTTTTCAATACTTTTGCGGGCGAAATGCGGAGTTACCAATATCACCGAGTATCCTCTTAATTCAGGTTTGCAAATTAAATTTATATCAATTTTGAATGTTTTTTTGAAAATTTTGAGAAAATTTATGTAGGTACTGAAAGAAAATTCAAAATTATAAAAGTTTATGAGGACCTGTACTTTTCATATAAAAAAATGCAGCAGGAATTACTCATTTTTTTTAGGTACATTTATGACTTACAAATTCAGAAAATAAAATGCGTAGGTAGTAGGTACAATCTCAAAATTTACAAGGACTTATATTTACATAGCTGCTTTTTACATATTTTCCCAAAAATCAAATAAATGGATGTGATATTTGTTCAAACCTGAGGACTAGAAAGATTTTAATAGTACAGGGTGAGCTAAAATGATTGTGGTCAATTCAAATTTCCCGTTTAAAAATTTATTGAATTTATTTGCTTCAAGTTCATAGCAACAGAAAATCATGTCAAAATTAAAACAAAGTAACTAGATTTCACAAAAGCAGAGGCGTAGGTGTAATCTTTACCGTTGTGTCAAAACTTCAGATTTTTGAATTTCGTTTTGTGCCTTCTATTTCATAAACGTCAGTTTTTATCAAAATTAATTTGCATAAATCTTTGTTTTGTGTTAGCATCTGTCTCTTGTCTCGTAAATGAAGAAAACCATTTTCAATATTTGACATTTGCTCTGAAATTAGGGATTTTGTAAAAAAAATTTGCTACGCCATTGGATTACTAGGAGATTTCAGATGTACCAACATGCGTATTTGGTTGGTTGCCTACATATTAAACCACAATCATTCTAACTCACCCTGTATATTAAGCAACGAGTTTCATAAGTCAAGTATTATTGCACGCGTCTAAGTTTAAAAAACGAGCCGCGTAGCGGGGAGTTTTTTAATGGAGTGCAATAATTGTCTTATGAACGAGTTGCTTATACTATTTTTTATAATTTGCGCAAAAATTAAATAAATTTGGAAATTATTCGACGTACAAATATTTCTTTATTTTTTTAGCAGTTGGTGACAATGATTTCTTATTGAATCGTTGTTATAACAACAGAAAACATAGAAATCTTGACAGTGACAGTTTAATTTAAGGTTTCAGTTTTTAGATTTTAAGTTGCAGATTTTGAGTGTAAAACTAGTGATAAGTTATCGTGTATCCTACCAGATATTCCGAAAATAGCAAAAAATAGTAAGCCCCTAATTTTTGATAAATCTTGACATATCTTCACAAAAATTAATACCACATATTTGAATTTTGTTATTTGACAGTTACATTTAAAGATTATTTAATTTAATTTTTTGTTGGAAATTAATAATTTAAAAGGAGTGAGGAATTATTCTGTATCCTATCAAAAATTTAGGAGACATAAAAAACATAGCAAGTACTTTAAATCTTGAAATTTATTTACGATAATCAATACCACAAATTTGACAGATCAATGCTACCAACTTCGTAAGTGGGTGTTGTAATGGTGTTGCTATGGCCCATTACGAAACCGCTAGCGGTGTCTTAATAGCAATATTATAGACGCAAATTATAAAAATGTAATTTAAAATATCCAAAACCTGCTGAAAGGTGATATAAAGAATTATCGCAAAACAATTTCCAAATAAAAGGCGCCTGATTTAAAAAGCGTTTATTAAATTATAATAAACATAAAAGTAATAAATAAAAACAAGGCATTCCTAGATAACCTCCGACCTGCCTTTATATTCAATTACATGGGTTGATCAGTTCTCACTTCACGAAGAAATAATTTATTGTTGCAATTTACTTGGAATCTGCATTTATAGATGTATGTTAATGGTTTGCAATAAATCATTCCTTATTCTAACGCCTGCCTCGCCTGGTTGTTTTCGCGTTGACAACCAATCAACTATATGTGCACATATTAAGGCAACCAATTAAATCATAATTTGTTATCGCGCAGATATTATTAATGACCAATTAAATGTAAGCTTTGCTTTGATAAACGTTCTTATGCGAAAAGCTTTTAATAGATTTCATCTCGTGCAGCCTATTAATTTACCCTTTTTACAAAGGTGCTAAAAAGTTTATCATATTAAAATGATATGCAAAACTGATTTGGGCATCATTAACTATGGCTGTAACATAAATCATATTATTATTAATCAATTTACACCTTTTTTAATTTTTATTCCTTTTTTTTTCAATTTATTACTTATTTTCCTACCCATATTATTTTTTTATTCGAATTTTGGAGCTGGCAGAAGATTTTCTACATTTTTATAGAATTGACGAAAATATCATTTGAAAACTAATACATTGCATTGTAATTAATGTGCAGAAAATACAAATTCGTGGCAAAATTCCTACATATTATGTATATTTTTCAGGACTGTCATTCTCGAATTTATGCGCAAAATTATCGCACACTTTTTCTGTCAATAATTCATTTCTACCTGTTTCTAGTAACTGTTCGTCCGCTTGCCCTAGACCCACTTGCTCGTTTTATTCGATATTTGTCGCATTCGATCCTCCTTTTGCGACATCGGAGAATTTATTTTTGACAGATAAAGTGTACGATAATTTGTCGCATACATTCGAGAATCGCAGTCAAAGTCGTGTTCAGTGGCGCATTACCATATAGGCAAAATAGGCAATTGCCTAACGCCTCAAACAAGGAAGGAGCCTCCAAATAAATTTAAAAAAAATAGCATTATTTTCCTCAATTTTTCGAACCTTGTTCTAAAGAGTAAAGAGCACGTATGTAACGAGTTCACGGATAAAACGAGCAAATCCGGATACATATTGAGGTTCCAAGGAATTTAAATTCAAAAATTCACCGTTATTACGACCCTTTTCACGGACATAACGAGTAAATATTTTTTCGCCAAATTTCGTTAGTTCCCTTTAAGACTGGGGAATTGTGAAAAAGAGAGGGAAACACAGCAACCGTTTGTTATTTTAATATTTTTACATAGCAATCATAAAAAATTATAAATAAAAACTACCTGACCCTTATAATTATTAGCAGTACTTTAAGTTTTACGTAATTTTTCTTCTAAATAAAATTCTAAGAAAGCGTAGAAGTGGAGATACGAAGAAATGTGTGAAAAAAATGTTCTACTTCCACTTCTACTCTCTTCCAGGGGCACATATTTAAAAAATATATGCTGGAACCCAAAAAAATATTTATAAGGAAGGGGATCATGTAAATTTTATTTAGTTTTGTTAACGGTTACTATGCAAAAAAAATAAAATAACACATGGTTGTTATACTTCTCTCTCTTTCTCACAATTTCCCCATCTTAATGGGGTTTTCCATTAATAAAATTTATATTGCCACACCTGGGATTCGACTGCATCCTCTTCCATTTAAAATTAGAAATGCAATCGAAATAATTGTAAAAAATTGATTTAATTAAGGAAAATGGCGTCGTTAAAAAAAGGTGGAGTCAATAGAGTGAATGCCCAAGAAATTTGTTTGGAATATTCATATTAATCAAAATTTGAGCAAAATACCTTCTTCTTCTTAATACGCCCTTCCTTGGCACGAAGTCCTCTGTTGACTAATCACGAGTATAATTATAGATTAATATGCAAAATATATACAGGGTGTCCCAGAGCTGCGAGGAAGAAACATTAATCTAAAATGAAAAAAGATATCGGCATGCAGTTTTCGATAGAATATACAATACCTTTAAGCGCACATTTTAAAAATATTTTAGTAATATACCGGGTGTCCATTCCAAGATGGCGGACCAAAGTTATATTTTTAAATGGAACACCCAGTATATTATGACATTTTTGGATTCCTTATAAAAAAATAATTATACTTTGTATAAACTTTTATGGGTCTATCATCACACGTTTTGCTGATATTTGCTATTTAAGCCATCAAAAGATCCATTTTTGAAAGATCACTGCTCTAAAACAGATGAATATTTTGGGTTGAAATTTTCTCAAAAATTTTTCAACATCGTGTAGTCTACAACTATCATGTCAAATTTAAGTTTGTGATAATTTTTCGTCAGAGTGCCCTATGAAACGCAAATTGAACAATTAAACGAAATTTTCAAATAGCACACCCTGTATATTTTAACATCTATCGATAGTATTTTTTACAAGGTTTCTATTGATATAATGTTTGTATGGTCGCTTATCAATGGTTTGGGTGATATTAATATCCAAACTGAGAAACGGCGAAAAATACACAAAATAGCACTGTTCATGAATTTTTTTAAGGTTTTTGTAATTTGCCTAATACTTATTTGTGTCTTTCTCTATTTTGCTTTTTTAATAATGTTTTTATATTATAGTAATAGTTTTTGTTGTTTTACAACACAAATAAAATCGAAACTTGCAATTATCAATTTTGGTTTTAATCTCAGTATATTTTGAAATTTTCTGATAACCAGAAGTGGATTTCTTTCAGCTTAACCAAGCGCTTACAGCATATTTTCCATTTCTTATTTAGAAGAGGTCATTATTTCGGTATTCGGTTTAGTTATTATCAAAAGTACAGAAAAGGGCGTTAAAACAAAATTCCACAAAATAAGGGTTTCCTTGGTAACATCAGTTGCTAAATTTTTAAAGCATGCTGAGACTTAGAAAACTAAAATTGATAATTGCAAGTTTCGATTTTATTTTTGTTGTAAAAGAAGAAAAACTACTATTGTAATAAAACAACATTATAAATAAGCAAAATAGAGAAAGACAGAAGTAAATATTAGGCAAATTAACAAAGAAAATCTCAACAAAATTCATCAAGAGGGTTATTTTGTGTATTTTTCAATGTTTCTCACTTTGGATATTAATATCTCCTAAATCATAGACATTCGACCATACAACCATTATATCAGTAGAAAGCTTGTTAAAAATGCCATCGAAAGATGTTAAAATATACAGGGTGTTCCATTTGAAAATTTCGTTTAATTGTTCAATTTGCGTATCATAAGGCAGCCTGATAAAAAATTATCACAAACTTAAATTTGACATGACAGTTGAAGACTAGAGGATGTTGAAAAATTTTTGGGAAACTTTCAACCCAAAATGTTCATCTGTTTTAGAGCAGTGATTTTTCAAAAATGGATCTTTTTTTGGCTTAAATGGCAAATATCAGCAAAACGAGTGATGATAGACCCATAAAAGTTAATACAAAGTATAATTATTTTTTATACGGTATCCAAAAATGTCATAATATACTGGGTGTTCCATTTAAAAAAACATAACTTTGGTCCGCCGATATCTTTTATCATTTTAGAGTAAAGTTACTTCCTCGCACCGCTGGGACACCCTGTATCATTAAAAAAGTACATGTTAAAAAAATTAAAAATAATCCGTAAACATCCTGTATTTCGAAAATGGAGCTTTTTAACACGTATTTGCCCTTTTAATACTCGTTATAACCGAATTCGACTGTAATTTCAAAATCCTTCTTAAAAATGTCAATATTTTGGTGCCTCAAAATTGCCTAAGGCCTCATAAAGCCATAACGCGCCACTGGTCGTGTTCTCCTACAAACTACGTATTTTCCAATTGTATTTCAGAAAGCATCAATTGTATTTCGAATAAATTACAGAAACTATCAATTGCATTTCAGATTCGTTAATTGTATTTTAGAAAAATCAATTTAATTTTAGAAAAAATGAGGAAGCCAAGAGTTTTTGGCGCTTATACGGTTATTGTGTACGTGAACCATAACATCAGTGGCGTGTTACCATATTGGCAAAATAGGCAATTGTCTAAGGCCTCAAACAAAGGAGGGGCCTCCAGATAAATTCAAAAATAAATTAGGTAATATTATTTTCCCTCAATTTTTAATACAGTCGAACACGGAAATAACGAGATACATATTTTAGTGCCAATTAAAAAATTCACGGTTATTACGAGTCTTTTCACGGATGTACCGAGTAAAAATTTTTTCTGCAAATTTCGTTAATTCCCTTTTAATGGGGTTTTCCATTAATAAAATTTATATTGCCACCCCTGAGATTCGAAAATGTCAATTTGTTTAGTTTCACCACCTAATAAATGGATGTCGTCTGGACTCTACTTAAAGATAAGCAAACAGTTTCGCTCACTCTCATTTACATTTAAAAACCCGTAAACAAGGTGTACGGATGTTGAATTAAAAAAATAGGGGATGTTCCCAAAAAAGGTTCAGGTTGAAATTTGTTTTTAATATTTATATTTAATCTAAAAACTACTGTCAAAACTTTTGTTAAAATTTGAGCAAAATATTAAAAATGTACATGTAAATTTTTTTTAAAAACTCGTAAACACCCTGTATTTCGAAAATGAAGCTTATTAACAAATACATTTTCTTGTTTTTTTTGAAATTGGACAAAGTCAAGAATCAGATTCCAGAGTTACCCACTCTTGGTTTGAAACACACCCTGTATATTTCGAATTAAAATAATAGCAAGTCAATACCTGTTCACGGTTATAACGATTAACGGTTACAACGAGTAAAAATCGCCGTCAATTCATGCTCGTTATAACCGAGTTCGACTGAAGTTCCAAATTCCTTAACAATATCAATATTTTAAGGCCTCAAAATTCAAAATTGCCTAAGGTCTCATAAAGGCATAAGGAGCCAATACACAACATATAAATACCATCCATAAAAAATGTGCTTTGGCAATTTAACAATACACCAGTAACAATATAAAGGCTGTTTTAGACGGGCACATTTCTTACAACAAATCTTATGTAAGATTTGTTATAAGAAATTTGTGGTCGTGTAAAACAGAAAATTTTAACATAAACACAATTTGTGACAAAATTGTGGCCAAAATAGAACCTGTTCTATTTTATTTGTAACATAAATTTCTTACAACAAATCTTACATAAGATTTGTTGTAAGAAATGTGCCCGTCTAAAACAGCTTAGGTCCTTGTTCACCAATGTTAAACAAATAATGTGGGTCAAACGGACAAAGTGAAAACAAAACTGTAACCTGCAACTCATGTCGAAAAAAAAAAACTGCTACTTTTTACAAACTTTTTGGAGACTTGCGTGTTTTGCGACTGTTTCAGATGTGTTTTTCGTTTCCCGTTCGGAAGCGGTAACTTCAAAAGGTTTCAACATGTTTCAAAACTCAAGGCTCTCTCTCTCTCTCTCTCTGGTCTGTGTAAACAGCAAGTTGGTGTTTTGTTTCATTTTTTTGTAGATTATGTCTGAAGAAAAATAAAGTGGATCTCTGAAGATCTCGGTACTCTGATAGATGTCATCAGTGATCAGTGATCATAAAAATTTGGGGGACCCAAATGACCCAGAAACAAAAAGTCTTCTTCCCGAAACAAAGTTGCACTTTCATGGCTGCGACTCAATTGAAAGTGACAGGAAGCAAAAACAAAACTGCAACAATATTTTGTCCACTCAGTGGAAATAACGTTTTAAAATTGTTTGTGTTTTGTTTTTGTTCTCCAAGTTGCATAATTTAGAGACAAAACTGAAACTGGACTGTTTGGTGGAAAACCGGCATAAAGATTAAAGCAGTATTCTTAAAAGACAACTTCGGATTTCTCCTATTATGGCTTCTCTGGTATCATGGAGCAATTGTCGGTTTACTTAGAAACAATTATTGATGAAGCCAAAAATACAATTGTTGGAGGTAATTGTGCTCATGCAGCACAGCCTCGAGCACAACACACTACAATCGATCATGCAGATGGTTTAGCAATGGAAAACCTGGCTATTAATTAGTGGCTAAAATATTATTTTAGGTAATTCAAAATTTCTGGGGTAAAATTTACTTTATATTACAAACACAATGATTCTTTCTGAAATACAATTGATTACTTCTGAAATACAAATTATACTTTCTGAAATTAAATTGAGTAATCTGGAATTAAATTAAGTTTCTCAAAATACATATAATTGATGTTTTCTGAAATACAGTTAACGTTTCTAGAATACAATTGATATTCTCTGAAATACAATTCACGTTTTTGAAATACAATAATTGATGATTTCTGAAACTGAATTGATCTTCTCTGAAATACAACCGGAAAAGGTTTAGGTGGTCCTTTTAAATAAAAGATCCATATAAATTACATAGAAATGCAACTAGTAGAATTTGGAGGAGAATACCAAAATACCACTTATTCTCCGCACATCAAATACTTCAAATTAATTTTTTTAAAACTGCTTTAAATTCTTTGATATTGAATAATATTCATAGTCATGGTCCATTTTTTATTAATCAAAGGGGCCTTTTCAAGTTCAAAATGTCTCAACATTTCCCAAATTTACCTTTTAGTTTTTTGATAATATGTAGGTACCTCAAGAAACAGGGCTGTTTTTATAAGAATTCCTGAAGATTTTCTAACAGCATACTATGAAGCAAACACGAGAGTGAATTACAAAAATCAGCAACTCTGTGAATGTAGGTCATCTCAAGAAAATTTAAAACAAAATGTTGGATGAATACATTACATACAAAAATTTCCAAAAAGTTGCATCGGCCGGGAATCGAACCCGGGCCGCCCGCGTGGCAGGCGAGCATTCTACCACTGAACCACCGATGCTTATGAGAACGTGTTGATATAGTAGGTATAAAAGGATGAATATGGAATTTTTGAAACCACTTTTGCAATTATCTTGATTATCCTTTAAATAACGCAGAAAAAGTATGATCAATGTTAATTTGATATTATCGTTAATTTTCTTCCATTATTAGAATACAAGCTGTTTATGGAACGATAAGATTATAATTCCTCTGGACGAAATGAGTGATTTCTCCAACTCCAATTTTTAACTATACTTTTTACTATAATGTATTATGTAGATTAGGGTATTGCGCATATTTTTGTACTAAAATCAATGAAGTTAAAAAATTGAATTCAAAGAGTTCTTACTTACATCAAGTAAAGCGTAAAGCAAATAATGATAATAATCACACCAGACATGATATTTGGAGGTCCCAGGTTCAAATCCTGGCCAAGGACAATTTTTTATTAAAAAAATTGAGTTGCCTGGTCTTAGAAACAAACCCTTCAATTTTTATTACCTAAAAATAAAAGCATGAGTCCTCTTTTGATTAGGAACCCTGACCAGTAAAAGCTTCTTAGGCTCATTAGTTACTACAATGGACTTGGGGATCCAAAGTCCAAAAAATGTAATTAGGAGACCTGGAAAGATTGTAGATTTAAAGTAAGAAAGGATATCTTACATCTTTAAATTAATTTTAAGTCTATCTAGGAGGTTATATCTCGATTTATGAATTATGACCCATTCTTATCTTTCATAAAAAGTACACAGGTGTTAATTATTTCTTTAAAATCTTAAAATGTTGACCCCAAAATTGATTACAGATATTCTTCAGTTTGTATTTTCTTAAAACTAATTAGTACTTATTTTTATTGGTTCTTAGAAATAAATGTGACTAATAGAAAAATAAGAGTAATAATTTATTTGTTTATTTTTTCTGAGACTTGTGCACTGTATGTTACACATACATACAACACCTCTGTACGTGATTAATTACTAAGTAAAAACCAATTGCGTTCGCGTTTGAATTAAATTAAAAAAGTATTAAGTTTTAGTTTTGTAACACGAACCGACAATAAATAATCAACAAACAAATATGTTGCACAAAATATTTTACATTTTACTATACAAGCTCGGTGATCAAGATCGATAATGCAATATTAATTACAGGAGTAGGTTTCCAGACCAGAAGTTACTGGCGCCGCAGACTATTATGTAGATAGTTTATTAGAACACCAGATTGATTATATTTTGTTGAAAGTATGCGGGAAGATAAAAATAAAGATAATCAATGTAAATCAAAAATTTATTTGCATAAAGTGATTAAACAGAGAAGAACTATTTTTATCATTATTCATAAATTATTGACTACAAAGGGTGATTGTCTCATGACATGACCAACTAGTCAACACACATAAATATAAAAATGTGTCTCAAATTTCTATTTTTTATATGAACAATTGATGATTTCACCTTTCTTTTCTTTTAATGAATAATTTTTGTGACGTAAAATTTTATCATACTTTACAAGTTATAAAATGGAAATTAAGTAACAAGCTAAAGTAGCTAAAATTTCTTCATAAAAATTCGGACCTCCATAAAATGAGCTTACGATCAATACGCTATAGCGAATATCATAAAGGCAAATACTCAAATTTTCTAAATGACTAGAAGAACAGTACGAGTCTTGAGGTGGAAGTCTGCAAGATAGTCGTTTGTTGAATATGTTGCTCTATAGTGACGGATTTTGTCTTCTTTCAACAAATACAAAACGTGAATAAGGAAGAGAGATAGAAAATCCCTCACCAAGCAACAAACGATAGTTTCCGTATACGAAAACAACCGTCTAGCTTGCAGACTTCCACCTCTGGACTTATACCGTTACTAATTAATCAAAATAAGACAAATGACATCGAGAAAGTTATGCATTTTAGGTCAGATTTTAGAGTTTTATTATCATATATTAACTTCCTGAAAAACTAGAACTAACCTTGACAAGGACCAAGAACTAAAAAATGAAAAAGTAACATAATGTTTAACTTGTACAACATTGTAACATTGCATTATACGTGAATAAAACCTAATAAAAAGTAAAAAAAATTGTTTTCGTTTTTGTGGTGATTCCAAATCCAACATAGCCAAACCATTTTACTTGATAAAAACCAAGGACTTAACACAATTTAAAATAATAAAACCATAACCAGATAATATATTGACATCAATAAAGGACCTTTTAGAATTGCAAAATTTTGTTCCCAAACCGACTCAGATACAACTACGCAATATGCAGTTGCGTAAATGTTGGCATGACATAATTAAAATCATTTCAAGAAGTTCTAGAAGCATTTTAATTCCTTGGGATTATTCCTCCGACTTTCCTGTGTTAAGTAGAAAAATTCCCACAGTTGCATACACGGGAATCCGTTTATCAGGCGAAGATTCGCGTCATGATGATCATGATCTTTTGGTGAGGTGAAGATCTTTGCCTGAGAAGCAAGAGATTTTATATTTGATCTACAGGATGTTCGCGAAGAGAGTATCCGAAAGAAAACTCGTTACAAATAAGACTTGCCACAGGACCACAATTGCAATTTTTCACCAGCTTACGCGGTTACATGCAAATTGGACTCTTACGCAATGTTGAGACATGTTTATTTGCTGGAGTTAGAGGGGTTACGGTTCCGAAAGAAGCTCTTACAAATAAATGCAATTTCGCGGTGCCAAATTGAGCTTTTACCCCGAGTACAGAATTGTATTTACCCGACCCTACCCGAAAGTTTGTCTGCGAACACAGATGCTTCAGACTAGAGAAAGTATGAATAAAACGAAACGAATACGTTATCTCTGAACGGGAGGTTCTTTTAGTACTTCTACAGAAGCATATGCAGACCTCATATTTGTGAAAAATGGTGACTTGAACGATTATATTATCGGTGCATAATAGATGTTTTACGAGAAGTGCCATTTTTTGGTTTTATTGGAGATCGTTTTGTTCTAATGAAGGACAATCCCAAGCCATACACAACACGAGTTACTAAATGAATTAATGAATACCTAGAGGAGATAGGCATTCGAAGAGATATTTGGCCAACATGCACTCCAGATAGTAATCCAATTTCCAATTTTAAATTAAATAAATTTTCGTAAGTAAGGTGGATATAAAAATAAAATCTAATATTTAAGATATACTTCCTTCGCTGCAAATAAAGTTTTAAATCTTTTTGCTATATAATTAAAATACTATAAGACTTTTCGCATGACAATGACCAACTTTTGACCATTGATATGATAAAACAAAAAAGTGGCTAGAAAGACCGGCCATTAGAGCCGCAAGGGGTTGCCACCCATTTATTTTATATTTTGTGCAATATTGTATAAACAATCAAACTGATAAAGAACTTTGAAAATAAAAAATGATCTTCGAATAGAAATTAAAGATTATTTGTAGCGCGCTCCGCGCGTTAAGCTGCACTTTGAATTTAATTTAAGAAAAAAAGGGATGAGTTTGCCACCCACATTTTTGATATTTTGTGTAATAATGTATAAACAATCAAACTGATGAAGAACTTTGAAAATAAAAAATGATCTTCGAATAGAAATCAGAGATTATTTAAAGCGCGCACCGCGCATAAGCTGCACTTCGAGTATAATTTCCTGGGTGTACAAGGAAATCCCACTAAGTCCAGTTTTTGAAAGTTGAGTTCTATCGTGTATAAGTCCATATTAGTGTGATGTACGCCCACGATTTAAAAGAAACTGGAATGGGTTGCCATCCACATTTTTGATATTTGATAATGTGTAGAACTGTATAAACAATCAAACTGGACAAGAAATTTAAAAAAAAAAAATAACCTTCGAATAGAAATTGGAGATTATTTAAAGCGCGCTCCGCGCATAAGCTGCACTTTGACAATAATTTAAAAGAAACAGGGAAGGGGTGGCGATCCAAATTTTTGATATTTTGTGTAGAATTGTATAAACAATCAAACTAGAGAAGAAATTTAAAAATAAAAAATGATCTTCGAATAGAAATTGAAGATTCTTTAAAGCGCGCTTCGCGCATAAGCTGCACTTTGAGTATGATTTAAAAGAAACTGGGAAGGTGTTGCCATCCAAATTTTTGATATTTTGTGTAAAATTGTATAAACAATCAAACTGGAGAAGAAATTTAAAAATAAAAAATGATCTTCGAATAGAAATTGGAGATTTCAAGCGCGCTCCGCGTATAAGCTACACCTCGAGCTACACTTTCAATTTATAATTTATCTAAAAAAAATGGGAAGGGGTTGCCACTAATTTATCTTATATTTTGTGCAATATTGTATAAACAATCAAACTGATAAAAAACCTTGAAAATAAAAAATGATCTTCGAATAGAAATTAGAGATTATTTGAAGCGCGCTTCGCGCGTTAAGCTGCACTTTGTCTTTAATTTAAGAAAAAAAAGGAAGGTGTTACCACCCAAATTTTTGATATTTTGTGCAATATTGTATAAGCAATCAAACTGGAAACGAAATCTGAAAATAAAAAATGATCTTCGAATAGAAATTGGAATTTATTTAATTTAAAAGAAAATGGGAAGGGGTTGCCAACCAATTTTTTGATATTTTACGCAACATTGTATAAACAATCAAACTGGGAAAGAACTTTGAAAATAAAAAATGATATTCGAATAGAAATTGGAGATAATTTGAACATTTCATTTAAGAAAAATGGAAAGGGGTTGCCACCCAAATTTTGGATATTTTGTATAAAATTGTATAAACAATCAAACTGGAGAAAAAAATTGAAAATAAAAAATGTTGTTCGAATAGAAATTGGAGTTCGTTTGAAGCGCACTCCGCGCTTTATGCTGTACTTTAAATTTAATAAAAAAAATGGGAAGGGTTGCCACCCAAATTTTTGATATTTTGTGTAGAATTGTATAAGCAATCAAACCGCAAAAAAAATTGAAAATAAAAAATGATCTTCCCTTATTATATTAATAAATCGTTTAGGGGTAGTTTTCACCCTTAAAATTTAATTTTAATTGCATCTTTTTATTTTATCCAGAGAAATACGAGGGTATAATTTTTTTTTAAATTATGTTTATTTTTGAAAATATTACCTATTGCTAGTTTCACACAAATCAACACCCTGTATCTCGTTAACAGTTGAGTTTTGAACAAATGTTTATATTGACTTTTTGTTTTATTTTTACTTCTAGTATAAGCACACGAAGCCGTGACGACCATCATTTCAGAAACACCCTGTATTTTAAACTTTTATTTAATTTAAAAAATGTTAAAAACTTGATGTAATACATTTAAATTTGAAAAAATATTTTTGTCTATATCAAATTTTTGCTTATTATGCACGGGCATAATTAATTTAATGTAAAAAATTAATCATTATTTTTTGCCACATATTATTGACCTAGATTCTAGATTACAAATAATAATAGGTGTTAGTTATATCTTAAAAATAATTAACTTTTTATTTAATTAATTAACTCATCATTACAGTTTCGTGACCAATAATTTAAATTTTGATACATACTTTGATTTAATAAATACATATTATGATTTTAAATACTTTAATTTGAAACTAAAAAAATCGTTTTCAAATTAATTTAACTAACAAGATATGGCAACATTGATCTGAAACATTATTAGTTCGAATCAAAATTAATAGCACTTCTCAAATTAGAAAATGCCTATTAAATAATTTCGAAATATTAACATTGCTAAGGAAGTTTCTAAGTTATTTTTAATGACTGTTGCCGATGTTTAATAACGCACCCAAAAATTGAATTTAATTACTCACTTCTACCTTTAGGTATTAATTTCTCAAGCTATTTTTATTTAGATTTTTAATGATTTATGAAATTTTCATTTCTAGTTTTAATGTCTTACCTTAAATCATCATGGTTTAATTTAAGATCCTCTATGGTCATGTTAAGTTCCTTAAAACTCCTTTGTGACATATCATCCAAATTGGAGTAAGCGATTCTTAAAATTATCCTATCTCTGGGAAGGAATTTGTTTTGGAGTAAAGCGATAACTTCGCCAAAAGACTGCATTTTTTCACAATTGATGGAAATTTTGGAGTTTTCCATTTTGCAAGAGCAGGGTTGAATTTCCCTCCAGACTGTACAATACTGATGCACCCCCATAGATATCCCTAGTATAGAGAGCAAGAGTGTGGACATGATTACGGCGCGAAGCACACCGAAACGTAAAACTGTCATTAAGAACGTTAATTTAAAAACTGAAAAAATTTAGCCGCAAAAATTTAATAGTTTCGGTCTGGCTGCAGATGAGTGTTGATTGGAATTAAGGCACTTGTTTTTAGTAAGGAACATTTGTTTACACCTTTTCTGTTAACCAATTAAGTTTTTCACTTTTTCGCGGTTACCGGAAATAGTAGCGCGTTTCGCGTGGTTTATTTCTGTTGTATTTGTCACCCTGTCCGCTCTCTGGTCTGATTCAAACTGATGCTTGAATAGTGGCGCCTAAATTTCCTTGCCGTGTTAGCCTTGATATATTCAAAGACAGGCGCCAGAGATCAGAATGTGTATGAGTGTATAGCCCATACGTATAAAATAATTAAGTGCTGCACGCCACTATATCTGATTGCATTCTTCAAGTTACATGCGAGATTCCGTCCAGAGATTTATTGGGAAGAGCAAAAGAAACGCTGATTGGCGTCTTCTGTACGTACGGCCCTGCCTTAGGCTAGACTCTTCTTGGCATCTTTAATGCTTCTGAGGAAGCTCACTTGCTCATTTCACTTCGTCCCTCTTTTAGTCTTCTTTGTAAACGATTAGTTTACATTTTATCCACGCACGTCCTACTGTTTTTTAACCATAAACGGAACTAGATAATTTTTATTGATTAATTTCATATAGGTTTTCCCAACCAAAACAAGATTCAAGATGACAAGTATCTTCTCAAAGATTCTTCTCATCTTATCCCAAAGAATACCGATGACACTATTTTCGAATAGTCAAAAATTTTGATTAATTTTGGCCTTACGTAAAGAGATCAAGATGAGATTCTAATACTAAGTAAACATAGAGTACTTTTTGAAGTTTTATAAAGAGACCTATGCCGCCCGGAAGAAGATTATGGAGCAAAGAAGAGCGCGCAGAATTTCAACACCACGCGCTTTTTATTTCTCTGTTGCGGCATAAACTATGTAAAGAGTTGATACGTATTTACAGATTGGCCCATATTTTCTGTAATTACATGAAAATTACCTAAGGCAATGATTTAAAAAAAAGTAAACTAATATACCGGGTGTCCACGAAACTAGGGCCACCCTTTATTTATGAAAATAAAAATTTCCAATTTAACTTCCAGTCTCACCGGAAATGACATCAACTTTCTTATTTTAAAAGTAACACCCTATTTTTTATACTTATTATTAAACATTGGTAAATTCCAAGTATATTTGGGATAAAAAAAAAATTCTGAACTTACAAAAAAAATTTAGGATTTTTTTTGGTAATTGTTTTTCATAAAATCTATTTAAACTACTCTTAAATAATTTAAAAGTGGGCAAAATAAATTGTAAATTATGAAATTAGTTCGGAAGTTTTTGAGAAATTAATTTTTATATTTTTTAAAATGTGTTTTTTGCAGAAATCTTTATTTTTTTCAAATTGCATGATAGTGGGGCGTGGGGCCACCCCCAATTTCGATAGCTGATTTTTTCCAGTTACACTAATACCTAACTTGTAAGTATAAACCTTAATTGTACTTACTCATTTTTTTTTATCTTTTTATTTTATCAACAGCTGTTTATAAATAAGTAAGTAAACTTAAAGCTTAGTCCACACTGGGCAACAAAATTGTTGGCAACATGTAACATGTTGACGGTGATGTTTCTGTTTATACATATATCCCGTCACAAGCAACATGTTGATGGATACTCGTCAACATTGGGCGGCATACATTAAAGAATTTTGTTGCTGGTTGCTTGTATCTCTGTTTCCTATTTTAAATGGATAACATCACTCAGTGTGGACGTTTTTGCCAACATATTGCGTGAATCCCAATCCATTTTTGATATTAGAAGAGCTACCAAACGAAGAACTTCTTCAAAGTTAGTTTTCGTCAATCTGACAAAATTGCGGAACGAAGGTTCGTCATTTAATAGTAGTTCAGACATCAATTTGTTGTCATGGAAAGTTCCATCTTTTAAAAATTCTCTTTCCCAATATCTTCTTTTTCATTTTTTGGAATTGGCAGCTACTACAATAAATGCAGCACAAACACCAGCAACAACTGCCTTAATTTCGTCCATAATTCAGAAATTGACTGATAAAATGGTGTGGACGCACAACATCACTGACAACATGTATCCATATACATCAGCTGCAACTGTATCTGTTGGCAACAAATTGTTTGGCAACATAAAATCGATGTAGCCAACATTTTGTTGCCCAGTGTGGACTAAGCTTACGGATTCTACCTACATCTTGGGCATCACTCTAATCGGAAAAAATCCTTTATCTAAATGTGGAGTGGCCCACTATCATGCCATTTGAAAAATAAAGATATTTGCAAGAAACGCATTTTATAAATTATAATTATTAATTTTTCAAAAACGGTGGAACTTACCAATGTTTAATAATAAGTACAAAAACATAGGGTGTTACATTTAAAACAAGAAAGTTGATGTTGAATTTTTTTAGTTCATTAAATGCGTTTACTTATGCCATATAACATAATAAAACTTCAAATTTTTATTTTTATAAATAAAAAAATTACAGGGGTGGCCCTAATTCCGTGGACACCGGGTATGTAATTTCGTAATTTGAAATTCTGTTGTTTGGTATGTAAAACCTTCGGTACTTTATTAGTTAATGGAGAGGAAATGAATTTTGGTTTCCTTTTAAAATTAATACTTATTTTAAAGGTCATTTTATAATTTTGTTTATTTTACAAAAGACCAACGACCAAAATTGGTCAGCTTAAGTGTAATCTAGTTTATAAGTGTTAATATCTTTTAAATACGTGGCTTCCTGCAATTTTATTTAAAAACTGGCCGAAAAGTTAATGAAGACACTTGTCATATTTTTATGATTTCAATTATTTTATCGCTTTACTTAGAATAGCAGCGTTACCATGTAAAACGAAGACAACAAGAGTAAAATTTAGTAAAGTACTTTGGTCGTTAATTATTTTTGTAAAATTGCTTATTTCAATTAATTTTTAGAACCGTTGAATTAACTATTGCTTGATTTAAAAGTGTAATCCTACGATTTTTTCCTTTCGAGAAAAATTAAAAAAAATAAAATTTTTGTAAAAATATATCTTTTTATTATAATAATATCCAGAGTCTCATTCGTAATTTCATCGTTAAAAAACTAGGGTTGCACCATTTATAGTTTTGGAGTTACAGTGTTTTTTTTTATTTTTGGTCACCAATTTTTGCCACACATCAGTTCATCGGTAATAACAATTTAACCAAGTTGTGTAGAGATTAAAAAATATCACTTGTATGTACATGTTTCTAGATTTTATAAAAATATTCTATTATTTTAGATGATATTTCAATACGTAAGTTAATTTTTTTTATTATTATAAAAAAGAGTGCAAAATCAGCTACTTTTGAAAATTTAAGTAAGTAGATACTCAACAATCTTAAAGGTTGACTCTTGCTTTTCAAAAATGTCTACAAGTAAAAAGTAAACTGAAACAAAATCGATATATTTTAACTTAAATCATACTGCAATATCGAGTGCAGTATAATCCAAAATTAGTAGATAAACGTGTAGACAGAAGTTGAAGGAGAAAATTTGACAATGATTTGGTAAGTGAAGAAAAGTAATAGGGAACTTAAAATTTTCATGATTTGTAGAGCTAATAATGATGTTTTCGAAGACGAGAAATGGTCAATTCTGTGCAAATCTGTAAGCCCTTGGAGGAAAAATCTGTAAGGTAACAATGGAAACCGTCCATTACAACCCATATAACAAACCGTACACATTTTTTCTGTAAAGACTTACAGATTTGCACAGAGTTTCACCATTATTTCTCAATTATTTGTAAATTTTTATCCAACATTTTGTCAATGATTTTTTGTGTTTTGTTTTTACTAATTGAAAAATATTGCCTAAACTTTAAATCTATACAAACATTTCATAAATTGTTATTACTGATGTGTGGCAAAAAACTTGGTGACGTACAATTCAAAACGCTCTACAGGGTGTCCCATTTGACGTTGGACTGTATGGGTATCTTTGTTATTATTGAAAATAGAAAGTCGGTTAAATGGACAAAGTAGTAGGGATTTTTTCGAATATTAATAATTCATTTACAAAAAAAATGAATATCGCATCGTTCCAACGCCATCTTAAAAAAACAAGAAAATGCGATTTTTAAATATGGCTATAACTTCTTTATTTTCTGTGGTAGCAAAAAAGTTTTTTGACATAATACAGACAATTTTTTGTGTACACTCCAGTAAAGCAAATGAATATTTTTTTGACCGGAAATGAACCAAACTTGTTTTTTTCTTATGGCAGCCAAATTGGATTTACACATATTCGGAATGAGTATTTTTTTCTGAATAATTTGGTATACCATATGTCATATTTAAAAAAAAATAAAATTATTTGATTTTACAAACATTGGACTTTAAGAGATGTAAATTGTCAATAACATAAATGTAAAATGATTCTTAACACATATGTATTGACAGTTTACATCTATTCAAGGTCATTTTTGGTTAGTAAAATAAAATTATTTCTATTTTTCTTAAAATATTACATATGATATATCAAATTACTCAGAAAAATACACTAATTCCGAATATGTGTAAATCCAATATGGCTGCCATAAGAAAAAAATAAGTTTGGTTCATTTCCGGTCAATCCGTTGGCGAAAAAAAATATTCATTTGTTTTACTGCATTGTTCACAAAAAATTGTCTGTACTAGGTCAAAAAACTTTTTGGTACCACAGAAAATAAAGAAGTTATAGCCATATTTAAAAATCGCATTTTCTTGTTTTTTTAAGATAGCGTTGGAACGATGCGATATTCAAATTTTTTGTAAATTAATTATTAATATTCGAAAAAATCTCTTTGTCCATTTAACCGACTTTCTATCTCCAATAATAACAAAGATACCCATACAGTCCAACGTCAAATGGGACACCCTGTATAGTCTATTTCATTAATAGATCACCTTTTCAGCAGGAATCAAACTCAAATATATACAGTTCTTTCAATTTCAACTGTGTCTTCGTCTAAAGTCACTAAAACCATTTAGTTATAGACTCTACGTTTATCTCGCGTAACTCGATCCGGATTTGATTGAATAGCGATCGACTCAATCCGCATTTTTTTCCGAAGTAAAGATGTCGGATTGGATTCATCAATCCAAGTCCAATCCGACGTGTTTATTTCGGAAAAAATGGGGATTGAGTCAATCACTATTCAATCCAATCCGGATCGAGTTACATGAGATAAACATAATCATAGTATGTATATTTAAATAACTAAGTGGTTTTAGTATTGTTAAACGAAGACGTAATTGAAAGAACTGTCTATATTTGACTCTGAATTCCTCCTGAATAGGTGATCTATTAATGAAATGACCTATACCTCCAAAACTATAAATGGTAGAACCCTAATTTTTTGGTTTTTTGACCAAAAGTTTTATTTTCTACGAGCGGGACCGCTTTATTTATAATTAATTAGTCTAATCATCAAATTATTTCTTAACTTTTTAGAAGTCAGCATTTTTTTGTAGAAATTTGTAAGTTAATAAAAACATACTTTGAAAGGGAAAATATAATTTATATCATTTTAATCGCTAAATAAATTAACCAAGACGAATCAAGGCGCCAGATTATTTTTAAACACGAAATGTTATCCTAATTACATAAACTTTTACTCAAAATTTATTACTAATTATTTTAAGTTGATAACCCTTTTAAAATTCAAAACATGTGTAACAAATTCAATTTTTCTTGGGAGCAAACTCAATTCAAACTGATCAAAATTTTTGAAAATTAATTAATGTAGTATTTTGTTATAAATAAATTTTGGATTGGAATTTTTGAAATACCCGAGCCGGAACCAGAACAAAGTCAAAATTGACGGGGCATAAAACATAAAGAACATTAATTACTTATTAAACTTCATTACTTTTAAAACTAGTTTACGCCGGTACAAAATCATGAACGACACTCGTTGTAATTAATTTTTACTCACTAACGCGACCGCATTTTTGGAAGCCAAAAATCGAAAGCAAGCAAGTTAATGACTAATTAAAAACTCATTAAAATCAGTCTTGTTTTTATAATTTTGCCTCTTGGATAAATTGAACACAATACACTCGCACAAATAAGAAATTTATTTATTTTATTGCCTTTGTTCACGTATTATTCTCGTGGTGCACTATACACAAACTAAAAGCTTGCTGAGCTCTTGGCACTTGGAAAAGTACAGGCAGTACTCGTCTGAATAATAATTGAAACAATACTTTGTATATCAATTCTAAAAACAAATGAAATTTGAACTTATAAGATAAGAGCAAGAAAAATACCTAACTTGCATATATACTAATTAAAAATTAAACTAATATAAGTCCTAATTGGAAAAAACATACACCTATAGATGTACAAAAATAAAAAAAAGTAATACCTACACCTTTAATTTATTATTATTATTATTAATTTTTTTAGACTAAAGCTTTGCAAAAACGGCGAACGGCGAAGTGTAATGAGTAAAAAGCGATAAAAAAATAATCAAAACCTCTGGAAATTTTGGTCATTTATTAAAAACATGTTTTTATGATTAACCAATTATTTAAATATTTTGAAATTCCTTAATTCCTATCAATAACTAGGTTTATCTCTCGTAACTCGATTGACTCAATCCGCATTTTTTTCCGAAGAAAACATGTAATATTGGATTCACCAATCCAATGGGGGGGGGGTTATTCTCGAATCACACTACACGATATCGTATACGACTTTTATCATTATATCCTTGTCATTCAAATGCAAAAATAAGAGTCTGTCCTTGTCACGTCGTATACGATGTTGTGTCGTGTTATTCGAGAATAAACCCCCGGACGCGTTTATTTCGGAAAAAAATACGGATTGAGTCAAATACTATTGAATGATCCAATACGGATCGAGTTACAAGAGATAAACGTACTCTATGCTGCTATGATGTGAAGTGAGCAGAAAATAATACTCCATAAAATTATTCAGTGTCCCACTTTTTTCAGCACTTCTTAGAGTAAATGTCATTAAAAAAATTCTTATTTTATTTTAATTTTAATTAACGTTAAATAAAAATTTTTCAAAAAAAAAGGTTTTTTTTATAAAAGTTATTTATGAAAAGTAGGTTTTTAATGAATCATGAGTGATAAATTAATTAAAATGATTTTTTTTGAAAAAAACATTACAGCACTTTGAACGCCCAAAAATGACACATTTCCACTGAAGTTAGACTTACAAAATTAGTTTCATTAACAAATTTAGAATATTTCCTAGAAAATAGTCTTATTTAAGTAATATTTTTCTCATAGGAACTTTTTTGAAACTTGATTATAAAAATACTCATTTTTGGTGTATAAAAAATTCTAAAAACTCGATTATAAAGTAAAAACTGCTAGTTTCGATAAAATTATAACAAAATTTTTAAGTTTAAATTAAAAATTAGGGTCAGGTCAATAGACATATGTCTTGGGCCCGCATATTACAGAAGGCCCGGAAAATTGCCTATTTTCTTACGAAAAAAAATGTCAGTCAAACAAAACGTGCAGCTATGATTCCCCCTATACTAATACCCTTGTTTATACAGGGTGTCCCAAATAGAAGTGCTCAGAAGAAAATCCTAGAAATTAGAGGAGATTTTATCGACAAAAATCCAATAGTCCAGAGTCGGAATAGCCCAGTTTTTTCTTGACAGGTCTTTGAATTTTGTGCTCACAGAAAATGTCGATAATTCGAAATTCTGTTATAGTCCATAAACTACTTGATCAATTTAAATAAAAGAAATTGAAAAGTAAAGCTAATTATGCCGCTTTGACTTGAAACTAAAAAAATCATCATAAAAAATTATTTGGATAGAAAAAAATATTCTTTTTTCAAAAAAGTAATGAAAATTCACTTTTATTCTTTATACTTTCGCTCATATCTTTGAAATAAGCTTCATAAAGAAACCACTTTTTTCACGTCCGTAAAACTTCACAGTAAGCTCTATTAATTAAAAAAAGATTCAGTGTTCTATCTATTTTACTTTAGGAGCAGTGATGAAAAACACCCTGCGCGAGTGACTTGAAGTAGTAGGTCAAGTAAAAACTTAGTAAATAAGGCAGTGGTTAAAGAAAATGAAATGAAAATAAGTTTTATGCCATAATTATGAAACAAAAACATTACATAATTAATGAATATTTAAGATGTTGACCATTACATGATTTTCAACCCCCTACGTCAAATCAGTCGCGTAAAGTATTTTTCTTACCACCACTGGTCCTAGAGAAAAAGAGATAAAACATTGATTCTTTTTTCAATTGATTGAGTTTAATATGAAGTTCTAGGGTCATTAAAAAATTGTATCCTTATGAAGCTTATTTTAAAGATGTGAGCAAAAGTAAAAAAATATAAATCAAAATTCAATTTTTATTTATTTTCGCTCAATCTTTGAAATAATCCCAATATGGGTACCATTTTTTACGTCCATAAAACTTTAGAGTAAACTCAAATTAAAAAAAAAACAGTGTTTTATCTCTTTTTCTCTAGGAGCAGTGATGGTAAGCAAATTACTCTGCGTGAGTGACTTGACGTATGGGGTTGAGGGTCAGGTAATGGTCAACATTTTGAACATTAATTAATAAAGTAAAGTTTCAGTTTCATAATTATGGCATTAAACTGATTTTCATTTTCTTTAACCACTGTCTTATTTGCCAAGTTTTTACTTGACCTACTACTTCAAGTCACTCGCGCAGGGTATTTTTCTTACCATTACTGCTCCTAAAGTAAAAGAGATAGAACATTGAATCTTTTTTTAATTGGTAGAGTTTATTTTGAAGTTTTACAAAACTTGTTGTCGTTATGGAGTTTATTTCAAAGATACGAGCGAAAATATCATGAAAAAATATGCATTCTCATTAGTTTTTGGACTAAAGAATATTTTTTTCTATCAAAATAATTTGTTGGTAATAATTTTGTAAGGTCCACCCAAATTGGCATTAATTAGCTTTACTTTACTTTTTTTTTCATTTAAATTGACCAAATAGTTTATGACTTATAATAGAATTTCGATTTAACGACATTTTCTGTGCGAAAAAAATTTAAAGCCCCGTCAAAAATAAACTGGGCTGTTCCGACCCTGGCCATTGGATTTTTTTGTTGATGAAATCTCATCTACTTTCTAGGATTTTCTTCTGAGTACTTCTTTTTGGGACACCCTGTATAAACAAGGCTAATACATAGGATACTAGCGATTTCATTGGCATTTCATTATTCTAATATTTTAAAAAGTAATAAATATAATTAAGTTTTGTAAATTAATCTTGAAAGTATATTTAAGAAAGTACACAGTGATCATTTAAAAATTTTTAAATTTTTTCTTTATAAGGTTGTAAATTGAACCTAAAAGTTGCACATTTTTAGTCGTTTTCGATACGCATTTAGTATAATAAAAATTAAAAAAAATAAAATTTTGTCATGGTCGATAAATGAAATGAGGAATTATTATGCGATATTAAAATAGAAAAATCGAATTCGATGAACCGTTTGTCCGTTATTAGAAAATCACGAAATCGAAAAAAGAGGTTAATCCGGCCCTGATTAGGGTACAATCTATAATACGAAACTCTACAATCAATTATGGCCCAAAAAAATAATATAACCAATTGAAGTTAACGTTATTTTTGGGGGGGGGGGGGGGGGAAATTTTATATTAATCGTACTTTAATGACCTAAAAAAGGGTATATACCGGGTGGAAATGAAAACCGGGTCACCTCTATAACTTTTTCATTTATGAATATAAAAATTTGAAATACTTCTTTTTTAAAAGTATTTTAAGCCATGAATAAAAATATGGGATGTTACATTTAAAAAAACAAAGTTCATGGTGTTTCCGGTGAAACCGGAAGTGATTTCGAAAATAAAAAATGCACATAAAATTTGTTTTTTTGAACCATAGAACATAGCCAAATTTCAAATTTTTTTATTCATGAGATTTCCACTGAAGAAATTAGTTCCATCATAAAATCTAGACAATTTCCTATAAAATAGGCTTATTTAAGTAATTTTTTTCCTCATAAAATTTTTTTTGATTTTTTTAAATACTCATTTTTGATGTGTTACAACTGTTTTAAAAATTGAAAATTTTAGTGATTTTTTGGGTTTTCTGTAAATTTCTTTTAATATCATTGAATTTATTAGAAAAATACGCTTTAGATTTCATCCTGATACGTTAATTTTAACCAGGGAAGTTTAAAAGGTCTCCCTTAGTTCTAAAAGCAATCAAAAAAGCAATTAGGAAATTTTGTTCAGTATGACATCAACTTTTTTTGAAAAACTTCATTTTGAAGTTAAAATGGGACCCCTGGTATATTGTTCTTAGTGTTAATTTTTTGTTCTCATGTTGCCACTTGAAAATCAAAAACTGAATCAGATTATAGTTTTCTTTTTTTGTTATCACTTTTAAAGTTTTTAACTAAAGTAACTTTCATAATAATTTTGAAAAACCTACTCTGTCGTCGCTTAAAATTGCATAGCGCCGAAATTTTATGAATAATTGAAATTACGCGCTCATTCTAAAAGTCTTTGGGTTATCGAAAAATTTTCTGGAAGCTTGATGAACTTTTTAATCACCTTATTGGAGCGTTATAAATAAATCTAAAAACTTAAAATATTAGCAAAAACGTAAAAATATTGACTGTTAAAAACTTTGAAGTTTGTAACCCCATAAAAATTCTAGAAGTCAAGGGAAGAAAAATTGCAAATTTTTTTCGGGTGTCTAGGGGAGGGCGATCGCCCCTCTCTGTATCCACCAATGGTATTAGGTCTGCCAAAAAGGTGCCGTGCCATTCATTACTTTATTAGTAAAAATTTAAAATTTTGGTCTTGATAGCTTTTGAAGAATATTATTAATATCTAAAACTTGGAAAATATTTAAATAAGGAAATCCTAAAAAAAACTTTAAATTTATACTAATGAAACCAAAGTTTTATTGTATATTTTTTGGAAATTGCTTTAAATACATTTTCAGCCAAAAAAGAATAATTTTGTTATCACTTTTGATTATTGAGATTATAAACAAAAATGTGCAAAATCTCACTTTGGGGTCAAAATTAATCCAGAAATTTTAGATTTGTCAGCAATTTCTAGAATTTCTAGAATATTATACGGGATACAAAAAAGTTTAACGGCTCAATATTTATGGAATGAATTGTATTTTCCGATCATTCTAATAAAATATTTGAAACTAAAATATTTGAAATTAGCAAAAATATTTTGCGATTTTATTATGGAAAAACTAACCGACCTATTTTCGCCAAATGTTTTTCAAAATACATGTTTTTGGTATAAAATTTTGGTATTGATAACTTTTGTAATTTTCAAGAAAAATATTAAAACCTAAAACTTGGAAAATGTTTAAATAATAAAATCTTAGGAAAAAAACTTTAAATTTACTAATTAAATTAAGGTCTTGTATGTTTTTGGAAAATGCTTAGATAAGTGAAATCACCTTCCGACCCCCCTTTGGGTACTGATACGAGATACGACACTGGAAGTAAGCAGAAAATAATACTCCATAAATCTCGATTTTTCTGGAATAATTTTATTTAGCAAATGTTTCTTTGTAATCAATGTGTTTGCGTAAAAAGGTTTTCGCCCTAAACATAAAATTGATATGAATATGAACGTCAGCAGTCAGCAAATTAAGAAATTCAAAACCAGCTCAATCTAACCACTTTATAGCCATTTTATGATCATTATAAAGTTATTATCGTCAATTATCAATCGAAAAGCAACAAACATTATGTGCCAGTAGACTAATAAAAAGCTAAATATGGCACCTAAAACCCCCATCTTGGATATATGACGTGTTTATATTAATTAAATGACGCAAATAATGATTAGAAAATTATTACTTAAAAAACACAATATTTTTAATAAGGATAAAAGATTTTTTATAATTTATCAAAAACAACTTAATTTCATGTAATCAAGGTGGAAAAATAAATCAACTATCCTATTATAATAATTATAACATAAACCATGAGATTGCAAGGAAGTGCTTGATTTAAATGTTTGGGAAGCTGTTGAATTTATTTTTTCTTAAGTTATCGCATACATGGTGCATAGTGACCATTATTTAAATTAAAAGCTAATTATTTCATTGCATAATAAGTACTAATTGGTGACAAGGCGCCGCAGATCTCAAGCGCCTCTATTTCTAGACCTGATAACAAGAAATGAGGCAAAACTTTGTAACTTGTTAGAAATATTCTTATTCCATCACTTTCAGTTTTATTTTCCTATTAATTTTACTGGAATTTTTGAAGAATTGTGGAGATTGTTGGAAATTTTGAGGAACACATTTCAACTTTTTACATCTTCTAGAAAAAAGAGTATCTTTCCTATCTTTCCCAAGTGAAAGAGTAGTTTATCCTGTATTTAGTAAAAAAAATAAAATTCCACAAAAATTTCTCTAAATTTGAAAAACAAATACTCTTAGCTTTTTTGGGGCAATAGTAATAGCTTTCATAAGATAACATTTTTTGTTTCAATTTTAGAACAAATCTTCCTGAAATAAAAACGGGCCCACGCTTTGTGTCCACTCCCACTAAACTTATAGAAGGCTCAGTTTTATTTTGAAAAGGAATTTGTAAAATGCGTGTAGGTGCAATTTGTTTTCAAAACTAGATCATAATATTTTGATAAACACATAATTAAGTAAAAAAATTTAACAGAAGACAAACAAAAATTAATCAGAAATTTATAAATTTTCTGGAAACATGTAGCGTGCGTAAAATCCATAAATAATACATTACATGATTAAAAATTTAAAACTTCTTGACGTAAACTCTTCTAAAGGATTTATCTAGGTATTTCTGGTATTTGAAACTAATGTTTTCATTGACGCGTAACTCGTGAGATTTAAAGTGCAGCGAATTTATTGAATGAATTTCGACCGTCATCAATGAAATTCCGTTAGTTTAATTTTAAAATGTGGGTGTTCATATTTCTTTACTGGATCGTTTTAATTTTAATTTGATTTACGATCATAAGATTAACATCTTTTTGATGAAGCTAATGCTGTAATTTTAATAATTTTATGAATTTGTTTGATGGTTTTACTGACATGAAGCTATATCAGGTGAAAGATGTGCAAACTTAAATAATAATTCCGTATCTATGATTGAAACAATTTGCATTGATTGAAACCTTATTAAGAGTGTCAATGGTCAGGGCGTGTGACCCATCTCTGATGTTGCTTGTAAAAACATGTAGGAGTAAATGTCAGATCAGAGGACATCTGCAGCCCTATTACATTTTCTTTCGAGAATTATTTCCACGTTATACATTTTTTTAATTCAAAATGCTTTACTAGAAGTCATAGCTATCAACTTCTTTAAATTTTGCATTTGTAAGTCTCTGGTTAGAGTAGACGATCGTTTATTTTTTTGAGACTAAAATGTAAAATGTTCTTCAAATATTCAAAAAATACATATTTGAAGCGTATATGTAAAAGCACATAATTGACTCATAACTTGATTAAATAAACGCAAGAAACTTACCAAGACCCAGTGGCGTAACTACAAATTTTGGCAAGAATTTTTTATGAGCCACTGAATGGAAAGTGGCGGGTGGGGTGTGGTGTGATGTGATGGAACTGTCAGGGGTGTGGAAACCACCTGATTTTTTTTATAGTGAAGGTCATGGATTTTTTCATTGTATATTGCACCCACATCTACCTCCCAAATTCGTGCCCCCCCCCCCCCCACTCGAGCATTATTTTCGTGACGGAAGGTTACATAGTAATTTATTAATACTTGTGTGAAACTAGCAATAAAATCCGGCAATAGATAATATTTTCAAAAATAAAAATAAGTCAAAAAAAATTATACCCTCGTAAGGGTAATTAAAACAGACAAACATTGGTATCAGCGATAACTTGAGTAAAGAGCAAAGAAAGGAATACAAACAAACAAGAAGCTACTTTCTTGATATTCGTAAAAAAATATTCCTGCTAAAATTATGTCCTACAATAAAATATTAATTAATGATGAGATGTATTCGTTGGAACAACTCCTTGAAAATGATCAGGAAGATGAATTTGGTGCTCTAGACTTGGGAACGAAATCAAATAGTGCTCCACATACCACTTCAATTCGGGAAAGGGAAAAGTTGCAAGTCTGTGATCAGTACACCCTTCCCAAGCAAATTGTACCTTCAGATAATTCCAAGGCTGATGATACTTCTTTGGGTGCTATAAGGAAGAAATCAACCTCTTCAATTTTGGGTGACGGATATTCTACTAGACTCAAAGTTAAAAAGAAATGAAATAATCGAAACAAATTTCCTATTGCTAATATTTGTTAACTTTTGGAATCTAATTGCTACCTATGTTTATTTTATTGCGTTATAAAAAATATATCGCTATTTTTTTGTTACAATTGATATTTTAATAAACATGTACGATTTTAACATTTGTCATTTAAACGTTAGATCATTAACTAATAAATTCGATATCTTCCGTGACTATGCTTAATGAAAACTTCGACATTATTGCTGTAACAGAAACATGGGTTAATCTTAACACCTCATCTAACATAATTTCTATACCGTTCTATAATTTAACCAAGCTTGATAGAGATGGTCGTTGTGGTGGTGGTGGCGTTGCCAGGGGCACCTGACTTGCGGCCCGGGAAAAATATTTGTCGGCCCATTTTTGATTTTTCGATATGAATGAAAAAGGATATACAAAGTGCCAGTTTTTCCTCTTAATTCTTTCTTATACGTATAAAAAACTGATTCTTGAAAAAGAATCTTCTAATATATTGAACATCTAATATATCTTAAAATGAAGATTGATCTTCAGTTTTTAATTTTTATGTAGGAAGCCAATCAGAATCAAGCTAAACGTATTCAATACTTGATATATGTATTAGAGTTTGGAACGACTTTTAGCTAGATTGGTTTTGGAATAAAAACGAAAATCGAAATAATAATTTGAAATTTATCTTCATTTTATGGTTCAAAAAACGTTTTGCCGGAAATAACATCAACATATTTTTTTAATGTAACACCATTGCTTAGTTCAGATTGAAGGTATTTAAAAAAATTATATTTTTGTGAAAATCATTTTAATTTTTTGGAAATTAAGAAAAAACTTTTTTCTTCACCCGGATGAGTTGATAAAAACTACCAAAACTTATTCTAAATCGTGGGCCAGCAAGCAAAAGGCACCAAGTCAAAAATATATAACATATTTTGGTTTAATATTTACTATTGTAAAAAAGAATTAGTTTTAATTAGTTATCTAGAATCTCTTATAGATCAATTGAAGAGTCAGGCCCATTGTACTTTATACTCTTTAGGACAAAAAGGCAATGGCCCGCTTCCAAAAAGGTCTCCTCGCCCGACCAACAATAAAATTTATTTAAAATCTACACTATCCGAATCGAATGTCGTAAATTTCTAAAAAGAAAACATTTTTTGAAATTTAAAATTATCTTCAAATGTATTGCATTTTACGGATTTTATACAGGGCGATGTTCCAAAAATGAAAAAGTTATTCAATACGTTATTATTTTTCCAATGGTTCCCAATAAAGTACTAAAGAGCTCTTCCGCCATTTATGGGACAACCTGTTCTATTAATTAGTTTTCTTCAAATTTAAGAAAAAATAACATTGATAATCTTAAAAATTTGATTTAAATTAATTAGATTTAAGTAAAATATAGAATTTTTTAAAGTTTGTGAGAGTTTCACATAAATTTATAATAAAATGCATATTTCAAAAATTCATGATTTCTGCAAAATTTAAGTATAAAATATAATTCAAAGCTCATCACTTTAAATTCCAGGAAATTATTTCCTTTCTAAAGTGAAAACAAACGAAATTTACAAGAAATTCGTAATTTCTGTTTCAAAAACCCTTTATTATTGGAAATTGCTTATTCTTTTTGAAAAATTTAAAAATTTTGGGCGAGTTCTTTTTAGTTCGAAATTTCGATTTTGGGTCCGGTTAAAAAAATAAAAATTTGTGAATATAAACGATGCGATGGCCAGAGAGCGGTTATCCAAATAAAAACGGATAAAAATAATATCATTATAACCCTTTAATCGTTTTTCGGAAAAATAGTTTTAGACGAAACATGTGGGGCCCGTGAAAGTATCGTGGCCTAGTGCCTGGTTAACTAATAAGGGCTAAGGCGGCACTGTGAAGAGTGTACTTTAGAACTACTTTTTCGAATGCTATGAAGCTTTGAAATTCAAATTACGCAAATCCAATATTTTGACTTAGAATCTTTTGCTTGTTAGGCCATAAAATAATAGAAATGTATATAATTAAAATGATTCCAGCAGATTTTGAGATATTATTTTTTTTTACTTTTTTAAGAAGCATTATTGCAAATAATTTTTTTTTAATAAATTAAGATTTTGGGTTCTTTCGGCCACCAGCCCGACGAGCCTCTAACCCACCGGCCCACCGGGAAAATCCCCATTTTCCCTTATGGCCCATCCGCCCCTGGGCGTTGCTATTTACATCAAGCAACAAGGTCTTCCCTATAAAATTGAGCATAAAATAAGCCAGGGTTATATCGAAGCATTATTTACACGTTTAAACGTTGGCAACAAATGCTTCATGATAATTTCTGTGGTATATCGTCCACCTAAAGGGAACTCTATCGTGTTCTTGTCAGAAATTGAGTCACTTTTTTCCAAATACATTTTAGAATGTGATGTGTTTGTTGGCGTGGAAGATGTAAATATAAACTTTTTAAACATTCAAAATTCTACTATCCGAAATTTTGGTTCCATATTAAACTCTTTAAGTTTGAAACAGATTATTGATAAACCTACGAGAATAACTAAAACTTCTGAGTCTTTAATAGATCTTGTCATTGTTAATGAAGACGTTGATACCTTTAATACTGATGTCATTCATTTGCCTGATATAAAAGACCATGCTTTAGTCAGAACTACAATAAAAATTGATTCGCAAAAAATAGCTTCACTTCTGCGTGTTTCGAGAAATTACAAACACTTTGATCTTGATGCATTTGTTGATGATTTATGATTTGTATAAAATTCCATGGTTTTACATATTTGACATTGATGATTTAAATTCCAAAGTTGAATTTTCACTGAAAACTTGATAAATTTATTCAATATACATGCCCCCTACAAAAGTTTTTCTAACTACAAAAAACCACAACCTTGGATGACTCCTAATATTTTGTTGTTAATGAAGTTAAGAGACAAAGTTTAAATAAAGTTCCTGATTGTTGGAAAAAAGCTGTTGTCATACCAATTACCAAAAAAGCAAATCCATCTTCAATCTAAGACCAATAAGTATCTTACCTCCCTTATCAAAAGTTTGGGAAAGCAAATTCGTGAACATGTCCAAAAATACAATATTCTACCTGATTGTCAATCCGGTTTTCGTCCAGGTTTCAGCTGCAACTCTGCCCTGTCCCATGTTACCGATAATATCATAAGAGCTACAGATGAAGGGTTAGTTTCTATTTTAGTGTTACTAGACTACAGCAAGGCTTTTGATACAATCAATCATACAATTCTTCTCTCTATATTAAAGTACATTGGACTTCATCCATCTGCTTGTGCCTTAATAGAATCATATCTCTCGGGTCGTGGTCAAATGGTAAAATGTAGTAATGAGTTATCTAGTTTAAGTTCCATATATTCTGGGGTTCCTCAAGGGTCTATCTTGGGTCCTCTTTTATTTACCATATACACTATAATAACCTAATGTCAGTTCTGGATAAATGGTGATAATATCACCTGTATGCAGATGATACACAACTTCTCTACTCGTTTAATTCAAATACTATTAATGATGCTGAACAAATTATCAACCTGGATTCGGCCCAAAAATCAAAAGAGCTGCAGTTGAACATGGTGTTAGATTAAAAATCAACGGTGAGCTAATTAACTTTTCTACTCATGAAAGAAATTTAGGTGTTATTGTTGACACAAATCTCAGATTTCGTGAACATACAACGTTGTCTATTCGAAGAGCTTTTTCTGCTTTAAAAAATATTTATAATAATAGATATTTTTAGCCGAAATGTTAAATAAATCCTTTTTGTGATACCCTTGTTTTGTCCAACTTCAATTTTAGCTGTAGTGTGTATCATTCTTGTTTCTTGTCTCGATCAACTATGTATTAGGCGTATTCAAAGGATTCAAAATTGGTGTACGAGATTGATTTTTGGCATACGAAAATCTGAAAGAATCACCGACAAAATAATTGAATTAAACTGGCTGAATATGTTCAATCGTCGAGTTCTTAAAACTGCTTGTTTTTTCTTTAAAGTACTGTCTACTAAATGTCCTCCTTATTTGTATAATAAAATTCGATTTCGCAGTGATGTACACATACAAAATAACGTCAACTAAAGCACTTTTATAAAGGCAATTTTTATTTCAATAAATTTTGAATATCAAAAGCTTTTTCAAATTTATAATAAATTACAATTTTATTTAAAGTTTATTATTATTCAAACATTTTATTTTAATTACCTTTTTCATTAAAAGTTATTTAAAATTAGTTTTAAGAAAATTCCAATTGTGTAAAGAAGACCAATTCGAATATTTTCAATAATAATTTGTTATTTTTAAACTAAAAATTAGTTTAATTTATTTTTCTTGCCATATTTTCATTGAGAATTAATAATTTTTTTTTGAGTAAATTTATTTTTTTTTTCAAAAATGGTTAAATTTTTTTTAAATATTTTTATGTGATCATTAATATGATAAAAAGGTCTATGAAAAATATGTAAAAAAAGTAGGGGTTTCCATTTAAAAAAATTGATGATGACGTCGTAGTGAAGTTATCAGTGACGTCATGAATATTTTTTTCATTCCAAAAGATGGCATTTTTAAAACAAAAATTGACCTGTCCGAGCGATTTTGACAAAAAAATTTTTTACGGAAGTTATGACCTTGGTTCCAAAGTTTATCACCACCCTGTATATATTTTTTCTATATCAATTTTATATACCTTTATAATCTTTTAGATTTTTTATATTATTATACATAATTATCATATTTACATATTCCTATATATATTTTTCTTGTATTTTTTTGTATTTTTTGTAATGTGTTATTAATATTGTACTAATGTATGTACATTATTTATTTTGGGGTCTAAAGGAAGAACAGCTGGCATTTTGCCGTTTTGCTGATTTAGACCCCTTTGATGCAAAATTAATAAATTAATTTTATTTAACAGCGTTGTAATTTTTTATATTTTGTGTCAATAAATGATTTATTATTATTATTAAAAATTATTAAATTTAAATAATCAAACTGGTAAAGAACTTTGAAAATAAAAAATGATCTTCGATTAGAAATTGGAGATAATTTGAACATTTCATTTAAGAAAAATGGAAAGGGGTTGCCACCCAAATTTTGGATATTTTGTATAAAATTGTATAAACAATCAAACTGGAGAAAAAATTTGAAAATAAAAAATGTTGTTCGAATAGAAATTGGAGTTCGTTTGAAGCGCACTCCGCGCTTTATGCTGTACTTTAAATTTAATAAAAAAAATGGGAAGGGTTGCCACCCAAATTTTTGATATTTTGTGTAGAATTGTATAAGCAATCAAACCGCAAAAAAAATTGAAAATGAAAAATGATCTTCCCTTATTATATTAATAAATCGTTTAGGGGTAGTTTTCACCCTTAAAATTTAATTTTAATTGTATCTTTTTATTTTATCCAGAGAAATACGAGGGTATAATTTTTTTTAAGATTATTTTAAGCGCGTTCCGCGAATTATGCTGTACTTTAAATTTAATTTAAGAAAAAAGGGAAAGGGTTGACAACCCAATTTTTGATATTTTGTGTAATATTGTATAAACATTCAAACTGGAAAAGAAATTTGAAAATAAAAAATGATCTTCGAATAGAAATTGGAGTTCGTTTGAAGCGCACTCCGCGCTTTATGATGTACTTTGAATTAAATTTTAAAAAAATGGGAAGGGGTTGCCACCAAAATTCTTGATATTTTGTGCAATATTGTATAAACAATTAAACTGGTAAAGAACTTCGAAAATAAAAAATGATCTTCTAACAGAAATTGGAGATTATTTTAAGCGCGTTCCGTGCCTCGTGCATTACGCTGTACTTTCAATTTAATTTAAGAAAAAAAGGGAAGGGTTTGCCACTCAAATTTTTGATATTTTGTGTAGAATTGTATAAACATTCAAACTGGAGAATAAATTTGAAAATAAAAAATGATCTTCGAATAGAAATTGGAGTTCGTTTGAAGCACACTCCGCGCTTTATGATGTACTTTGAATTTAATTTTAAAAAAATGGGAAGGGGTTGCCACCAAAATTCTTGATATTTTGTGCAATATTGTATAAACAATTAAATTGGTAAAGAACTTCGAAAATAAAAAATGATCTTCTAACAGAAATTGGAGATTATTTTAAGCCCGTTCCGTGCCTCGTGCATTACGCTGTACTTTCAATTTAATTTAAGAAAAAAAGGGAAGGGTTTGCCACTCAAATTTTTGATATTTTGTGTAGAATTGTATAAACAATCAAACTGGAGAATAAATTTGAAAATAAAAAATGATCTTCGAATAGAAATTGGAGTTCGTTTGAAGGGCATTCTGCGCTTTATTACGCTGAACTTTGAATTTAATTTAAAAGAAAATGCCACCCAAATTTTCGATATTTTGTGCAGAAATGTATAAACAATCAAACTGTCAAAGAAAATTGAAAATAAGAAATTATCTTCCCCTATTATATTAAAAAAAATCGTTTAGGAGTAGTTTTCATCCTTAAAATTTAACAATTTTAATTACACCTTTTTATTATATCCAGAGGAATACAAGGGTATAATTTTTTTTAAATTATTTTTATTTTTAAAAATATTACCTATTGCTGGATTTTATTGCTACATAGTTGAATTTGTTGAAACATGTTAAAATTCGAAACACCCTGTATAACAATTATTAATTTTAACGATTACTATAGACAACCAAACTAACACTTTCGTTCTGTGGTTATAACAACATTCTAACCTCAAAAATATTATAGGTTAGAAAAACTACAATCACAAGTTTTTAATTTTAAGTTATGTAGTTTGATTATAAAATAATAAAATGGAGAAAGAAGTACCCACATTAACTGAAACTGCAGTTTTGAAAAAAACTGAAGACAAATCATTGCTTAAAGAAAAAGTGATTGGTTACGATTGGAACCAAGGCGTAAATTATGAAGAAATTTTAAAAAGTTACTTGAACACAGGATTTCAGGCAACAAATTTTGGGTTAGCTGTGAATGAAATTAATAAAATGCTTGAGTCTCGAGATCAACCACTTACAGATGATAGGTATGTTGATCCAGAAGATCCGTTTATTAACGTTAGAACAAATTGCACTATTTTCCTTGGATTTACTTCCAATATTATATCTAGTGGTTTGCGAGAAACAATTAAATTTCTCGTCCAGCATTCTCTTGTAAGATCTAGTATTTTATCACGATAATATAATCCCTTATTAATTCTATAGGTTGATTGTATTGTTACAACTGCAGGTGGTGTGGAAGAAGATTTTATTAAATGCCTCGCTCATACGTATATTGGAAAATTTTCTTTGGACGGAAAAGCTTTAAGGGATAAAGGAATTAATCGGACGGGAAATTTATTAGTACCAAATGATAACTACTGCAAGTTTGAGGATTGGGTAATGCCAATTCTTTGTGAGATGTTGTTGGAACAAAAAGATTTGGGAACAATCTGGAGTCCTAGCAAAATTATTACAAGATTGGGTGAAAAAATTAATGACGAAAGTAGTATTTATTATTGGGCAGCAAAAAATAAAATTCCTGTTTTTTGTCCTGCTTTAACTGATGGAAGCTTAGGGGATATGATGTTTTTTCATTCCTTTAAATATCCAGGATTAGTTGTGGATATTTTATCGGGTAATATTTATGGTATCAAATAAGTTTGAAAATAATACTTTTATTAAATAGATTTACGAAGACTGAATCTTATGGCGATAAAAGCAGTTAATACAGGGGTTTTAATTGTGGGCGGTGGAGTTATTAAACACCACATAAATAATGCTAATTTAATGGTAATATTTTTAATAGTTTTTAATTTTTGTTAAATATTTGATTTTTTAGAGAAATGGTTGTGATTATGCAGTTTATTTAAATACGGCTTCTGAATATGATGGAAGCGATTCCGGCGCTCGACCTGATGAAGCCGTTTCATGGGGAAAAATAAAGAAGGATGCAACTCCTATAAAAATCTATGCTGAAGCTACTTTAATATTACCTTTACTTGTTGGTGAAACTTTTGCAAAATACCATTTCAAAAGAAATAAACTCGTGGAGTAAAATTTTTCATTTTTCTATACCACTCCTTAAACTTTATATCCTCTTTACAATTTTTAAGGTTCTTTCATGTCTAAACAAATTGTTAATTAAACCATTTAGTTTCAAAAAATTATTTTATTAAACAAAAGTTTAAAATTTATATATATTTACATAAAATAGTGATTTGATCTTAATTATTGAGCAATACTAGTACGTTATTTGCTTAGAAATACAAAAGAGTATAAAATGATTACATATATACAAAGTAGGAGTAATTATTTTTTCTTAAATTAATTAGGAAGTTTAAAACTTTTTATTGGCGAGCTCTACTGCTTTGGAAAGTATAATTTGTACGTCCATTGAAGGAAAGTTTTGTAATAATTTTAAATTGGACGGGAAATCTCCATTAACCAAACGGTTTCTTAAAATACTAAAAATGAAAGAAGTTAAAATAAATTAAATAAATTATGATGTAAAAACATACACTATCATAGCACAGCAAATGTAAATTAAAAAATCAAATCGTTTTGGATCTGAAAATAGAGAATCCCAAATCCGAAGTACATCAGGTAAGGGAAATTCTTGTGATAACAATAAAGTAATCCACCTAAAACATTAAAACCAATAATTTGATCAACACTAAATTAGTTTTTAATACCTAAAACTATAATATTGAGGACGAAGTTCCTGTTGTTGAAATACAAGCCAAATATCTAAATCATTATTTTTTAAGGCCACTAATAACTTCGACATCATATTATTTATACCGAATTCAGCTTCATCTAATGATTTAATAAAAAAATCCCGTATTTCTGACATTAAATTAGTAAAACAAAAAAAGCAATCAGCTTCAGCATGTTCTAAAATTTACTTTTTTATAGGCGGGTAAAATAATAATCTAAGCTTTACTTCTGTTAAAAGGATCAGGATCACAAGCGAAACTGTAATATATTGGACCCACGATTTCATTCATTCCTTGAACATAACTTTGTCCTGGATTAAGTTTAGCGTACAAAAATAGTATTCTTTCAACAACTTCCCAGTGTGCTTCCTGCCCCTCGGCCATAGGTGCATAATCCTCATTAGCTTTTTTAATTGATAATGCAATCTATTTTATAAAAAAATAATTAGGTTATTAAATTTGTTGTCCTAAATTACTTACCTGCTACTAATTAAATGTAAGCTTGTAAAAAGGTAATTTTAGTATTTTTTAATAATAGTTTACTTACCTTAGTGATTCCCAAACCTTTTCTTTCAACGTTGGCACATTTTAAAACGCTTCTCTGAACACGAGTGTGGAGCCGTTTAACTCCCATGCTGTTAACAATCTGGCTGCATGGAAATTCAGTTGGTTGTTGGAAGAAGGATATGTCTGGGCATAAACGGCGAACATCTTTATCTATCTGGAGCAAAACTTCGTTGTCTTTAAAAAATGTTTGCCACTCACTATCCGGATTAATGCTTAAAGGATGATCTAGGATATTGCAGTCACCATTCGTATCTTTACTTCCTGGGGTTACAATTAATTCATCTAATCAAAATAAAGTTGCATTAGAAATTATTTAAGGTCAGTTGGTTTTTTGTTACCTATTAGGTTATCGTATAATTTTCGTTTTTCTGCAAGAAAATTGTCCCATTTTTCTCTTTCTAGAGGTAAGTAATTGAGGAGTAATTTCCAACATAGTGCGCGTTTACCCAAATCATCAGGAATACCTAAATAGGAATCTTTTTAATAAATTGAAAATTTGGATAAGTAAAGATTTTTGTGTAAAAAAATTTGAGTACTGTTTTGATGGTCTAGATGGAATACCTCGTAAGTGCAAAAATCAACAATGGGAGAAAAGCATGTATTACTTTTTTAAGAGGATACTCGGTGAAATGTGTAACTCCGCATTTCGCCCACAAAAGTACTGAAAAATGGTTTACTTCTAAGCAATATTTTGGTCACACCTTTATACCATGAAAGTAGGACCTCCCTTCATTTATTTATAAAAATAAAAATTTGATATTGTACTATGTTATATGACATATGAAAATGTATTTATTAAACTAAAAATTTTTTCAATTTCACTTCCGGTTTCAATGGAAATGATATCAACTTTCTTATTTTAAATGTAAGACCCTATTTTTTTGTATTTATTACAAATATGTTTGTGACAAAAAATAATTTTTTCTGAACTTTCAAAAAAAAATTTGGATTTTTCTTGGTAACTTTTTTTTTAAATTTGTTCAAACTACAATTTAAGTAGGTAAAATAAATTGTAGGTATATTATAAAATTCATTCAGCCGTTTTTGAGGAATTAATATTTATAATTTTTAAAATCCGTTTTTGCATATCTTTATTTTTTCAAATAGCATGATAGTGGGACTATCCCCCATTTAGATAGAGGATTTTTTTCGATTACAGTGATACCCGAGATGTAGGTAGAATCCTTAAGTTTACTTACATATTTCTAAACTGCTGTAGATAAAATAAAAAGATTAAAAAGAAATGAGTACACTTAAGGTTTATACCTACATATTAGGTATCACTGTAATCGGAAAAAAAATCCTCTATTGGAATAGGAGGAGGTCCCATAATCATGCCATTTGAAAAAATAAAGATATTTGCAAAAAACGCATTTTAAAAATTATAAAAACTGCCAAATGAATTTCATAATTTACAATTTATTTACCTATTTAAATTATTTAAGAGTAGTTTTAACAGATTTTATTAAAAAAAATTACCAAAAAAAAGTCCAAAATAATTTTAAAAGTTCAGAAATAAAATTTTTTTGTTACAAACATACTTGGAACTTACCAATGTTTAATAATAAGTACAAAAAAATAGGGAGCTACATTTAAAATAGGAAACTTGATGTAATTTTTTTAAAATTTTGAGAGATAAAATAGAAAAAAATGGCATCTAACGTACTAACACATGCAATTAAAAAATTTTTATATTGTCCAATTTGTAATATTACCAAATGGTTTGAAAAATCACCATTTTAAAAGATAATAATGTAATTAAAAAAAACAAATATAAACTTAAAAAAATATGCGAGAATTAAAGTTTTGTTTTTGTGTGGTCTTTTTGGTGTCATGTTGACTCGAACTGATTTAGTGCATTCCCCCATCAAACTAAAAGTTCCGAAACACAAGGCATACGATCCGGATTAGGGTATAAGTGATTGATCCGGATTATAAGGTAAAGTACTTTTCATTTTTTAATTGTGTCCGGATAACAAGGGTATCCGGATTAGTGGAGGTTCGGATTAGCGGAACTTTACTGTAATTTTAAAGCAACAGTGAAATTTTCAATTATTTATTTTTATTTATTTAAAACAAAAGAAAAAAAAGATAAAAGCATTTAAAGTTTTACATAAATTTAAGCTAATGTGATCAAAAGCATCAAAAACTTTATCATAAGAAGTTTTTCATTGTTTTTCCCATATTTGCACTTAAAAGGGATGGCACCTAACCCATCGATATACCATCAAAAACCTTCATTAATCACCACATCTAAAGCATCTTCCAGAGCCGCTTCAAGTCAATTTAGCACTATTATAAATATTAATTCCTCAAAAACGGCTGAATGAATTTTATAATATACAATTTATTTTACCTACTTAAATTGTAGTTTGAACAAATTTAAAAAAAAAATTACCAAGAAAAATCCAAATTTTTTTTTGAAAGTTCAGAAAAAATTATTTAGCACTCGGTACTAAGTAACGTGCCAGGGCCTATTTTTTTTATTTCATCAATTAATGGGGTAATTCTGAACAAAAAATGTTAGCCGTAACAGCGCTGTTAAATAAAACAGTTGCCCTGATATCAAAAAACACTATTCTGTAAACTTTACTGTAACTTAACGGCTATGTAAAATAACATTATCGGTGTTAAAATAACATCAATCAAAATAATAATATTACATTAATGTATAATCGATCAAAATAATAACATTAGAATGATGTACAATCTATTTTAACACCGAAAATGTTATATTAGATAGCCCTTAAGTTACAGTAAACTTTACAAAATAGCGTTTTTTTACATCTGGGTAACTGTCAAATTTAACAGCACTGTTACGGCTAACATTTTTGTTCATAATCACCCCATAAATTTTCAAATGCTAAATTTGCTGATACTCTGATACATAGAAATCAAGAAAAGAATCGACATGAAATGATGCTCTCACTCTCGTACACCTTTTAAATGAAGTGTTTCTATCCTTTTTAACATTTCAAAGGGTTTCTACACAGGCTGTTCTATTTATACGAAGCAAGGCAACGTAAAAAACCACCCATTACTTTCGCACACAGGTAATAAAAATTTTATAATCCAAAAACGCCAAAAAAAGATCTTATGACCTTATTGAAAAATGCTTAAAAGGATAGTCAGTATATTTTGGGTATAGGTGATTGCAATGTAAATTTTTGTCGATTACAAAGACAAAGTACAGCCATACCAATGAAGAAAACCAAATCGGTTTTCACATAAATTTTTTAGACATTTAAGAGAATAACGAGATTACCTTTTTTTCTTATTTTTTTTGTTTTATATTTATCTACAGTGATTTTTAAAAGTGCAATAAAATTGCTAAATTTCGAACGCCTACAACGATGTTATAATGCATTATTTATGTATTAAATTTAATACAAAACACATCTTATGGTATTCTTTTTTAAATAAACTTTGAAAAAATCAAAAATAATTTGTAGTTTTCCTGGAGTTTGTTTTTAAAGAAAATATTAAAATATGCGATTCTTACTCCACAAAGACAAAAATTGCAAAAGATTATAGCTAGAAGATTTTACATTGTATCCCAAAAGGGAATTTTAAAAAATCTTTGGAAGAAAACTATCCTCTTAAGGGTCATCGTTTCAATTACAGGTGAAGTCGTAAAATAAGCGCTTTGATGGCCAGGGCCCGCTCTTGGTATACCAGCGCCCTGTATCGCTGAAAATTGCAATTTTTGGATTTTAAAATAAATATTTCAAAAAGCTACATTACAAAATAGACTGTGCTGGCAGCTAGTGCGGGGGCACCTCTCGGACACCCCTTGCTACAGCTCTGGCATCTTCTAAAACAACCTTTAATAATTTTTTTTTTTTAATCCACCCCCTTAGGCCAGGGGCGTATTAAAGGGGTTAGTCTGAACAAAAATGTTAGCCATAACAGATCTGTTAAGTCTGAATGTCACCCTGATATAAAAAAACGCTATTCTGTAAAATTTACTGCAACTTAACTGCAATGTATGATGAATGTATGTAATATTGTTATTTTGATCGATGTTTACATTAATATAACCCAATTAACGGGTAATGGGTAGATATCTTTAGTTCAAGTATTAGACATTTTGAGGCTACATATTTATGATCGATTATAATTTGTAATCTTTTGAAAAAGGGGGAAAATTAAAATTTTTGGGGGAGTTGATATTTGTCAATCATAACCTAAATCTTAGTTATTATAAAAGTAAACAATTAGATTAATAAAATTATTAGTTTAATAAAAATAAAATAATAAATAATTAAAAAAGAAGCAAAAACATAAATTTTCTAGGATGGTGTACAAAAACAAACATTACCATTAAATGCAAATTTCTTTAACTTATTCAAATCAATAACATCCTCCAACAATAGCTCTTCAAACTCCTTCAATCTGTAAAATAAAATTAAAAACGTTTTAATTATGATAATTAAAATAATTTATAAATATTTCATACCTTGCCTTGTATGCCATGCTTTGACATCTGTCAGCTGTTTTAGAACTACTACCTTTTTTAAAAACATTTACTCCGTTTTTATTCATGTCTATTTTACTTGATTACGAAAAAAATCCAACCAAAATAAATTTATATTCATAATTTAAGCCCTAACCAAAATATACCACAATTAAATAACTACCCAAACATAAATCTAAAAGAAAAAATGCAGAAAATGTTTGCAATAATAGTAGTACGTTACTAAACAACGGAATTTTCTTTCAGTGTCAAAAGTGATTTAATAACAAAAATACTTTCAACATCTGGAAAAAAATATTCTAAAATATAAATAATCTGTAATTTCTTCAATGAAATATAAATTTATTTGTTTCTATAATTAGTCATGTGATATTCCTAAATTTCTACTGACAGGAATAAATTTAAAGGTACTTGTTTAATTTTAGAACTGTTCTAATCTGTAATCAAAGCAATTTATATTTAACCCATTTTTATATTTTTCAGATGCTTCACAGTCCGAACAAAAAATGTAGTCATTCTAAAGTTTTACCCCCTGAATGTTGTGCGTTTTGTGTAGTTTCTGCGCCTGAACCATTACTCGATATATGTTTTGAATATATTTTAAACAACATTAAAATTATATGTGATGAACATTGGAACCTAAAAGATAACATTGCTCTTCCAGTAGAGATTTGTGAGAAATTATTAAATGCCCGAGCGAATAAAACTACTCCTAAAATTACACCTGATTTTACCAGATTATTCGATAATGTTCAAGCAACTAAATTAAAACGGGTTAGATTAAGAAATACGGATATGGATGATGAAGGACTAAGCAGGTTATTAAAACACCACCTCTACGATTTGGATATTTCTCAATGTCCATTAATTACATCGAACTCGATTGAAGATTTTTCAAAGTATGGAAGGAATCTTGTTAGCATAACTCTTAGTGAAAACGTTAATTTATTTCCCATCTGCGAATTTGGAGAATCGTATTATACTAAAAAATACATATTTGAAGCTGTGAACTTGAAGAAATTAGCTATTAGAAATGTAAATTCATTAAGTACTTACTTTTACTCTACCCTATTAGAGCCGTTTAAAAGTCTTACACACTTAGATTTATCAAACTGTTCAAAACTTGGGAATTTGGACTACATAGAAAACCTTAAAAATTTAACTTCTTTAATTTTGTATAACGTAAATAAAATTGAATCAGCTTTTCCTTCGATTTGTAAACTTACAAACCTACGCCATTTGGATGTTTCTCAATCAAAGGATGATGGAGGCAAATATCAAAAGGCTAGCTCGCTGTTAACGCAGATAGTAGAAAGTTTACCTAAGCTTACTTCGTTGGATATTTCTGGAACAAATCTGGCGGGAACAGGTGTTGCTGAAAAACCTGATTTCTGTGGAAAATTTGCTTCTGACATACCAGGACTAGGATTACGAGTCAAAACCCCATTTCAATTTTTAGGATTATATGAAACACAACATGATGCCTGCTTGAGGCACGATATTCCTGCAAAATTGGTAAGCTCATTTTTTATTAAGGAAATGAAAATATTTTAAGGGGTAACACTACAACAAGCGCGTCAAAATACAGGTCATTTTTGATAGCTTTTTGTGAGGAACTCATACACATTATTGGAAAATTGGCTTAAGAGATTTATAATATACCGGGTGGAAATGAAACTAGGGCCACCCCTGGCATTTCTTTATTTATGAAAATAAAAAATTAGAATTTTAGTATCTTATATGATCAAAAAAACAAATTTTATGGATCGAATAAATCTTTCATTTTACTTCCGGTTTATCAGGAAATGGCACCCACTTTCTTATTTTAAATGTAACCCCCTGATTTTTTCTACGTAAAATCAAACATTGGTTAGTTTTAAGTATGTTTATGACAAAAAAAATTTTTTTTTCAAAACTTTAAGAAAAAATGTTGAATTTTTTTTTGGTAAAAAATTTGAGTAAAACCTACAAAAACTATTTTTAAATAATACAAATACGTAAAATAAATTGTAATTTATAAAATTTATTTCACCGTTCTTGAGATATTATTTTTTTAATTTTCAAGAAGCGTTTTTTGGAAATGTCTTTACTTTTTTAAATGGGATGATATAAGGGCCACCCCCTAATTAAATAGAGGGTTTTTTTCCGGTTACTGTGATATCCCATATGTATCTTTAAAAATAGTTTTTGTAGGTTTTACTCAAATTTTTTTCTTAAAGTTTTGAAAAAAAATATTTTTTTGTCATAAACATACTTAAAATTAACCAATGTTTGATTTTACGTAGAAAAAATCAAGGGGTTATATTTAAAATAAGAAAGTGGATGCCATTTCCTGATAAACCGGAAGTAAAATTAAAAATTTATTCGATCCATAAGATTTGTTTTCTTAGATCATATAATATACTAAAATTTTAATTTTTTATTTCCATAAATAAAGAAATGCCAGGGGTGGCCCTGGTTTCATTTCCACCCGGTATTTCAATAGGTATACAGGGTGTCCAGAAATTAAGCGGCCAAACTTTAGGAGGCTATTCTACAACTAATTTGAAGAAAAAAACTTCCTATAAACATGTGACTAAAACTAGGTTTTTTGTCATTTATTTGAAAACGGTTTGTAATAAAGATTTGAAATTTGGTGTGAAGACTAATACGTTTAAGATATAATTTCTCCATTTTTTTCAGATTTTTTTAAAGCTTTCAAAAAATTTCAGAGCTTTCAAAAAATCTGAAAAAAATTGAGAAATTTTGTCTTAAACGTATTAGTCTTCACACCAAATTTCAAATCTTTATTACAAACCGTTTTCAAATAAATGACAAAAAAACCTAGTTTTAGTCACAATAGTTAAAGAGGGCTGTAGCCTGTAGCTCTCTTAGGAAGCGAAATCGGACACATGTTTATAGGAAGTTTTTTTCTTAAAATTAGTTGTAGAATTGCCTCCTAAAGTTTGGCCGCTTAATTTCTGGACACCCTGTATAATAAACGGTTAGTTATTAAAAATAATTTCAAAATGGTGGCAGTACGGCTAGCAGTAGAACTGCCGTAGATATTAGTTTTTAACAAAACGCTGAAGATTTTCTTAAACTACATCATATTCTCTATGGAACTGCAAATGATAAAGAAAAAATATGGTTTTTTGACAAAGTTAGGAACATTTAAAAAAATATTGTTTTTTTACGACAAAGTTTACTACTATGTTAATAACAAAAGTATTTCTCAACTTTTGGTAATAATCATGTGCACTTCCATGAAGCAATTAATTAAGAATCTTTAGAGACCAATCGGATGAAATTTGCTTGAGTTATACTGCAAGCCGATTTGAAAAACATAGTTTCGAGAAAAACACGTTTAAAGTTTTACTGACATGATTTCCTGCATAGCTACTTAGAACAGTGGCGCACCAGGATTTATTTTTGAGAGGGAGTGAACCTCGTTGGGGTTGACTTTATAAGTACGGGGGACCGACAAAATTTTTGTAGCCCCCCGTAAGAATTTTCTAATTTTTATTAAAAACACAACAGCCCTCAAGACTGGTATATCAACTATTGTCACATATTTGACAACCGGGCTGAAGTTACATTTAAATGCAATCATTTTTACATTCAAATTTTTTTATTAGAAAAAAAAATGTAAGAGCTCAATTTTTTTATATTTTGTTACAAATACAGTTCTTAGTAAAACTACATAAAAAGTTTTTTCGAAATCAGTCCAGGAGTCAAAAAATTTTAAAAATAATGAAAATGAATTTGTTATAGATACAATCCTTAGTAAAACTGCATAAAAAGTTTTTTTGAAATCTAAGGATTGTATGTGTAACAAAATATAAAAAAAATTGTGCCCTTACATTTTTTGTTTTCAATTAAAAAAATTAAATGTGAAAAAGTGACTGATTATTTTCATTATTTTTTAAATTTCTTGAGTCCTGAGGTGGAAGTCTGTAAGCTATACGATTGTTTTCGTACAACGAAAAAATCGTTTGTTGAATATGTTGCTAAGGTGACGCATTTTGTCTTCTTTCAACAAATACAAAACGTGCATAAGGAAGGGTGATAGAAAATCTGTCACCAAGCAACTTAGTAAACAAACGATTTTTTCGTTGTACGAAAAGTATCGTATAGCTTACAGACTTCCACCTCTGGTCTGATTTTGAAAAAAACTTTTTATGCAGTTTTACTAAGGACTGTATCTGTAACAAAATATAAACAAATTGAGCCCTTATATTTTTTGTTTTCGATTAAAAAAATAAAATCTGAAAAGGTGACTATTTTTTTAAAGTTTTTTTTAATTTCTTGACTCCAGAGGTGGAAGTCTGTAAGCTATACGATTATTTTCGTACAACGAAAAAATCGTGTTGAATATGTTGCTATAGTGACGAATTTTGTCTTCTTCCTATCAATACAAAACGTGCATAAGGAAGAGATATAGAAAATCTGTTACCAAGCAACTTAGTCAACGAACGGTTTTTTCGTTGTACGAAAACTATCGTATAGCTTTACAGACTTCCACCTCTGGTCTGATTTGAAAAAAACTTTTTGTGCAGTTTTACTAAGGACTGTATCTGTAACAAAATATAAAAAAAATTGAGCCCTTACATTTGTTTGTTTTTGATAAAAAAAATAAAATCTGAAAAAGTGACTATTTTTTTAAATTTCTTCACTCTTGATCTGATTTGAAAAAACTTTTTATGCAGTTTTACTAAGGACTGTATGTGTAACAAAGTATAAAAAAATTGAGCCCTTACCTTTTTTTTCTTTTCGATGAAATAAATTAAATGTGAAAAAGTGACTAATTATTTTAATTTTTTTTTAATTTCTTGACTCCTGTCTGATTTGAAAAAAACTTTTTATGCACTTTTACTAAGGACTGTATCTGTAACAAAATATAAAAAAATTGAGCGCTTACATTTTTTTTGTTTTCGATTAAAAAAATTAAATGTGAAAAACTGACTGATTATTTTCATTATTTTTTAAATTTTTTCACTCCTGGTCTGATTTTGAATAAACTTTTTATGCAGTTTTACTAAGGCCTGTATCTGTAACAAAATATAAAAAAATTGAGCTCTTTCATTTTTTTGTTTTCGATAAAAAAAAAATAAAATCTGAAAAAGTGACTATTTTTTTTAATTTCTGGACTCGTGGCCTGATTTGAAAAAACTTTTTATGCAGTTTTACTAAGGACTGTATGTGTAACAAAATATAAAAAAATTGAGCCATTACGTTTTTTTGTTTTCGATTAAAAAAATGAAATGTGAAAAAGTGACTGATTATTTTTATTCTTTTTAAAATTTTTTGTCTCCTGGTCTGATTTTGAAAAAACTTTTTATGTAGTTTTACTAAGGAGTGTATTTGTAACAAAATATAAAAAAATTGAGCTCTTACATTTTTTTTTTCTAATAAAAAAATATGAATGTAAAAATGAATGCATTTAAATGTAACTTCAGCCTGGTTATTTGACAATATAGTAACCTTTTAAGCAAACAATTTTTTTTTATTTTTCCATCTGCTTCTTCTAGTAGAGTTACCCCTTAAACAAATTGCGATTTCTAATTTTTTGTGTGGCTAAAAAGTTTGACTTTTTCGCATTTTTTAAATGATTCAAATAAATTTTTTTATATGATTTTTTCTTGGCAACGGACCTCAAAGTTGTAATTTTTGTTATTAGTAATTAATTTCTAAAATATTTCATGAAAATTTAAATGTTTTTTAATAAGGAAATGATCATAATTTTAATAATTGTGAATTTATTTCCTAAATAAGAGCTTCTAAAAAAGTTCCTCCTAGTGATCTTCCTCAATTGTCAATTACAAGAAAAATATTTTTTTATAATTTTTTTGTTAAAATAAATACAAAATTTTGAACAAATTGTAAATTTTACTTAATTTTTTTCTAGATAAGTACTAAAAATTGTGGAATCTGCTTTGTATTTTTTAAAAGATTCCATTTACTTCTTTAAAGTTGGATTACAAGAAAAATCAAATTTTTATATGTATTGATAAAAATTAATAGTTTGAATAATCTTTTGAGTGTCATTCTGAAACGCTAGATGGGGCTAAGATAAGATATTTAAGAAAATTACTTCCGACTCACTTTGAGCGCTTAAGTTGACATCTCAAAGTTGGAGAATAATAGATTCATGATATTGTCATTGTCCCCACCTAAATGGGATTTAATCAAGGCGTATGCATATGTTCTGACTAAACACGTGGTCACTTTTTTACACAAACGTCCGAAATGACTCAACATTTTTGCAAACATAACATCTTATGAAATAGCTTGAAGCTTCCTTTATTCAATAAGACAAATTTGATTTTACTACAATGTCTGAATCATGAGATTTGTGTAATTTAAGTATACGAATCGCCCCCTTGAAGGTCATTTTATCTTGGCAGAATACCCAAAACTTGAGACTTTTGTTTTCGCTCTTCCTAAAACATAGAATTTTAGTAATTACTTTTCCTGACTTGGAGTTTAAACGTGAAATTTGGTATTTAAAAAAAGTTATTTCTTTCTACTTGAGGTCCTTGATAATTGTGATTTTTGTTATATTTAAAAGATTTCTATTAATTAGTCTTCATAAATCACAAAACAGTGATTAAATAAAAATTTAATTTTTTCTGTTATTTTTATAAATTTTAAGACAAGAAAACAACTGCAACTGTTTTAATCATTGTTTCTTGACTACTCGTTAATCCTGCAATTTTTGATATTTTTAAGAATTTCTGATTAGTGCATTTCTTAAGTTAAAATTGGTTTTTAGCAATGTTAGGCATTAATTTATTTTTTCCTGGCTGACTTGTTGCTTCATTTTATCAATTTCTTGTGGCTTGTGTCAAAAAAATATATTATACAGGGTGTTTACGGTTGACCCGTTAATATTTAAACCGGTGAAAGTAGAGGTCGAAATAGGTAGATAGATTAAGAAAAAATCATCTTACACCCTTTTAAAGGGGATACCAAAAAGAAGGTTTTTGCACAGGGGCATTTCCAGCCAATTTGTCTAGGGGGGGGGGGGGGGGGGTAATTAAAAAAAGATAATTATACAGGGTGTTGCAAAATTCGAATGACAACACTTAACTGGAGATAGACCTAACAATAAGTCGATATGACCAAATTCATTTAAATAAAAAATGCACCCCTGAAGAGTTATAAGCCTCTAAAAATGGTTTAAAAAAAACTATTTTTTTAATTACGGCCAAAGTAGCAAAGATGTTGTAATTAAATTTTGTATACGTACATTCGAATACTCAACGCTCAATTGGTAAAAATTTAGCTAATCCTTGATTTTTGTAAATGTGAATTTCATTAAAAAATCTTTACTGTTTTGGCAGCAATAAAAAAAACCTATTTTAAAAAGTCAACTCTTCAGCAGTGCATTTTTTATATAAATGAATTTGGTCATATCAACTCTTATTTTTTGGTCTACTATTTCCAGTTAAGCGTTGTCGGTCAAATTTTGCCACATCCTGTATATTTTATTTCGTAAGTTTTTCGTTCCAATTTTTAAAACTTAATACCCAGATTCTGGTCACATAATTTAAGTTTAAAGGCCTTTAAATTTAAATTTGTCTGAATACTTAGCTAATAGTTTAGAATATTCCGTTACTGGCTGGCTGATAAACTAATTTCTGAAATGGTACTTGTTGGTGTAACTCACCAAATTTTGCAAAAAAGAAGCTATTTTTACAAAAGATTCCTTTTCACTATTAAACTGTCTAAAATGCTTTTCAGACAAGTAACATTTAACAGCATCTTTTCGAAAAATTCTTAGGGGGTAATTACACTTAAACCGCCACTATTTTTACAGGATTATTTGAAAACCGCTTACAAATTTGGTACAAATCCTAATCTACTTTAGATCAGTTGTCATGATTTGTTTCAGATTTTTTTTAAGCTTTTGAAGGATAGTTTTGGAGGGAGTTGGGGGTAAATGTATTAATAACTTTTTAAGGGACGACATTTATTTTTTTATTTGTTCAAAATATCATTCCCCAATCAATCAATCAATTCTACACAAAAAAGGTACTCTTATTTTATTTCGATAGGATGCACTGTTTCCGAGAAAAATGCATTTATTTGAAATGCGTGCAGATTTTCTGCACCGTTTTAGGTGTCTACAATAATACTTATTTTATTAGCTACTCATTTTAATGCTTTTAATTTAGTATTTGGGGCACAGAATAGTACCTAACCTAACCTTCTTTTTGGTATCCCCTTATAAAGCAAAACTGTAAACACCCTGTATAAATAAATTAAAAAGTCAAAACCTTTCAGTAAATTGACAGTGTTTTCTGCTTCAACAGTGCAAGTGTGCACTGAGTGCAACATGTGATATCATGCACTTTTACGGATTGCTGAGGAACTCACTCGAAGCTGAAAATGAAAGCAAGTACAAGTTTTAGTAAGGACCCCTAACTATAGAATTGCAAACTTTACATAAACAACAATAGGCCAAATGACATATTAGCACTGGAACTGATGCACCGGCTAGCAGAGTCGTTGCCGATAAAGTTGCACTCGGTGCACACTGAGTGCAATTTAGGTGTAAACAGAAAACAGCAACATTGAAAAAGTTCGGACCGAAGAAGCATGCGGAAATCGACCCACCGAATCAGATCACCCATTTATCTTGAGAACGCGTTATCGTACATGAATGAAATAAAAAAAATTATGACAAAAGTGAATCTAAAGAATCCATTGGTGAACTTATTATTTTTCGGAACAACCTGGAACTATCCGGAACCGGAAGTAACTTTGATTTTTTAAATGGCAACATAGATAGTATTGTTTGATATGTCTTTTAAAAAGAATCAACTTATACTAAATAACTTTTTTAATAATTTCCATATTTACAATTTCATACAGGGTGATGAATAATTAAAAAAAAAATAACTTCCTTGTATTTAATTCTTTTGAGGAAATTGCTCGGACAAATATTGATGACATTACTGATGACTTCTCAATGACGTCATTATAAACTTTTTTAAATTAAAACTTATACTTTTTTACTTGTTTTTAAAAACTGAAATTGACATATCCGAATGGTTTTTCCAATAAAAATAAGTAGGGAATTTTTTTCCAAACCTTATCACCCTCTATAAAATTGTAAATATGCAAATTAATAAATAATTATTTCTGTAAAAGTTATTTCTTTTTTAAAGATCTATCAAACAAAACCAGACTCGACTTATGTTGCCATTCAAAAATCAAAGTTACTTCCAGTTTCGCATAGTTCCGGGTTATTCGGGAAAATAATAAGTTCACCAATGGCATCTTTAGATTCATTTTAGTAATAAAATTTTTTATTTCATGTTCTATGACGCGCTGTCGAGATAAACGGATGGGTAGTCTGAATGACCCTGTATAATACTTCTTTTCTTTAGATTGCAGGAAATGGAAATGAGGAACAAATCCTGGTAGCAGCATTGGCCTATTTAGATCGAGCTGAGCTGCTGCAAAAAGTATTAAATGAACTATTTCATTTGTTTAAATTTGAAAGTTGTGAAAATATTGGACAAGCTCTCTACATAATTTTGGAGTCCATGAATCGACACCTAGCAGAGAGGCATATACAAATCTCTGGAAGGTATTGTAATTATCCTTGGTTACTCAAAATCTTAAATATTTTTAATTTTCAGTGCTACATTATTTTATATTGTAAAAGGAACTGGTAAAGAGTTGCATGAAGTTGTGAAGGTGAAAAAACGTATAATAACAACACTTCTAAACGGAATGTGTGCCCATCGATATGATGATACCATGATGAGAAATGGATGTTTAACACTTTGTCAGTTTAAAATACCTTCAGATGTGGTAAATAATATAAAAACGAATAACTTAATTTTCTTGAATGTTTTATAACTTTTAGGTATTTGATTATGATAGACTTGTAGAGATTTTATTACATTCAGTTTATGGAATGCATCAAGAAAGTTTTGTACAAAGAATTGGAATATACCTTTTAAATTCTTTAGCATGTCAAGTTGATGGCCATCAAAAAATTAAATTAGGACAATTAGGCGCAATAAAGGTAAATATTAAAAAAAAATTGAAATTGAAATAAATAATTTTTTTAAATTTCTTATAGAAAATGTTGTGGTTGATTTCGGATCGCCATGGACGAGGAATATGTGATGATGTTCTAGAAGTAGCTTGGTCGACAATGTGGAATGTAACTGACGAAACTCCTGAAAATTGTAGAAAATTTTTGCAAAGTAGAGGAATGGATTATTTCCTAAAATGTCTACGGGTAATTAATAAAATAATTGGTTCTAATCTATTAATTATACTTGGAAAATTTTTTAGAAATTTCCTGAAAAAGAAGAACTACTTCGAAACATGATGGGTCTTCTTGGAAACGTAGCTGAAGTCCATGAATTAAGGCATTATTTAATGAATTCAGAATATATTACTGTGTTCTCTGATCTTTTAAAATCACTTAGTGATGGGATTGAGGTGAGTTACAATGCTGCTGGTGTCTTATCTCATATTGCATCAGATGGTCCTGAAGTATGGACAATAAATATCCCCAGTAGAGAAGAAGTTTTAAATAGAATGATGGAAGCTATTGATCGTTGGGATATAAATAGCCAAAGAAATATAAATTACAGATCTTTCGAACCAATTTTATACCTTGTAAAAGTTTACGAAACACCTGAATGTCAAAGATGGGCAGTTTGGGCTTTGGCAAATCTAACTAAAGTTTATCGTAAGTAAGAGTTTCTGCAATTGATTAGTTTTAATTAAGCTTTCCTTATTTTACAGCAAGTAAATATTGTGATCTGCTTATTTCTGAAGGAGGCATTGCTTTATTGCAGGAAGTTATCCAAAATCCAATTCCACCTATTTGTGTTAAAGAACTGGCTGCAATAGTCATAGAAAATTGTAAAAATTTTAAAGAACGTTGCTGCCTTTTAGAAGGTTAAAATAAAATATATCAAAGTAAGCAGATATTGTAAATATATTTAATAATTTTGATTTTAATATTTATTTTTTTGAATATTGTATAAACATACTGAATACAATAATATAGATTTATTTTTTTTATCATATATGCAGCGTTGATAAGTTTGGGTTGTTTTTTGTGTAAATATCTATTTTGAGATCAAATTCATTAATTTTTTATGTGATAAATTTTAAAACGTAAATGAAGAAGTTTTACTTTAGTAAGAAAATATGTATCTTTATAAAATATTTATGTTATATTCTTTTATTTTTAATAACAGTTGTAAATAAAGTCTTTAGTTAAACTTATCATTATTCTTTTATTTTGCGTTGCTTTAAAAAATCTATTACTGAAAGAGTAGTCTCCATTTTTTGAAAATTTTGTTATTTTAGTTGCCTACTATTTCCTTTTATCTCTGGGCGAATAGCAGAACATTTTGTAATTAAAATTGTAGTTTATTTGAAAATATTTAGATAATTCAAAAAAATGTTTTTAGATATAAAATTAATTAGGCATTTTCTGATTGGTTAATCGCTTAGCTGGAATCGCCAATTGGCTTTTTTAAAATAAGTAAACGACGAGGTTAAATTTCCCTCGGTAAAATTTAGCATTTTGTTGGCTTAAAGATATACAAAATCCAAAGCATACTTGATTTAAATAAAAAAAAATAAATTAAATGATATTTATACAGGGTGTCCCACAAAAATCATTAAATTTATGAAATTTTAAAATTGCTGTAACTTTTTAAGGAGTCGAAAAAAAATAATAGTTCATTGGCGATTCTAGCTAAGCGATCTCCCTCTTGCGGCATAGCGCGGAACTATGAAATGACGTCACGTCCGTGATAGTTGTGCAGACGAATTTAGCGTTTAACGTTTGTTAATGTCTATTATAGTCAAGTAAATAACGTCAACTTACCTAATTTACTTTATATTATTAAATGCGTTTGATTATTTCTTTGCTAGTTTCAATTTTTATTTTTTTTTGTCACTGAAGTGACGTCACTAGAATATGTAACCAAACATACATTTGAGCGGGAAATATTAATTTGAATCCCCAATAGGAACATTTTTGTTCAGAATGACATTTACTACCTAAAAAAAATTTTGCTCAAAAAAAAGTGAGACACCCTGTATATTAACTGTGTCATCAAAAAAAATTATCGAAAATGTGCTTTTTTTGTATCGAATTAACCTTACTCCCCCCTTAACAGTTTAAAATTGTTTTTAGAAAATAAAAAATTAATTATGTCTTATCAATTTAAGATATTATGATGTCAAGGGCATTCTTTATCTATTCAACCTTCAGTATTTAAAACTTTTAATTTAAAATATGTGAATATATTAGCATAATTGAGTCATTCAGCTTTAAGTCCTTCCCTTGTAATTATTCAAATTTTGAGATATGCTTATTTGTTCTTTCTATTATTGTTTTAATTAAGGATTTAATAAATCATTTCTCAGTTTTAAAATTATTTCACTGGAGCTGACTGGAGCACCCCGAGTACAAATTGAAATCTTGTTTGATCAACTGTCAAAAATCAATCAGAAATGTCAAAAACTAAACTTAACGGATAACGGTTTTTTGTTTTGAACAATGATGGTAAAATTCCAATAGTTTGATAGTGACATTTTATTTGTTATATTTCAGTTTTTATTGATTTTTATTGACATACCCAATATAATTAAAATTAATTTAAGTGGGAAACAAAGATGAGTAAAAAGGATAGACGGAATTCAATTTCATTTTCAACTTCATCCTTAAATTTGGACCACAAAAGTGCAAAATACAAAAGCAGAAAAACACAATTTACCAATTCCGTAAGTGATCGAGAAGATGAGGAATCGAGAGATCCTAATCAAACTCTCTTCGATACTCTTATGAATGACCCAACTAAAAGAAAACTTGTTATGCAATTATTATCAAGCCAAAAAAATGAAATTGAAGAGTATAAACGCCAAGAAGAATTGAAGAATAGAGTTTGTGCTAGTCCTATTTCTAAGGTGCAACGTAGACAAATGCTTGAGAGTCCAACTGCATTATTAAGACGTAGGGCTATTGAGAGTCCAACTGCATTATTAAGACGTAGGGCTATTGAACAACGAAACATACAAAATTCTAGTCCAGTAAGCACAACTTCATCAGCAAGCTCAACGGAACCTATATCTGTGCCATATGAAAATTTACTTCAAGGAGTAAAAGCCTTTGTCGATGTGAGAAGCAAAAACATTGATCGTTCAGCTGCTGTCAATGCTTTATTAAAAAGTATGGGGGCAGAAGTTGCAGATGTCTTCACCAATGATGTTACCCATGTAATTTTTAAGGTATTTAAATAATTTCCAAATTAGCAACATTTTTTAAAGTACCATTTTAGCCTGAATTTAACGTTACTTCTAATATACCGCAATTTGTATATTGTAAGTATTGAAAATAAACGTTAAAATTAATTTGAATGTTCTTTACAGAAAAATATTTAAATCAAATAGCATGGGGTGCGTTAAGATTTAACACTTGTGGTGTGATAGTTATACCAGTGTGTACCATGACGTCATTTATTTATATCCCGTAATGTGTCATGGAGGTTTATGAATGACTGGACGCTCACTGGAATAACTCTTACACAACGGGTGCTAAAGCTGAATGCAGCCCAACTGTTACATTCAGGCTAATACAGTAACTAATCTTATAAATAGGATTAAGTTCTAAAAATATTTTTTGTTATAAATTTATTTCTGTTCGTACAATAGAAATATAAAAAAAATACATTTTAATAGTAATAATAATAAGAGTAAAATTTAAATAAGTATTGGAGTTAAAAAAGATCTGTAATTTCTTGTAATCTTGTATGAATAATTAATGAAGCCTCTTAAATCCACTGTCAGTCCTTCGTTCCTGTGCTGGGTTTAAGGTGCTGGTGCTTAAAGAGGTGTATTCATTACCAGCTTGTTGATGGCGATTGTTGAGAAATTCACGAATATGTTGCACAATCAAATCAATCGCAACAGTATTAGCTGCACCTCTTGGAATAATTACATCTGCATACTTTTTAGTTGGGAAACAAAATTCTTCAAAAGCTGGTTTAACGAAATGCATATACTGATTTAAGATTTGATCAAGGTCTCGTTCTCTTTCCACAGTATCTCTTAGTACTCTCCTTGCCAAACGAGTATCAGAATCAGTATCGACAAATAATTTCATGTGGAAAAGATTACGAATATTTTGAAAATAAAAAAGCAAAATTCCTTCAAATAAAACAACATCAGCCGGATAAATCGTCATCATTTCGTCTTTACGGGTGGAGAAATTCTTATAATCGTAAATAGGAATTTCACACTTTTTTCCTTTGAAAATATCCAATAACGTTTTTTCCATTAATTTTTCATCAAAAGCATCAGGATGATCAAAATTAAATTGACCTTTCTCAGCTTTAGAAATTTCTGCCGGTGTTAATTTACGATAAAAGCTATCTTGTGAAATGCAAACTACCTGACGCTTGGCATGGTCCATATCAGCCTGCCCCAGCAATTCCATAATTTTCTTACAAACAGTGCTCTTTCCACTTGCTGTTCCACCTGAGACACCAATTAAAAAAGGCATTTTCTCCCTAATATTGTTTACTTTTCCATTATATTTAGTGCTATCAACCATTTTTAGAGTTAGGAAATGTACTGTGAACCTTTTACAAATTAAAATTGCAAAATTACATGCAACTTCAGGAGCTTTTGCTGCAAGCACCACCTTTTTATAGGTTAAGAAAGGGAAATAAAAATAGAAGTATAAAATAAAGGATAGGTGTATTTTGTGTTGTTTCCTTCTGATAAAATTTGATTACATATATCAACATATTTAACAAAAAATGTGATTGTTTAATATTCCTTTTTCCTTTATGATCATTTTGCTGATACTGTCGAAAATTATACTTAAACTTGCTTATCAAAACCTAAACAAGAATTTAATCTCTGATTTAAAACCCAAAAGGACATTAAATACAAAAACAAACAAGTACTAAATCATTTGTTTATTATTTTTCCCCTTGTATGACAAATTTCAAGTGTTTACATATCAAATTGTTGTTCTTAATTATAGGCACATGATTAGTAGAATAAATAAGCATTAATGAATTTAAATTAACTGTTTTAACTAAAACATATTTGAAAAATAATTAAATTTTAAATACCCCCAACATTAAAATAAAATGTCATGACTTTGTTTGAATAAATAAAATAAGCACCCAAAACTTTTCAAATGCTGTAAAAAAACAGTGACGATCAGCAGGGTATTAGATTGATCTATCCATCCATCCATTACTTTATTAATAAATAATAATTTAAAATTTTGGTGATGATAACTTGTACTTTTCAATAAAATTATTAAAATCTTTTGACTTGAAAAATATTTAAATAATCAAATCTTCAAAAAAGCTTTAAATTTACTAATTAAACCAAAGTTTGATATTTTTTTGGAAAGGGATTTAAATAACTTTTCAGCCAAAAAAAGAATAATTTTGGTATCATTTATGGTTTTTGAGTTCACAACAAAAATGTGTAAAATCTCACTTTCGAGTCAAATTTTAGATTTTTGGAAAACAAGTTGATTGCTCAAATATTATACAGGGTGTCTCACTTTTTTTCCACCAAATTTTTTTTTTAGATAATAAATGTCATTCTGAACAAAAAATTTCCTATGAACTATTATGTTTTTTTGACTCCTTAAAAAATTTTTAAAATTGATAAATTTTCATGATTTTTGTGGAACACCCTGTATAATATTTTTTCTTTGACTAATTGGGTTCTTTGAACATTATTGGCTTTTTTTAAAATAAGTAAAGAAAAATGTTAAATTTCCCTCGGTATAGCATCTTATTGGGTTAAAGATATACAAAATCCAAAGCATACTTGATTTAAATAAAAAATTTAAATTAAATAAAATTTATACAGGGTGTCCCACAAAAATCATTAAATTTATGAAATCTTAAAATTGCTGTAACTTTTTAAGGAGTCGAAAAAACATAATAGTTCATAGGAACATTTTTGTTCAGAATGACATTTAGTATGTAAAATTTTTTGCTGGAAAAAAAGTGAGACACCCTGTATACTGGTTACAAAAATGTTTATGGTCTCAAAATTTAAGGAATGAATTTTATTTTTCAATAAAATGTTTGAATGTCTTCAAATAAAGTCTCCAGGGCCCGATTTGTGCCAAAATTTTAGCAAATATTTTGCTATTCGCGATTTCTAAGATCGGATACGCCCTCTGGGAGTTATTTGCTGAAGCTAGAAAAGGTCTACCTTGACAAAACCAGTTTTTGTAAAATTTATTTCCGTGCAGTTATAAATCAGTTTCCTTGGGTTTATTATTACTATTATTATATTTTTTACAGGCTGTAATTTATTACTTACCCCAAAACAATGTATTTATGCAATTAGGCAAGTAAGAAATAACATCCACTGGTCAATAAAAGATAAACACAATTTTTAAAAACAAAAAACTTGATCTAAACACAGGCACAGTTACTAAAACCAATAAAAATTAAATCGGCACAAAAATCTTTTATTACTTTTTCCTCCGTGTTTTTTTTTCAAATTTACGTCAAAATAGCGCCATCTATCCGTAGTCGAAATTCCCAATATTATTATGGAAAAACTAATCGACCCAATTTCACAAAATTTTTTTTTACATTCATCTAGGTGGTGTAACTTTCTGGAATAAAATTTTGGTGTTGATAACTTAAGTAGTTTTTTAGAAAATTATTGAAATCGTAAACTTGGAAAATATTTAAATAATAAATTCTTAAAAAAAAATTTAAATTTACTAATTAAACTTAGTTTTATAAGGTTTTAGCCAAAAAAAGAAATCACTTTCCGTTTTTGAGTTCTGGACAAATATGTGCAAAATCCCACTTTAGAGTGAAATTTAATCCTGAATTTTTAGAAAACGGTTCATTTTTCGAATAATATATGGGGTACAAATTAATTAATTTAAATCTTGAAAAGGCGGCATCAGCTAAGATATCTTGTCAAGGGGTGAAATCTACCCCCGACCCCCCTTTGAGAGCGCCACTGAAAAAAAAAGAACAACCCACAAAAATAAAAAGGGTTCAATTTTGTTAAATTAATGAAATTGAAACTTAAAAAATCGCTAAAACAGGTGGGTACGATAAGAGAGTCAGTTCCATAAGAGCTTGCATATCGCCTTAACGGCTCCGCCACCGCGATTTTTATGGTGTTCTGATTCTGGGGCTAGCCGAAAGGTTTAATTTAATTACACTAATATCATGCATGCAGCATTAAACATAAACAAGACATTTGTTTGCAGTATTTCAAGAAGTACAAAATATTGATTTCAACTGCAGTACTCTGTAAAATAATAAATTAAACCTACTGTCACCAGGTGGCAGCACATTACTATGAATACGCAAACTGTTTCTCTCATTGTTTCTCCATGATAAAACTCAATTTATTTGCTTTTTTTTCGATCGTCGACGAATTTTGCTTTTAAAAATCGCAACGCGGACTTTTGTATGTTTAAAAAATCTTATATTTTGTTTCTTTAAAAATCGTAAATTTTGGCCAGGTCCTCCCACATCTACCAAATATTTTTTATTTGCTTTCTTGCTTTATTCTACATTTGCATATAAAAATCGGTGTTTATCAATTTTAAATGTGGACTTAAAAAGTTGTGTGCAAAATAGGATCATTTTGGGGTGCTTCTACATGATAAACATATTATTGATACCATGAAAGGCTTGAAACTTATGTAGAAAGAAAGTAGCAATTTCGAGCGATTCCCGTCGGGCCGAGTTTTACCGAATTTTGCTTTAAAAAATTGCTAAATTACAAATAATGCTAAATTACAAAATTAGATTTTTAATCCTCTTTTAGGCACGCATATATTTGCGACGAGTTAATGCCCGCGTGGTCTTTTTAATTCGGCCTTTTATAGCTGAATTTGTTTTTTTACCCGAGTTGAAATATTATAATTATTGATATTTTCTTTTGTATACATAACATAATTTTAACTCAAATTGTTGGTATTTATAAGGATAGTAAATTATACACAATATAAAGGGTGCCCCAAGATCCAGTTTACAGGCCATATCTCCATTAGTTGAAGAGATCAAAAGTAGAGGATGCCATTTGAAAAAGAAGTTAATGACGGTTTCTTAAGAAAAGTCAAAGCCAATAATATTTTCAGGATGAAATTGGAATGCGAATTTGATGCCATTAGAGATTTTTTTTATTTGATTTTTTATCTTTGCAACTAAGGGAGTTATGGCCTGTAAACTGAATCTTGGGCACCCTGTATATGATTTTAGCCCATTGATTTTATTAAATACAGGTAAACGTCGTTTTGCGCCGGTTCGCTTTATGCCGATTCACAATTACGCCGGTTGGTGCTGGCGTGGGATTTTCTGAGTTTCCGAGTTAGTTTTCGACCTGTAATTGAAAAAAGCCCTGAAACTGGTCAATTTTTATTTGATGGGGGACCAATTTTTATGGTAACGCAAGGGATTACCCCTCAACCCTATTTTTCAAAAATTACTTGTTTTCAAAATAACCTGGGTGGGAACTGAAAGTACACTACCGTCCATAAGTATTTGCCCACATCAATATTTAGAAACTATTCCTTAGAAAAATTCCGCAACGAATATTTTTATTTGTCAAAATTTAATAATTCTGTGTCCCTTTCACAAGAAAGTAGAAAGCAGTAGATACAAATCTACTGCATCAGCGTAGAATGTAGGTACTCTTTTCAATTATTTTGTTTATGAAAATTATTAACTGAACAAATTAAGAATATCCAACAACGCAACATTCAATAAGAGACAAAATTGAAGTGAGACTTGGATTAGACAAATAATGTTAAAATAAATATGAATTTGAATGTGTTAGATTCTTATCAATCAATTCCCACTAAATAAAGAATTTAAAAGTTCAACTCGAAAACATCAAACTAACGGTATCTATAATGGAAACACATTCTTGACTTCAGATGTTTTTTTTTCAAATAAGTCATATTTTAATACTAATAGACTAAAAAGGTTACCAAATTAGTTTATTTTTACTCAAAATTGCAACATATTGGGGTGGGCAAATACTTATGGACGGTAGTGTATTTTGAAAAAAAGTCTGAAACTGGTCAATCCTTATTTGGTTGGGAACCAAACCATGCTTGTAATTATTTTTAATAAAGTCGAGCTTTAAAAGCCTTTTTATCAAATGTCATCTGTAAAAAACATGTTTTACATGTCTAACGTGAAAATGCTATAACTTCTCCAATATTCCAGCAAATATAAAAAAATATGACAGCTGTATAGAGAATAGTAGGAGCTTTAAAATGATGTATCACTCGACCCGTAATGCCATTTAAGATTTCTGAAGGGGTAGTTTCCCTGCATAACGGGGTGAGGTGTACGCCCTTGCGTTATCATAAAAATTGGTTCCCCACCAAATAAAAGTTGACTGGTTACAGGATTTTTTTAAAAAAATATTTGTTTTCAAAATAACCTGGGTGTCAGGGTGGCCCAACTAAGAGCCCACTCAGGCATGTTACGACACTCGCCTTCCGGCTCGTGTCGCAATTTCGGCCTTCGTGAATAATGGCTATCATTACTTGCTCGTTGAATAATATACTATTACTTTTACAAAAATATTTTTATCCTTTTGGTTTAAATAATTAGAACAGATAGTTATTAACCCAGGACTGGGCGCATGATGGTTTTAATGACCAACGTCATTTTTTTAAATCGCAATTGTATGCAAACAAGAGCGATTTGATGCTTATCCTACTTAATAGCTATTTATTTTACATTTCTGCTAGTGTTAATTCAGCTTTGGCAAAAACTTGCACGAAAACACATTTCATTTTGTCTTTTGAAAAATAGTAAGTTTTTAAGCGCGCCCACTGTTGGGTTAACACTTAATATTTATAGCCATTTTCTGTCTTCAGGATGGAACCTTTCCCACTTACCATAGAGCCAAATTGACGAAGAAATGTTTAGTTTCTATTTTATGGTTGGAGGCAACCAGGACTTCTAAATGTCGTCAGCCTGAAAAAAATTTTCCTGCTTTAGGAGTTTCAGCTTTTGAACAAGATGCATCCATGTTATGCGACGTATGTAATTAATAATTTGTGATATACAAATAAATGAGTTAATAATTTTTAGAAATTTCAAAAAGAATACAAGAGTCTTGTTAAAGATGAAATTCGACGATCCTTAGCAGTGGTTCCTGAAACTCCTTCTCCCCAAAAGAAATTATCTCAATCTTTAAATAAAGCAAGTTTTCAATCAGAAGATGATATTATACCTTCATCACAAAAAGAAGAATTAGCCTCAACCATTTCTGGAATCACTTCTCGTTTAGACTCCAGAAATGATGAAAGTGATATGGAATCTAACAGTGGAATTATTGACGGGAGAACTTATAATGATGAAAAATGTGTAGTACTTACTGAAAGTAAAAGTGACAATAATTCTTATAAAAAAAAATTAAGAAGAACTCTCTATGGACATAATAATTCGAAAGAAGAATTGTTTAATAAAGTTAATGACAATAATAATACCAAATGTAATCCTTCAACAAGTATCCATGAATTAAACAATGATACTAATCTTAATATTGCAAATTTAGAAAATATAGATGTGATACCTATTCCAGGAAATAAATCGAAACTTTCTAAATTGTCTGACAATTCACTATCTGAACAACTTACAAGATTTGTTACAGTTAGAAAGAAAAAACATGAATTAAATTCCAACTTAGACAAGAATAAGGTCAGTATTAAAAAATAAACCATTTATCAATTATCATATCATTCAAATGTTATCTATATTTAAATATTTTTAGGAAACTGACGTACCTAGAAAAAGATTGAGCTACTCAGATAGTGTTACAAATATTGTTAACATTTCATCTGAACCTTGTTTTGATTTGTTAAACAGTTTATCTACGAAGAAAGAACTGACTGAAACAATTTCCTCTAGCTTTTCATTGCGCATGTCTGATGAATCTTCAATAGAAAATAAATCAAAAACCACAAAAAATGAAACCAAAACAAATGAATCAGACAGTATTTCAAAAAATATATCAGAAATGTCTTCCATACTAATCACAAATCTCCCTACATCAAAATTTATTTCCAAAATAAAAGATAAATCAGGAATCAAAGAAGCTTGTGATCATGTAGAAGCAGGACCTTCTAATGTTAAATCTTCTTTGGAAACAAAAAGAAAATCTAGTCTTGATAAGAAGGATGAAAGTATTGAAACTGTTAAAGATTCTGAATCATCCACAACAAAATCATCTTTAGAACCCAAACAAAAATCAGAACTTGAAAATAGAGATGTAAGCATTGAAGCTGTTAAAGATTCTGAATCATCTACAAGAAAATCATCTTTAGAATCCAAACAAAAGTCAGACCTTGAAAACAGAGATGTAAGCATTGAAACCGTTAAAGATTCTTCTGAACCCAAACAAATATCAGTACTTGAAAACAAAAAAGATATGTCTGGTAATTCAGAATCTTCAATAAGGAAAACTTTGTTAGAAGACAAAAGGAAATCTAAACGAAGAACTAGAATACCTCTAAAATATCAAAATAGTGAAACTGAAAAGGAATCTCTAAATAAAACTGGTACTAAAAGTAGAAGAAAAATGAGTGTGAGTGTGAATGAAGATTCTCCCCCAAAACAACAAAAATTGGACAATGTTGATTTGGAAAATAAGAAAAGGTCTTCTGTTCGAACTACAACTCGTAAAACTGAATCGATATTGAATAATAAAAATATTGAGAAATCTAATAGTTGTAATTCTACAAATATAAATAAATCTGAAATAGGAAGTAGTAGCAACCCTAGTTGTAGTGAATTATCATCAGACGATAGTGCAGGAAATAGGAGTAAAGTAAAAAAAAGGAAGCTGTACAATCCAAATCAATCATTTGACGAAAATCTTATAAAACAAGTAGAAGAAGAAAATATGAAAGATATTTCAAAACGACGAGAAAACAAAAAACCTCTACAACCTTTACCGAAGCTTGTGTTAACAGAGAATGCTAAAAGGATGATGAAACAAACAATAAGATTGCCTTCATCTTGTGAAGAAGATAGTTCTACAGAAGAAGATAGTATACTACCAAATTTATTAAACGAAATTGCAGTTCCAAAGAAACCAAAAAATAAACCCAGAACTAAAAAAATAATTGTTAATGAAGATTTAGATGAACAAAAAGTTTTACTTAAAGAGTTTGAAAAGGTGCTAGGCAGGAATATTGATACACCTGAATCGCCACAACGAAAATCCCCCAGAAATAAAGTAAACAAGGTAGTACCAAAAGCAATAAAAACTGTAGTTCCATTCAAGACTCCGCAAGGGATTCCAAAAAGAGCTCTTAAAAGAGCTTTGTCTCAATCAGCAGCCAAATCGCCAATTAAACCAGCTTTAAATAGGAGAAGTAGTTTAGAATTCATGCCTCGAAATTTTTATGATAAGAAATCACAAAAGCAAGTTAAAAAACCTACAATTGTTTGTACTCGGTTTCATAGAGATGAAATAAAAAGGTGCACAGAGATAGTAGGAAAGCTTGGAAGATTTGAGGTGGAGAGTAATGTAAGTGATAGAACAACACATTTGGTAGTTGGTGAGCCAGTGAGGACTGTAAATATCTTAAGAGCCATCGGAAGAGGTTTATGGTTAGTCAAAAAAGAGTGGTTGTTTTCTTCTGGGGAAAAGCAGGCTTGGTTGCCAGAGGATGATTTTGAATTGGTGGATTTTTCTCCAGCAGTACAGGTTGGTTAATATTTTTATAACTATTTTGCATGGTTGTAATTGGTATAAGTTATTATTATTTAATAAAGCACTTTTAAAAACGATACGATGTTTGTGTTGTCAGAAATCTAGAATTCAAAGGGAATCATTTGGGCCTAAATATCCTATGGATATATTCGCTAATTGTGGAACAATACATATTGTTAAAACAGCACATCCCAAGTGTTCTGAATTAGAAGAGCTGGTGCGCATTTGTAAGGGTTCAGTGGTAACGACTGCAAGAAAGGCCAATATTGTTGTTGGGGAACATTTAAGATATGAAGAAAAGAGTTATGTAAAAGAGGCGTGGATTTTAGATAGCATAACTCAAAATAAAAAACTTAATTTAAGCCTTTATGCAATAACTCCTAAAGAGAACAATCCTCAAGAGAATAGAAGTGAGAATTTTTGAATTTGATTTATTATACAAAAATTGTTATTTAAAAGAAATAACTTTAATGTAGATAGTTTTTTGAAAATAAATTTTTATTTAATGCTTTATACACCTTACTTTTAATTCTGCATGACCTTTTCCTTATCATATGTACCTTGACATGTAATTCTGTTGGGTTTATAAAACATACCACCATTGGGTATTAATTTTTGATGAACCTATTTTGAAATTAGTTGAACTAAATCAAAATAAATGGAAATCAAATAACCCTTCTATAAAATCTGGAGCTGAAGTTTAATCTTAATGCATTATAATATAAAAAATCACATTATATTACTAAACAAGTGAAATAGTAAATATATCATTTTCCTCTATTCTAAGATGCCGCATCGAGTTATATATAAGCATTTCTTTATTTTTCGATTACATAATATAAATAACATTTTCATCCATTATAACAGTTAAAAATTGTGCTAAGGAAGACAACAATTTTGAAACAAACACATTTCTTTTTATTAAAACTATTACTTTCTTTACTTAAAGTTATAAATAATTGTGATGTTTAAATAAATATAAATCACAATACAGTAATTATAAATAAATGGTATAATTTAAAGGGCTAAGAGTCCAACAAGTGTTAAAAAAGCTAGAATTGTGAAAATCTTAACACATCTCGTTCGTTGTAGTGCGCGATCCAGATTCCATGGATTTTGGATTTTAGTGCTTACTGAAGTTCCAAGAGAGCATTATTGTCGTATATTCCAAGAAAATAAAATTAAAAAATTATATTATTTAGTTGTTTAATAATGTTACATATTCTCTTTATATTTTACTTTAAATTTGTTCGGTTGAAGTTCTCGTTTCTTGTACTAAGTAGACTTGAGAGCCAGGGACTGAGCTGGTGGTAACAAAAGTACGGTGCTTCGCACGGATTACAGACAAGCTGCTTTCAGCAGTATCGGCGCGATCTTCAGCTGCTTCAAGTTCCCTTTGGAAACGACGGACGCGAGTCACGCTCTGTTGTGAAACTCCCTCCTATAAAAAAAATGTTAAAGCCTCTAAACAAACAGCAGCATTAAATCTTACCTGTTCTTGCAATTGCCTCTTGAAGAGCATAACTTTTTGGTTAGTCTTCTCCAATGATTCTTGTAATAATTGAATGTTCTTTTGGTCTTCTTCACATTGAATCATGATTTCCTTGACAGTGCGTTCCTTCTTGCGAAGAATTTTAATGGTTTCAGCATGGCGTCTCTTTTCTTCATCTAATTCACATTCGTAATCGCGAATGCGAGCTTCCAATTTGCTGATAATACGTTTGCCTCCAACAATGGCATTGGCTTCAACTTCTTCCAGGCGAACAGATAGATTTTTAACTTCAATTTCAAGAGACTTCTTAATGGCTTCAATTTTAACAACACGTTCTTGTTCCTCGTGCAATATTTCGACCGTGTGTTTAATTTCAGACTAAAAATAATAATTGTATACATAAATAATTTATTGTATAAGATTTACCTGGACGCGTTGGTAGCGTTCGTCAGAGATGCGTAATTCTTTGGTAATTTCATCATAATCAGCGGCAACGGTAGCCAATTCTTGTTCAATTTTGCTCTTGGATGAAGCAAGGTTAACATTGATGGCAGTAAGTTCGTTAATGCGAGAGATGGATTCTTCGTATTGCATTTCAGCGGCCTTCTTACCACGAAGGGCCTAAAACAAATTAACTTAAAATTTGAAAATTCAAAAAATTATCTAAAAATTACGGCTTCGTAATTGCCCCTGATCTCCTCAGCTTCGGCAGTAAGAGCTTGGACGCGTCTTTGGGTTACGCTGAGTTGGTCCAAAGTGACTTGTAATTGGCGTTGGACCTCGTCGTAATGGGCAGAAATTTCGGTGAGTTGCAATGATTGTTTCTTCACCATCTTTTGGAGATCAATGTTGTTTTTGTTGGCAGCATCGAGCGACATTTCCAATTCAGTGATATGGATCTGTAACTTCTTCTTGATACGAGTGACCTCAGTTTTCAATTTGGTTTCAGCTTCTACTACGCGGGAGTTCAATTGTTCAATTTCAATGCTTGTTGCTTTACTATAAAAAATAGTAGTATTTAGGTTTAGAAATATAGCAAATATTTAAACATTTGTTATATTTGAAAGTAAAGAATAATAACATGAAGAAATTATTTTATTATTTATATTTGTTACATGAGGTTAGTTTTTTTAGGAATTACGTGGATGGAAATTTTGCTATCCCTCCAAATTATTCTCTCAAATGTGCCAAAACAATTAAATATCCCAAAAATACAGTACTGTTGGGCATATTATTAGTTAAAACAAATAAATTTTAAGTCGTTCATTTTTAGGTTTAAATTAGATTTTAAACAAAGAAGTCTATTAATAGAGCATTTTTCAATCCAATGGCCTTCAAAATACATTAACATCTTTTCCAACTTGAACAATGTAAATGGTCTAGTCACGTCATAATTGGGCATCCGATAACAATGTATTTATAGCAAATAGAAATGTCGATTATGCAATTTGCATGTGTGGTAGCTATTTTTATCCGATTCAATCCTGCTCCCCGTTGGCGTTTCTAAAGATCAATCTTTATAGTTACCTTTTCTCCATGAAATATGTTGAGGTCTTTTTATTAAAACCCTTGAGTTCAGCACTTAAAGTATCCAGAGGTTCAATAAAACTGGAGTCAACATCGTTTTGCATTCTTTCACACATTAATCTTGCATGTCCATGATAATCGTGTGTGTTATGGGTTACATTTTTGAGGTATTTTTTAGCTTGATCAATGTCCACCCCTTCGGCAATATGTTTATTGCTTTCAGCAAGTAGTTGATTTTCAATGGCCTTGGCAGATTTTCCTCGTAAATATTTCTGAGCACTTTTCAAACCTTCAGCAATTTTCTTATCCAAGTCTGGGTCGAAGTTCATGATTTCATCGGCCATTTTGGATTTAAGCACTTTAATTTTCCGCACTGTTTCCTTCTTTTTGCGCACTTCTGTTTTGACTTGGGTAGTTATTGAGGCAGCTGACGCGGATTTGTGCAGTAGGAAAGCAGATGCTGTTTTTGTTTTAAAATCTTGGAGGTAGTCCTTGGCTCGTGCTTCGGCGCGACGTGCTATTTTGTTAACATCTTCCTCAGTATAGCTTCGGACCAATTTTCCGGGTCTATACTCATCTAAACCTCGTTCGTTGGACCAGGGTAGGTGGGGATATCTCACACGCTTACCACTTTCTTTAGCGTCAATGTAATCTATCATTGGTTGGTAATAATTCATTCCAACCCCGTAGTTATAATTGTATGATCTTGTCTTGGGATGTTGCCAATCATATCTGCTTGTACTAGCCATTTAACACTGTCGGGATGAAAGTAATAACTGGGTCATACTTTTGAAGTCCCCTTTTATCCTCTTTTTCAAAACGAATTGCCAATCCAATAACAAACACGATATTTTTAAACTTATCGCACGCCAATTATTATAAAACTTTTGTGTTTAATTATAACTGAATCTTTTTGGTATTAATCACTAATATATCTATTAATACACATATATCACTCACCGAATAGCCTCGATTTCCTCATCCTTTTCGTGGAGACGTTTCTCTGCTTCATGACGGAATTGGTTCAATTCAGAGGCAAGACGCATTGAGCGTTGCTCTTCAGCTTTGCGACCCTAAAATTAGAATTATCAGTATTTTTGATAAAAGCTTTTAGTTTATATCGTACAGCTTCAGCTTCCTTGTAGGCAGCGGTAAGTTCTTCACGTTCATTTTCAAGACGACGCAATTCAATTTCCATCTCGTGCAAACGGCGAGTGTACTCAGTGATGGTATTGCGAGCATCATGAAGATCATCTTTAATTTTAACAAAAAATATGAATTTTTTTATTGTAAAATCATTAAGTGATAAATGGGCCGAGCCGAAACAATCTTGGCACTTAAAAATTAAACGCTCATTTACGATTTTTAATAAATGGCCAATTTTTGGCTAAGTTTTAGATTATAATTAGTGCAGCTGTTAAAGTATAACAAATGAATCTTTAATTTTATTTAGAACTTTTTGTTTTAAAAATATCCATCATTGATATTATGGTATCTATTTTTGTATCAGTATTTATTTCAATCAATGTCTCAAAATCAAATTAAAAATGTTTAAATATTTGGACCAATAGGCCGACACTTCATCAAATCTTTCTTTTGGCAAACGTTCAAATTAGTTTTTAAATATTACTCTTGTGAAGTTTTGGAAAAACTTCTGAGTACTTTATTATTTTCTTAAAAAATGTGAAATCGGTAAAAGAAAATAGATCCAAACCTCAATCTTAAATTAAGTTCGACATAAGCAAAATATTGGAAGGGATGCATAGAGTACATATTTGAAGAATATTTTTTGAAATAAATTTTTGGTTGATCGGAACTAATCCAATAAATGACTTCTTATAAGAATGTGCCCCAGTCTCACCCACACCACATATGTATAAACGCTATATCAACTAAGTGGTGGTGAGAAGAAATCACATCTTCAAGACTATTCACTAAGGGCGCAAAACGTTTGCAAATATTTGCAACTCGGCGTGGGCGATAACCATGTAAATGCAACAAACGTTAGCAAAAGTTTTCATGTGTTCCAGCCGAAGGAAATTCCTGTTTTTTTGTGGGGATGACGCGCTACTTTAGGGTGATAATGTTATAGTAGAAAAAATATTTTTATATATTTTTTTCATGGAAGATTACTTAATTACTGAACTAAATTCAGGCTGATGTAGCCTAAAAAATTTAGTTTATAAATCAGAAAAAAAAAATGAAAATCTGTGAGACCAGAGACCAGGAAAGTAGAAATATCCTGGCGCTCGTAATGTTCGATTTCATGATTTATCACGATTTTTCCTTCTAAACCCGTGCGGCTTCTAGCGATTCGAATTAATTATCAGTGATTCTCGCTGATAATTTCCAATGTAGCTCCAGAAAAGTGGGATGGATTTTCTATTCCCTGTTATTATCTCTGACGGAAAATTTTTGCGTCTTTGAAATGACTCCTAAGGAACCTAAGCACCAACAAACACTTTTCTTGGAGCTATTTCGGATGCACTTTGGATGTCGGGTTGATCGACGAAAACTAATTTTCTTTGCAAATGTTTCTTTGGTGTAGACGCAATATTTGCATACAATTGCAAATGTTTGTTCCCAACAAATGTTTTTTGGTGAATGCGCGCCTTAAGCGTTCTTAAATTAACATAAGTGCCAAAAAACAGCAGCTTTCATTCCATAAATAATTCGAAAATCTTCTGGTAATGAAACTTACCTGCCATTTTCTTATTGTCACGAGCCAAAGCATCTTTCTGTTCACGAGTTTTGTCAAGTTCGTGGTTAAGGCGTCCAATTTCTTGTTGTTTAATACGCAAGTCACGTTGACTTTGTTCGTACATAGCAAGAGTTTCCTCAAGACGAGTCTTGATATCCAAATTGATCCTCTCCAGTTGTTCAACACGTTTTTGCAAATCTCTAGCAGTGTTGTTAGCTTTTTCCAAATCAATAATGAGAACCTCAACTTCGGATTGCAAGCGTGATTTTTGTTTCTCCAAATTGTTGATCTTGACAAGAAGGCTTTCAATGTGTTCTTCTTGTTCGGTGATTCTGATGGTGTATTTACGACGGATTTCCTCGACTTCCTCAGCACGAGCAAGTGCTTCGCTGTCGTACTTGGATTTCCAGATTTGTACTTCACCCTGGCTCTTGACTAGTTGGCGTTCGAGGTCAAGACGGGCTTCGCTTTCTTCCTCAAGTTGTACGCGGACAGATTCAAGCTCAACTTCCACCTGGTGGAGGTTAGCCTCGACGATAGCACGTCTTCTTTCGTCTTCTTCAGCGCGGCGACGAGCATCTTCCAATTGACCAGCCAATTGGCTCTTAAGATACACAGCGTTTTCCAAGTTAACCTAAAACACAGCAATGAGTTTTCCTAATAGCAACTTTTAAGTTTATTACCTTGATATCTTGGACTTCTTTGGTCAACTCAATGTTTTCTTGCGACAAGCGGGTCTTGTGGGATGTTATGTCTACGATGGTACGGTTAAGCTCCTCAATTCTGATGTTAAGTTCATGGATTGATACTTCTAATTTTTCAGTATGCTTGATAGCAATCAACTTCTCTTTATTTGAGGATTCCAATTGAGCGATGAGTTCATAAACTTCACTTTGGAATTTTGCCTTTTCTTTCTCGGCCCTAAAATTATAAATCACTTATCAAAACTGAAATACATTTATTTTTTTATAGTAAAGTTAATTATAATATCATACACCTTGTAAATAGACCACCAATGAAGATTTTAGAATATTGTTCACTACAGAGAAGATCTCGAAAGGGAAGTGTTTTAGTTTTTGACTTGGTGCATGACATTTTTTATTTTATAAATGTAAATCATATATTTTCTGCTACCTAGAATTTAAGTATCCTCTATATAATATAACTTCTCAATATTTGGAATATCTCCAGATAAAGCTAGAAATGCATTTTTAATGGAATATAATTTTGCATCCTAGATGTACTGTGAAATATTTAGAGAACTTTGGAGTACTAACTATAGATATAATTTTGAAATTCCTTGGTCGGATGAGTACGATATGAAACATTTGTGAAAAATGGGTTTTTAAATATAAATAACATGGAGGAAGTGAGTTAATTTAATGAATTGCTGAAAACTAATTAAGGCTGAAAGCTGTGATGTAGCTGATAAATTTATACAGTCAGATTAAATTCGCAGTTAAAAATAACCTCCAATTTGAAACCTGACGTTGTACCTCTGAGTGTAAATGAGTGTTATATGTGTACAAAAATTTTGTTCTGAATTCTTGAGAATGTAGGCCCAGCTGATCCTATCTCTAATTTTAGCAGACCGAATCTGGGGCGTCATGAGTTCGATTATTGTTTACAGCTGATCATTTTGTTCGAGCGACTTCAGAGGTTATTCTTTCGTTTTGAACGATTAACAGGGATTTTTTTGGGGGATTATTGTGGATATTTGCAAACGATGCGTGGTAGTTTCGTTATGCGAATCCTGCCGCGACAAATATGGCTAGGCGATGCCGATGTTGGTTTATAAATATCGCTTGAATGTAGTGAGGCGTCGCAACGTCCACCGTTCACTCACACTTACATGAACATTAATTTTTGTTAGTTTTAATACACTTTCTTCACTTTAGTCAAAAAACATCTAGGATTTGAATTTTTTTTCTCACGAAATTTAATCAAAATTTAATATAACGGATGTAAAAAGTATTTTTGATCTTCAGGATCTAAATATTTCAGACTTTAGCCAAAAAATCTACCATTTAATTTACCTTCAAGTTTGATATTTAAAAATCACAAGAGGAAGTTTTCAATAATGAAAAACAGCAGAAAATGTAGGGAAGAGGCAGAACAAAATTTTCGAGTGTTTTAAAGTAGTTTTGGATATAGCTTTCGAACGTTAAATAGTACTACTTAGTTATGAGTAGTTTCTTGGCCTCTATCCTAAGTGTTATCATTAATAAACTGACAATTCTGATAATTCATTCATAGCAGTAGCGTAACTATCGATCCACCACCGATACATTTTTTTAAATGCATCATTACTTAGATAGAAGTTATAAAAAATATACTCAATAATATTTTAACATAGTAGGATGAGGGAATATCGTAATTGGTACCTCCTCAAGTGATAAATATAATTTTTTTAATTAAAAATCATTAAAATGAAGACATTTTGATGCAAGAGTTAGCTAATTTACTAATTTTTAAATAATTTTCTTGAAAAATGTCTTTTCTAAAGTCACTCCAGCAGTATTTATTGTTAAGACTTACAGTGACAGAGGCCACTGCTGAAAGATCCTCTAGCAAATTGAAGATATATAAATTTATCTTCGAATAATAAAGATTGCATGATTGCATGGAAATTGAAGACAATGTTGCTAAAAATAGATCTGAAAGACTATATAAAAGAAAGGCGTGCATTAAATAAATATGACAAAAATTTATAACATTTTATTTGTTTCTGTGATTTTATTTCTAAATGTGTCTTTTGCTAGCGACGGAAATTTTCCATCGCATACGACGAAATCGTTGAGCGGAATACTTTCCTTAGCAACGTGTGGTATACTTTCCTGCACATTGCTAAGTAAAGTATTCCCCTCGGCGATTTCGTCGTCCGCGACGAAAACTTTCCGTCGTTAGCAAAACATACCTTAAGTATGTTTTTTATTTGTGCATGTAAACTTTATTTTTATTAAATGTTATTTCAACATTCTTGACGTTAGTTAAAAGTATTAGGTACTTTCTCACAACTAAGGTCTGTCCGTTTTGCAAACAGGATTTTTCTCTCACTTCCACACTTATTAAATGTTTCTATACCTTCATTGTGTTATGTGTTAGAGTGCAATAGAGAATCCAGTTTGCAAAACGGACAGACATTAATCGTATCTTTGAATTTTGAATAGTTTTATGTTTTATTATTTTTGTAGGTATAAATAATTGAATTACTTCTAAAAACCAATATATTTGGCGCTTTTTTGAGGTTACAGCCCCACCAATAATTTTTTCGGGGGGGGGGGGTCACAATATTACGCCACTGATTCATAGTATTAAAATATATGGTAAGTATATTATTTTAAATACGGCTACATTTTGAAGAAGGATTTTACTTAAATTTAAAGAAACATTGAATCTGTTAGTTTTATGCTTTATTTATGAATCAAAATTTATTGATAGTTTGGTATATTTATTTAGCGAACAGTTCGCGGTTGGTTTATAAATAGTTGGACGTTTAGGAACGCGAACTGGCAAAGGTAATTGGACTCGTTACATTACTACTTGAAGCACCATTAGCGAAATGTATTTATCTTAGCGAAGAACTTGATCGAAATATTATATATTACTTCCTAAGTACCTACTTTATTGCACACACCGCAAGTAGTTGAACTTGTTGATTTTATCCAAAGAGGAAACTGATATTCTACATAGATTGTATGAAATATTCTAGGTATGTTATCCTTCTTCCAATTAAGGAAATTGAATCTCTCCATTCAATTAGATATACAAATACTATACTGAATTTAACTTCAGACACAACACAAGCTAAGTATATAATAGAATTTCAATTATATCATGGACTACCAGGGGCTGGATTCCTGAATTTCATCTGAGCACGTCAAAATTTCACCAGGTTTAGACCAAGAGAATTTGGATTCGCCGGTGAAATTTTGACGCATGCGCTTCGAGGAAGGTGAGATTCACTGTGTGAGATTTCAGGAATCCTTGTCCTGGTCGACTTTAAATCCTGACATAAAGAAATGTTTAAAATGAAATTGTGAAGATTATTCATGTAATTTAAAAGTTTCATCAAAATGTTTGAAGTACTAGAATTATCTTTTTGGAGCAGATTAAGTTGACAATTGACCATTAATCACATTATTACTAATCTGTTTGTAGTGGTTTATTTTTCATTATCACAAACGAATCATAGGTATCTGTTGAAAATTTGGATTTACCAAAATTAGGTAATTTTTTTATTCATTATGAGTAGACGACTAATGAAACTATTTTACCGAAATACTATAATATCCTGCAAAATCCACGTTCTGACTAATTTCCAAATTCACAAACACTATAGTTTATACAATTAATGGTCAAAAGATTTGTTAAGAAGTTAAAAGTCTTCTATACAGGAGGAGAATGTGATTATAAGTTACGAAAGTAAGATATTTGGTTTATTTTGTTATAAAATAATATATTACCTTGATTTGGCCTTGGCCATACAGTCGATTTGTTCTTGGAAATCAACAACAATTTCTTGATGCTTCCTCTTGAGCATTGTGGCTGTTTCCTCAGATTCGATGTGAACATCTTCAAGAAGTTTGCGTAGCTTCAAGAGTTCAGTATCACGTTTTTTGTTGATTTCGAACTAAAAAATAATAAACTTATCATATCTACACAAACCGTTGAAAACAATTAAAAATTGAATTTTTCTTAAAATTTTTATCAGTAATTTTTCCTGTAGGTATGGGTGTATGGTATATGTTTAGGTGGCAAAAATGCACTTTATATTAAAGTTACTCATTAAAGAGAAATGAAAATTGGATTTAGTAAATTTTTAAGTAACATAGTTTTTTAAATCAACAATTCTACTAACCTGACTTTCAGCGCCACCTTCTGCTTCTTCTAGGCGTTCAGTAAGTTGGATAACTTGCACGCTGAGGTCTGCCTTTTCTCTCTCAATCTATGAAAATTAAGATTAAAATTACTTAACTCAATTTTGAAGAATTTAAAGTATAGCAAAGGCAGCAAAAAACTCTCGTTTTTTTGGAATTGTTAGAATTTCGAAAGAATATTTGGTTAATTTATATGCATTTGAATATTATTTTTTTCAAAAAAAAAACAAAATAATGTCTAGCTTTTTTAATACTATAGCCAAAAATTACAAAAGTTTTTTTAAGCTTTCACATTTCTTTGTGACTTATTTACTAAAATATTATAAAACATGAAAGATATTATAACTTTAAATATATGTAAATTGTAACATATTGGGATATATTTTATTCCAAAGAAATTAATAAAAAATAGGGCTTAGGCATAGGTCTATGAGCTGATATTTTTATATTTTTAACTAACTTTAAAAAATATTTTTTGAACGCACTTGAAAAATTGAGGAAATTAAAATATTGCCGAATATAGAACAATTCTGAGTTGAGCCATTTTTTTGCGAAATCAAAATGCATGACCTAGTAATTTTCATAAGGAAAATGAATCAATTATTTTTAAGTACCAATTTGGTAGAAGAAGAGGAAGAAAAAAAAAACAATTACAATGAACTTTATTTTCAAAGTTGTCCAAAGAGGATTTTGGCTTTTAATTTAATTTGTTCAGATAAGATTAGAACACAATAAAAGCTGCAAAAAACAAATTACATAATTTTGATTTAGTAAGTGCAGAAAACCAATTGTAAATAAGTTTTAGTATTTGGAGCATTCCCAAAAGATAAAATTTATGATTTGAAATAAAAATGTTTACTTTAGTCTGTATAAAATAAGATTGAAAAAATGTTTGAAGTCAAAATACAATGGTGCTAATTTACGTATGTAGTCATTGATCTTCATCCTTTTCGATTGAAATGAAAATATACAGGGTGCTCCATTTAAAATGATTTATCCTAAATAGTTCTTAAAAATATAACGCAAGATCGATTTTTTGTTTAGAAAAGCAAGAATATTTCTGTTTGTTCTTCAATTAAGAGCAATTTCCTAAACGGCAAATATAGTGGTTTAGTTCTGCAGTTATAAAAGCTAGTACGAACAACATTTTTGTATAATTTTTTTTGTAGATGATTTAGAAGTCATTTCTTTAATTCCTGCCAGAAGGAAAAAACTTGGAGAATGTACAAAAAAATATAATGATCTAAAAGTACCTCAACTTTGGACCCCTCTAATTAATTTTGTGCTAGGTTGGGGAAGGTAACTCTCTGGCAGGATGTAGCCTAATCAATTAAGATTATAAATCTGAAAAAAAATTGAAAATCTAACGAGGAAAACTTCAGTTATGACTGCAGAACGAATGCGCGATTTCATGATTTTTGACAATGTTTCCTCCCAAACTCTCGCGCCCTCTAGGGATTCGCATTAATTATCAGTTATTTGGTCATAATTTGCAAAGAAGCTCCAGAAAAGTAGGATGGATTGTTATTATCTCCAACGGAAAATTTATCGCGAGTGTCTAGGAAGATGCTCTTAATAGGAAAAAAATGTCAAAATAGAAAACAACGACTAGTAGGTAGATTCTGGTCAAAATTAAGGGTCTTTAATTAGAAACAAATAAGGTAACCATGAGAATTCTGCAAATAACCCATATAACAAATTTAAATTTAAAAGCTTTTATACTTAAATGATTTGACCAGAATCTGGGTATAGATATACTTAAATTTAAACAAAATTAAATAAAAAGCGAGTTTTAAAATTCAAATATTTTGACAATTTTTCGACTTTTGGTGCCGCTAAAATATAAGAAAGTCTACTTTTTTTCTAATTTTAAAAAGAAAAACTGCTGGGACTTTTTGAAGACCAAATCTATGAGCTAATCCTGCAGCAAGACTATCCCAAAACCCAAAATATACGTACTTATTTTTTTAATTACATTCCAAAATTCTATATTAATAGCAACAGATGTTACGCAATTTATAAATCAACTATTTTTGCTCGAAAATATTCGTAATTATTTATTTACGTATTAAAGCTGTAAGCCGCTCCTGTATTCATATTCATACTCGAAACTATTTTAACTTTTGGCATCAGGTACTTTCGTATTTTGAAATAGGTGTATCAAAGCTAGTAAACTTAAAAATACTTTTGAGTTTATAACGCGTGAATAATTATAATTGCTTCTACTTTTGATTTATAATCCGAAAAATTTACTACCCATTTCTCAAACACCAATTAGTTTATAAAGAAATACATTAATTATCTTTCTATACCAGGAAATTTATAAAGAAAAAATATAAATGGCCCAAATCTAAAAAAAACAAGTTATTTTAATGGAAATAAAGGATTTTTTTTAAATATTCTGCATTATTTAGCAGATTAATTATTACCAAAATGAAGTAATTCATGAGAAAAAATATCAGCATAATTTGAAATGTTTTGAAATTTTGTTTTGCACAAAATATCCTTTGAAGTAGATTTTCCCTCTAGAAACACTTATACCAATAATTTTATGTTACAATAACTTCCAAAAATAAATTTTATGGTTAAAACATAACATTTAAGTATTAAGGTTTTCAAATCCTCCTTAACCAATAACTTCACTTAAAAGTCCAATTATTCTTTGAAATTGGATTAGAGTTTATTGATCACTCGACCCAAATCTATTAAGTTGACAAGTATTCTGCAGGATCAAGTTTTTTTAAAGGTCAAAAAATACAAAATCCCTATCACTACTTTCTGGGATAAATTATGCTTAAAATTGTTAAAATTAAACTCTCCGAACAGTGATTGGTTTTATAGAAAGGACCATTGCCTACAGGAGTGTTTCCTTTTCTTTTCGACAAAAAATATTGCATATGAAAGAGAAAATAGAGAATGGGATATACAGTTAAGGCTAGGGAATTTTGTTTAGTTTATGAGGTGTCTTGATAGAAAAATTTTGACGTACAAAAATTATATTTTCGCTCTGTTTATAGATACTATGGGCGCGTTCCACTAATGAACACTAAAGCCCACGATCGCAAAATTTTCCCGTTCCACTAGCTCAAAACTTCACCATTCAACAAACGACCACAGAAACCCACGAATAAATACGGTCGTTGTGAGCTTCTTGCGGTCGCCATCGATGAAGTTTTTATGCACGAAAGAAACAACCGCGGTCTTATGTGGAACGGCTTTGCGGTCGTCGTGGGCATTGCGAGTCTTTAGTGGAACGCACCCTATGTGGGTATCGAATCATATAATTTAAAAGAGAATAATGTTAAAAATTAAAAAAATAATGAATAATTTTTTTTTGAAGATATGTATAAATTAACATCTAAGTAGAATATTATTATATGGATTTCACTTTTTTATTTTGATCATTGTGTAAGCAAAAACATAAAAAAATCAGTGTTTTTATTTTTTTTTTTAATTATATGATTCCATATCCACCTAATATCTATAAACAAGGTCAATAACAAATCTTCATATGTCAAATTTTTCTTATCAAGACTCTTCATAAACTAAATTTTTCCGCATTCCCTGCCCTTAATAGGATTCGGAATTACTTCCAACCAAAAAATCTCAAACTTAATGTGATTTTTGACTAGAGGTTTTAAATCTAAAATATCCAATAAGATGAATGCCTCTACAGGATTTTTTAAACTTACAAAAACTTCTAATAAATAGTCTGTCCGAGTTTTTTGCACAAAAACATGCATCCTTGCATGCAAGACAATATTGTATCAAAAATAAGAACCAGGTCTCTAAAAAAGGATAAAGACCTTGGTGTGCATTGCAAACACAAAAATACAATATTTAATCTACCATTTGATGGATTTTTTTACTATGAAGGAAGAATAAATACCTAGACCCGAATATTACTATATTTGATCTATTTCAAAAAATTATGTTTCCTCTTTTTCAGAATCCCCTTCTCCTCTCTCTAAATCCTAGATATAGAGAAAAACTGGCTTATTGATGTATTATTTCAAAACGGCTCAACACATTGTTCCTGTCTATATTATTCGATTCGTCGGTATACGAATTAACGAATTTTAGTTGAAAATGAGGAAGCCATGTGGTTCAAATCAAAAATCATTCTCATTGCATATTTTTCTTAATTCTAAAGAATTGTTTCTATAAATTAAGAGGAATTTATCAAAAATTAAACTTTCGATCTCGCACTGATCCAGGTAACTCTTATTTTTCTTCAAACAAAACTTAATGTTATATGATTTGAAAATTCTTTCCATTTCTGTAAGGATGTGCCCTTTGTTGACTAATAACTAGCTAACCTAAAAACGTTTCCTCAATACTATAATTTTTTTAATTAAATTGGTTTCCAATGCAACCAAATTTTCATAAAATTCTTACTAAGTATTTTATTGATAATTATAATAAAGATGTATATTCTGTATAATTTTGAATAAATATTTCATATTTCTGTCTGACCTGTATTCAGTATTAGAAAACAGTTAGATGAATAACCTTACTAATATTTTTAGTAGGAATTTTGTTTGTTAAAATGAGTAATTTTTGGCTGGTTATAGTGCGTAAAAATAGCTCGACACAATAAATTCGAAATATAAGCAGGTTTGCGTTAAGAGCATGAATAAAAATACATTCTGTGGCAGATTTAGTGCGTCTAAAAATGTATTTAGGTTCCGCATTTTGCAAGCAAAAGTTATGCATAAGAATTAAAAATACTAATCTTACCCTGGAACGGAATTCCCTCTCAGATTCGAGATCATCATGCAAAAGGCGAATTTTATCCTGAAAAGATATGGAAATTGTTACTTCGTAGAACAATTAATTGTATACAATATTTTTAGTAGATATTTTAAAATAAAAATACAAGAAAATCTTGCGCTTTTTTAATCACGAAAAGTTAGCACGTATATAATCACAACACTTTCACAGTTTTTAATTAAGAAAAAAAATCACTATTTCCTGAGTTTCGTGGAAAAAAATAATTTTACCTCAAGCCTGGTTAGGGCACTCAAATCAGCGCTGTATTCAATGCTAACATCAGCATTGCCACCTCCGGATGATCGGTAGGAGTATTTAGAGGTCCTCACTGCAGAGGAAGAAGCCATCTTCAATAATCCCTTAAGGATAGTTTTCTGTTAACAATCGGAAAGGGTGCACTGACCGTCGTAATTTCAGACTTGAAACCCGCGTGCCGACGCCGCCTTGCAGTGGTGGCTAAGTCGTTCGTATGAGCGTCGCGACGTGAATAAGACGCTCTTTACTAGCGACGCTTGCGCCTTATCTTCATTGAATTTCCCTTCGCGCATAATATCGCGCATATCTGACTCAGAATTCACAATTTCTGGAAGGATGATTATTTTTACCTCGCCTTTATGCACTTTTCATGCATACTCGATGATTAATTTTTTATCATAAATGGCGAAAACATTGCCAAATATGAATCAATACAACCTAGAATACCCAGACTCTTTTTTTAGAATTTGGAACGAGCTTTCAATAAAAACAATAATTTTTCTTTTCTTTTACTCATAAATTCCTGAATGTGCTTTCAAACAAAGCGAACCAATCCGATCCTAACCGAGAATATTTATATTTGTCCCGGCTCTGAAAGTATGGTCCTGAGTTCTGCCGTATCTCAGGTTACCTGTAGGGGGGAGCATCCTTTTATAGACACAGGCATTTGCGCGTCGGTGGTGCCGCAAGTGGCTGTTGCTGTACCTGTTCCTTTCACCGCATTTTTAATCATTTTTCCAATTGCAAGAACGTTGTCCTATTTCCTAGGATCCAACTTGGCTTAGCGAAACCTGGAAATAACGCCAACGCTTTTCCTACAGGAAACCCAGCTTCCAAGTTGATGATTCTATCAGTACATTCACCTGTTCGCTTAACAAACTTCTTGGGATACTTATTTTCAATCCCCCAACTTGCAAAAATTGAGGAATCCTGATTTCAGTAGATATTTTCTTCAGTTTACCTTGGAATACCAAATTTAGCTCATAGTTTATAAATTACATAAATATTGCTTTAAATAGTTTTTTCTATTTTTATAAAGTAGCACTATTGTTAGATTAGGTATAAGATGGGATGAGAGGATGGAAAAACTCTGATGACTGATTAGATTTTCCAAAATGATTTTCTTAATAGTTTTTCAAAACACAAGATCTATTTGGTCAAATTCACCTCCAAATTGGTAGTCTCACTCCTAATAACTAAAAGACCCATTTACAAACATGGACCTTTTAGGTAGATAATAGTACTACTAACTTGGAGGAGAATATAGTCTTATCCCTGCGATAAGTCACTAACTCACATTTTGCTACTATTAAGATAAATAAACTCAAAGATAAATTTGCAATTTATAAATCAGCATTTTACTCATTTTCTACATATTTATTACGCCTTAGGGTCCATACACTATCAAACAGTTTGCACAAACATGTTTGCGCAACATCTTGTTTCACAAAAAGATTTTTATCGAGACCGTACACTGTTGCGCAAATACCTTTGAGGTCGAGTGTTGCGCAAACTTCAAGTTCGAATGTTAAAGGGCCCATACACTATCAAACAGTTTGCCCAAACAAAATTTTACCGCGACCATACACTGTTGCGCAAACATCGTTGAAGTCGAGTGTTGCGAAAACTTTAAGTTCGAATGTTCAAAGTCTTCTCCCAATGAATACCAAAATAAACTCACGCCAAAATTTCTTATCTTTAGTAGAGACCATTTTAATCAATAAGCAGATGTTGTTAAACTCCAACTGTTATGTTTTGATTTGTGATTGTTTTGAAAAGAGCAACAAAGGATCCAAATAGGATAGAAATATTTATAATTTATGACCATCAAACCCGTCCATACACTATCAAATTATTTGAATTTACATCAGTGCAACAACTCAAACATCACCATACACTGTTAACATGTTTGCACAACACCCTCTGTTGCGCAAATTGTTTGATAGTGTATGGGGCATCTACTCCCAATGAATACCAATAAACTTACGCCAAAATTTCTTCCAACATGTTTGAATTTACATCGCAGTTTGTGCAATAACTCAAACATCACCATACACTTTCAACATGTTTGGACAACACCCTTTTATGTCGTTTTAGGAGGTAGACTTTTATAATCGAAAGATATGATGACAGTTAAGTACCTGCCTCAATTAAGGAGGAAACAAGCATTTTAACTTATTTATGTTGATTTCTTTAAAAGTTATTAAGAATTAAAGTTATCAAAACAGTGTGGAAGAAAATCTAGTTACCATTGATATTTTGCAAAGAAAAATCATTGAATATTGTGGAAAAGAGCTTTTCCACGATAGTCATCCCTGATAGCACCTCCTATCGTGGAAAAGCTTTTTTACACAATATTCAATGACCTAACCTAAACTGTAATAATATCTATAAACCTAATATTCATACGCTTCATCGTCGTCGTCAGTTCCAGACACTATTTACTTCCAGTAAATTCACATTTGAGAGCTTGGTAAAAATCAATTTCATGAGGAGGCACAAAATTGGTAGCTAACTGCATCATCACCTCCTTATATTTTGCTTTCTTTAAAGGTAGATGAGAGTTGTAAACAGGCGATGGTGGCTCAACTCAAATGTCTTCCTCATGATCATGATCTCTCATGATGGAGAACTGATCAAAAATAATGTTATCAGTTGAATCTTTTCTTATCTGCATTTATTTTCATATCATACCCTGGGTTACAGGAATAGTTACAACATTTTTTTATGCTTGTTGAACATATTGAGAATATTGCATGGGAGAAAAAACGTAATCTTTTTTTCTCAAATTTTTTTCTATTACACCAAAACAGCGGTCACAGGGAAGGAAACTATGTTATGGTTCAGGAAAGTGATGTACAAGCTTCTGAATAGGAGTGCGTTTTATAACAGTATATAAAAACTGCACTATTGTAGCGTTCTTATTTTGGGTAGGAGCATTATCTGGTTAAAGTGTTTTTACCGTTTTTGAGAGTACATGTTTTACATAGTGGTACAGTTGCTCGCATCTGGAAGTAGGACAAAAGTAATCACGATCGCGTATTGTTTGTCTTAGTTCCAGCTGGGAGTGACTTTACAAAAAAGAAATAACCAAATACCATCATGTGGAGATTTTCGGGAAGTATAGTTTCATCATACATATATATAGAAATGAGCACGTTTGGCTTTACCTGAATGAATGCAAAGTTGTACCACCAGATAGAACCTACAGTAAAGGTAGATTTTGTTCAAAATCAACTGATAGAACTTCGACATCTTCTTTCTCTTTTCATAGTTTTGTTTTTTCCTTTAATTCGGCAAAAAAATTCAACCTTAGCATGGCCTTAGTCTTTAGTCTCATGTACTGTCTTCCGATTTTGCAGCTCTTCTCTTTTATTTTCATCAATCGTCAGATTTTTCAGCTTTTTGTGCAAGATGTCACACTTCTTACAATTATCTAAACGTGGCGATCCAAAAGGGAAGTTGAAATTTCGAGAAAATAAAAGTCGTAACTCACTTTAGGTTTATGCTCAGTATTATTAACACTTTCTGATTCATTCTGTTATAAATATAGTTGGTATATCCTTTTTACATTTAGGTCCGGGGATAAATAAAAACGTGTGCTTTGAATATGGGAATCCAATTTAGATTAGAATTTAGATTTAGAATGGTTAGCAAATAAATTATATTTTCGCGAAGAGATTTTGAAATACAGCCGAGCTTCCATAACTCGAACTTCTATAAGTCTAATTTTTCCATAACTCTAATTTTGTTTGTAATGTATTTGTAAAAATATTCGTTTTTAACTTTACGAAATAATTTCTATACCTAGAATTTTCTATATCTTGATTTTTTTTAAAGTCCCTTGAAGATTTAAGTTAGGGAAGTTTGACTGTATTATCTACACGTTTTTTGGGTATTCCGTAAACAGAAACGAAAGCATCCCTACAAACTCTCAACGTCTCAAAGCCGAGTTTAATGGTATATTTATGAGAACAACTCCTACTCTTTCCCTCACCAGATTTTTTCCGAATTCTTCGAATACTCCTTGTTTTAATTAAGCCCGCTAGGTATAGATTTTGTTTGTATTTATAAAAAAAATATATTAATAATTAAATACAATAAATAATAATAAATACAATAAATAATAAACAATAATAATAAATAAACTAAACTATAAGTTCCCAATATCACACATAGATGTGACAATTTTCTTTCCAGTTCATAAAATAATATGTATGCTTCACCCCTAAAGGTGGATTTATAACTATACATAAACACAAGGACGAAGATACATAAAATCCAAACATAAGCATAAGAATTTTCCTTATTTATAACTTGACACAAGAATCTAACCTATTTTCATTGGAATTGGGTAGAGTTAAATTAAAATGCGAAATGAATCCATATTTAAAAAATTTATCAGTAGTTTTGGGAGCAGTTGCTTTGCTACATGAAGATGAAAAAGAAATAATTAAATGTGATTGTATTGCTGAACAACTTTAAGCAATTTTACTTCGAATTTAAATTGTTCCATCTTTATTAACAATTGGAAATACAACCATAATTTTAACCTTAAATAGTTCAATTGTTGTAGTGAAATGAACTACTTCCTAACTTCAAGTCTGTTCGGGGCTCATGCGCAAATTTGACATAAATACCTAACAACTTAAGAAATGAAATGAATTATGATTTTATTTCTTATGTTGTGGTTCTTAGGCATATGTTATAAATGGTAGCATTAAAAACGTATAGTTGAAATTTTACATATCTTAGGTCCTTGTGTTTATGTATAGTTTTAAATCCACCTTTACTGTGTTTTACATAGAAACCGTCGTTACCCTTGAATCATTATAGTCATGCCACACTTGTGTCGACAATACGCAGTGTAGTGCGCACTGTATGTTGTGCCCCTATGATTACTCAGAGCATTGTATATGCGGCTCTGCAGCGCAATTCGTCATGTCCAAACCCTCCAGAGGAAAATCAACTGTATCATTCAATTTTCCCTTAAACCTTCTTGTTGGTGAAAACCATTTAAAAATGGATTACTAATATTTTAGGGAACTTGTGGATCTTAAAAGATTTTGTACATTTTCTTCGCTGCTTACACTTCAAACATGTAGGCTTCTCATCACTATCCAAGGTTTCCTCTCTAGCCCTATTTTTTTCTGGTATGGGAAGCGACAAGTCCCAGAAAGGATCGAATGTAACTGAGGAATGACCACACAGTGTGTGCATTTAAGTGTCGACTTTAACTGCCCAACAAAAATATCCATCACGTTAGAATTTTCACTTCGTAAATACCTTTGACAAGACTCGGAATAACTTAATTTTTCCTCAATTTCACTGTGAATTTGCGTTGGTTTGCTGGTGACTGGTGACCCTATTGACATCTTCGTGTAAACCTTCTAATAAATTGCTGAGGAATTCTTGAACATCCTGCTGTGAGTACCCTATAAAGCGTGGTGCAAAACTTTGTATTTGCGTTTTAAAGGATGTTGTATTTACAATTCGATGAATCCTCCGACCACAATTCTTTTATGACTTACCCAAATGCTTTGATTAACGCTCCTTTCATTCTCGAGGTGGTGGTGTTGATATCACTTACATAAGCATCTTTTTTTGTATTTATTCCGCATTTTCTCTTCACATACTTTTATAAAACATTCATACCTTCAATGACGGTCATGTCCAGTTTTTCTTGCCTCTATATCTACTCCCTATTCCTTTCGAGTTAATATAACTCTTCCCTTCAGCAATAGCTTTCGTGCCCAATTTTTAATTTTTCGGTTCATTTTCTTTTGCGTAGGCGAAACTTCAGTATCTTTCCATATTTACTTCTTCTCGATTTCGTTTTTTTTATGTTACTCGTGGAAAAAAGATCTTTCCAATGAGGTATGAGGTATTACTCACCCTATCAAGACAATTAAAATTTAAGGGGTAGTGTTCATTAAAACGGATAATAGGGTAAGTAATACCTTGTTGGAAAGATCTTTTTACCTCGAGTAACATGCAAAAAAACAAAAGTTAAATCAATCAATTAGTATTAAAGATATTTAAAATTTAACATGTTAAATTGTGGATTTTTAATTTGAAATATCTTTAAAACGAATTGTTCGATTTAACTTAAATTTTTCGTATGTTACTCGAGGTAAAAAGATCTTTCCAACGAAATATTACTTACCCTACCATGCCTATTATAATTTTAGGGGTTGTGTCCATACCGCACAGAGATGAATGCATATTCCAAAATATGTCCCCCTTGAAGCCAAAGTTGACCTATTCGAGCGTTTTTGCAAATTTTTTTATTTACTATTTTAAAACTCAACCGTATCATTTTCGTTGGGCCACCCTGTATTTGGAATTATAATAACATATGGAGACACAATGCCATTATTTGTACCACATTGTTAACGAAAATGGAGCTATCCCCTTTTTGCTGCAAAGTCCTCAATTGTATTTTTGACTTCATCAATTATTTTTAAGTATATCAACATTTGCTTCGTGATGTATCACAGAGCCATAATAGGAAAAATCTGATGTTCCCTTTTAACAATACTATTTTTTAATCTTGGAACAGGTTATTTGAATTGGGTTTAACATTGGCGAATAAAGACCTAAGCATAATATTGTTACTGATTACTGATATGCATTGTTAACCACCAGAATTTCTTACCTTCCTCATTTTTTTACAATTGCCCATTGACCTTTCTCAAATTAAGTTGATTTTTCTGAAATGCAATTGATCCTTCTGAAATACAATTGATGATTCTGAGTTTTAATTGATGCTTTCTAAAATTCAACTGATCTTTTCTGAAATATAATTGATCCTTTCTGAAATACAATTGATACTTTCTAAAATTAAATTGATTTATCTAAAATACAATAGATGCTTTCTGAAATTCAAATTGAAAAAGGTGTAGAAAAAAGAAGTGCATTTCGTGAATGAATTCAGTGCAACATAAAGGCGAAAAGATTCTTAGAATATAATTTCTTTATTATAAATAAAATATACGAAAAGCAAATAATGATTTTTCTGCGGAACATCAAAATTTTATCACGAATCGTCGGCTGGGGACCACTGATCTAAGCCATTAAAATTTTTCCATTTAAATAATTTCATTTATTTCAAAAGCAATATTTCCTTGATACTAGTTTGAGATTTCTGAATTAGTTTCACTAGCTTGGAATATTTGGTGTTTTTGTGATTTGTAGGTGGATATTTTTATTTTTATAAAATGAAGTGAAGTAGGAAATCAAAATCTAAAATTAAATTTTTATGTTGTATTCAAGTAAAATGTGTATGTTTTTATGTTATGCGTTGACAATTCTCGCATAGTGTTCCACTCAGTAATAAATACGATTTGAGTCACAGCCTGGATATTTCGACCAAGGTGGGTGTTTTGGAAGTTGGCCAAAACTTACAACTGTGCTCTTAGCATACTATACAATGGCATGCGTGGAAAATAGCGAAAATTATTAGCAGTATTACTGGTCTTGAAGGGAATAATTTAATACTTTGCTCCACATGTTTTAATTAAATTTCTTTATTTAGATTCCAGCACTTATCTATTTAAAATATAAAAAGTAGCATAGTATAAGTATTATCAAATATTATCATTAATTATAAGTAAAAAAGTTGGGATTTGGAATGTGGGTACAAGATCAATAAACTTTTTGTTTTGGTATGCAGTAGAAAACCAGGATTTATTTTCATATCGTAACTTTTACAAAATTAAGCAATTTGCAAAAACTGGGCAGCCCCAAAAAGTAGAAATCTAGTTTCAAGAGTTTTGTTGTTTAAATGGTTTATATATTAAATTCTTTTATTTTAATATATTTTGTATTATTATAATTTCTATAGTTTTTAAGTTTAAATCAAAGTAATTTATTTTTAGTATTATTACATCGTGGTACTATTCAAATCATGGAAATATTACAACTGAGAAACATCGGCCCATTAGCTCAGTTGGTTAGAGCGTCGTGCTAATAACGCGAAGGTCGCGGGTTCGATCCCCCCATGGGCCAATTTTTTTTTGTGAAATACATGATATATTGTATATACAGGGCGTTTTTTTAAACGAGACGCCATAAATAACTCGTAAAAATATTTTAATAAAAAAATGCACAGGCGTTTCTTCGATTTTTATTTTCAGGAGGACATCTTTTTACAATGGAATTAAAGTAGTCTTTACAAGGGGTGAAGTGACGGAACATTTTTAATATCATTTTATCCTGAAAATAAACATATGACTTGTTATGGCCAAATTAAATTTTAGTTTTTATATGACACGATAAAAGAAAACCGGTGTAAAATGTAATCAAAACCAGAAAATGTATCCAAATATGATTTAACACTACATAATGATGATACCCAGTGGCGCGTTACCATATAGGCAAAATAGGCAATTACCTAAGGCTTCAAACAAGGGAGGGGCCTCTAATAAATTCAAAAATAAATGAATATTATTTTCCTCAATTTTTAATAAAGTCGAACACGGATATAACGAGAAAAGCCAGATACATATTTTAGTTCCAATAAATTTCAATTCAAAAATTCACGGTTATTACGAGTCTTTTCACGGATATACCGAGAAACTATTTTTTGCCGAATTTCGTTAATTCCGCTTTAATGGAGTTTTCAATTAATATTTATATTGCTACCCCTGAGATTCGAAAATGTCAATTAGTATAGTTTCACCACCTAATAAATGGATGTCGTCTGGACTACTTAAAGACAAGCAAACAGTTTCTCTCACTCTCATGTACATTTAAAAACTCGTAAGTAAAACAACTTTCTTGTGTACGGATGTTGGATTTAAAAAAATGGGGGGATAAAGAGAGTGGATGTTCCCCAAAAAGGTTCATGTTCAATTTTGTTTTGAAGATTTATATTTAATCTAAGAACTACTGTCAAAACTTTTGTTAAAATTTGAGACAAATATCATTAAAAATGTAAATGGAAATTTTTTTTTTTAAATTCGTAAGCACCCAGTATTTCGAAAATGAAGCCTTTTAACAAATATATATATATATATTCTTGTTTTTTCTTTTGAAATTGGACAAAGTCAAGAATCAGATTCCAGAGTTACCCACTCTTGGATTGAAACACCCTGTATATTTTCAATTAGAATAATTGAAAGTCAATAGACTAAAAATGGCCGTCACTTCATGCTCGTTCCGAGTTCGACTGAAATTTCAAAATCCTTCTTAACAATATCAATATTTTAAGGCCTCAAAATTGGAAATTGTCTAAGGCCTAATAAAGGCATAACGCGCCACTGATGATACCTATCGTCAATAAGTACTTTTTTAAAATTGTTTGTAGGATAGGAATCCTAAAGTGAATTATGACTGCTATTATCAAGTTAGAAAAATGCTTTTATATGAAGTCTCACTCGACCCCTAGTCACATTTAAACAAATTGAAAAGGTGGTTCCCAATAGGGAATTTTACCTACTTGTAGGGGGCGCTATTTTGAAGAAAACAGCTGATCGAAAGGAGTAAAAAAATTCCTATTTTATTTATATTTTAAACAAAAGCTCATTATTTAATTATCTTAGCTCATAAATCACATTAAACAGGTAATATTCGCCCTTTATCACCGCGAGTACATAATATAAACGTATTTTTTTATTTTTACTCCTTTCGTATAGTTCATAAATTTCCACCAGAGGGCGTCTAGAATCTAAAAATCGCCAATAAGGAAAGGGCTTGCATTGGCAACTTTATTTCATCACAAAAACAAGTTCCTTCCCCTGAAAATAACAATCGACGACATTTTCTCATTAAATTATTTTCCTTCAAACGTCATTACAGCCTTCTATTAAGCCCTGTATGTATTATTTGTATACTGTATATTTTTATCTCATATTTTAATTTTATTGTACTTTCATGAATTTTGTACTTATATTTTGCCTATTAATTGGAATTTTTGTAATTCTGTTGGGCAAATAAAGTTAAATTAAACTAATTAATATCTACAACATTTTTTAATGTCTTTATTCTTTATTGTTTACATCTTACATTCTTTTTGTATCATTTTTTCGACTTAAAAGTTTACTACTTCAGTACTTCAACAACTAAATTGAACACGATCAAGTAACAAGCAAGCAATTCTAAATTTAATAAAGGACCTTATCGTTTTCCTAGGTGTTTTTGGGCAAACATGAAAAATAAGTTAAACCTACAAAAATTAACTAAAATACCCCCAATATTAATTATATTTTCAATTTCTTCAATAAATATGAATTATAAATACATTTATGAGATTTTACATTATTTAAAAAAATATTTATTAACACGACAACAGCGGATTTTAAAATTCAAATTTTGACAAGTACTGTCAGATAAATTTTAATTTCCTTTCATTTACGTTTAAATTGAAAGCAAATGACAATTAAAACTAATAGGGTGTTTTCCTTGTGGAACCTATGTTATTAATCGAATACAATCGCCAAAAGGATTAACCTGATGGTAGATACAAATGACCTTTATTATAAGGCACTTTAGAACAATGGTTACTGTTACAAACAAGAAGTAATGCCCGGGCTAACAAATTCGTACGCGCTTTACTAAAGGTATCTGGCGACTGACTCACTGTGACTCACACCTCACGCTGGATTGAAATGTTTCCCACATTGGGTGTTATTGTCATGCGCACACATTGCTTGCGTTTGTACGTTTATTTATAAAAACAGCTAAAGCCGGCGCGTACACATAAAAAGAAATCCGGTACGCGCTCATGTAACATACTGGAATGAAACATTCTAGCAAAGGAGAAATATCTTGCCGAATGTCGTAAATAGTATCTTGCCTACTTGATAGGAGGTGCTTAGAAGTTCCAGAGGGTGTGTCCTAGAAAAATAGAAGGAATTTACAAGCCCTTTGCCGCCACCGAGGTCCCTTTTCGGTTCTACTTTTTACTAATAATTATTCTGCATTTAATTTGGACGTTTCGTTTGAGAGGTAATAATTTCAATGTTGCCTGATTGTGCAATAAACTCTTACAATAACCTGTAAAAGATATTTTATTTTTAATTGACGCCGTAATATTACAAATCTTATTACAAATATTAAAACTATAGCCATTGAATTTACAGTAAAAGTTTCAGAGCTCCAGGGAACTGGAAAAGTCATTTTTTATCAAATATTTTAAAAATTGCAAAAAAACGACAACTGTGTAAAAATTGTTTAATTGTAAAAAATATATTCTTAAATTATAAGTTTATTTGAATAAAATAAATACTTAAAAATTAATTTCTAATCAAGTCATAACAAATATGTACTTAATTGTATAATTTTTATACTATTAAAGTCAATAAATCATAGTAAATAAATGGCATAGGCAACCAAACTACTTTGTTTGTTAGAAACACCGAGGAAAACACTAGCATCGTTGTCTAATTGTGCAAAAATTAATTAATTTCAATTGCGTTTTTTGGCGAAAGCGGTCTCCTAATTCGCGAAATATTTTACACAAATGTATATTTATTTCTTATTTATATGTGGCATAAGTTTCATTCTTGTACAAAATGCTCCCAAAACCCGATAAGGTCCTTTGTAAAATCTTTGTGGTCACTGATTTAATGTTATCCAGTTGAAATTCTGTGAAAACTGTTTTTGCTATTTTGCTACACCAAAAGATATTTTAATGTTTCTAATTTTCAAGAACTTTCTGATTAAAGGACTGAAAATTGTAATACAAGATGAATTTGTTTTCCAGATTATTATGGATAAGTTAAGGTTTTTTTGGACAAAACATACAATTTTCAAATTGCCGTAATTCCAAAACTATCAACCTTCTACACTTACTATGATATGGTAGGTTTTTTGAATCAGCTTTTCACGGAGACTTAAAACATCCAAAAATATACAGGGTGTTTCATTTAAAATAAGAAAGTTATTGTCAACTTCCGGTATAACCGGAAGGTTCATATAAACAAAAATACGTTTTATAGAAACCACGCAATCAACAGCCCTGTCACCAAATTTTCAGAATAATAAAGTAGGCTGTTCAAAAGTTAGCACTGGGGACTTACTTTTGGCGCACACTGTATATGAAACAAATTATAAACAAATGCTACGACATTTAAACGAAACAATAAAATACCGAACAACAAATTATACAAATTGAAGTAAATTTGACAATTTGAGTGCCATCTGCCATTTGTACTTAGCACTTACTAAAGGGCATTTATGTGATAAAATTTATGATTTTTTTTTAGTTTTTAAACCTTAAATTGAACGAAAAATATGACATGAGCGGCCGTTTTAGGGGGCGGTCAAAAGGCCTAAAAGCAACTGACGAGGTCTTAATATTTTACAAAAACTGTAAAACAAACGATAGAACATATGAAAATTGACAATTGACAATATTTAATCTTATTTCTCCAAATTTTCTTTTTGAATTTTTAAGGAATTCGCGTTTTTTGTGCACATCCTTTTATACTTTGTATAATCTACAATTTTTTTCTACTTTTTTAATTAAGTTTTAAACTTTCGGATATTTTAAAAACCTTTCATCCAGCACCTGGTGCTTTTTTTTGAGAAGGCAATAGATGTTGTATTTCTGAAGTGTCAGCAGGGCCGGACTCTAAAGAAAATTTAAATGACTCTTATAAAAATTTTGAGACTGGCTTTTGTTAAAATTTTATCGGTCCGAGCGAATCAGTAATAATACATAATTTTATTTCTTCTTTTTCTTTAACACTTCAAAAACTCGATTTAGTATCGGGAATTTGATAAAAAGAGGAATACTGAGTTTCGTTTCTAAAATTAAAAATTTTGCCTGCGTCGCTATATTTGAGTGGCTACATAAATACATCAAAAACTCCAATTTTGCTATTCTAAATTTGCCAATAAAACAACTCATGAAAATGTCATCTTGAATAGTTTAAGTATACCATCAAATGTTGATAGTTAATGAAAAAGCGCTGGGTACAAAAAAAAACTATCTAATGGAGTGTATTCTGTTTCACAGAAAAATATAATATACAGGGTGATTTTTATGTATGGAACCAAAGTTGCCATGTCCAAATGGCTGGATAAAAAAAAATGAAATTTTGTGGGATCAAATGGGGCCTTGATACAAATATTTTAAGATGAAAAAACAAATTTTTAATAGCTCGGATTTTTGACACGGCAGCCATCTTGAATATTTTTAAATGGCAACATATGTCATGCAATACACCATTAGAAAGCTAATTTTTAGTAGTTTACGACAGTTCATAAAATTATTATTTAATTCATAAAAAATAAACATTAATAAAATTTTGTTTTCCAACTTTAACCTTTTTGGATTATTTTATTTTAAAAAAATGGTGCACACTCAAACACCCCCACACCTAAATTTATTACTGCTGGGGCGGCGAAAAGTGCTAAGGCATATGGGCGGCCATCTACCCAGAACCGGGCCTGCATATGAGGTGTCGTTGGATTCAGAAAATTATTAAAAAAGTTGGGGGTATTCCATTTAAGAGCACTTTGTATGTACAGAAACAAAACTTATAATAGTCATTCAGTCATTCAGTATCTTTCAACTCCTTTCTTAAAAGTCCTTAAGGGGTAAAGATATTTTATTTTACACCAATTTTTATTTGCCCCCAAAAAGGTAAAATATTGTCCCTATTTTTAAAAAAGAGTTTACAAAAATTTAGAAAAAGGTAATTTATTTTATGTAATTGTACATTTTGATATTTTTAATTTTATCCACTTTGAATTGTTATAACATAGTATATAACAGATATAATTTGTCCGCCTAATAAATGGATGTCGTCTGGACTACCGAAAGATAAGAAAACAGTTTTGCGCACTTTCTTCTACATAAGTACTATAGCATATAGTACATACTGGGTGGAAATGAAAACCGGGTCACCTCTATAACTTTTTTATTTATGAATAGATAAATTTGAAATTTGGCTATGTTCTATGGTTCAAAAAAACAAATTTTATGTGCATTTTTATTTTCGAAATCACTTCCGGTTTCACCGGAAACACCATGAACTTTGTCTTTTTAAATGTAACATCCCATATTTTTATTCATGGCTTAAAATACTTTTAAAAAAGAAGTATTTTTGAGATATTAGTTTTTATTTTTTTTGTAAAAAAAATTTTTTTCAAAAAAAAAAGGTTTTCGAAGTCGGTGAAAAGTACCAAAACTAATTCTAAATAATTCAAATACCTAAGTAAAATAGTAATTTGAAAAAAGTTTAAGTGGTTTTTGAACTATTAATTTTTAAACTTAGTTAATGAAGATTTTATCAAATATCTCACTTTTTTTAAATGCAATGATGCCGGGTCATTCGACTTTTTAAAAAGAGGATTTTATAACGATTATTTATTTTATGTATTTGAATTATTTAGAATTAGTTTTGGTAATTATCACCGACTTCGAAAACCTTTTTTTCTTTGAAAAAATTTTTTTTTTCGCAAAAAATAAAAACTAATATCTTAAAAATACTTCTTTTTTAAAAGTATTTTAAGCCATGAATAAAAATATGGGATGTTACATTTAAAAAAACAAAGTTCATGGTGTTTCCGGTGAAACCGGAAGTGATTTCGAAAATAAAAAATGCACATAAAATTTGTTTTTTTGAACCATAGAACATAGCCAAATTTCAAATTTTTTTATTCATAAATAAAAAAGTTATCGAGGTGACCCGGTTTTCATTTCCACCCGGTATAGAAGAGAGGTGGTTGGTAACCAGTGGAAAAATTCACCAAAGGATCATTTATTGCAGTGATGTTTCATATTAGAAATTTGTTTGGAATTAAATTCATGCCATTTGGATCGGGGGGTGTGCTATTAAGATTGGGGAATTGTGAAAAAGAGAGGGAAACATAGCAACTGTTTGTTATTTTAATGTTTTTACATAGAAATCATAAAAAATAATAAATAAAAACTATCTGACCATTATAATTATAAATAGTACTTTAAGTTTTACCTAATTTTTCTTCTAAGTAAAATCCTGGGAAAGCGTAGAAATGGAAATACGATGAAATGTGGAAAAAATGTGGAAAAAATGTCCAGGGGCACATATTTAAAAAAATATGCTGGAACCCAAAGAGTTATTTATAAGGAAGGGGATCATGTAAATTTTATTTAGTTTTGTTAATGGTTACTATGCAAAAAAAAAATAACACATGGTTGCTATACTTCTCTCTCTTTCTCACAATTTCCCCATCTTAAAATAATGGTGACCCGTCAAAAGCGCGCAGACAAAAGTGCGCAACGACAAAAGCGCGCAACGAAAAAAAAGTGCACGAGTTTTATTCGAATTGCTAGGTAATACCATAATACCTTAAAAATGACTTCAAACTCAGTGGTGTGGTTACTATTTAAAATGGAGTTAATTTCCCCCTGAATTCGTGAATACACCCAAAATATAGGCGGAAGTTGTTTGTAACCTTCGTGCAATGTAATTTTTAAGATACTATAAATTTTCAAAATCTTTTCTTTAGTCGTTCAAAACTTACTTTGTGCTGTTAATGCTGACCCACAACGTTTTTTTTCTTTAGGAAAGATTATTTTTTCATGTTTTAAGTATTAACTTAGGCAACAGATTATAGTCCAGTGTGTTTAACGTAGACTAAGTTAAAGCTAAATTTAAAATATATCCCAATGTTTTATCAACCATAATCTTATTTTCTACATTCGCAATAATTATTATCAATTGTTGATATTGAAAAATAATGATAATAATAATTTATGATCCTATTTTTTCGTAATTACGTTCATTTTAATTTAAATTGGATTATATTATAATTATTTTACAACAATCGTATTTAAAAAAAACATATGTTTGGGATCAAGAATCAATTTATAATTTTCAGAAATTATTGAATAATCAGAAATCCTGTTCTTTATTATCATTTAATGTGCTATAGGCCATTTTTATACGAATTGTTTGAATATTAAAGTAGCTGAAATCAAAACAAAATCCACAATTTACCAAAAAATATTAAATTAAAATTAGTAACGACATCAAAATACTGCAAAAATCTCTGAGTAGTACAGGCCCATTAGCTCAGTTGGTTAGAGCGTCGTGCTAATAACGCGAAGGTCGCGGGTTCGATCCCCCCATGGGCCAATCTTTTTATAAAATAAGTCTATCGTCTTGTTTCAAGATCTACTTATAACTTGAGCAAAGCAATGTTTTAAGTTTTATATGATCATTATCACTTCTTTATTGCGAATTTCTGCATTATTTAAATTTTGTTAAGTTGTAAAATACATTAAATTCATTATGGAATTTACCATGGGGTAAAAATAGGGTAGGGGTAGGTACACACCGTTTTAAGAAAAATATTTCTCCCATTTAGGTTAAATTTTGAAAATGAGATATTGTTTAACATGGTAAGACTTTTTAAATTCATGTTAATATCTCAAGAAACAAAAGGTTATTGAATTTTTTTTACTAAAGTGGTTTATAACCTACCTAAGGATGAGAAAGTGATAAACCATAAATCTAAAAAGTATACAAATTCAATACTTACATTTATAACAAAAATTTTCGTTTATTAGGGACTTTGGAAACTTATTTTTACAGTATTAAATAAATACGTTTTTGGACGATTAACAATAGTATATTGTTTTATTGGGAGTAAAAGAAGGTTTGAGGGACGAGCTCTGCTAGTCCCGCGGATACATGCGAGCCACAAAAAGTTCTTTTACTCCGAATAAAACATGCTATTTTTTCTTGAAACGTCCAAATATTTAAAATAGTGTTATAAAAAATAATTTTAAAATTTAAAATTAAAATTTGACATGCAATACACAATACAATGTCAGTGTACAGGGTGTCCCTGAATAACTGCCACAATTTTTATGTGGTGATAGAGGAAGTTTAACTAAGCATTTTTGACTTATAAAGTATTGTCTGGAAATGCTTCCTTAAAAACTTATACCACTTCAAAAATTTTAAAAAAATATATTTTTTTGTAAATAAAATAAATATTATAAGAGATATTAATTTGAAATTTTGGCCACAGTTTTTTCACATAAGAATACACATTTTCAGTTTAAAAAAATATTTTCAGGGGCGTTACATGTGGGGGGGGGGGGGGTGATCAACTTTTTTAATTATATCTTTTGATTCATTACGTTTTTGATAATTTTAAAAATACTAAAATAATCCTTGATCAATGTTCTACAGAAAAGGTAATCTTATGAAGATAGTCGGCGAAATGTTTGAAAAGCGTACTTTTTGCTAGTAAAAATTGATTTTTGGGCATTTGTAATCAAAAATTTAACAAAAACGATGCCTAGTGCCATTCAAATTGAATTTAGTTTTCATATAGAATTTTTGTTTTTCATGTAAAGTTTATGATAGGGGCGTACTTTTTGAATAAAAATAAAAAAGCTTTTTATTATCATTGTTCAAAAAGTACGCCCCTATCATAGACTCTACATGAAAAACAAAAATTCTATATGAAAACTAAATTCAATTTGATTGGAACTAGGCATCGTTTTTGTTAAATTTTTGATTACAAATGCTCAAAAAACAATGTTTACTAGCTTCACGCTTTTGAAACATTTCGCCGACTATCTTCATAAGATTACCTTTTCTGTAGAAGATTGATCAAGGATTATTTCGGAGTAAAAGTAGATTTTATAATTTTTAGCTAAAAATATGAATTTAAAAAACATCATCAAATTAGGCTTTTTAATGAAAATTTCATGATTTATATGAAAACAAACAAATATCAAAGTAGGCGAATTACCACAATATTTTGTTAATTCTTAGTTCTAAGCTGCCTTTAATATTTTTTCTTATTAGTGTTTGATAGTTAGTCGTATTATTGCAATATTAAAAATGCATAGATTTACAAATGCGGAATTACCAGACATGCATCTTGCATATGGAGCAGCCCACATATTTAGTACATGATATTTTAGGTAAATTAACCTACTTTGAAGTTGTTTTTTGAATTCATATTTTTAGCTAAAAATTATTAAATCTAAATATACTCCGAAATGAAGCACCCCAGCGGCATACAATAAAAGGACCTTTTCTGTAGAACATTCATCAAGGATTATTTTAGTACTTTTAAAATTATCAAAAACGCAAAGAAACAAAAGATATGATCAAAAAAGTTAAACTTTTATTAGCCGAAAATGTGTATCCTTATGTGAAAAAACAGTGGCCAAAATTTCAAATTAATATCTCTTATAATATTTATTTATATTTACAAACAAATATTTTTTTTTGAAAATTTTTGAAATGGTATAACTTTTTAAGGAAGCATTTTCGGACAATACTCTATAAGTCAAAAATGCTTAGTTTCACTTCCTCTATCACCATAAAAATTTTTAGCTAAAAATATGAATTTAAAAAACATCATCAAATTAGGCTTTTTAATTAAAATTTCGTGATTTATACATATGAAAGGGACACCCTGTATATTGGGTTGACTGAAATGCATTTCTATTCCGCCTTTCTAATCCTTGGCAATGCAAAGAATACTCGATTGTAACCGATCTACTTCGGAAATGCACGAACATGAGTAATTATACAGGGTCTGCCAGTTTTTTCTTCTTTCAAGATTGAAGGTTCCAGTAGTTTGGTGATTCATGATATCCAATTCGACCAAAGGGCCTTAATTACCAAACGAATACCTATTGGATATCTCCTACTTTTGTCAGCACTTGTTTTAAATAGTAATTCATAAATAGTTATTTAACCAACGAGTTGGTTAAAAGGCGCGATTAATAATCGAGAAATTATAAAGCACGAGCGGAACGCGAGTGCGTTAATTTTCGAGCACCTCCAAAATCATTTATTAAACAAAAATCATGTATTAATAGGGGTCATTAATGAATGATTTTATATACATTAAAAATACTTCTTAATAAACGATCAAAGAAAAAAAATTCTTATCTTATTTTTTTTTTAATTTAAATTAACGTTAAATAAAAATTTTTGAAAAAATGGTTCTTTTATAATATTTTCTATAAAACTTACTTATGAAAAGTGGGTAGAAAATAAGGTTTTTCAATGAATCGCAATTGATAAATTAAGTTAAATTATTTAAAATAATTTTTTTGATAAAAACATTACAGCACTTTGAACGCCCAAAAATGAAATTTCTACTGAAACTTATAAAATTAGTTTCATTAACACATTTAGAAAATTTCCTATAAAATAGACTTATTTAAATAATATTTTTCTCATAGGGACTTTTTTGGAAATTGATTATAAAAATACTCATTTTTAGTGTATAAAAAATTCTAAAAACTCGATTAAAAACTGCTGGTTTCGATAAAATTATAACAAAATTTTTGAGTTTAAATTAAAGATTAGAGTATAATCTATAATACAAAAGTCTAAAATCATGGGCCAAAAAATAAATTTGATAAAACCAATTGAAGTTAAAGTTATTTTTTGGGGAAATTTTTAGTCGTACTTTAATCACCTAAAAAGGATATTTATAGTCAAGATATGATTATAAATTAAGTTTTATTATAAAATTTGGTTAATTTTTTATAAAATTTTAAAAATAAAATTCGCAATGGAGAGTTTTTTGAAATCCCATTTAAAATTTTTTATGCAAACTTTGTATGCACTTTGAACGCCAAACAATGACATTTCCACTGAAACTTACAAAATTAGTTCCATTATAAAATTTAGACAATTTCCCATAAAATAGGCTTATTTAAGTATTTTTTTCCTCGTAGGAACTTTTTTGAAAATTTATTTAAAAAAAACTCATACTCGACGTGTTACGACTGTTTTAAAAGTTCAAAATTTTAGTGATTTTTGGGATTCCTCCATATTTCTTTAATATCAATGATTTTATTAGAAATTAGTATGCTTTAGATTTTGTCTTTGTATTTCATCCATATACGTTAATTTACAGTTGCTTATCTTTTCTCGGATACATTTTAGAAAAACTGAATCCGCTTATAGTTTTCTTTTTTGATATCTTTTTTAAAGTATTTAGTTCCAGTAACTTTAATAATAATTTTGAAAAACCAAAGGCTTAAAAATGCACGGCGCCTAAATTTTATCAATAATTGAAATTACCTACCCGCTCATCCAAAATGTCTTTAGGTTATGTTTTAAGATGCGTCCGCACTGCAATCGGCAATCCGATTGAGTGTGGACTCGACCTTCGGTACGATGGCGGTCTAGATCAAAGGAAACCGAACCGAACAGCGAAGTTTGTGCAGGTGCAGATTAATCAAAGCCAAAACTATTAATTATTCTTGCAGTAGGTGGTTCGAATAACATCGGTTTGCGAAGTATTCGGAAAACAGCAGATAAAATTCCAAAAGCATTTTCCGAAACTCTACGGGCTCTGCTCAACCGGTAGTTAAATATTCTGCTTTGGGAACCTTTTTCTTGAAGTCCTGAGAACGGTTTCATTAAATTCTGTGACATAGGGAAAGCGTCATCACCAACAAAAACAAATGGAACTGCTTTATTTCTTCCTGGAAGAGAACGGGCTGGTGGAAGGTGCATGGTATTCTCTTCGAGAGATTTCTTGAAATGTGTTTCATTGAATACACCACCATCAGATAATCTTCCTTGGCATCCTTCACTGCCATATATGAAGTTGTAATTTGCACCCACCACTACAAATAACACTACACTAAAAAAATATGAAAAAATCGGTCTCAGAATTAATAGGAGATTGTATTGCCATATGCTTGCCGTCCATGGCACCAACACAATTTGGGAAATTCCATTTGTCGTTGAATTTCTTTGCTATCATTTGCCGATTTTCTTTTGTTTTCGGCATCTAAAAAAATAACATGTATACAATATTATGCAATGTAGATAAATAGTTATACAAACATGAGTAGTGAGTAAAAATTTTTTTAGGGTACACATGAACAAGCAGGTTCACAAAATTCAGAAGTTGAAAAGAAAGTTGAAGAAACCGAAGATAGCGATAAGCCGAAAAGGAACGTTCTCAAAATGAACTTCAGCAACGTTCTCAAAATGAACTTCAGTGTACGAAAGTATTCAAGTCTCCCAAAAAGCAAACATAAAAACGTAAACAGACTAATATGAATACATCTATAGTTAACGAGGCCTTGAAGCTTATGAGATCCGTAAGTTCTAAAAAAGTGGAAAGAGATGAGTTTTTTTTATATGGTGAGCAGGTTGCAATAAAATGGCGAAATATTAGTTCCCCTTATGCTAAATTCACAATACAAAATATTATTAACAATGCATTATTTGATGGAGAAATGGGAAGATACGATCGTCCCCTTCCTCAGACCACTCAGTACCAAACTCCAACAACGTTTGGAGCCAATACTCTGCCAAATTCATCTAGCCACTACTCTAGGTCTACCCCTTCCCCATACAATGATTCCTTTCAATATGAATCTGATATTTCTTCTGTTCCTGGACATTATGATGACAGAACTAACTTGTCAGATGATATACAGCGAATTTTTACGACATTGTAGATGTTTGTAGATATTTGTAAAAATAAATGTATAAAAATCATATTTTGTATTTTCTTACCTTAACATAATCTCCTAGAACACGTACGAGTACTTCACTAACTCCTGGAACGCACTTTGAAATTAATTGTTTCGAAATTTTAAACATGTACATAAGAGTATGGTAGGAATCTCCTGAAGCAAAGAATCGAAAAGTAATTGCTAAACGTTCACTGGTTATAATTGCAGGTCTTAATGATGTATTTTTTCTGGAAATAGCAGGCCCAATTAATACCAGCAGCTTTTCAAAATCCGTGTTGGTCATTCGGAAGAAATTTCTGAAACCAACATCGCACCGGTATTCTAAATTTAGCTCATCCCTTTCATTCAAAACTAAGTCCTTCATAAAATCACTTGTACTATATTTATTTCGGGTTCTGAGAGTTGGTCGGACCCAAAATCTCCTTTTTCTCCGGTTAGAAATGCAAGAATCAACGACTAAAGCAGCATCAGCAACTAACATCACCATTGCTCATTTTGACGACAACTGCGTTTACAGTGCTACTACAGTGTGGACGCAGTGCCGATCGGGATTAGATTAGATTATATAGGAGGGCGATTGGCTGCAAATGAGCCTTATCGAACTGCAACCATTTTGATCTTTTGTTCAACCCTTACTCTAATGGAGTCCTGGGATATCTAGATGCTTAATAAAGCTGATTAGATCCTTAGGAGGCATAGCCTTGACTTCGTCTGGAATTAGAGTTGTCTAGCCAACACTTTCAAATCAAATCTAGTGCGAGTTAATGCGTCGCATTTGCAAATGATGTGCTCCGAAGTTTCATCTTCTAGGCCACAGAATCTAATTTCTGACTTGTCCATTTTGTTAAGATGATACCTCAATGGGCAGTGTCCAGTTAAAAGACCTGTAATGAGCCTCAGTTCGTTCCTGCTTAGGTCGAGATGCTTTGTGGATTTCTTGGGCGAGTATTCAATGAATTTCTTCGCCTGTCTTGAACCCGGAGTATGACTCCAGGCCGATCTCGCTAACTCATCAGCAATTTCGCAGCCTTCTATTCCCTGGTGCCCTGGCACCCATATAAGGACAAGGTTGTTTCCTTTTGTCAGTTGCTTCAGGGATTGTCGACATTCCCAGGCCAATTTGGACTCAAGGGTGTGGGCCTTTAAAGTTCGAATCGCTGTCTGACTGTCGGTCAATATGTATATTTGTGCTCCTTTGAGTCTCCGTCGTAAGCACTCCAGGGCACATAATTCCACAGCCAGAGTTTCTGCCTGCGTAATGGTTGGGGAAGTTCCCAAGGCCATGGAAACCCTGTATCTGGGTCCATATATGCCTATACCTGTTCCTCTATTGGATTTGGATCCGTCCGTGAACCACAAGGATGCCTCGGGATCCAAGTGATTTAACGTGTGTTTTACCATTTGGCGGTCTTGAACAACCACTTCAAATGGAGTTTCAAAGTCAAAACTTCTCGGCATTATATCCGATGCTTTAGTTATCATGTCTGGTTCCAGAGATTCCAGAATCTTCAAGTGGCCTTGCAGGTTTCCACTTTTAAGGTTTTGGAAAATTCTTAAGGCAGCTAGCAGGCCCTCCTTCCGTACCTGCAGATGTAATGGAGAAAGGTCCAGCATTACCTCCAGGGCCGCCGAGGGTGTGGTACCCACAGCCCCTGTGATTCCCAAGCACGCTAACAGCTGCAGTTTCTGCAGCTTGTATTGCGTGGTAGTTTCTTTCGTTTTCGTCCACCACAACAAGGAGGCATATGTAACGATGGGTCTCTTTGCAGCATGTCCATATGGCTGCCGTAGCTTTGGTAATGGTTTTGTCGACATGTGGATTCCAAGACAACTTACTATTTAAGAGAAAATTTAGTTTAGGCGTTTGTAGGTTTAGTTTCCTCCGCCTCGTAAATGGAATGATGATGGTCTTACTTGGGTATACGTTAAGTTGCTGATTATATTTAAGGCATTTTGCATCAGGGTCGATAAGGTCCCTTCATGTTTGCCTTTTATAATGACTGTTAAGTCGTCTGCATATCCGAGCGCATCGTAGCCGTTGCTGTTCAGCCTCTCCATGACGATGGACCACAACATGGGTGATAATACTTCCCCTTGGGGACAACCCTTTGCCGTGGCCACTGACACTTCGGCACTACCTAGAGAGGACATAACAACCCGGCTCTTCAGCATCTCTTCAATCCATCTTATGGTGGAGGGGTCGATACCTTTCCTTGTGGCAGCCCTTCTTATGGATGTGATCGAGGTGTTATCAAAGGTACCCTCTATATCCACAAACAGTCCGAGCGCCACCTTCCTGGAAGAAAGTGCATTTTTTACACTACCCACCAGGTAGTGTAAGGCATCGATCGTGGATTTGCCTGGTTGGTAGGCAAACTTTTTCACATGAAGTGCAACTTTGCTTCTAATGCGTTTGTCTAAAATTTTCTCCATAGTTTTAATGAGAAAGGAGGTAAGACTAATGGGGCGATAGGATTTCGGCTCCTCTGGGGGCCGTCTTTCCGTCTTTCTTCGCCTCTCTCCATGATTGAGGGATGTACACCAATGCAAAGCTACCTTTAAAGATGGCTTGCAGGCATGGGACAATATGTTCGATGCCCTTTTGCAGCAATGCAGGAATAATCCCGTCCATGCCCGGTGATTTGAAGGGCTTAAATTCTGAGATCGCCATTTCACTTTGCTCAGGGTGAAGATCTTCCCTGCCAAGGTACGACTATCTCTAGTGGAGCTGTATGGTGAGTCTCGTCGTCTCCTGAAATATCAATAGCGACTTGGCTTTTTGTTACCTCCTTTGACCCCGGGAAGCGGGTCTGTAGTAAGACGCCAAGACTTTTCCGGTGGTCTTCCGTGTAACTTCCATTTGAATCTTTCATTAGACCTATCTCGTTACAGTGGTCTTTGGAAAGAACTTTTTGCAAGCGGATTGCTGGGGTAAGTTGGTTTATACCTTCGCAAAAGGTTTTCCAAGATTGTCTCTTGGATTTCCTCAGTTCTTTGTTGCCGATCGGCATAGTGTGGAGGCACCTTTATGCTCCAGCGCTCAGAATCTACGACTTATGTATAAGCTCTGCTGACGCGAATAAGACGAGTTTTTGACTTGGTGCAACCGAATAAGCTAAAATTGGGACTTGATACGCAGCTCAAGACGTGATGGAGATATCGGGCGTAAGCTTATTAACAAAAAAATTTTGTCATTAATTTATAAGAAAAGGTAAGGCGTTAACCATTATCAGAGATGACATTTTGATTGTTTAAGTCATTGAATCTTAAAAATAATTCACTTCTGGTAACATGATGTTTTCATTTCCTGTCGGAAGCTAAAGTAGGAGGAATGCCGACTACTTAAAAAGATTAACAACCCACAACCCCTTAAATCTCACCCCATTTAACAACTCGCAGCCAGTTACAATTAGTAAGCACCACCCAGCGCCGCGACGCGACATTTTTATTACAACCACATCTAAACGTGTATAAATATCAAAAGATAATCCATTAAGAAATAAAAACACCGGAGAATCAGAGCCAGTCGTTCTTTAAATAGTGTGCTCGCTTCCGGTCGTCCCGTTCCGGCGAGCTTCGAGACGACGCCGAAGACGCAAGACTCTCAGCGTCGTCAAACACTACGATACCGGTATAACATCGGTTAGTGTTGAACGGAAGTGCAGCTTTTTTCGTATTCGCCGGTTTTAACACTACTAAAATTTTACAATTAAAAAATCAATCATAACACAATATGACGAAATCATCGACTACTTTATAATCATTTTTTATTATTAATAATTAAATTACAAATTAAGACAACTTATTATTTAGTTTTTTTTGTTGGCATTGATGTATTAAAAATACCACACACCAACTTCCTGGTTTTCAACGCCTGGTACACATAAAATTAATAAAAATCACATGTTTCTACCTAAATCTTATGAGTGAAGTGCGTTTTTTTGGTTTTTCTTATTTCAAAAAACATGCGTTTTCGTACGTTGACGTGATTATTACACTAAACAAATTCAGGAAAAATGAGCGGATATCGCACTTATGTAAGTATTTTTCTATGTTTTATTAATAGGATCACTAGCTTGTAACGAAAAGCAATTTTCATTTAAGAGCAATTTCCTAAACGGAAAATATAGTGGTTTAGTTCTGCAGTCATAAAAGCTAGTACAAACTACATTTTTGTATAATTTTTTTTGTAGATGATTTAGAAGTCATTTCTTTAATTCCTGCCAGAAGGAAAAAAAATTGGAGAATGTAAAAAAAATATAAAGATCTAAAAGTACCTTAACTTTGGAGCCTTTTAATTATTTTTGTGCTAGGTTGCAGAAGATAACTCTCTGGCAGGATGTAGCCTAATCAATTTAGATTATAAATCTGAAAAAAAATTAAAAATCTAACGAGGGAAACTTGAGTTATGACTGCAGAACTAATGCTCGATTATCAGTTATTTGGTCATAAGTTGCAAAGAAGCTCCAAAAAAGTGGGATGGATTTTCTATTCCTTGTTATTATCTCCAACGGAAAATTTATCGCGAGTGTCTAGGAAGATGCTTTTAAATATTCTATTTGAAATTTTTTAGAACTTAAATTTAATTGCAAATGTGAAATAATGTAAAGAATGAGTGATTATTTAAAAAAAACATTATTTTAATGAAAATAATGTGGAACATGAACTGGAATATATTTACATAAAGTATTAAATTGAATGTTGTAATAATAATAAAAGTACACTTGTTATTACTAATTGTTATGTTAAAGTATAATTTTTCATTACATTTTGTTTCGGTTTTCTCTAGTTTCGTCCTTCTATTTTATGACTATAAAATTTATGTCAACGTTTTAAAATCTCTAAAACAAAATTGAAAATTAAGATTACTTTACATAAATGCTTTAGATTAATACAAATATTTTGATCAAAATTTGTCTTCTTTTTAGAATCATATTTCCCATTGGTATAAAAATATATTTCTTTATAGTAGATAAATTCCAAAATTATCACTTCATTGGTATGACGTAATTTTTGAAACTTATTTATCTTTGCACAAATTTTGTATTTAAATCCAAAATATTCAGAACTCAAAAACCTCCAAGAGAAATTTTTGATCCTTGAAGAAACTATATGTGATAAGAGATGTATGGATGTAATAAAAAATGTCCATGGTTATCTTATAATTTGCTGTAAAGGCTTGTAAATTTGAGTAGATGCTCACTTCTGTCTCACTTTATTAAACACATTATCAAAAAGATAATATTGGTATCAATTAATTAATGAATTAAAAAATCTGAAGATTTATAGGATTATTTAACTACTCAAGATTTAGTTCTGTCTACCTGAAAGCGCGATGAAAAACAAATACGAAGGAATGAAACCAAATAAAGCATCTCATCCCATTCTTTGTTTTTTAGGGTGGTCAAGATTCAACATTAAAAGTATTCTTAGATTCTAAAAGCACAAATAAAGCCAAGCATTAAGTTTTTAGTCTTGGGTTTATTTATGGATTTATTGCTTTGCGATCTTTTAATGTTTTTCACTCTCACTGTATAAAGTATAAAATTTCGGGGTGATCAAGCTAAGCCTCAAAGCTTTTAGATTTATGATTAATACGTTGGAAGTAAAAACAAAAAGGTCCAATTATTTTCGTTTTACGAACGTATAGCTTATCTGAGGTATCAGTTTTCCTATTTTATATCCATTTTGCGACGCTAAATTTCACTCCCGCAGTACAATGCCGAAAATTCCAAATAAGGTAACCAGCCGCCAGCTTACAATCAGTGGAGAAGGCTGGGTCAAGAGTTCCAAAAGAGGGCGCCACGTGTTTGTGTGGTTACCTTTTGAACAGATGGTCTTGTAGCACCTAAGGGAGAAAACGATCGTAGTTCCAAACACGAAAAATCCACTAATAACTACGGGTGATCCAGAAAAAAAAACAATCCAATACGCTTAGTTCGTATATTCTGCCAATTCAAAAAACATTTGCATATACAAATATCATGAAAGAACATTCCATCTAATCTAGGAATAGTTACCAAAAATGTTAATATGCTTTAAAATAATAGAATAATTGTAGCTGTAGACAATTGAGATTATGGTACAAGGTTAACGTAGACGTAGGCAGCTATCACCTGATAACGAAAGAATCAAATCAACTGTGCGCAAAATACTTAAAGCTAACAGATCTATAATAAGTCGTAGGTGGCATAAGCTTATGGTTCCTATCACAAAGACAATTAAAAAAAATACAGAGGAAAAATTTCAAATGCGCTTTACCATAAAGATAATAAATAATTGCTGAATCTTATCAGGCGTTATCAGTTTGTATGTTAGCTACTAGAACAATTTCCCAGAAGGGATTAATAATAAGTACAAAAAAATGTTCGGATGTTGAATCTTATTTATTGAATATCACTATATTATTCTTCGATGAATTTAATTCTCACTAATATTTTGATGCAATTTCACTATGAGAAAAAAAAAAAAAACAATTCATTGAGATGTCTGATCATCCACAATTATTTTAATTATAAATATTAAAACGCGACCAGGTATGACTCTACTAATTTTTTTTTTTTAAATTGATAAGTCCCACAATGCAAAAAAAATCAATTTAAAAAAAAACAAAACAAATGTTCATTAAATCAGCAGTTTCCTACTCACTGGACCAAAATTAAGTCACTTATCCTCTCGGCTGGTGAACGGAGAAATTTCCCAAAATTCAGCGAAAAGAAGCCTCGAGACCACACCAACTCCTGCTGACACGCTGCTCCAACTCCCATGCAACTTCCGGAATCGCAGGTTGTAATTCTCCTGACTCTTAACTAGCAGGTATTTTCAAATCGGGTGCTCAAGGAGCATCAACGGTATCCAAATCCGTCACAGTAGTGTATTCCCATTAAACAGGAGCAGGAAAACCACACCAATTCGTAAAGGCCTAAAAACGAGGCGTAAGAACAATGCCGCTCGAAATTATTAAGTATTACCTCAGATGGTAGAGGCCTTAGGAAAAAAATATTCGTCCCCAACGATAGGTTAGATGAATAAGGTGACAAAATTCGAAATACTGAAATCGAAAGTACAGAAAATTAGAGGATGATTCAGAATTTAGAAATTGGACCATACCTTCAAAATGGCGGAAATCCACAATACGTAAAATAAAACCCGACTGATTGTCGATTGCCTTCAACGAAGCAAGAAGATTACTCCCACAAATTTTCATCCAGCCAAAACAATGCTGAGTAGACCTCAATGTACAAAACAAACTGAAGGTGCCACTAATTAACTTGTGAGAAAACTTTTTACGAGACTGCGAATTTATTAAAATAAACCGTACACTTCGATAGCTGTACAACGAATGTCATTCATTCCTAAAGAAAGGTCGAGCAAAGGTCCTAACAAAGAAACCAAAATTTCCCAAAATGAAATCAGAGGGCAGCATTCACCACACATGATTTGGCAACGCTACATCTAGTGCAAAAATAAATAACCACAACAAATTTAAAACAATACAAGGGTTGTAACAAAATAAAGGTTTTCCCAAGGATGGTAGCGATAACTCCTCCGAGCGCAGCAATGCGAGCAAAGAGCGGACGAAAAACAATAACAAACAACAGCTGATAGCTGCAACGACGGGATGAGATTACAAAATTTACTAGAAAGGGCCAAGGAAGGTCAAAACAAAAGGCGCACCGAAACGTATGCGTGAAATAATTAATAACAGGATACCAACCCTGCAGGAAGGTTTACAAGAACCCAACGAGTCAGGAAGAAGCGAAAAATGTCAGCAACCAGTTTAACACGAACGTGATAACGCAAAAGAATATAATGACCAACGACCAAAATTATTTATTTTATATTTTTGCTTCCACCTCGTCCATCAGCCGGCATTCAAAACCAAACTGTTACATTCCCCCCTTTCTTCCAGACACAAAAATCCTATAAACTATTTTTGTGGCTCCTGTTCGTCTGTTCGATTCTCGCGGAAAGGTTTCAGATCCTTTGAATGGTACACCCCAAGATCCTTACCAACCTCGTTTACCAGTTGATATGTCCAGATGGACAATTTCTTGGAGACCACACAGGGTCCAACAAACTTCGGGGCGAGCTTGGCATTGAAATAATAAGCTGCGTTAGAGAGGGCGAAATTTCGTCTTAGCACTCGATCACCTACATTATACTCCTGATCCCTCCTACGTAAGTCATAATAATGTTTATTGCGTTCAAAAGACCTCTTCAAATTGCTTTTAACACCCTCATATATCTGAGGCCACAGCTTCATCTGAATATCGCTCGTGGTCCGATCAAACGTAGCGGAGTCCAACTCGTCGTTACCGAAGTCCCTTCCATCTAAAATCTGCCTGCGACCAAAATTCAAATAGTACGGGGTAAACCCAGTCACCTCATGCCGAGCTGTTCGTATAGCGCATCCAAACTCGTAAAGATGGTCTGCCCAAGTTCGGTGGTTCTCTTCAACATACGATCTAAGCATCGTCTTAAGGACGCGATTAACACGCTCAGTCGGGTTGGCCTGCGCATGGTAGTATGGATTATATCTGATTCCCGCCCCATAGCGAGCGCACAATTTCTTAAAAACTGATCCAAATTGCTTACCATTATCCACCAAAACGAGCTGAGGGACACCAAACATCAAAAATACCTCATTCTCCAGTTTAGTAACTACACTCTGAGCGTTAGCTGTCCTCAATGGAAAGAACAATGGAAACTTGCTAAAATAATCCGCAATAACGAGAACGTGAGTAAACCCAGAGGACGACCGAGGTAAAGGTCCAACCAAATCCAGACTAATCATTTGCCAAGGTCTGCCGACTACCGGTTGGGACAAAAGTTTGCCCGCAGGTTTCTGTTGAAGAGGTTTACACTTCTGACACACCTTGCAAACACGAACATATCTTGCCACATCAGCTCTCATATTGGGCCAGTAGTATTTTTCCCATAAACGATTATACGTCTTGTATACACCCATGTGTCCAGAAGTCGGGCTATCATGAAATTTATAAAGTAGTTCCCCTCGTCTCTCTTTAGGTACTAGCTCCTTCCAATTTTCAGCAGCTCCTAGTTCCTGCTTGGCATACTTAAAAATCTTGCCCCCGTCCACACGCCACTTCGCAAATTTCGTGGGCTTGGTCAAAATCTTCTCTCTCATCCTTAAAAACCAAGAGTCTGTAACTGCCACCTCGTCAATCTTCACTTCATCCGTTGCTACCACGGTCCTCGATAATAGATCAGGTACGACATGCTCCTTTCCTTTCCGGTGTACAATGGTGTAATCGTATTGTTGGAGCCTCACCGCCCAACGAGCAAGTCTACCCGATGGTTCTTTGAGATTATGTAACCACAACAGGGAGTAGTGGTCTGTTATGACCTGAAAGTGGACTCCTTCTAAATACGGTCTCAGTTTCTCTATGGCCCATAGGACAGCGAGACATTCCCGTTCTGTTGTGGAAAAATTTCTCTCATTCCTCGTCAAAGACCTACTAAGGAAACAGATCACTCTCTCCTCGCCTTCAATTGTCTGGGTCAGGACTGCACCAAGGCCATAACCAGACGCGTCCGTCTGTAGTACAAAGGGAGCTTCAAAATCAGGACAAGACAAAACCGGTGCCGTAACTAAAACTTCCTTAAGACGTTTAAAAGCAGCGTCACACTCCTCACTCCACACGAACTTAGAATGCTTTCTGAGAAGACCGGAAATGGGAAAAATTAATTCCGAAAACCTGGGGACAAACCGCCGGTACCAAGAGGCGAATCCTATCAAGCTCCTAACTTCACTAACAGTTTTCGGAGCCTTTACTTGGAGTAGCGCTTGTATCTTTTCCGGATCAACGTTGAGACCCTGAGCGTTAACGATGTATCCTAAGTACTTGAGTTCTGGACAGCAAAATTTACATTTTTCCCGACTTAAAGTGACACCGGCTACACGTAGCCTAGAAAATACCTCTTCCAAAATAACCAAATGCTCTTCAAATGTCGATGTCACAATAACCACATCGTCTAAGTACACAAATACATGTGGTTCTAACGAAGGACCTAGAACGCCATCTATAAATCTCTGCCACGTTGCTGGAGCGTTGTGTAACCCGAACGGCATCCTGGTGAACTGGAACAAGCCCCTATTGGGGATGGTGAACGCCGTATATTGTTTCGAATCGGCCGACAATGGAATTTGCCAATAAGCCGATTTCACATCGAGTGCGGATAAGTATCTGGCGTTTTTCAGTTTATCGAGTGTGTTGCTAACATAGGGTAGAGGGTAGGCGTCACGCTCCGTTACTTTATTGAGCCTCCTAAAGTCAACACAAAAGCGATAAGTACCATCCTTCTTCTTGACCATGAGGATAGGCGATGACCAAGCACTATTGGATGGTTCCACAACACCCTGAGATATCATCTCATTCAACTCCTCGTCTATGTGCCGCTGCAAGTAAGGCGACACTGGATAGTACCGTTGCTTGATTGGAGGGGAAGAAGTTCTGATCACATGCTCTACATCTGTGGCACATCCCAATTTACTCTGGCCATGAAACGAAAAATATGCATCCAACAACTGTTGCAAGTCTAACTTCTGCTCCACAGATAATTCCCAGTTCAAGGCCGCTTTACCACACTCGACCTGAGCAAGCTCCTGAGAGGACTCCGTAAGAAACTTCCAACTCCCCGTCCGTAAATTCGGAATAATTTCCATGGCCTTCCAGAAGTCAACACCAAGAATAAGTAGATGAGGAAGTTCCGGTACCACTAGAAGATCAATGACCTTAACCCGACCTTCCAACTGCACGGGGACCGATATCTCTCCAATACTGTGGCACTTTTGGCCATTGGCTACGGTACATGAAATACTATTACATTCATTCAACAAAACACCACTATCCTTTAATCTTGACCATCCTAACATTCCTAAAATGGTCCTGGAGGCGCCAGAATCAAGAAGTCCCAATAATTTCCGTCCTAAAATTTCCACAGCCAAGTAGGGCCTCTCATCCTGGTTTGCGTGGGCGATAATAAAATCGAGAATACTGGTGGTTGCTGGGGAAGGTTGGTGAGACGCTAAGCAACCAATTAGCGCCTGCCCTGGCCGTTTCCCGAGCTGCAACTTGGGCAATTAAATTTTGTATAACCAACTTTTCCGCAACGGAAACACCTCTTAACCTTGGGTTCACGGCAATCAGCCATCCTATGACCGACCTTACGGCAATTAAAACAGACACTCGATGACGCAATGGTATGTACCGCGGCTGAAGTTGGGTCATCCAAAATAAAAGCCAAGTCTGGTTCCAAGTCACTACGTTTCCCTGCTGGAGGTACGAAATTATCAACTGCCAACTTCTTCGTTTCTACCTGTCGTCCGAACTGTAGCAACTCATCAATCGAATTTACTTCTCTGAAACCCAATTGCATTTGGTACAATGGTGCAATGTTGCGAAGCAGGATTCGTAGTCTGACCGACTCCGAAAGCTTCTGGCTTAAGCGAGAAAATAGATTATCCATCACGACCAGGTAGGAACCCATGGTTTCTCTAGGATCCTGTGTTCTACGTTTAATTTCTTCGAAAAGCCGTTCATCATAATCAGCTGGTAGATACTCTTCTCGCAGTAATTTTACTAGTGACTCCCAATCTAGAGCCTGCGAATGTCGTGACCTGTACCATAAGAGAGCCTGTCCCTCAAATAGATCCCGTGCGGATGCAAAGAGCTGCGTCTTCGAAACGTTCCTCGCGACAGAGAGCTCATCCACCTGTTGCAGAAACGAATTTAGGGAAATACCCGCGTTTCGACCGGAGAACTTTAAGCCCCAATTCATCACTGGAACTGTCTTTACACTTGAAGACGGCTGATCCGTTCCTAACGGGGTCGAAACCGCTAATGGATTAGATAGATCTTCTTCTTCCTCTGTTTGGCCTACATTAATGAGGAGGCTATCAAGGACCCCTGGCGAGGTACCTTTCTCCTGGTGTTTCTCAGCTTTTGCAGCTTTATCCCCCGATTCTGCCATCAACGCCAGAATCGTCGTAAGTACCGCACTTCGCTCTGAAACGGAGGCTGCATCCTTAGCCTGCATGGCATCCGCCCTACCCAACAAAAAACTCAATTTGGACTGTAACTTCTTAAAACTACTTGATTTGGAGTCTGCATCAAAATCCTTCAACAAGTCTTGTACCTCTGTAATTTTATCTTTCACCGCCTGCAAATCTTCTTCGAAAGAGAAAGGGTAGTCTGGTACTGATATGCTGGCTCCGTCTCTTTCCAACCGAAACAACTGCCTTAATGACTTCCTCATCTCCCCCACAGTTCCCGCACCTGCTCCCCTTACTGCCAACTCATACTCCAGTTCGTCCTGGGAAAGGCGACCTATATCTACCTTCCTCTCCATGACCTTCAACTCCAACCCTATTTAACACCTAACAAAATACAACAAAATTGGTCCACCTGAAAATGTCGAAAGGTTTCCAAAGAATGCCCCACGTTGGGCGCCAAAAATGCGACGCTAAATTTCACTCCCGCAGTACAATGCCGAAAATTCCAAATAAGGTAACCAGCCGCCAGCTTACAATCAGTGGAGAAGGCTGGGTCAAGAGTGCCAAAAGAGGGCGCCACGTGTTTGTGTGGTTACCTTTTGAACAGATGGTCTTGTAGCACCTAAGGGAGAAAACGATCGTAGTTACAAACACGAAAAATCCACTAATAACTACGGGTGATCCAGAAAAAAAAACAATCCAATACGCTTAGTTCGTATATTCTGCCAATTCAAAAAACATTTGCATATACAAATATCATGAAAGAACATTCCATCTAATCTAGGAATAGTTACCAAAAATGTTAATATGCTTTAAAATAATAGAATAATTGTAGCTGTAGACAATTGAGATTATGGTACAAGGTTAACGTAGACGTAGGCAGCTATCACCTGATAACGAAAGAATCAAATCAACTGTGCGCAAAATACTTAAAGCTAACAGATCTATAATAAGTCGTAGGTGGCATAAGCTTATGGTTCCTATCACAAAGACAATTAAAAAAAATACAGAGGAAAAATTTCAAATGCGCTTTACCATAAAGATAATAAATAATTGCTGAATCTTATCAGGCGTTATCAGTTTGTATGTTAGCTACTAGAACAATTTCCCAGAAGGGATTAATAATAAGTACAAAAAAATGTTCGGATGTTGAATCTTATTTATTGAATATCACTATATTATTCTTCGATGAATTTAATTCTCACTAATATTTTGATGCAATTTCACTATGAGAAAAAAAAAAAAAAACAATTCATTGAGATGTCTGATCATCCACAATTATTTTAATTATAAATATTAAAACGCGACCAGGTATGACTCTACTAATTTTTTTTTTTTAAATTGATAAGTCCCACAATGCAAAAAAAATCAATTTAAAAAAAAACAAAACAAATGTTCATTAAATCAGCAGTTTCCTACTCACTGGACCAAAATTAAGTCACTTATCCTCTCGGCTGGTGAACGGAGAAATTTCCCAAAATTCAGCGAAAAGAAGCCTCGAGACCACACCAACTCCTGCTGACACGCTGCTCCAACTCCCATGCAACTTCCGGAATCGCAGGTTGTAATTCTCCTGACTCTTAACTAGCAGGTATTTTCAAATCGGGTGCTCAAGGAGCATCAACGGTATCCAAATCCGTCACAGTAGTGTATTCCCATTAAACAGGAGCAGGAAAACCACACCAATTCGTAAAGGCCTAAAAACGAGGCGTAAGAACAATGCCGCTCGAAATTATTAAGTATTACCTCAGATGGTAGAGGCCTTAGGAAAAAAATATTCGTCCCCAACGATAGGTTAGATGAATAAGGTGACAAAATTCGAAATACTGAAATCGAAAGTACAGAAAATTAGAGGATGATTCAGAATTTAGAAATTGGACCATACCGTCAAAATGGCGGAAATCCACAATACGTAAAATAAAACCCGACTGATTGTCGATTGCCTTCAACGAAGCAAGAAGATTACTCCCACAAATTTTCATCCAGCCAAAACAATGCTGAGTAGACCTCAATGTACAAAACAAACTGAAGGTGCCACTAATTAACTTGTGAGAAAACTTTTTACGAGACTGCGAATTTATTAAAATAAACCGTACACTTCGATAGCTGTACAACGAATGTCATTCATTCCTAAAGAAAGGTCGAGCAAAGGTCCTAACAAAGAAACCAAAATTTCCCAAAATGAAATCAGAGGGCAGCATTCACCACACATGATTTGGCAACGCTACATCTAGTGCAAAAATAAATAACCACAACAAATTTAAAACAATACAAGGGTTGTAACAAAATAAAGGTTTTCCCAAGGATGGTAGCGATAACTCCTCCGAGCGCAGCAATGCGAGCAAAGAGCGGACGAAAAACAATAACAAACAACAGCTGATAGCTGCAACGACGGGATGAGATTACAAAATTTACTAGAAAGGGCCAAGGAAGGTCAAAACAAAAGGCGCACCGAAACGTATGCGTGAAATAATTAATAACAGGATACCAACCCTGCAGGAAGGTTTACAAGAACCCAACGAGTCAGGAAGAAGCGAAAAATGTCAGCAACCAGTTTAACACGAACGTGATAACGCAAAAGAATATAATGACCAACGACCAAAATTATTTATTTTATATTTTTGCTTCCACCTCGTCCATCAGCCGGCATTCAAAACCAAACTGTTACAATTTTTATGTTCACTAAAGTTAAAAATACATCTGAATTAATCTCTTAAAAATTTTAAATATTTGCCTACACACAAACAAACAAGATGTACTATAAACATTAAAGAAAAATCAATATCTTCATTAGAAATTTACAAAAAAATGATGGTATTGCAATTCCAAAACTACGTAAACTCTTTTTTTGTATTTGTTCTAAAGCCTCAAGATATTATCAGGGTAAGATTTTTTAAATCACTCTACTGAATTATGTAATGGTTACTATTTTTACTAGTTGTATTAAATAAATCGGAGCATAAAAATTTTCATTAAAGGTGCGGTATTTGAAAATAAAGTAAAGTTTATTAGGTAATATTTAGCTTATACCCTGGAGAAAATTTGTCTGGAGCTTTGAAGACTTTTAATAAATATTTGTGCGGAGCTTTATGAGCTTAAATATCTCGTTTAAAATTTTGAAACGGCGGGAACCTATCAAAACTACAATTTAATACGACGATAAAATTCAAATGATTTGGAATTTACATCACGAGATTCCAACCTTCATTTAAAAGATTTGCTATGATAATATTTCGCTCAATTACGCGCTAGTAAACCTTTAAGTGCTCACATTTTAAGTTGAGAAGGCACTGTAAGCAAAGCAAGTGCTTTAACTTAGGTGAATACACTTCGCTATTTTCAGAGCATACCTCTAACAAAACATCAAACACACAAAATAATGCTGGCCGTCGTTAAAAGCTCGACCTAAATGATTTATTTTAGCGCGTGCAGATTTTAATTGGCCACTATTTCTCAACTAACACCCAAAAAATTAATATTTTGAGCTAAATTTGGAAAGCAATATCGTGTTTTGACGGAAACTTACTTTTTTATGTCTTAGGAATTTCAATTTGCTTCGCCTCCACTGATTTTCCTTGTATTTCAGCTCGAGGGTGTTTAGGGACGTTAAAAGATGCAACATCTCAACAGCTTAACCGCTTTTAAAAATAAGTAGGAATGCACTTAAATAAGTTTAAAGAGGGAAATATGTTTGACAGTTTTATAAGGTCGGGTTTTTATGTGGGATCAGACGGCGCTTGATTGTCTGAGTTTCAGTAAATAAACTACTATTTCGTATCTTTAAAGCCTCAGGGTATTTTCCTTCGTATTAAAAACCGCACGTGTAAGTGCCCCAAAAATTATTTTAATTCCTTACTAACCCAAATTTAGGAATAGTCCCAATTTTATTGCTAGGAGGAAAAACTAAAGCAAATTTGAACCCATTAAACAATCGAAGGTAGTTCCGAAGCTTCAATATCCAAATATAAACCACCCGATACTGCAGAATTATTACCAGACTAAAATCGAAATAAAACAAGACTTATCCAATCAAATACAAAACTAAAGAAGACTTAGTGATGTACAACCTAACGACTCAACTAAAAGTTTATCACGTAGCATTACTGAAAAGTCTACAAACCTACAAAATCAGAAAATAAACCTAAAGAAAAACCAAATCAAAAATGTCACCCAGTGAGAATAAAAAACTTTTACCACCTGCAATAAGAAAATCTGAAACATCAACTAAACCAACATTAAATGTTAATCCGAATGGAAAAAAATCTAAAAAAAAAACATGAAAACATAGCAGAAGCACAATTCTGAATCATCCACTAATAATTCCGAATCCAACGATAATACTGGCACATTAAAAAAATCACTAACTAAATTACCGCAATTTCTTTCTAATAAAAGATAGAAGTAGATCACGTCATCTTAAAGTTCCAGCTCCAGCAACGAAGATGATGTAAAACCCAACATTATTAAATCCAATATTCCCAGCAAGCTAAAGATAAATAAAGCAGAATCGAGACCATTCCTTATGCGCCCTTTGGCTTCTGTAACAAATTTATCAAAAGTCAAAAATGAGGTTCCCAATAATTCCAAAGTTTTAGACGGAAAGCACTGATAAAAATATATCTGACTTATCTTTTAGTAGAGAATCAGATCCGAAGCTGCTAAGATTTATTCGTAAAATACGATAAGGTGATAGAGCTTGGTGGGTGGACGAAAATACTCCTAAAAATGGTAAAATTACGCACTTGTGGCATGTCGATTTAGGTAAAGCCTGGTGGTTGGAAGATAAAGTTGAAGTGCCTAAAAGAGTAGAGACTAGTTCTTCTGAGAATAGAGTGGTTGAGGATGGAAGATTGGTTTATAAGAATAGGAAGAATATTTCGGATAATGTAAGGTGGTGACTTGACAGCAGTTACATTATCCTTTCGACAAGAACAAGTGAAGTTAGCAGAAGGAACAGAGAAATTCAGAATGTGTTGCGTGCTGCTAAGTAGACATAATGATGACAAAAGCAAACCAAGCAGTAGAACTTCATCCAGCATCTTAGAAGAAGCTCTAAGAATTACTAAAACACTGAAGTTATTGAATATGAAACTACTACAGTTGTTACAAGAAGCACATCACTTAAAACACCAAATTCACAACTATCATTCTTACGACCAAAACGCGTTGACTTCGCTAAACTAATAGAAAAACAAATAACAAGACCGAAAAAGCGAGGAAAAATGGTAGATAAAGAAATACAATCGATATATTAGATGAAAACACTTTGCTGGCGCTTCTTCTTCTTCATCCAGACCCGATAAAACAAAAACAATTGAAACAAGCTCGATTGATCCTGAGAAATTCAACGTGTATTTTACGAATATTGCCAAACAAATACAAGCGCAAATCCCAACCACAACTACAAATCAACTGACATCAAGGATACCTGTGGCAGCTACATCGCTATACTTTAAATTTTCTGAGGTTTCTTTTAATGATGATCTTAAAGCAAACAGTTCTCGGGATATTTATAAAATGTCAGTTGACTTGACAAAATCTGTTAAAAATCATTGGCCCTTTACTAATCTTAATTAATGAAAGTATCTATACTAAAACGTTCCCTTGAGCTCTAAAAAACAGCGAGGATTATTCCAATCTACAAAAAAGGCGACAAAAGCAAGCCTGATAACTACAGGACCGTGTCTCTTCTCCCTATTCTCTCTATAATATTTGAAAAGCTCCTACTGCGTCAATTAACATTATTTTTTTGAAACAAACCAATTATTCTGTCCTAGTCAACATGGTTTTAGAGAAAATAAATCCACCCAAACTGCAATGTTACAGTTTATAGACGAATGCATCGAAAGCTTTGAAAACAGAAACTACTTACACGCTTCTTTTATAGACTTATCAAAGGCCTTTGGTACAATTTCACACAGCATTCACCCAGATAGTTGCAGACTATTAATCTCTTACCTTATTGACAGGAAACAGTGTGTGTCGGTGAACGGGAAAAATTCTAATTTTGCAATTACCAACATTTTGGTTCCACAGGGATCCATCTTGGGTCCCCTATTGTTTCTTATCTACATTAATGATATGCCATACATATTTCAGGAGGCGAAAACAATACTATTTGCTGATGACACCACTGTGTTTGTCAGTAATGTAAATTTTGAACTCAAACAAAATTCAAGAGGCTGTAGAAGAGGCGAATAAGTGGTTTCAAGCAAACAAACTCAAAACAAACGAGGTAAAAGCCATTAGCCTGTATTCAGCGACCGTGATGAAAATTTTAGAGACGTCGTTAACGTTAAAGACGTTAATCACGTTAATCACGTGTTTAACGTTAACGTTGTCTCTAAATTTTTCATCACAGTGGCTGAATACATGCTATTAACATGATCTTTTCTCTAAGACCACACCTTAACAATAATAACACCACCTCTACAAAATTCTTAGGTTTATACATTGACAATAAGCTAACATGGAATGAACACGGCAAGCATCTAAACTCGAAATTAAACTCGACTATAATTTTGCTACGAGGTCTCACGCAACAAGTCACGTTATCAGTACTAAAAACTACTTATTTCTCATTATTCGAGAACTATCTGCGCTATGGTCTGCTAATCTGGGGCCATGCCTCTATAAGAAATAAGGTCTTTAGTATGCAACGAAGAGCCGTACGGGTTATGGCCAGGGTTGGCTTTCGGGAAGAATGCAGGCATTTGTTTGGTGACATGTGCATCTTAACTTTTCCATGTTCCATGTTTATATATACTCCAATACTCTTACTACATATTAAAAGTAATATTTACGAATTCCGCTCCCACACTGAGGTACACTATTATGACTCTCGCTTTAAAAGAAATATATGATTACCTCAAATCACACTTAAAAAAGCCGAAAATTCTATACATTACTATTGTTTAATATTCTATAAAGCTTTACCGGTAAATGTTAGAAATCTTGACACACGCGTATTCAAAAGAACCTTAAAGTCACTACTACTCAAGTTGGCATACTATAGTTGGGATGAATACCTAAAGAATGTAGACGCGGATATCAGATTATATTACCCGGAAATATTTTAAACTAATATCAATTACCTAGTATTAACAATTATTTTCTTTCATAAATGTATCATTAATTTAATACTCCTATTAGTTAAGTACTTATGTAATATCTGTTAGTATTGAAAAATTTAATACATATGTTCTTGACCTGTATAAAACTTATGTTATAACATTAAATAAATTATTATTATTATAATAGCAGCTGCCCCTTGGTCTTCATACTTCTATTTAGATCTAAAATGCTCTATGCCAAAAGAATCAAAAAGTAGTGAACAAAATCACAAAGTGATGTACAACCTACAGACTTACTTAATCGTTTATCATGCAGCAGTTTTGAAACAAGTAGAAACAAATATCAGAAATAAAAAGAAAAGAACAAATAAAAAATATCACTACCCAAAACCAGCAGGGAGAATAATAAACTTTCGCTACCTACAATACCAAAATATGAAACATCAGAGAAAAATTATCTTAATTCCTTACTAATCGATGTTATTGTTTCGAGGAAAAAACCTAAGCAAATTTGAATCCTATAAACTCAAACAATCAAAGGTAGTTCCAAAGCTAGATTATCATGAAGGGTTTTACAGATTTTGTGCAAATTTTTGCGAAATTTAACAGAACAGGTGATGATTAGTTTTAATCATTTCCAGTTTTATGAAAACCGTAATGTTGATTTTTAGAAAATTCGGGGAACAAATTCTCTAACTGAAATGTTCAAGGAAACGACTTGTTCTATAAATCCAATGATTTCCCAACACTTAAAACAAATACTCTGAAAGAATGTGTTTAATTTAATTATTAAATCATAGGTACAGTTATTAGTTAAGTAATTTCGAAGAATTTGAAAAATGTCAATGATATGCGACACAAGGAGTGATGTGTTTGATCAACTCTTTTATTATACCAATTAGTAAAATTAAAGCCTGCCCAAAGTCGAAACGGAAATGTCAGCTCAGGCGGGAAGCTGTTAATAGAAAATATATTTGTTTGATGAAAGAAAGTGCAATGACTTAGGTTTATATAGTTTTGAAATTATGGAAAAATAAAAACTTTTTTGCTTTATTTTTTTTGACTTAAAAATTCCCACTTGTTCTGCAGACTAGGCTTCAATTCATAAGCTAAACCATGGCTAAACATAAATAAATTTAGAAATATCAAATTATATTTTATTAATGGAAGATACTTATTTAATTTTTAGACTAGACAACTTTTGAAATTTTATTGCATGAATGATAAATTTAGTAAGCTTGAAGGTTATTACTGTTTAGTAAAACCTTCAAAATTATTTTATTTTTTCAATATTGTTTCATCGAAAAATAATCCACTACAGTGAACTAAAATTAGACAAAACAATCAAATCGATCGGCCAAAAGACATTGGGTAAATAATCAGGCTGGTAATAAACGTTTTTATGAAATGTACATGTCTAAATAATTTAAGCAAACTGGTTGTTTGCCAAAATTTGTTAAGATATATGGTACATCTATAAAAACACTTCCGTCAACTGATTCCTACAAAATGAAGTACAAAGTATCTGGTTAAAAATAATTTAACTTTCTTCAGCGTGGAGAAAATTATTTAATAGGCATTAAAAGCTTATTGACGGATTCCAAGCTAACTATATCCCCCTTGACATTTTAATTTCTAATGATGTTACGAAAATAGGCTAGGGTTAAATTTAATACACTTGAAAATTATCTTTATAGCATATTGGTTGGAATGGAAATAAAATTAGTACGCTATAAATTTTGAAAAAAAACTGTACTTCCGTGTTAGTTACAGTGTTTAGTGATTTTTCACGGTCCTAACCTGTTAATACAGAATCCATAAACTTGCTGGAAATAGAACGATTGTGTTTATTTACATTAGGATTATGTAGGTCGTTTACAATGTAAAAAAATAAAAGCGCATGTTATGCTAAGCTAAAGCAAAACTTCTCGCCTGAATAATACCCAACAATCTGAACCAAACGGCACTAAATATTCACGGATTATAAATAAACCAAAGGTCATGTTTGAATTAAATTAACTTTTAGTCGTAGGTCGCACAAAAATCCAGAACTGCCAGATAAATATAACATATTTCTTGTTTTTCCCATTCTTTTCTAAAATCCAGCAAAAAATTATTAATTTATGACTGAAACGCCAAAAAAAAAGTTTATGTGTGTAATTTATTTTTATCTAAGATAATAGTTTAATTGCGCTATGAAGAAATTAAGTAATTAACGCGGAACTGTGTAAAGTTAGTTATCTTCTAATTTTCATTATCGGCCATGTTTGCATTAAAGTCATCGTTTCAACATTTTCATATTTATTTAGATTTTTTAATGATAATACTTGCAATTAAAAGGTTTTTTCATTCTCTATATAGAATTTTGAAGAGTTTCCCAAAAAAGTTACATTCTCAATTTTAGCCTAAACATCGGCATTTCTTTATAATGTGTTAACATTAAAGATCTCAAAATAGACAACTAGTTTTATTCAAGTAACAAAGACATGGAGAGAGATTAAAGAAGTCAAATAATTTCTCAAAATCATCAATACTGCCTAATTTTTAAAGTAAAGCAACAATTTCAATAATATTTTTACATTCAACATAAGACTGAGTAAAACAAAATATTTTGAAAAACTTTTTAAAAACAACCAAAACTCCTCAAAAAACACATGGAATACAATAAAAAAAATTACAAACACCAAAAATAAATACTCAAAAATAGAAAAACTAAAAACTAAAACTAACACGATAACTCATGACAGTTGTGAAATTGCAAACTGTTTCAATAATTATTTTATTGGAGCAGCAGAAGAACTGACAAAAAGTACAACGACAAACAAAAAGCTAAACATTGAAACCAAAATACTTGAAAATTCCCTGACCGTGAAGCACTCTTTAAAAAACAAATTTAAAAGAAATAACAGACACTATAAAAAATCTAAAAAATGACGCTGCTCCAGAATATGACACAATAAAACCCAAAATGATTAAAAAATTAAGTGACACTTTGGCTCCCTACTTAAACTTATAAGTAAACATATAATAAAGGGAGAGTTGCTAACTGAACTTAAAATATCTAGAATAGTTTTCAAAAAAGGATCCAAGGATGAGCTATCTAATTTTAGACCCATATCACTATTAACAACTTTCTTAAAAATCTTTGAAAAAATCATTGTGATTCGCCTATTTGCCTTTCTGGAAAATATTAACCTATTTTTTTACATCAGGATCATCAATGTTTTCTTTAAAAAAATAATAAGTAACTTTAGTTTATCCAAGGAAGCAGAAATACCATCGTGTTTCAACAAATGCTTAAAATGAGTGTTCTAAAACCGGACAAGCTCAAACATGACCTTTGCAATTTTTACATTGATATTTTCACTGTTTTTAATTTTTGATATTTTTGCTGTGTGTTTCATCCTTTTGGGATTTCAACTAATGAAACCTACAGTGAAACAGAAGTAGTAAAAAGAAGTTTTAATTAAAGCAGTTATTACCAACAATCAATCCAAAAATAAAGTTTTAAATGAACTTTCGACAAAATAAACACCCTACAAATTACTTTTGTTCCCAAACTCCACATCAGGCCTAGAATAAATAATATAATAAAAATTTTAAATACATATACCACTAATATAATAGTAAATCTTATGCTTAAGACTTTCTTTTATCGCTTTTAATCTGCAATTTGCACCTTTAACCTTTTTATCTCATAAGATTCTCAAGGAAATTTATAAAATTTTATATCTCTGTTTGTGTTAAAATAGTTTTTTTGGCATCCAACAACAGAACAAGAAGTATGAGATGCTCTCTTATTGTTATTTGTAGTATTCACTACAAGAATTTTGAATAAATACACAAAACTTTAAATTCAAATACTTGACGTTCCCTGTATGTTTTGCCAATTACTGCCACAGGTGGCGCTGCAGTAAAATTCGGTCGTTGCCTATAGGCAAAAGGGGACAAGGAAATTTGAGCTGTGTAAAACGTACTTTCAGGACGATTAAATTATGGGAAATGCAACTGTCAGTGATTGTGGTTATTTTCAAATGAAGAAAATAGAAAAATTTTCTTATTATAAAACATTTATTGAATCTGCTATAATAATTTACTTTGGTTCCTTCATTTATTAACAGCATTTTAAAAATAATTTCAAACAAAATTTGATATTGTCAATTTTGATAGTTGATAGCTTTCAAATTCTTGTCAATAAAGTTTTATTTACATGATAATTATTTGGGAAAACATAATTACAGGAAACTGTTTTTGTCTACTTTTTTTGCAATCGACTGTAGATATCTATGAAACAATACTCATTAACAACAACCAAATTAACAAAGTCAATAGCATTAAAAACCTTAGGCTTATACTAGACGATACGGTATCTTTTAAAGAACATATTCAGTACCTAGACAGGACAATAGAAAAAATTTAATTTACAGTTGGTTCATAAAATCGGATTTAATATATATGTCGTAGGGAAATGATAATTTCAGGCAAATAGCAATTTCCTAAGAAAATACTATTTGCGTTATAGCATTTAACTAGGCTTATAGCATTTAACAAGGCAAATGGTATTTGACGAACCAGTTTTTAGGCAAATAGCTTTCGATTTTCGGTCATTATGATAATAATCCATGTTTTTCGTGTCCCTTAATATATCATCCAAGTAGGTTGTGGTTTGAGGACAAAACTTTCTTAAAACTCCTTTATTTCGTAATACGTTTCGGTTTAGGTTTAAATGTTTATTAAATTTTGAAAACCATGGAAGAGAAATGCTGTCATCAATTAAATTTAAACCTACATCGAAACTAATCGCAAAGTAAAGGAGTTTTAAGAGTCTTGTTTTGTCCTCAAACCAGAATCTATTTGGATGACATTATGATTTATGTTATTACTAACTCTTTTTTACTCTTCTTCTGTTAATATTTTTATCATATATTGTGTCTGATGGCAGATTTGTGGATCTTGAACCTATGTTCGTCTCATTTCCATATAGACTCTTGTAGGGTGATCTTCCATGATACTATGGTACAAAGTTTTATTTTCCTCTATCCAAATTCTCAACATGTGAACCGCCGGCGCCGTAATAAATTCTAGCTAATTATCACTCTACTATATTACTGGAGCCCCTTGCTCAAGAAAAATTCAAAGACCACTCCTGTTAATTTAAATTTATTTTATATTCACCATCGTTAAAACTTTGAAAATCAATGAGATCGACTTGTCGTCTTACATTAAAATATTTAGATGTAATGGGTCTTATCACTAAACCAATATGTTTTTGTTTTCTTTTAATATTGCAAGTCGTACACAATTCACCCGTTAATCTTTGAAGAGGTGATACTAGAGGGGAATATAAGTAGAATAACAAAAAATCATCTTGGTAAAACTTTCTTTATAAGAAAGTTACAGCTTTTTGAATATGCTGCCAAAAAGTAAATTTTTACGCTACTATTTCCAAACGGTTTACATTATACTATTCAAATTTGGTACAGATCTTTATAAAGTTTAGATCTATTATTATCATTTTTTGAGATTTTTTTGGTAGCCTTTAAAGGGTTAATTTGAGTAGGGTTGAAGATAAACATTGTCTAAACTTTGCAGGGGTTAAATATCAAAGCTTTATTCTTAGAAAATAATATTCTTTACATTATTTTAGACAAAAAAGGTCCTCTTATTCTAACTCGCTAAGATGCACCGTTTGCCCAAAAAACGCTAAAATTTTCCCTCGCGGACGACCTAAACGCTAATCGGAATACTTTGCTTAGCAACATGCAGCAAACTAGCAGCGTTGCTAAGCTCGACGTTTCCGTCGTCCGCGAATGTCGCTAACAAATGTATCTTAAATGCGCTTTTTTGGGTAAACGGTGCATGCTAGCGAGTTAGAATAAGAGGATCTTTTTTTGTATAAAATACAGCAAAGAATATTATTTTAAAAGAATAAAGCTTTGATATTTAACCCTTGCAAAGTTTAGACAATGTTTATCTTCATCCCTATTGAAAATTACCCATTAGAGGCTACCAAAAAATCTCAAAAAGTGATAATAATAGATCTGAAGTTTATAAAGATCTGTACCAAATATGAAAAGTGTAATGTAAACCGTTTGGAAATAGTATCGTAAAACCACACTTTTGGCAGCATCTTCATATGGCTGTAACTCTCTTATAAAGAAAGTTTTACTAAGATGATTTTTTGTCATTCTACTTACTTTCACCTCTAGTATCACCTCTTCAAATATTAACGGGTGAACTGTAAACACCCTGTATAATTCTTGGAATAGTATATTTGTTTTTCAAGTCATACCTGCATGTCTCGTTGCTTTTTATGTTGTTCATCAATTTTATCAAAAAAAAACTCTTCAATGGGTATAACATAAATAAGATCGTCACCCGCAGATAACTTTTGATATGCCTTATATTTCCAAAATATTATATTTTTGCCATAATATCTTTCAGCAGAAGACAGTAACCTGTATTCAGCGACCGTGATGAAAAATTTAGAGACGTCGTTAACGTTAAACACGTGATTAAAACATATTGCTTCATATGAAATATTTTTTTAAAGACGTGATGAACTTTAACGACGTCTCTAAAATTTTCATCACGGTCGCTGAATACAGGCTAGTTCCTTTTGCCTAAATTCCAAGGTTTTTTATTCTCACTGCACACAAACCTATAACGAGTGCTATTGTTATTACGTTGAAAACCGAATGATATTTGCCTAAAAACTTCTCCATAAAATACTATAAGCCTAGGCAAATAGAAGTTAAAGCTATTTGCCTGATATTACCATTTGCCTACGACATATCTATCACCATTCTGGGGAAAGGCAATCAAACAGAATTAAATAAAATCTAGAGAACCCAAAATGGACTTATCATGTATAATTTCCCGTATCTTACTCCATCCAACATGATGTTTGACCATACTAACAACTGTAATATCAAAGAATTCGTGGAAGAGGAAACTCTGAAGCTCATGTATAAAATCAAGAACGATTTAATAATTACGGATATAAGATTAATGCTAAATAATACCGTTCAGGAACACCAAACAAGCCAGTCAAAATATTTCCACTTATTACCAAATACAATGAATTCGGGTAGAAGAAAATGAACACACCTTTTGGCCCTTGATGGTTTTTGGATTCTTGTTCTTCAGAGATTGGTGTATTTTGAGCCAGCTATTAGCTGGGCCATGATTTTTTTTGATAATAAAATTCGGCAAACCGCTTTGAGCAATGAAAATAGATATCGTGTCATTATTTGATTATTTTTTTGCATGAATACTTCAATTGACTGGACTTGCAAAAGATTATCGAAAATTTAGTCTTTTGAGAAAATACCAATAAACATTAATGTTTCGAAAAACAGCTTGTTTTATCAAAGAATTTAAAACTGAAATTCTTATTGCTTGATTCGCTAAAATGAACAATAAGAAAATTGATAATACTGGTCAACAAAATTTTGTTACAAGAAAGGTACTTACTTATTTTGAAATACTTATGAACTTCATTATAAAACCATATCAATTTTGATTCGATTGAGTCTTGTTTTTTTGTTACAGCATAACTATCAGAATAGATGTATGTTTGTCGTTTTTTTTTTAATTAAACCTTCTGAAAGGTGTACGAACGGAATACGCTAGAATGTTCTAGAGTCTAGACCATTATTCTGCCATTAGTAATAAACATTTATATGATCGTTATTTTGGCGTTCCTGTAAGGCATCAAGACAAAGTGTGGGTTCTTCACATCTGTTGTATTAGGTGAGTGGGGTTTCTTACTGGATGGGCAAAAATATATCCATCTATCTCCTTCGTAATTCCTATAATTTGGATGGAACCCACAGAAGATCCTATTGTCGACGAGACTACAAGGACATACTCTTATTTTTTCATGTAAATGAAAAGGACAGAATGATAAAAGTCGTAGGCGATATCGTGTCGACTGGTTCAAGAATATGACTGCAGAACCAACTCAAAGCTCCAATGTGTCTGTCCAATCAAAGGAAGAAGATGACATAATGTTTGATGCTGATTTTCAAGAAATTTAACGAACCAGAGCTACTATCTCAAGAAGATTTCAATGATTTGGTACGTGATTTAAATTTGTTCAAACAGCAGGTAGAACTTTTTCGATTTCGATTAAAGGGATGGAATTTTTTATAACCAAGAACAAAAATATATCACTTTCGGGGTATACTTGTAGGTCCATAAATCAGGCAATTGATGAGCGATGAAATATTTGAAGAAAAACTTAGTAATCTGGAAAAACCAGCTCGGCAATCTTTCATGCAAGTGACTTCAAATTTTCACGGAAATCAAGTATTGTAATATGTCCTTAAAAATACATTTCCTTCATTCTCATTTGAACTTCTTTTCTAAAAATTTGGAAAAAAAATAGCGATGAGCGCGGTGAAAGATTTCACCAGGATATTTCTACTACAGAAAAACGATACCAGAGCAAGTGGAGCCCAAGTGGAGCCCAAGTAAACAGGCAAACTTCTGTTGGGCATTAAAACGAGACGTCCTGAAGCAAATTACAGAAGAATACCATTCATTTTGATTCATAAAAACTGTTTTTTGTAAAACCTAAAAAAAAATTGCAATAAAACTATTCCTATCTAAAATAGTTTAATCTACTTTAAGTCTACAAAAGCTTGTTACAATCAGTTAAAAGTTTTCATGTTACACATAAAAGATGACCAGTATAACCAAAGAAAAATACAAAAAATTTAGAAGTTTTTTAAAATATGAGATACAAACTGAAATAATTAAAATTCTTAATAAAAATGCGAATAATCTAAATTTAGGTATTGCTCCTTTGCCGGACATTTACATATTAAAATATTACAATCTGGCGAGAGGATTTTTGTATTTTACATAAAGAAATTAAAAATTTAAAAAAAGATGAAATTCCAGCAATATTTTGGTTAAGTATATTATAATATCATAAAATATCGTTAGCTAGTAAGCAAAAGGCAATAAGTCAAAAAATTGGATTTGCGTAATTTGAATTTTAAAGCTTGATAGCATTAGAATAAGTGGTTTTTCTAAATTAGTTGCATAGTTCTACACAGTACTCTCCAATGAATCTAGAACCTATTAATCTAGATTATAGATGAACAATTAAAACTAATTCTTTTTTAAAATAGTAAGTATTAAACCAAAATGCATTATCTATTTTTGACTAAGTGCCTTTGGCTTGCTAGTGCACGATATAAGAAATTTTAAAGAATTGTGATTATACATTACATGAAAAGTATGTTCATCCCAATCAAGTAAAATCAACGAATAATCGTCCAATTTTTTTGAAGATAAAAAATATGTTAATTTTACAGGAAAGAACCTTTACCTGGGTATTTGTAGATTAAGTTGCCTACTTTATGCACCTGCTAAATTCAATAATGTATTATTATATAATTTCCTAGTTTCTTTAGAAGAAATTACTTCCGTAAAGTGCCTAAAATACTTTTAAAAATAAATTTATTATTGTGTTACTTGCCAATTGGACTATTTAGTTAATAGATAACTATCAGCAGAGCAGGCTCAAGACAATGATTCGTGACAATATTTATTTATGTGTATTACAACTATTAAATCTGGGAGGCCGCCAACCTGAAGCCAAATCATCTAAAAAGATGCGAATGGACGTTATGGAGGAAGAGCGCCAGACTAAACTCTAACGTCTTTCTAAAATAAGAATTCACCAAATTAAATTCAAACTTAACTATCTTCATGAAAAGGCAAATTATCTACTTTACAAATATGCACACATCTAATTATACATTAATTAAAAAATACAAGAAGTAATAATAATACTTAAAATGAAAATATCATTAAAAATTAAAATAGACATGCAAACCTAGCGTGTTGAAAGATAAAGTTTCTATGGCTGATTTTCTGTTAAGGAAATTTAATTCAAATCAGGAAATAATCCAGTTTTTTTAGAATTTCCACATTCCAACAATTATTATAATACCTTTTTCGAACCAATTTTAAATATTTAAAGAAATGGCTGTGTTTTTATTTTAATTTTTGAAATAAAATCATATTTATTGGATAATGATGTCGATTTTGCTACAAAGAAATCCTCTAAAAAAGAATTTTCTTTTGGCAATTTAGATATTGCAGTAAAAAAAGTAGGAAGTCCTTGGACTACATAAAAGAAACTTTGAGTTCAATTCAATTATTGAAGACGGTGAAAGACAATATTTTTGTTTTGCGTCTGCCTAACCCATTGACCCTTCTCTAAGGTTAACTGAGAGCAAACGTCTGCACATTCATTAATTGAATTACATTTTTATTGTCACTCTTTACAACGTTTGATAGACATAAATTAATTTGTATCTAAGAGCAGTCAAATGGAATTATTTAGATTTCCTTAAACGGAATTTAAACCAATTACGGAATAATAAATATTATGGTAACCAAAGAAAACTGCAGGTATTTTTCGAAAATCATAAAACACCACACAATGACATAGTTAATTTTGATTATTTATGTAACATCTAAAAAAATCGGATATTATAGTAATGGAAAAAAATCTGGAGAAGTATTCTAGTCTTATATCCACTGGGACACTCTATGAAAAAAATAGGCAACACGCTCCTGTATTATGGAAGCCCTACCAAACGTTGAGAAATTTTAATTACCATCAACCTTCCATAAATAAATATTTTTTCCCAGTTCTAGCTGTTAAGCTTGTGCCTTAGATTCCAAAATAGTGTCGGAAAATTTATTATTGAATTATATTTTAGCTAAGCTACTTTTAGATTCCGTGGGGTAGGTGGTCAAAATTATTTGGAGAATAAACCTTGACATAAGCTTTCGCTTGCATCAATGCTAATGTCAGTTTGGATCAAAGCCGAATATCTTTATTGGCAAGGGTTACTGAACGACATTTTTCACGGAGGTATAGGTCTAATTAATACCGCTGTTTATTTGAAGAGGAATTTTATGTTCTGGATTACGTCATAGGCGCCACAATTTATATTTTCTCTTTCTTTGAGAAAGTTCGAAACCTTATTCAGATTTTAGTTACAGTTTATTTAGAATATAGTTTTAATTTTAATACCCAAATATTTCCAAAGTTGGGTAGTATTTAAAATGAAAGTATTTCAAAGAGTATTTCAAATAGTATTTTGTATTTAGTATTTCAAATACTTTTCATATTTTCAATAATAAAAGTATTTGAAATATTTTAAGTCTGAAATACTTTTTAGATTCAATCTTTACAAATCTAAAGAAGTAGACAAACGAGATTTTCGCATATGTTAATTATTTGTTATTTGTGTTATGTGGGTTTATGATTTTTTTACTTGGTTTTGGGTTCAGTTGGGTATTGAGTCTCAGTTGAACTTACTGCTAAACTTAAATTAAACGAGTAGTGAGTTCATTAGTATCTCGGTATTTCTTTTGTATTTCAAATAATAAAGAAGTATTTCAAATATTTTTTATATTTCAAATTCTTTTTTGGTGTAGTATTTTATAGAAAGAATTTCAAATATAATTTAGTGAAAAAGATTTGTATTTTGTATTTCAAATATAACAAAAAAGTCTTTTGCCCAACTTTAGCCCAGTTATTCTTAAATCCAGGTTCTTACAAACTAGAAAATTTAAATTATAAAAATTCCAGAAAATATCTTAAGTTTTAATGATTTTAAGCAAAAATTGAGAAGTATTGAGCAATTGAAAATAAATCATAAATCTTTTAAAAAAAATATTTATGATAAACCTGATTTTATTAATTAAGTAATGTGAAACTTAACGCATAGTTTGTTAAGAGTATGTAAGCAAAACACTTGTAATTTTTAATTTTCCGCTAATTAATTCGTCCTAAAATGTCACATAGAATAACATGCTTTATAATTCTAAAAGCAATTAGTTCTTTAACGCCAAACGATCATAAATAAGCATTTTGTGTTGACAAGTTAAATCAGCGAAAAACTAAATTGAAATTGCCTACACGAGTGCACACTTGAGCGTGTTGCAATTAATAATTGACTTTAATTAAACCAAGAAAACTTTTAAATTATTAAACATCGACTAACTAAGTTTTTATTAATTTTAGGTTCCTTGGAATAAAAATAGCACAGCGGGAAATGCAGCCTCTAATTACTCGAGCAATAAAAAGGAAACTAATTCTTCAACCACGCCAAAAGTAAGTACTACCATAATCATATTACCTACTAATGTTATGGCCAATTTCACAAGAATAGTCCTTACTCATGAAATGAGTTTATTCATTAGAAAGATAGTATTCTAAAAATAATAATTTGAATTGCACAGCACGTGAAACATTATGTACCATATTATTTCAGTATGAATCTCCTTACACAAAATCTCGGAATGATGCCAAGAAAAGTGAAGATAAAAGCTCAACCAGCAGCTCGGGAAGTAAATATTCCAGCGCCTACAGTGCAGGCTACCAAAGAGACACAACTTCATCCCGAAATTCAGGTAAATCCAAAAGAATCATATCATAATATCATATCACCTAATTATCAATTTTTAGAAACATCATCATCCACTAAAAACGAATTACCCTCACGAATAAAATCACCAACCGAGAAAAAAGAAAGTCACCCTCCAGTGACTTACCGCCCTTTAACGAGAACGACTGCAGGAACTAGATCTCGTGATCCAAGCCCTGTAGACAGAGATAAGACTGAAAGTAGTTCAAGTAGTAGCTATAATTTTAACAGACTTTGTCCAAGAACTTACTCCAGATCAGTAAGTCGAGAAAAACTAGACACGATAGGAACCACAATTCCTAAATATTCAGGTCGAAGCTCTTTAAATACAGAAGATTACAACAAATATCAACTAGGAAGAGCCTCTAGAAATGCATCCAGAGAAGATCTATCTTTAGCAAAATATAAACCACCTGATACTAAAGAATTATTACTAGCAGCCCGACTAAAATCCAAAGAAAAGGAAGATTTAGCCAACAAATACAAATCAAAAGAAGATTTATCAAATAAATACAAAACCAAAGACGATTTATCCAATAAATATAAAACTAAAGAAGACTTATCCAATAAATATAAAACTAAAGAAGACTTATCCAATAAATATAAAACTAAAGAAGACTTACTTTCCTCGAGATTTAAAGCTTCTAAAGAAGATATATCAACGTCACGATTAAAGGCCTCGAAAGAAGATATATCAACCTCAAAATATTCCACCAAAGCCGACACATCATCAAACTATAAAAGTAATATAGCTCCCAGTAGTAGAACCACGTCACGAGAAGATCTTACAAAAGCTCAACCAAAATACATAACTAGTAGATTTTTACCGAAAAATTCAATCGAAAAAAGTAACACCGCTTACATAAGACCTTCCTCAAGAACAAGCGACGTTAGCAGAAAGAATAGAGAAATTCTGAATGTGCTAAGTAGACATAATGATGACAAAAGCAGATCAATTAGTAGAACTTCATCCAGCATCTCAGAAGAAGCTCCAAGAATTACTAAAACACGTGAAGTTATTGAATATGAAACAATTACTATTGTTACAAGAAGCACATCACCTAACCCACCAAATTCACAACCATCATACTTACGACCAAAACGCATTGACATCGCTAAACTTATAGAAAAGCAAATAACAAGACCGAAAAAGCGAGGAAAAATGATAGATAAAGAAATGCAATCCGATAGATTAGATGACACTACTAAACAATCACGGTTTGCCGGCGCTTCTAGAATAGCAGCTGCCCCTTGGTCTTCCTATTTAGATCTTAAATATTCTAGCCCAAAAGAATCCAAAAGTAGCGACCTAAGTGATGTACAACCTAAAGACTCACCTAAAAGTTTATCACGTAGCAGTTCTGAAAAAAGTACAAACCTACCAAAATCAGAAAATAAACAAAAAGAAAAAACCAAATCAAAAATATCACCACCCAAAACTAGCAGTGAGAATAAAAAACTTTTACCACCTACAATACCAAAAAGTGAAACTTCAAGTAAACCAACTGCATTTATTCCCTTAAGCACCCCAAATAAAGATTTTAGAAAATCAGTTTTAAATATGAATCCTGAAGGAGTAAAATCTAAAAAATCTTTCAAACGTAGTAGCAGCGCAAGCTCTGAATCATCCACTAATAATTCCGAATCCAACGACAATACTGACACATCAAAAAAATCACAAAGTAAACTACCACAACTTCTTTCCAGTAAAGGTAAAGATAGAAGTAGATCACCAAGTTCGTCATCTGAAAGTTCCAGCTCCAGCAACGAAGATGATATAAAACCCAACATTATTAAATCCAATATTCCTAGCAAGCTAAAAATACCCCAAAGTATAAGCTCATCTCGAACCTCCATATTACTATCATCCGCTGATGAATTATCCTTAGATAAATCACCCCGAATACCCCTAAGCCCTAAAATCAAATCCGAGAAAGAAGCTGAATCAAGATCATTCCTTATGCGCGCTTTGGCCCCTGTAACAAATTTATTTAAAGCAAAACCAGAAGTTCCCAATCATTCTAAAGTTATAGTAGAGTGTGATAACTCGGAAAGCACTGATAAAAATATATCTGACTTGCCTTTTAGTAGCGAATCAGATCAAAAGCAGCGAAGATTTATTCGTAAAATACAATCCGGTGACAGAGCTTGGTGGGTGGAGGAAGATTCCCCTAAAAATAGTAAAATGACTCTTTTGCGTCATGTCGATTCAGGTGAAAGAGCCTGGTGGTTGGATGATAAAGTTGAAGTGCCTAAAGGGGTTGAAGTTTTTCCCGCGACTAGTACTTCTGAGGATGGAGTGGTTGAGGATGGAAGATTGGTTTATAAGAATAGGAAGAATATTTCGGATAATGTAGAGTGGTGGCTTGATAGCGAAGGAACCGATAAAAGCATTCCTGATTTACCTGAAAGCTCGCAGGTGAGGTTAATTCATAAGATTGAATCTGGCGAGCGTGCTTGGTGGTTAGAGGAGGAAACTTCACATTCGTCGCCGAAAGGAAAAATAAAACTTATAAGGCATGTTGAGTCTGGTGAACGAGCCTGGTGGTTGGATGATAGCGTTAAAGTTCCTGAAAGTGTTGAAACTCACCCTGCTACATCTACGACGAAAAATGGTTCAACTGAATCGGGGAGGCTCATTTATACTTCACGTAAAAATAATTCCGATAATTCCATGTGGTGGCTTAGTAGTGATAATACTGATGTGAGCTTAAATGAGCCGGAATTTTTAAAGAATCATAAAATTAGACATATTGATTCTGGCGAGAGGGCGTGGTGGTTAAGCAGTGTAGAAAATTTAGATGAATGTGTTAATGATGATAAAAAGAAACCTTGTTGGGATCATGAGAATAACTCCGATGATGATTTTGATAACGAAATTCCTTTAGGAGATAGGGCGAGTCCTGAAGGGTTGGAAACACCGCGTGAAGGAGATGAAAATCGACTAAGTCCTTATGATAATGTTCCAAGGATTAAAAAAGCAAATCCTGCGTTGTTTATTTCTAAACATACTAATATTGATGAGATTTTGGGTGGTTCTTCGCAATTGTTAAGCCCTCTTATGAACTGCATTTTTAGTTATCAGGATTTAAGTGATAAGGAGTGCGAGGAAATTAGTGCGGAGCAAGTGAAAATTCATCAAGGAACACCGCCGAGGGGAGAAGGAAAACCTGATTCTATGTAAGTTTTATTTTTATGAAGGTGTAGGTAGAATTAATATTTTATTATTTTTAGATTGGAGAATACGCGATATGAATCAAAGGTATGTAAACACCAAAAATAAGCGATTCTTTCAATCAAATTAGTTTTGGCTTAAAAGCTTTGGAATTGTTTATATTGAGTTTATCAATCAAATGGTTCGATTGGTTGTTATTACATCAGGTCGTGATATAAATACACCATTTTTTGCAAAACTGTACTTTTACGCTCGTTATATGGGCTGTAGTATTTTACTTTCTGACTAATGGTGTTTTATAAATGTTGAAACGATGGAAATTTAATCACTGGTTATAAATTAGCACGGAGAGAAAAGTAAATGACAGTTCTGGTTCTGTGAAAACAAAACAACATGATACTGTTTCCAAAATATCATATTATTGAGTTCAGAAAGTCCTCAATTTCAAAATGCATTTAATAAATTGGCATTGCAGCTGTTTGCGCATTCAATTTTCTTCCCATAAACATTGCTTATAATATTTGGCAGGACTAATAATAAATATGTTTACTAAATTTATTTGGGTTGAAGTTTCATCACAACGAAATTTAAGCTTTAATTTTTCTAAAATCCTATAAGACTTATTTGAACAAAATTACCAAAATTAATATTTGATGTAAATTTTTTTAAAGGTGAGTTTTTTGAATTAATTTCTGAAGTACTTTCCAATACAATACTTTACTTTAATCGTCTATTTTTTGTGTAATTTATTCTGAAAACTTTCTTGATTTGAGTCATCCCACATAACTATTAAGAACACATTAAAATTCAACTTTAATTAATGAAAATTTTGAAATGAATTTGTAAACCAATTAAAATTTTCCACAGGTGCATGATTAAAATATTTTCTTAATTGAGTAAAGTGATTTCTTATTAACTGGAGTAAATATTCCCACCAGGGTTACTTTTTAGTAAAATTAATTAGTTGGACGTTTCATAATCAAAGCTAGTCTTTGTTGTTAGCTATTTAAGAAAAATATATCAGGTATGTACTACTATTAACCTAATTTGTACGTCTGGAACGGTTATTTTCGGATAAGAAACGCTTTAATTTATCACAAACGTGTGCATGTATTTACGAAGGAACCAATTAGTTGGATAAGTCGCTTGTATAAATCGCTTAATTAAAAAAAGAAACTGAAAAACGATTCAATTTGAAAAAAATGTAACAATAAATGTTTATCTGCGAATCTTAATGATTTTTCTTATTTGTAATTAATAACTGTTTTTTCTTATTTCCAATTAAAATAGTTTCTGATTTTTAGTGGAGGTACGCAATTTTTGGTATAGCACATGATATCATCGCGATTATGATAATTTCAAATTTGGTATAATTTTAAAGGAATTTCCCGTTGTTCATTGTTTTCTAACACATAAAATTGAAATTGTTTTCGTGCTGGTTTTTTTATTTCCACCTAATGTCATTGCTTCGAGTCTTGGCGTATATTTATGCTTTAAACCTGAACATATATTTATGAACATCATCGCCGCCTTAATTTGTTACGAAGCGTTATGGGATGTAATTGATATTTAAGTTTCGCAGGCTTGCGGTGTATTCTATGTGCGCACATAATTTTAGTTGTTTTGTCCATCCGCCACTGACCTCTGCTCGATTTGACTGACCTACCACATATATTGGTAACTTTCTACCATAAAAATATCCCACGAGAATAATGAGCTGCCTTTTTTGCAATCGGGTTTCTTCTTCTTCTCCTTTGACATAAGAGGCAGTTAATATTATTTATTTGTTCATATTTTAAACCACCATATCACCACCCATTTATTTTCTCCAAGAAGTAACAAATCTTTTTTTATTATACCATCCTCGAGCTAATAGATAATTATTTTATTTTTGAAAAACTTTAAAATTCATTACTTCTTCGGTTCACGTCTTCCACTATGACATAAACCATACTTCATATTTTATGAGGTTGAGGTATATGCATAATTCGATACCGAGGTGGGTATAAGCACATGCAAATGTAGAAGAAAGAGTCATGATTATATTTTAAAAAATTAATTTAAAAATTAAGTAACTTTTTTTGATATTATCTTAGTTCAGTCAACGAAAAGGGGTGTAGAGTACGGGGGGCGGGGTACAGGATTTTTGACAACAGGAATGGGTTTGGGGTCGTCAGGAAGCAAACCTACTCAAAGTCCCCGATTCTAGGAGGTGAGCGGTGAGCCAAGCGACTCTACGAGATGAGCCATTTTTTTTGGGTTTTTCGCTTGTAACTCGGAAACTATTGGCCCTACAGAAGAATTACTCTATCCTACATTTTCCACTTCCATAAAAAGTTTCTATCAACCCTTCTTGAAAATCACCTATTTCCGGAAAACGTTGTTTCAGATAACATTTTTCGTTAAGCTGTGCTCTCAGTGCATAATAGCTGCAACTTTTAAATTTAAAGATAAAGAGTTACATAAAAAAAATGAAAGACAAAAGTTTTTCAGTTAATTAGGTATACACGGTGATTTATAATGAGGTGAAAAATATTTAAAAGAGAATTTTTATGGTATTTCCATGGAAACAAACATCATACAATGTTAAAATTATCGTTTTTAAAGTTCCTTGCCCAGAAATATTTATACAATTGGAGATTTTACACCAAGTAACTTTGACGATGACGACGATTTTGAACATTGTTTCCATGAAAATACCATAATAACACCCTCAATTTTTTTCCCAAAATTTTTATTTAAAATTTTTTTTATTTAACATAAAATAGCATTGCCGAACACAGAAAAATGCACCATTTTAAAATGTGCAAATAAAACATATAATTGCTATTTAAAAAACAATAGTTGGTTGCTACATAGGGTTTGTACAAAAAACCAACTTCTTGAAAAACCGGTTTTCGAATTCCAATTTTCCACAAAACCGGTTTTAACCGGTTTTCGAATTTTTATAAAAAAAGGAGAATCGACAAAAATATTTTAATATTAAAGTAAATAAAATTTTTATCAGGGAATCGAACCGAAAGCCGTAAACCGAAAGTAACGAAAATTATCAACCAAAACGAAAAAAATAATATTCTAAAATAGTAACTGAAAAGGGAAAAAATATTAACGATTAATTTCAAGTGGAACAAAAGTAATGAATGTGGATTAATTACGGATTAAAATGTATTTTTCGTAAACTAACTTTTTTGTATAAATTTTCTTCAAAATCATATTTTCTTTAAAATTTTTATCAGTTGCTACAGTTTAAAACCATACCGGGCCGAAATAGAACAGAAACTGTACCAGAACTGAACCGAAACTAAACCGAAACCGAAACGACATTAAAGTCCAAATCGTAACTAACTAAATTTCCGTTCGACTCTCTGATTTTGTACATATTACTTGAATATTTTGAAACCGATTTTCTTAATTTAAAAACCGGTTTTCGAATGTGACAAATTTATTGAAAAAAACGATTTTTTGAAACCGGTTTTTAAAAACCGTCAAACCCTATTGCTATAGCAACAAAATAAAGAAAGATATGCAAAAACTAACAATCTCAAAATATGCACTGAAAGTTACTGAAAAACCAATGCATTTAACTTTTTTATGTATCTCTTTAAATTAAGAAGTAACAGCTAATATGCGTTACACCCTGTATATTTACTGTTGTAAGTTATTGTAATGCTTCATTATGAAATTAACCTCAAAAAAATTAAAAATTCAGAAACATTCATATAGTTGCTGTTTGGGGATTTCTTATTCACAAGGTCGTTTGGTAAAAAGAGGCTACCAAAATATCATCTATTTGTGATAGACACGTATGATTCCTTAAGAACGACTATCTGGCAAGAAATTGTACTGTGATTTTTGATGGTTACACCAAAGCAAAGTGGCAGAACAGAATCGTAGATATCCACTGAAGAAGTGCATGGATATTGGATATACATTTTACCATGGAAACTCAAATCGCAGTCAAACAGGAGATCTTCCTCTCGAACGCCAGGAGCCTTCTAATCAAGCTGTCGATCCAAAAACTGGAGGAAAATAATACAGTGCGGTCATAAAGTAAACACCTCTCCCCTGCTAACTTTTGAACGGTTATGTTTTTGATTCTGAAAATTTGTCTACTGGGGAATCTAATTCCGAACTTTCTAATAAAGGCATTTTTGATTTTGTGGAACTTCCGGTTATACTGAAAGTGCATGGCAACTTTCTTATTTTAAATGGAACACCCAGTATATTCTTGCATTTTCGTGTTCTCTATAAAAATACCATTAAATTGACCTAGCATAGTGTGGTCTACGATTAATACTTTCGGAATTACGCCCATTTGAAAATCGTCTTTTTATGCAACTTCATTTACACCGGAAGTTGGACCCAACTGCCCCAACTTCGTTATTTTAAATGAAATATTTTGCAATTAAGTTAATAATATTAAATTTAAACAAAATTATGTTTAATAGTAAGTTAGTTAATTTTGCTGATTAACATAACCACCTTCCATGTCTTGACAGTAACAAAATCTACAGGAAATCTCTTGGATAAAAATTTTGTTTAAATTTAATGTTATTAACTTAATTGCAAAAGAAATCATTTAAAATAAGGAAGTTGGGGCACTTGGGTCCAAATTCTGGTGTAAATGATGTTGCATAAAAATGCGATTTTCAAATGGGCGTAATTCCGAAAGTATTAATCGTAGACCACACTATACTAGGTCAATTTAATGGTATTTTTATAGAGTTTATACTGGGTGTTCCATTTAAAATAAGGAAGTTTCCATCCACTTCCGGTATAACCGGAAGTTCGACAAAGTCAAAAATACTTTTATTAGAAAGTTCGCAATTAGATTCCTAGGTGGACAAATTTTCAGAATCAAAAACATAACCGTTCAAAAGTTAGCAGGGGGGGGGGGGATTTACTTTATGACCGCACTGTATAAATCCCCTCCAAGCAGAGGATAAAATAAATGTGAAAATTATATATACAGACATTGACATTTACTCGTAAAACCTGGCAGAGGAAAAGTCTGCACAGTAACATACTCTTCTTAAGAACTGCAGCAACTGGGGCTGGAGCACATTTTGTTCTTCATTCTTTCACAGACTATGATACCATCTCCGTAGCCTTTAGGAGGAGCAAAGTCGATTTTTCCAAATTATACAAAAAGACAGATCCATAAAAGAAATACCTTAAGGTGTTTACCAACTCTTCATAGGTAACATCAGAGCTGGAAATAATTGCATCCTCAGTTGGTATGTCATCTTTGGATAAGTACAGGTACTAATCTTTCATAAAATCAGGTCCCTCGATGAAGCCTGACATTTTAACACTCCCTGGTGGTTACTGATGGGGCCATAAAATCCTCCTATAGGGTGTACTATCAGATGCAGCAGTGGATGGGAACGGTGCTGCCCTCAGATGTGTGTGGGGTGTTGGGATACTTTTCTAAGCGAAAATCTTTGTTGTGAGGAGAAAAACAGGGAGATGGTGCCCAAACTGTCAGATATAAATGATTTATCACATCGGGGACCCCATCACTGAGAATGAGGAGAAACTCGATCATGCTGGAGTTTCTTTGGTGTATTCATTTTATTCTTCTGCTGGTGTGGAATTTCAAGTATACCTATACCTATACAACATTATGGTTAATTGGTTATTTTTGTTTAGAAATAACTAATATGTAAATAAAAGTAGTTCAAACCATAATATGTTATGGTTTTATAAAGGTACTTACCTTTTTCCACTGTTTGGAAAGTGTAGCTACTGACTATTATACCAAATGCAACAACTTACAGCAATAAATAGGTTACCTAACATGCTAAATGAATGCAATAAAATCTTGAAATCCGAAATGCATAGTTTGACGAAAACTGTGATCCCAAACAGCATTTTCCGGAATTAGAAGATTTTCAGAAGCGGATAATTTAAGAACGGTTGAAGAAAGAAAGTTTTTGTGAAAGTGGAAAATTCCAGCTTTCAAAACAGTAAAATTAATTCTTCTGTAGGACCAATAGTTTGCGAATTATAAGCAAACAACCAAAAAAGTCAAAATTAAAAGGTGCGTTTTCACCAAAGGAACATTGAGGAACTTTTTGTTTCGTTTTGTTTCTTCGTGTTGCTTCAAAAAGAAACTTTAAGAAGCAATAATAAACTTATTGTTTCCACTAACGCAACTTTTTGCATTGTGAAATGGTGAAACATGGATCAAGATGAAGAAATTGTACTGGCGGCGGCAGCCTACATTGTGTTGTCTAGAAAAAAACAAAATAAAAGACGTCACGAATTTTGGGTAAAACCGAGCCTTCAAGAAAGGCAAATTCATGGTGGAATACGCCTGCTTAGCACCCTCAAAGTAGATATTACCTCTTGAAAATGGAAACCGTCGACAAGAAGAAACACTCGGCATTTGTTTCGGAAACATCGAGAAACATTTAGGAATTTTATGGAACTTTGTGGAACATTTTTGGAAACAAGCAACAGAAACACAAAAGTTCCTCAATGTTGCTTTGGTGGAAACGCAGTTTAAGACCTTCCGGGAACCCCGCGCTTGGCTCATCTCCTAGAGTCGGGTATGATTGCTTGCTAACGATCCCAAACCCATCCCTGGAGTCAAAAATTCTGCCCGCCTCCCCGCTCTATAATCCAGCGGCGCAGCGAGTGGGATGTTACGGGGTGTCAGGATGCGCCGATTTATTCTATTTTATAAAAAGGCTATCTGCTATAAGTAACACGTGCAACTCGTGTTTAATACATGGTTAATAAATAATAAATGGAATATTTCAGTTTCGCTAGTTTCAACCAAGTCGCAACAAAATTTGGGTAATGCTTAGACTAGCGTCTATTCTCTACTATTCTAATGGACTAGAAAGTGATGGCTGTTTGCTTTTTGAGGATTTTCATTCCTTTATCGGCTATCTTAAATATAAGTTCCCACCCCAGTTCCAAGTTTCCATTAAATGTTTCAAGGTGCAACAAGTATCGTTGACCGTTGTAACAGGAAGGACAAAATTTTCTTCTAGTAAATTATTTGCGTTTTCAATAATTATTGCATTTGGTGCGAATTCAACAATTATTGCATTTTTTTGCAAAATTGGCAGTATCAAAAACTAATAACGATTAGTTGTTGATACTGCCAATTTTGTCTTTCAATATGAAACCACACAAAAAAAAAACTAAAAATTCGTCTATTTTTGCAAAAAAAAATGCAATAATTGTTGAATACGCACCAAATGCAATAATTATTGAAAACGCAAATAATTTACTAGAAGAAAATTTTGTCCTTCCTATTACTAACAACGAAGAAAACTACTAATTAGTTCTGATGTTGAGGTTGACGTTGAGGACGTTATTGGGTGATATGAATAAAAATGAGTTTATACTCGGAAGTATCTACTCATGAGCATGAGCATAAAGTGCGAGTTTATACTCCATTTCGTATGAATAAAAGTGAGTAAGCTTGAAAAAGTATATGCTCCTTTAAATTGAGTAGATGCTCTTATTTACTTTGAATATTAACCTAGAATTTACGACGTGCGATTTATTCAATTATTACCCTCTCTTTTGTAAATAGTCTGTTGTATGATTGCTCTAGTGGTGTATTTGGATTTCTAAAAGGTACCATTAGCCAAGGCGCTATCCCATATCCTTCATCTCCTAAAAGTATTGCTTGGTTGTTACCAAAATTATCTCTCGTTACCTTAAAAATCTCTGTTTGACCAAATTCTAGAATCATGAACAGACCCTGGCCATGAAGCGTCCACGCTTGTAAACCACTCATCCGATTTACAAGTAGCTTGCACATTAATGCTAGGATACGCTTTTCGATTTATTCATCACCATGAACCGATGGTTTTTTTATTCTGATATGAGTACAATCGATAACACCCAAACAGCTATGAAAATTATAACGTCTGTGCCAATTTTCTTTGGCTCGCATTATATCTTCAGCATTTTGTGGAAATTTTACCCAATGACCACTTTTTTGAAGAATTTAAGTTATAACCGTTCTTAAAATTTTGGAGACAGAAGTTTGATGAATCCCAACATCTTCACCTACTCCTGCTTGAAAGCAGGGATCTCCCACATATCTTAAAAACACTTTCATTTTATCCAGATTAGATAACGCGACACCTCTTCTCTCCTCCGACTCCTCGCCCAAAAAATGGTTTGCTATTTCCTTGAAAAATGTATATAAAACTTTGTAGTCACGGTCACAAGTAATTCTTCTGGGCTTATAATATTTTTCGGATCGCAAATTAAACATGAACTCCGCCATCACTCGATTTAAAAATTCAACTGAGTCTGCTATACAGCACACTCAAATCAAATGGAGTAGATCTCATGTCATTGAAGTATACACCTTAGTATATTCATATGAAATATGAGTAAATACTCATACAAAATTGTATATAAGAGTACTTGCTCACACTGAGCATCTGCTCTGGATTTTTATTCTTACGACTCGGAGTATATACTTCAAAATTTTGAGCATAAAGTATATACTCATTTTTATTCATATCATCCATTGAGTCTACAAATAACGGTATAAGCATTGTATAGTTGCTTATACCGTTTTTTGTAGTCACAATATTGAACAACGAGAAAAGAGTTTACGGACTGGAAAATTGGTGGCCTCCTGACGATTCATTCAAATTTCCAACTTAACATCCCCTATGAAAACATTCTGGCTACGCCACTGCTATAGTAATTCGTTGATTGGACTATATCGCCAAACATTAAGAAAGTTTGTGTTTCCTGCTGTTGAGAACACACCTGGAATGTGATGCCTTTGTGAAGAGGAAAACTCATTTTAAACTGATAGTGACTTTTGGCCCTCCTTTATATTATATTAAACCATAGACACTTGTGCCCGTTTTCATCAACGATTCCTAAACTTAGGAAGTGCTTATATGCTAGGTACTACCTAGTTGCTATAAGCAATGCCTACGTTATAGGAATCGTTGGTGAAAACGGGCATTAGATACCTATTCTGCAACTTTTCCGATCGAGTTAATTGTGTTCCGTCTTTATCATATACTTTATTATTCACATTTTCCCACTTTTTTTTCGCATGCGAATTTCGATTCGTGTGGTTACAGAATAGGTATCTTAGAGATGTTAAGTTTAGAAAACCAGGGCCTCTAAAATAAGCAGTACCATCACGCCCAAGAAATGCAAGGTAGTTCGGATTTTACTAGCTTTTTGCAGTTTATAATAAAATGTCATAATAGTTAAGCATTAAGGATCAAGCATCTCTATTACTGAAGTAAAGATTATGTACATGACGATCCACATTTCTATAAAATATCATCTTACCCATTTCCGGTGTGCAGTTTTCGTTTTGCAAGCGCGAGCCTTGCAACAAAGAAAATCTAAATGTTATTGGCTGCAATACGCCCGAGTGCTTATCCTCAGCTATCAATGCCATGCTTAACAACGTAATAAATGTCACCTCTCAAAATGGAAGTATTTTTATGCTTACAAATAAGCATGTGCATGGAGCCTGTGAGCTCTGGGGGGTGTGGGGGAGCAATTCTATCGAGAGCAATATGCTTCTTTATATCTTTAACCTTGCAACGCATTACCTGCATTTCTCCTCTTGGGTGTATGCGGAGTAGAGGCCTAATCACGTGTCCTATTGTCAGCAACGCTACAACTTGCCTCATAGGAATGCATTGTAATTTTTAATAATTTGACGCGAAACTAAATGGAAACCATACCCATATGAAATGAACATGTGAGTGTGAGAAGATTATTTTGAGCTGAATCATTTTTGGAATACAAAGAACATTGTAAAGAAATATGATTCTTTTTCATCCACCTCATCAAATCTCTTTTTTTATTTATTTAGGAATTTATACTTCGAGAACCAATATCCTAAATAAATAACTTTAAACCCAGAAATCTACGAAATTATTTCCCTAGAATTTATTTTTTGATTAAACAGTTTTTGCAGAATTTGATATGAAGACTTAGCATTGCAATTTTATGTAATGTATAATCATATCTGGACTCCTATCCTCATTTTCGGGGATAAAATATCCTATAGGAAACACAGTACGTTTCTATGACAATTTTCCAAAACAACCAATAAGTAACAACAGTATTATGCTTTAACCACGCCTTTCTTCCTATAGGATATTTTATCCCCGAAAATGAGGATACTGGTCCTGGTGTCTTTTGATACGTAGCCTAGAGAAATATGGTCAGCAGTCACCACTAATGCCATCTAATACAATATATTCCCCCTGCGGAGGAAACCATCTATAGGCCAAAATTGTAGAACGCACCAAATCTCGCGGAAACTTATTGGTGACAAAAGTTCTTTTGTTTACCACGTTAACGTTACTTCTTACTTCCGTCATGAAGAACACATAAGTTATAGCTAAAGACCAATGGAAGTTTTTTTTAGATTCTCTCTCAATTTTTTTGGAATTATTTTCTTGATTGCGTTTATTGACAATGATAATGACCAAGTGGTAAATGGTAACAATTTTCGATTATAATGGCCATGAAATGATGTTACTTTGTTGAGTAAATGCAGATCTTGAAGAGTTGAAAAAGTGTAGTTGGGATTGAAAAGGTGGCAGTGTCAAGTTGGAGGTTGCGGATGATTGTAAAAAAAGGAAGAAGTAAAAAGTCCATTGAGTGTTTAAATGCGGACGTTACCTGGAGCCAGTCTATAGACCACAATTTCAGGTGTGCATTGTTAGTTCTTATTGCCGTTCGGCGGCGTTGCGATCGTAAACACTTGCCGGTGTAGTTCAGTTTCGTCGCGTATATCTTTGGAGCGAGTTGTGCAGGTTCGATCCGATCCAGTCAAACACGTATGAACACGTATCTCCAGAAACCTGCACAAAAACACGGTGGAAGTAATTAACAAAAATTAAATTAAAGTGCGCCCAAAAATTTCAACCATTAAGAGACTTTAACGATCGATTCAGGCACTATACTAAACTTTATTTATTTATACTTATTATACACAATAGAGGATTTCTTTATTGGAGGCCGGTTTTGTCACTTGGCAGGTTCTGTAGTTTCGATTTCAGGTGCATTACGAAACTTTTTTACTCTTGCTTGGATATTGTTTTTTATTTAAATGCACTAGGAATTATTGTCAAATGTGGGTGGTGATACGTGCCCATTGTAATTGATAAATGTTGTGAATGTCACAATCAATTGCTCTTTCAAAAATCCAGCCTTAATGCGTTTATTATGTTTTGCCAAGACAATGCTCAATGTTGTATATTGTTTATTCAATATCCAAAATTTTCACGAACAATAAAGAATTCAATTTTACGCACAGTTTATTTAATTGCTTAAATTCTTAATGTTTATCAATTTTCGTATTATCATGGGAAAATGAAAGTATTGCAACTATTTTATTTATATCTAAAATATGATCGTAATTTCTAATTGGGGATTATTAAATTAAATTAATAGGTGTGAAAAGGTATATTATGTTACTAGTTAATAGCTAGGAATTTTTATTTCAAATTTCAAGTATGGTGGTGTTTTATTTGAAAACCATACTAATAAATATCCTTTTAATGGTATAAATATTTTGTATATCAAAAGGCTAAAAAAATCTTTTGAATCCCTATGAAAATCTAAGAAAAATTATAAAACTCAACAACAAAATATGAAAAGTAGAAATGTGTAGGTAAAAGTAATAAATATGAAGGTTTAACCATCAGAAAAGTAAATAAGAAATCCCTTAAAAGGTTAATCCCTTCCACGAAGAAGGTATAAGTACAATAAAATTAGCATACTCGGTTTTTTACCTACGTTAAATCAATTAATAAATAATAAACCTGAACTATTACGTTAAAAAATGAAAATGTTGGAAAAACATGTTTAGAATTTAAAAAGGCTACCTGAAGAAAGATTTTAAATTATAAATTTACTGTATTCTGAAAATATGATAAGAACCAAGAAAAAGCCAAATGCTGGAAAATTGGAGATTTCACTGAAAAACATTTTATATAATGGAAAAATCTACTTTGAAAATCCCAAATTTAATGTAATTGTATAAAAAAAAGGAATACACAAAGATTATAAAAAATGGAATATCCAAAGTTACATGAACCACATATCCCGATTTTTTTTTGGGATCATCATAATTTGTCCCGGTATTTTCAAAAAATTAGAAAGTACAGGCCCCAAAAGTCTTCAATGTTAGAGAAAATAAGCATCATTTGAAATTACATAATCAGCATTTTATAAGATCGAAAAAACCTGGGGAGTTTGATCTAAATAGTAAAACATTTTATCCTCGATTTTATCTAAATTCCAGAGTTTCAATAACTTTCGTAGAAAACTTGTTTAAAAACATGGATGAACTAAGGTTATAAAGTTTTTTTATAGGATCTAACAAAAATTTTATATACTTTTCTACATCAAAATTTTTCTATCAAAACACTTCATAAATTAAACAAAATTCCCTAGATTTAATTCCTAGTATTTAATAAAATCCTTGATTTATACAAAAATTTAAATTATATAAATACAATCATTTTCGTGTTTTCAAAATAATTCTGAAAAAACAAAAATCTAAATTAAATTAAATAGTCAAATTTAATTGAAGTCGAGATTAAAGTGTAGAAAACATTTTGTACATACAGAAATCCTTTGTGCAGCTATTTTTCTGAACTTTGAGCTTTACTAATTATATCGTAATTTATTGAAGAAATTCAAATTTATTTTAAGGGGATTTTTTGTGGTGTAGTATTTAATAAAATCCTTGATTTATACAAAAATTTAGATTATATAAATAAAAACATTTTCGTGTTTTCAAAATAATTCTGAAAACACAAAAATCTACGAACGAAAAACCATTGATCATAAATTTTCATGACCTTACTCAGTTGATAAAAATTATGAAAAAAGCTTTTTTTTTAAATTTGTGAAAAATTAAACAGGATTATATTAATAAAAAAAAACTAAGCGAAATGAAGTAAAAATACAAAATTCAAATTTTGGAATTACTTCGGGAATTACATACAGGGTGTTCAGAAATTAATATCAACATATGTCCAATTTCAAACCCTAATGGAACCTAAAATTATGACTTTCGTCAGTTATTTGAAAACGGATTGTAGTATAGATTTGAAATTTGGCATGAATCAAATTTTTTGCAAGCTTCGAAGGGGTAGTTTTAGGAAGCCCGTGGATTAAAAATAGGATTACCTTTTTATTAATTTTTCATAATATTGTTCCACGTATTATGTCGATAGGAAGTTCTTTTTCAAATTAGTCGAAGAATCGCTTCCTAAAATTTGGCTGCTTAATTTCGGAACACCCTGTATATATACTATGTACATACCTTATTAAGGATAAAGGTAGGATTTAGATTTTGAAAAATTTAAAAACTATATTGAAACATTCCAAATTATTTTCGTATTAAAATATATATAAGTTAAATGCGAGGTTAAATGTCTCGTTAAATGTAGATATTTTCGATAAATATGTATACCGGGAGGAAATTAATACCGGGTCGCCTCTATAACTTTTTTATTTATGAATAGAAAAATTTGAAATTTGGCTATGTTCTATGGTTCAAAAAAACAAATTTTATGTGCATTTTTTATTTTCGAAATCACTTCCGGTTTCACCGAAAACACCATGAACTTTGTTTTTTTAAATGTAACATTCCATATTTTTATTCATGGCTTAAAATACTTTTAAAAAAGAAGTATTTTTGAGATATTAGTTTTTATTTTTTGCGAAAAAAAATTTTTTTTCAAAAAAAAAAAGGTTTTTGAAGTCGGTGAAAATTACCAAAACTAATTCTAAATAATTCAAATACATAAAATAAATAATCGTTATAAAATCCTCTTTTTAAAAAGTCGAATGACCCGGCATCATTGCATTTAAAAAAAGTGAGATATTTGATAAAATCTTCATTAACTAAGTTTAAAAATTAATAGTTCAAAAACCACTTAAATTTTTTTTCAAATTACAATTTTATTTAGGTATTTGAATTATTTAGAATTAGTTTTGGTACTTTTCACCGACTTCGAAAACCTTTTTCTTTTTTTGAAAAAAATTTTTTTTCGCAAAAAATAAAAACTAATATCTCAAAAATACTTCTTTTTTAAAAGTATTTTAAGCCATGAATAAAAATATGGGATGGTACATTTAAAAAAACAAAGTTCATGGTGTTTCCGGTGAAACCGGAAGTGATTTCGAAAATAAAAAATGCACATAAAATTTGTTTTTTTGAATCATAGAACATAGCAAAATTTCAAATTTTTTTATTCATAAATAAAAAAGTTATCGAGGTGACCCGGTTTTCATTTCCACCCGGTATGAACATGTCAATATTAGATTTTTTACTTTTACCTACTTTTTCCAGTTTTTTAAACCACTAAGCAAACAATTTTTCGTAATTGCTTTACCGACCTAATAATTATTTGACCTATCTCGCCAAAACGATATTCAAAGAAATTTATAGCCACAAGCCTTTTTCACCAAATAATTGAAATAGCCCTTTTAAAAAATATGACCTAAAACATACTACTAAATATTAAGGGGCGGGAATACGGAAAAATTTTATTTTATGAAGTATTTTGATAGGAAAATTTTAACATATGAAAATTTTATTATTAACCCTGTTTGTAGATATTATGTGGGTATCGTATCATATAATTAAAAAAAATAAAATAAAAAAACTGACGTTTTTATATGGTTTTGCGGAGGGTTTCATGTAATATTATTTTACAAATATCTTCAAAAAAATTTTTTAATTTTTTTTTTTACTTTTTTATCTCTAAGATTTTTTTAAATTATATGATTCGATACCTACATAGTATCTACAAACACAGCAAATAATAAAATTTTTGTACGTCAAAACACTTCATAAACTAATCAAAATTGCCTAGCCTTAACCAAAGTATCAATTATTGAAGCGGCCCTTTTTTTAATTCTAAGTACTCTAAAAAATGAATAATTCTTCGTGACCTTTCAATCATCTTAATACTATGCAGTACTAAGCAAGTTATAGTAATTAAAAATCAGTAAAAATTTAGAAATTCCCTTTGTAGTGTTCTACAAAATATGGAATAAAATAAAGTATTTTTTTTTATTTTTATATTAATTAAACCAACAGATTGTATTTTTATTGTTAAAAAATATTTAAAATTACAATTATTATAAACAATAAATCATAAATTATAACAATCAATTTTTTAAAATTATAATTAAAGGAATTTAAAGTGGGTGCAAAATTCAATAAAATAAAATTTAAACAGTAATCTGACAACATACAATTTTACAGTACTGAATTTATTTTAATTAAAACATATTTTTAAAAATTTTCATAAAAATTAATCGGATATCCTAAAACTTGTTGCAAGCTATTTTTGACCATGGCTTAAATGTGGTTTCATTTAATGACATTACGAATTTCTAATAGTACTAAAATATGTTACCTCCTAATTTGAAATGTGTGTATTTGTTTTTGACTAAATAGACTTTAATCTAAAAATAATTGTATACTTTGTACGAAAAAGTAATCATTTTACGTTTTAAATCCAGTAAAGTTACTATAATAAACATTATAAACGACCTTGCTACATAATAAACAGTTTAAACTAAATTTCAATTAATAGAATTAAATAGTGCTTAAAAGTATTTTCTTGCTTCAAAGAATATTTTATGAAACATGTAATTTTGTAATACCAATGGTATTAAATTTTGAATCAACAATAATACTTGTAGTTTACGGTACGGTTATATTTTTAACAGTGCGAAATGTTCATTTAATTTATCATCGTTAATAGATAATGAAAATAATTAAATAGTCATTAAAATAAATTAGTTAATCGGCAATAAAATTAGAATATTTTCTTAAAAAATAATTTTAAAATTATTCATTTATGTAGAGACTCATAAAAATGCGCAACGCAGTAGTCTCTATTTTATTATGCCATTATTTTAAAATTTTGTGACGAAATTTGACGACTTTTTAAGCACACACTGCATCTGCATACTCCTAAAAAGAGCAGTTATAAGCGGTTATTAGTCTTTATATTGACGGAGTCCATTGCTTAATTATTGCCTTCTAAGAAAATAAAATTGATAATAAATTTATTTAATGGATAACACACATTAAACTGTACTAAATCGTGTAGTTTTATAATATGAGTAAAACATAAATCAGAATTAAGAGACGAACAGGGATTTTTTTTCTAAGGACAATAAATTATTTATATGTGCCATGTGAAGTTTTTTAAATGTGCAATAAAATTTGTCTTATTATGTGCGTAAAAATACTGTTATTATAAAAATGATTACAGTTTCAATTTTTATTATAATCACATTTTACGAGAAATCTGGATTACACGTGCAATAAAAAATTATATTCTTATAGACTTGATGTTGTAATTTTAAAATATTTTTACTGGCAATCAAGAAATGCATAAAACTAAATTTGCAAGCAGTTACAATAACAGGATCTTTTATTATAGCATTTTTGTGGTATATGTAGATTGTAACTGTATTAGTTACGTATTATGCCCTTAAGAGGCTCAGGTTTAATAAAACCATTCTGATGATAATTGAACTAGTAAATTTTTATTTTTTTTTGTAGATTCGTTTTATAGAAGCGAATGAAATTTATGTTCGAATTTATTGTTTTCTAGAGATTTGTTTAAATTTTCTTCGGACTAATGGAAAATTAACCTGTGAGAAAAAAGAGCAATGAATTGAATGGTTCATAATTAATTAATTTATAAAGTGAATGTAGCTAATATAAATGTTGAAGCGTAATTAATAAATTTGAACATAATCAAGGAACTTGTTATTTGATTTTATGATACCATTATAAATATTTGGGCACGTATAATTATCCCTGGTGTTTTTGCATGGGACGGGTCTAACTGACCTTGTAAATCAAAATTATAATGAAAGAAAACAATTAATTTCATTATGATGTAGATAATTTTTTCACCTTTCGAAAAAGCAGCGGCTGTTTAATTTTGTAACATTGGTTCATGTTTGCAGAGTCATTCACACATTAATTAACGTGCGCACGCCTGTAAATATTTGAAGTTAAGGCGAGTGGACTTAAAGTAATACGATGTGATTTGTGAAAAATGTCCCTAACATGCAGGGTGCAGTATCTGAACGACATTGATCCGTTCTCTTATACGACAAATTTTCCGGATCCTGCGAGGCCTCCTCTGCACACTTTCAGCGTGACTCTACCTTTGATCAACCAGCTGGCCGCAATACATAGACTTTTGAAGTCGCCACACCGGGTGAGTATCATTCATGTTAATAATAATAAAGCAGCAGGGGTGCGCCCATGGCGTAGGCGAACCAACTGAGTACCCTGCTCATGTCCCAAATCAAGAATGAGAAGTTCACTGTAACCTCTTCATTTCTACCACTCCACTCTTTTGAATTATCTGTGGGGCTATTTAGGCAACGACTCTGGCCCCTAATCAAACACGGCCTTCAAGATATAATTTATAGTATGAGACTCGTAAATAAATACCTACTGTATAACCAACTCGATGCACAGTGGAAAGCCTCAACCAACAAGGAACTTTTACTTCATTTCAAACGTTGCGTAATTTAAATATGCTGTAATTAATCTAATCTTACTATTTGGTTTGATTTTTATTTATATTCCACCAGGCTTCAATTATACGCAAGCTTGATTGTAATTTAAATAAACCCAATATTGTTGGACAATGTTTATCTTTGCAATCAACCATACATTGCACACGTCCAATTAAACATGTCTTTAATCTTGCTCAAATAAATATTTTTACTATTCGCACTAAGGGAACTCAATCGTCCTAATTGTAACTACATTGTATATTTATCAATCGAATTAAAACAGAAATTGATAGCTGCTAAGAATTCCATTTGCACTCAAAACAATTCAAGTTAGCTTACTTTAGCTGTCCTCGTTTTTCAGGTCTATGATAGCAAGTACAATTTGATTGGTTTCCTTGATTTAAGGTTAAAGAATTATTGGTTGGGTACTTTAAAGACGAAGGACCTCAAAATATTAGTTCTTAGATAGATATTGGTTTTTAGCGATAAATTCTGCAGTTCTTTACATTCAAGTGTTATGATTTATAATGGTCAAACTAAGAATATTTCTTGCAAAATATTATCGGATATCATATCCTATAAATAAGAAAGGTTTTAATTGGAACATTATAATGGTTCCTTCATTTATTACTAAACCTTTTTCAAATTCCTGCTGTTGGTTTTTTCCTCCACAATCGCACGACTAAGTGTTATATTAATGCCAAGGGGTATGACACGTTAAAAATTTTTGTATACAGGGTGGGCCAACGAAAACGAAACAGACGAGTTTTAAAATAGTTTATAAAAAATTTTGAAAAAACGCTCGGACAGGTCAACTTTGGTTTCGAGGGGGACATGTTTTGCAATAGAAGTGATTCAAAAATCCATTCACCCCTGTGCCCTATGGACACAACCCCTAAAATTTTAATAGGGATGGTGGGGTAAGTAATACCTTGCTAGAAAGATCTTTTTACTTAGAGTAACATACAAAAAAAAAAGTTAAATCGATCGATTCATTTTAAAGATATTCAAAATTTAGCAAGTAGAGATTTCATGTCTTTTAAAATTGTGCTATGAACATCACATCTTCAATTTTAAGTGTTTTGATAGGGTAAGTAATATCGTTTCGAGGGGGACATATTTTGCAATAGACCTGATTCAAAAATCCATTCATCCCTCGCCCTTTGGACACAACCCCTAAAAATTTAATAGGGATGGTGGGGTAAGTAATACCTCGTTAGAAAGATCTTTTTACCCAGAGTAACATGCCAAAAAAAAGTTAAATCCTTCGATTCGTTTTGAAGATATTCAAAATTTAACATATAGAGTTTTCATGCCTTTAAAATTGTGCTATGAACTCCACGGCTTCAATTTTAAGTGTTTTGATAGGGTAAATAATACCTCCTGGGAAAGACCTTTTAACCCAAAGTAACATACAAAAACATGTAAAACGCAATTTATTTTCATTTTCTACAAAAGAGAGATTTAAAAAACAAATTTAAATTTATTCGAGGAATTTTTTTAAATTTTGTTACATCTGGAACAAATCAATGCAAAACATAAAACGATTTATAACCACATTGAGATTCTTTTTATCAGTTGTATTTTGTATTAGTGGTGATTTTCATCGTGTTAAAACTGTTTATGACTAATTATTAGAAATCAACATTTAAAATTTTGTGAACTTCTGTAAAAGCTTCTGCTAGCAATGGTTTATACAATTCCAGAAAGGGTTGAATTAATCACTTTTTATTTTAAAAACGATGAGAATGCTCATCGTGCAGCTAATTTATTTAATGAACAACATACAAACAAACATTGTAATCGAAAATACGTTCTGAAGTTGGTTGCAAAATTTAAAAATACTGGTTCTGTTGGTAATAAGAAACGCGATCCTGGTAATGTTCGTCCAATAAGAAATGAGGTCGTTGAAATAGGTGTTTTGGGACAAGTTGCTGCAGATCCAACTTTAAGCACAAGAAAACTGAAGACTGTGACTAGCATCAGCAGAACAACCATTCGCCGAATATTGATAGGTCACAAATATCATCCGTATAAAATTCATTTAATTCATGAGTTAAATGAAGATGATTTTGATAGACGACTGCAATTTTGTGAGGTGATGACGGAACGGATAATTGCTGATGAAAATTATCTTTATAGTATCTGTTTTTCTGATGAGTGCACTTTTTTCTTAAACTCAACCGTTAATCGTCATAATTGTCGATATTGGTCAGATGAGAATCATAGGGTATTTCATGAAGTTCACACTCAAACTCCTCAAAAATTGAATGTGTGGGTTGGAATTTTTGGAGACCGTCTTATTGGTCCTTATTTTCTAGATGGCAATCTAATAGGGGATATGTACTTGGATCTACTTCACAACTTTGTTCATCCATTTCTTGACGATATTATCGAAAATGACGATCGTTATTTAGAAGACCATCTGATTTTCCAACAAGACGGAGCCCCTCCTCATTACACACGGCCTGTTAGGGAATTCTTCGATACGACTTTTCCTGGGCAATGGATTGGGCGTAGAGGACCTTTGGAGTGGCCGCCGCGATCTCCCGATCTTACTCCCCTTGATTTTTTCCTTTGGGGGCATTTAAAAAGTAAGATTTACGCAACGGAACCAGGATCTCTAGCAGAATTACGACAGAGAATTATTAATGAATGGAGAGAAATTACTGCTGAAATATTACAAAATGTAAGAATTCGCTTTGAGCAAAATTTGTACGTTTGCATGGAGGTTGGTGGAACTCAATTCGAACATTTAATAAAATAATAAAAACATCCTTGAAAGTGTCGGGATCGATGGGATTCTTTAAAGTGTTAAGTTTTCTTCAAAAAGATTAGTTAAGTTTAGTTTGGTTAAATAAAAAATAATGTGCAATACTGTTTTATTTTGAATTCTTTAAAACAAACCAATCGATTTCACTTTTGTTTTTTTTGTATGTTACTTGTGATAAAAAGAACTTTCCAAGGAGGTATTACTTACCCTATCAAAAGACTTAAAATTGAAGGCGTGGTGTTCATAGCACAATTTTAAAAGGTATGAAAACTCTACTTGCTAAATTTTGAATATCTTTAAAACGAATCGATCGATTTAACTTTTTTTTTTGTATGTTACTCTGGATAAAAAGATCTTTCCAACGAGGTATTACTTACCCCACCATCCCTATTAAAATTTAAGGGGCTGTGTCCATAGGGCGCAGGGATGAATGGATTTTTGAATCAGCTCTTTTGCAAAATATGGCCCCCTCGAAACTAAAGTTGACCTGTCCGAGCATTTTTTCAAATTTTTTTATTAACTATTTCATAACTCGTCTGTTTCGTTTTCGTTGGCCCACCCTGTATGGACTTCCTTATAATCAGAGTGTCGAACAATCTGGAAAACCTGGATTTTTCAGAGATTTTGAAAATTCTGGAAAAATCAGGGAAATGTTAGTGAATTTTTCGAATTTTTTTTTTAAACCGGGAAACTTTATTAAAAACATATTCTTCGTCTTAATTTCAAAACATTTCTATATTTTATTAAGCTTCGTTTTAGTCATTTTAAGTTGAAAATTCAGACATAAAATCCAAAAATCCTTTCATGTGTGCTGAGGTTAAATACTGAAGTGGGACAATGGAAACGAATGTTCATCTAACTTTTTGCGAACTATTCGGCCAAATCACCATTCGGTGCTCTTTTCGTAATAGTGTTATTATTCGTAATATTTTCAAATATATTTTTTTTTTCTTTTCGAACATCTGGAAAGGACGGGAACTTTAGCATTTTAAAGTTGTTAGACACCTTGATAATGTACCTTCTTCCCCCGACTTTCCGGGATTTTCTCGGACTTCCTGAGACCGGAAATCATAGCTTACTTAATTTGCTTGGGATTTCCCGAGGACTTCCTCGGACTGCTCAAGACTTTCGAAAACTTACCAGGACTTCCTTCAGTCTTCCCGGGACTTCAGCATTAATTTTGATGCACGTACATGTTTCATAATAGTTCGGAAATCATTGTCTTCCAAAATTTGCTTGGGATTTCCTCGAACTTCCCGAGAACTTCCCAGGACTTCCTCGGACTTCGTAAGAATTTCTCAAACTTCCCAGGACTTCCCGGGACTTCCGCATAATTTTTGATTCACTTGAATGTTTCATAATAGTTCGGAAGCCACCGTCTTCCCAAATTTACTTGGGACTTCATCGGACTTCCCGAGGACTTTCTTGAACTTACCCAGGCCGCAGATTATAATGGCCTTCGTTCGTTATGCCTATGCAACGCCACAAATCATAAATAAAATAATAAGTAATTGAATTTGTACGTGATCACCAAATATATAAGTACAGTCGAACTTCTATATAACGTTACATCACGGGAACCTTAAAAAAATTCGTTATATAGAAGATTCGCTATATAGAAATTCGTAATTTTGATATAAAAAATTTGGTATTTACTTTATAGCTCTTTATTTTAACTAAAAATCTGAAAAGGCGATGTTTTTAATGAGCATGCTTTACAAAAACTAAATTTGCTCCAAGTCGAAGATATAACTTATAAGTAAACCTTATAAAAAGACTCGACAAATCTCGGAATTTACGTTCATTTCTAAAAATTCTATTTACCTACCTGATTTTCTATTATTCTTTACACTAATCTAATATAAAATTTTCCGAAATTTTTAAAATTACCCACCCATTGACTAAAATTTATGAAAGATTCTAATATTGACGTAAAAAAAATTCGTTATACGGAAACTTTAATTCGTTATAAAGAGTAAAAAATACATTAGAAAAGCCTTCAAGGTGAAGATTCTCAAAAAAACATTCGTTATATAGAGAAATTCGTTATATGGAAGTTCGTTATAGGGAAGTTCAACTGTATATACATCAGAAGAAAAAAAAAGTGATAGAATAAGGAGTTATTAAGTAACAAGTTTTTTTATACGAACTAAAAAAATCGAAATATTTTTTCGAATTAAATATTTTGTGTATATGCGGCTTACTCGCCATTCTTCTTAAATAACCGAAATATGGAGAAGAGTCCGCGCGCACAGGAGTACGGCAAGAGGGGTAACCCAGGCAACGACGAAATCTCGTCGTGAGGAGCGCTTTTCCGGCCGTCCCCTCTCCCGTAACGAACGAAGATGCGTAACGAAGGCTATTATAATATGGGCCCTCAGACTTCCTCTAACTTCCCAGGGCTTCCTCGGACTTCCTCGGGACTTCTCCGGACTTCCTTGGGACTTCCCTGGACTTCCTTAAGCATGTACCAGGGCTTCCTCGCATGACTTACCTTTAGATTAAGTCATTGGTTGATTCCCCTACCACCTGCTAACCCAAGGTGAGATTGTCCTCCAGGCAATAAAATATTTTTAATCTTTTGGCACTCTTCCTCTCAACATTACTTCCTTGTTTAATGAAGAAACCAGGCTACAAATTTCTTTTGGTTTTGGCTACCGCCTTCGAAATTTTGGGATATATATCAACTTGCCGGTTTGAAGTATTATTTAGACTCTCCATGTGTATAAGCTCGTGACTAAAATTTTTAATTTTTTTTATTGATTTAGTATAAGCATTGCTATTATAATAACCCCCGCGGTTGTCTTGGAAGGATGTTTTTAATCCGACTTATCACGATCCCGATGATTTTGTTCAGCAACCGTGAACGGCTATTGTAGTCTGCTTAGTGACCCACGTCAGGGTCGGGGGTCACTGTCACACAGTACCCTTAAGTGTGCTATTAGTGCACATACCAAAGAAAACGAAACGCGAAACGACCTCTTTGCGCCATTCTCCCACGAATAGTGAATAGTATCAAAACAGTGGCACAATTACTATATTTAATTAATTTACGTAATTACACTGTAATTTTTATGTAATACTCTTAGCACCGAGATTAAATCTCCGCCTCTAATAAAAATTAATACCACTAATGAATTTAGATTAATTTTCATGATGAGTCAAACGTATCCTGTTTACACGTGTTAATCTCTGGGAACATGGGAACATAGAAACAACAAACGTGCGTTTCCGCACAAAAATTAAACCCCTAATTACGAATGCACTGTATTCGAACTTTTAACGTGTAAGTTACTTTTAATAAGAATACCATTATAACTATTTCTCACGTTGAGCTTAAAACAATTGTAGGTAATTGTAAAAACTTAAATCCAAATGCGAGACGAGAAGTACATACTTATTTGGTACTTACAGTTTTACACATAAAATTTCTAATATTTAACTTTAAACCCCATAAAATTTATGTTAATTTATTGCTTTAAGGTTTTATGTTTCACATTTTATGTCGATTTGATTATTATTGACGATTTCAGTTAAGGCATATGATTTGCACTTTTTTAAGTTGCCTTGTGAGAAAATACCCTTCACTAATGCTTTAACAATAGTTGACACTTAAGAGCCAATTAATTTTGTCTTCACATTTATGATTAGAAATTTTAACCAACATAATAACATCTTTCGTTTGTAATTGTTTTAGACCAGGTTTTAATTCTTATTATTTTTGCTGGCGAGTGATGTAATCAAGGATATTTGGTTTACAGATGCAAAATTATTCCAAGAATTTTATTTCAGTCCGCAAAAAATTCAAGTATCTTTCGGCAGTAAGGTTTTCATTAAAAAAGTAAGGTCCCATAAAACGTCTGCCAATCGTTCCCACCCATACATTTAACTTTCCCTGTCTTTGACTATGGGATTCTACGGCCCAATGAGGATTTTCCTGTGACCAATACCTACAATTATGTCGATTCACTGATCCATTCAATTGAAAGGTTGCTTCATCGGAGAAAATTATACTAAAAAAATTTGGATTTTGATCACATCGCGCCATCATTTCTTCACAAAATTGCAGTCGGCGATCGGGATCATCTTCATTTAACTCTTGTATGAGTTTTATTTTGTATGGGTGATACTTTTCCTTTTTTAATAATTTTGCGACATAGGAATGATCCACATTATTATTTCTTGAAACATCTCTTGTTGAAATATTGGGATTTTCTTCAATAGCAAGTAATAAATTTAATTTGGTTTCTTCATTCACTTGAGGCCGTCCTTGTCGAGGCAAATCTCCTACATATCCTGTTTCTGCAAATTTGGTAACTAACTTACTTACTGTAGATCTTGAGATTTGCGGTATATTTGGATATTGCTCATTAAACAAAGCACAAGCTTCCCCCATGGGTTCTTTTTCTATCGCCGTATCCTACCATAATTAAAATTTCGATTCTTTCGCGTTCGCTTAAACGAGGCATTTTTAATTTCGAAAAACTTAATAATTGTTGATTATTATTAAACAAACGAAGTAAGCTATTCAAGCATTAGTAAATGGATTTAAAATTATATTTGCCATACAAAATAACGTCAACTAAAGCACTTTTATAAAGGCAATTTTTATTTCAATAAATTTTGAATATCAAAAGCTTTTTCAAATTTATAATAAATTACAATTTTATTTAAAGTTTATTATTACTCAAACATTTTATTTTAATTACCTTTTTCATTAAAAATTATTTAAAATTAGTTTTAAGAAAATTCCAATTGTGTAAGAAGAACAATTCGAATATTTTCAATAATAATTTGTTATTTTTAAACTAAAAATTAGTTTGATTTATTTTTCTTGCCATATTTTCATTGAGAATTAATAATTTTTATTTTGAGTAAATTTATTTTTTTTTTCAAAAATGGTTGAAATTTTTTAAAATATTTTTATGTGATCATTAATATGATTAAAATGTCTATGAAAAATGTGTAAAAAAAGTAGGGGTTTCCATTTAAAAAAATTGATGATGACGTCATAGTGAAGTTATCAGTGACGTCATGAATATTTTATTCATTCCAAAAGATGGCATTTTTAAAACAAAAATTGACCTGTCCGAGCGATTTTTACAAAAAAATTTTTTACGGAAGTTATGACCTTGGTTCCAAACTTTATCACCACCCTGTATATTATGATCTTATGGTTTTTTTCTTATCACAGGAGGTGTTCATATTGTCGAACGTTCATAGATGGAATTTTGGACATTTAGAAGGATTCCTGTAGTGATGGTAGAAATCTCTTCTCGTATGAGATTTTCCAATTCATTTATTGTTTTTGGCTTTGTTGCATATACTATATTTTTTAGAACCCTCCAAAAGAAACAATCAAGACGTGGTAAATAAAATTTTGGTATACCACTTCTTGTCCGAATTTTTACTGAACCCTCTTCTAGGAATAGTTCTATCAACAGTTGATTTTGAAATTGAAATCCACGAATCATTAGAAGAGTGATTCTTTCCCTTTCAGTAAATTTTTACGCCATTTCAATTTTGTCGCTTTTACTAATTGCAACTTTTTACAAAATAGTAAGTCGTAAAGATCTCATGAAACAAACACTAAAATTGTAATAATCGAACGATTCGAAGCGCTCCTATGAAAACATTACAATTGGCTATACTTGACAATATTTCCTTAAAAAATAATAACAAACATGAAACACGTGACCAATAAAGGATCGATAATAGAATGAATAAAGCTGAATAAATCCCTTGATTTAAATTGTAATGAATGTCTTAAGAAGATTAGAACAATACGATTTTAAACTAAAAGGCTAAAAGTAGTTAAAAGCATCTTCCTAGACACCCGCGATAAATTTTCCGTTTGAGATAATAACAAGGAATAGAAAATCCATCCCACTTTTCTGGAGCTTTTTACAAATTATGACCAAATAACTGATAATTAATGCGAATTCCTAGAGGACGCGCGAGTTTGGGAGGAAAAATTGTGAAAAATCATGAAATCGAGCATTAGTTCTGCAGTCATAACTCAAGTTTCCCTCGTTAGATTTTCAATTTTTTTTCAGATTTTTAATCTTAATTGATTAGGCTAAATCCTGCTAGAGAGTTACCTTCTGCAACCTAACACAAAATTAATTACAGGGGTTCAAAGTTAAGGTACTTTTAGATCATTATATTTTTTTTGTACATTCTCCAATCTTCTGGCTGGAATTACTTCTAAATCATCTACAAAAAAAATATACAAAAATGTTGTTCGTACAAGCTTTTATGACTGCAGAACTAAACCACTATATTTGCCGTTTAGGAAATTGCTCTTAAAACGTAAGAAAAATTTATTGAAAATTTTTATTTTTTTCTTTACAAAAACAAAGTTTTCAGATCTCTCTTTATTATCTACCTTTAAAATGAGGCCAAACTCGAAAGGGGTTGCAATTTAAATAAGTTGGGGAACTCTCCCACCAGGACACCCCTTAACTGAAAAAAGTCCCGAAATATAAAAAAATTATAGTTTTTATCGCCCTGTACATATTTACAAATTTTCATCGTTCAAAAGTTGTACTGCCGTTCCTCGAATCAAGCTTTCCATGTTTTTTTTGGAAAGCTCCCACAACCCAAAAATATGTAATTTTTAAGTAATTCTGATGATGGTATTAATCATGTATACTAACTAATTTTTGAAAAGCAACTAAGTTTTGTTTTCTTCATCCAAAGTTCATTCACAAAAATTAATTCGTTATTTTAGTTAAGTTTATTGTTCTGTATTTGGGATTTTTCCATGAAAAGATGATCTCAACATTCTTCATTTAAATACCGAGAAGCGGCGCGATATCTACTTTTATCTTGGAAAAATTTATTATACACTGCATTAATCTATCATGGACTTATTGTTTCTTAAAACATAACTAAGAAACGTTTAAAAAATCCTGAACATCAATTAAAATTTGGTGCCCAGAGCTTCGGTTCCTTTAACGTAAACATTTAACAACTCGTAAAGCTCTCTTAATTTTTGTGTTCCGTTTCATTTAATGGCCTTGCAACTTTATTGGGCGATAAAATGCATTGCGGGGTAAAAACGAGGTTAGTGCAACACCCTGCCCTACTTTTATAAATCGATGTTTTATCGGGCGGTCTACTTTAATTCATTATGAACATCATAAGTTGCGTAATTAATAATTGTTCCTTTTGGTGATTGATTTATTTCTTATGTATTTCAAGAAAGATCAAGTTCGCTTTTGCAGAAAGTTTGGCTTTTGTTATTAGAGTTATTTATAATATTGAGCCCTTGGGTGTTTTTTGATGAATCTTCATAACGCTTTGTTTCTTTAGTTTTATGGCTATGATTAAACAAAAGCAAGCAATGATATATACTGGTTTGCTACTCAGTTGGTACCGTATTTACGAGGTTCAATTCACATTTTAGCTTTTTTTATGTTATAAATGATGATTTAATAGCAGGGGCTGGTAACATGGTGCTTTATCTAGATAGAAAACATTAGTTTTGTTGCTTTTGCTTTGGACGCGAATTATAAATTGTATTGCGTTGAGGAGTAGATAAGAATTATGCAAAACTAAAAAATTATTTATTGCTTTGCACCGTTGCAGGTTGCATATTATCGTAGAATACAGGATGATCCGACATAAATTCAGCGCTCATTTAGCGCCTAATCTAACCCGATCTTGAAGTAATGTGTTACTTTATTACATTGTAGCTTAATCTTCCCCTTATACTTTCAACATATTAAAAAAATAAATTAAAAATGAGATTATTATCAATCATTCGGAGTAAATGTCCAAAACTGTTTATACAACAATTTTCTGAAAAATTACCAAAAGATAAAAAATATGGTCAAGAGAAAAAGTAGTTTCTTGTAATAAGATATTGTATAATAAATATCGTGGATTAAAAGAAGATAGTCGGCGAAATGTTTGAAAAGCGTAGCGTACTTTTTGAACAATGTTAAAAACGCATTTTTTATCATTGTTCAAAAAGTACGCCCATATCATAGACTCTACATGAAAAACAAAAACTCTATATGAAAACTAAATTCAATTTGAATGTCACTAGGCATCGTTTTTGTTAAATTTTTGATTACAAATACCCAAAAATCAATTTTTGCTAGCGAAAAGTACGCTTTTCAAACATTTCGCCGACTATCTTGTTAAGAGAAATTTAGAAGATAACAAGTACAAAAAGTTGGAGGGTATCTAAAAACAACTGCCAAAAAGTGAATGAACGAAATTCTTCAAAAATAATATTTCCTCAGTATATCCATGAAAAGCGTCGTATTAACTGTGAAATTCGACTATATTATCAATAGTAATACCATGAGTAGGTTGAAATCCGCAATAATTCTGTCAATTTATTGACAAATGAAATTGTGTTGCTTAGAAACACAATTGAATTGGCAATAAAGCGACAGAATTATTATAGTGATTTCAACCTACGAATTGTATTTGGATAGATTATTTCAAGCCTTATTTCTGCAAATGTCAAATTTGAAATTTAAACACATGTCACTTAAACGTCAAAACGTTTTACTTGATAATTTAGGTAGGACCCTAATTATCACGATAACCCAATCGCAAATGGACCAATCAGAACGCTTGTCAGGATGAAGGCATGAAATAATCATATGTAATATCACGAGTGGTCAAATTTAAGTTGAATATTTTTCACTGTCATTACCACGAATGTCATTTGGGGTTAAGTTTTAATTTTTAACCCCAAATGACATGAGTGGTAATGTATGAAAAATATTCGACTTATAATTTGAACAAGAGTGCATATTTAAGGGACTATTTAACGAACATTTTTCACTTTTTTGTGCAAAATTTGACAGCCAACTTCAAACTTATTAAAATTTGACATTAACGTCATGAAATAATCGCTGATATTTTTGACGTTTTACTTGTCACAAAAAATAATCACTTGTGAGTTGAATAGTCAATTTAATAATTAGTTTATATTTAATTTTTTTTAAATTACCTAAAAATTGTAGCTATTTTTTGGGATGTAAAAAATTCTTGGGAGTATAGAGGGCAACTGACCTCCAAATTTCAAAAGAATTTTTTGTGTTATTTTAATTAAGGTTTGAAATGTTTCTTAGGAATCAGTTTCTACTTTTTTTCTCAAAAACGATAACTTAATGATTTAGAATTTTTACCGAATGTAAACAACGTGAATAAATGCATAAATAATATTTTGTTAAAATCGGTTGATTATTTTTTTTTCGGAAATAATCGCAAAGTTCGGCAAAATTTTGGTAAAAATTATATTTTTTTACATAATTTTATGATGCAGATGGCGGTGCGAATTTTAAGCTCTTAAATGTATTTTGTGAAAAGTGAAAAATTACAAAGCAAAATTTTGGCTCAAACGTAGATTTTACTTATTTTAGCTACATTTTCAGTCATAACTCGAAAGCGAAAAGAGATAACAAATTGATTATTTTTTTGTCATAAAGTGATCTTTAAAAGCTTTTTAGGAGAGGCACATTGGGTGGGGGTAGAATGTATTTTAAGGGTATTATTATACCGTAACTTTAAAAAAATGCGACTTTTTTAAAAGCGATTTAAATAAAGTATTTGTTGGTTTTTCGAAATTCAAAAAGCCATATGCGTGGGTAGTTTTGCTTAAAAGAATGAATTTGAATGAGTTATTAAAAATATAAAACCGTTAAAAAAGGGCTGGACAGGAATTTTTCACGATTTTTTGAACCCAAGGATGAAAATTTAGAAATTTTGATTTTTTTTTACCTAATGCTAAGTCGTTTTTGAAGGCAGCAAAAGGTTAGAAAAAACACCAAAAAGCTCTCGTTTCCTAAAGAAGCGTAGTAAACCAAAAGCCAATCCTCGGGATGGGAAAATAAAAGGTGCCAAATTTCATCCCTTTCCTTTAAAACTCGAAGTAGCTGCAATTTTTAACAGAAAACGCCCTCCACAATCCAGTAGCGCATTAAGCCATTTGGAGGCTTGAGGCGAAATTTGATTTTGAGGTCGCTATTTTTTTGGAAAATTCTAAAATTCGTTTGTTAGGTTTATGGTTTATAAATAAAATAAGAAGACATTTTAAGTTGACATCAGTTTCAGACAATTCAGGGGTTAGTTTAAGAAAAACAGAAGTGCAAAATTTGAGTTGGTCAAATTTTTGTGAAGGAATAAGCCGTAGCTTATTAAACCGTAGCTTAAAAAAATGGCTACTCGGTATTTCCTTTTTCAAAAAAATATCATTGAATGAACGTTTGTGAAAAATACCCAAAAGTTAAAAATAAAGAAGAAACCAAATTATACAGGGTGTCCCAAAAAGAAGAGTTGCTCATAAGAAAATCCTCGAAAGTGGACGAGATTTCATCGACAAAAATGCCAATACTCAGGGTTGGAACAGCCCCGTTTTTCTTGATGGGTCTCTGAATTTTGTTCCCACAGAAAATGTCGTTAATTTGAAATTCTGATATAGCTCATAAACTAATATTTGGTCAATTTAAATGGAAAAAAAATGAAAAGTAAAGACAATTAATGCCACATAGGCTTGAAGTTATAAAATCATCATCTAGCAAAACATACGACTATATTATAAAAATATTAGAAAATAACGTTGACTTACTTTGTTTTTATTTTGTAACTTTAACTGCCAGCTACATTTTTTATTTTTTAACTTGATTTGGCATTGCTGATCATTCTCAAGTCAGCTCGTAATTTGTTGCTATTTTTTTCAGTTATATAAACTGAAAAAAATAGCAACAAATTACGATTACCAAAACATACGACAATATTATAAAAATATCAGAAAATTACGTTGACTTACTTTGATTTATTTTGTAACTTTAACTGCCAGTTACATTTTTTATTTTTTAACTTGATTTGGCATTGGTGATCATACTCAATTCATTTCGTAATTTATTACTGTTTTTTTTTTCGGTATATGTATCCCCTAAACATCAAAAGATATTATAAAATAACAGAAAATAACGTTGACTTACTTTGTTTTTATTTTGTTACTTTAGCTGCCAGCACTTTTTTGGACAAATTTTACTTTCTAATGCTTTTCTGGACAATATTTTTAAATTTATTTAATCAAACATCAAAAAAAGTAGCACGCTCTTAAAATTTTATAAAAATTCAAATGATATGTTTCGTTTTTATTTTGTTACTTTAGCTGCCAGCACTTTTTTGGACAAATTGTACTTTCTAATACTTTTCTGGACATTTCTGAAATGATATACAATTTGTTATAAAATTATTTTTAGAATTTATTCATCCAAACATCAAAACAAGTCACGCGCCCTTAAAATTTTATAAAAATTCAAGTGAATATAATTTGTTTTTATTTTGTTTCTTTATCTGCCAGCACTTTTTTGGACAAATTGTACTTTTCACTGCTTTTCTGGACATATCTGAAGTGATATTCAATTTGTTACAAAATTATTTTTAAATTTATTCATCAAAGATCAAAACAAGTCACGTGCTCAAGAAACTGCGGTAAATAGTTTGTTCGTTTTTTTATTGTTACGTCAGAAGCTTACAATTTTTCAGATTTTTTAAAGGCTTTTTATTTTTTCTCATTAGAGATAACGTAACAAATTGTTTTTAGTTATTATAAGCTTTGTAGAGTTGGAATATAGTAATTAAATTTATTTTATGATGTCATATGTGTATATTCGAAATATATTTTTATAAAAAAAAAAATTTCGATTTAAAAAAAACGAACAGTGCACCTGGAAGTACTTTTTAAGTAACAAATTTAGGTACACTATTGACAGTCCTTGGATGAATAGCCTCGAGGTTATCGGATGACTGCTAACTTCAGATTCAAGTTGGCTGTTTGGAGATTTTTCAAAAACGGTTCGAGATAGAAATTTTTTTTTATTGTAACAAATTAGAAACAAATTAGTAGCAAAATCTCCCACCCTTTTTTGCAGGTTACTATAAATGTATTTCCAACTTTATATACGTGTAAATTGACTTTATACCATTTTATGTAAAATTTGACTTAGGATAGTTCTCTGCATTAGACCGACGATTTATGAATTCCTGAATTACTGATTCACTTTTGAAGAGATTAGTAAAACTTATGAATTCCTTCTTTCCAACTTTATTTAACCATTTACTTACCATAAACGCAACATGTTTCAAGGTCTTATAAACCCTATCATCAGACGTTAATCTTGACAGAACCATATTCTTTGATGAGTCTTCGTGCGATCTAAAATTATATTCCGGTATCTTGGTACCAATTTGACCAAAATAGCCTACATTTCATAAAACATAAAATAAGTAGGTACTTGTAGATTTGGATAACTCTTGAAGAGATCAGTAATACTTATTGATTCTTTGTATCCAACTTTATTTAACCATTTACTTAATTTATCTTAACATGTTTCTAGGTCATATAAACCCCATCATGAGACGTCTCAAAATTTGTAAAATTTATTTGAAGTTGAAAATACTACATAAAAAATTATTTATTACTTCTTACATCACATCCAATGGACATTAAATAGTTCCGGTCTTTCGAGTAAACCAATTATGTAGGGTTAAACAAGCTAGTCTTCAAATAATTAGTTGTAGATCCTTTTTTCATGAAGGTTGGAGACGAAACGTTTTATGATTCACTTTAATCAACAATAAATTTTGTGCTTATTTTATTTTGAAGCAAAAACTTTCTTGTAGGTATTTAACAATCATTCCTCAGGCCTTCTATATATAAACTTGGTAGATGTTGTAGTGAAATAAAATTCAGAAGTTGATTAATGATGTGGAATTTCTAAAAAAAAGTGAATTTACATAATACAGTCATTAATTTCAGCCAATTTAATAGACTACTACAGCTTGTAACTAAAATAATTCGACACCTAACAGCAATTAGAGGTTGTTTACAAATTTTGATAATCTAATTTTTTGTAGCTTTGTAGTTTTTTTGAAGAAAAAAAAACGTTTCTATTAATAAAAGAGGTTGTAATCAAGGAAAAACTATTGTTTGGAGGAAATGTGATCAAGATTGTATAAATTAAAAGAAATTTATAGTAAAGTATGTTAGTCAAGTAGGGGCAAGTGCAGTCAAGACTCCCACGTCCTGCCATAATTAATAATATGCCATTGTTCAAGCCGAGTCTGGGAAGTTTATTATTTAGTCCTGGAAACAGTAAAGAGACACGTAATGATGTCTTTTGCTTACATAACAAAATGGCAATATTGCGCCCACAACAAGGCAAAATTTACAATTTACTCTCTCTAAGGAATGCCATCTTTTGTGCCTTAAATAAACGTGCGGAGTGAGATTCCTGATAGGATAAATTGAAATAGTACTCATATTTATAGTTGTATACTTGATGCTAATGTAAAATGCTTAGCAAAAGCAGTAAAATATCCGGTCTTTGTAACGTTATGCACACAGCTTGTGTGAAAAAGTCAGTTTAACTTAGAAAAAATTCGAGTAATTAACCGAAAAAGGATACACGGACCTAGCAGCTTTTGAAAAGCACCGAAGAACTAATATATTCATCGGCAGCATCCGGTACAAGCTGGTTAAAAAATTACTTTTAAAATGATTATTAATGAATCCACCGAGGAAATTTGATTAGCGTACGCTACATCCAATCGATTACACCAACGTGCGAATTAAATTTGATTATTACATCACTAAATAAAACATTAAAAATCATTATCCCGTGAAATATTTAATTTATTTTGATTTATTATGATATGCTTACCATCTCATTTGCGAAATTGTGGGTCAAAGGTTGATTTTCTTTACTAAATGTCATCTCAACAATGACATAGGTGTGGGTGTAAGCAGAGAATTGCATTCAATTGAATAACTTAATCGCATTTTTTTTAAATTATGTTGTGTTTATTTTTCCATTATAAAATAACAACATACCTTTTATGAAAATATATAACCATGAGCATTTTCATGACTTTTTGATAAACAAAATTTCAATTAAATCTTGAGTATATTTTTGGAGTTAATTTTGAAGGCTCTTAATTTGGAAAGAGTTAAAGGCGTAATCCCTAATAAACTCATTTATAAAGTTTTTCCCATGAGGCATAAATATTAATGTGGAACAATTACATTTTTCCCCTTCTTATTAAGTAAAACCAATCTAGTTATTTAAATTTATGTGTACAAATCCATTCACGTGCAAGATTTATTATGGTAACACTCGAAACCAACAGTTAACTATTTTAATTTTCAGACCAACCCATCAAATCCAATGATGCGAACCATACGTGGTATAATAATTAATCTTCACAGAGAAGAGCACATCCCAACTACGATTAAATTAACGCCAAAAGGTTACAACCAAAACTAATTAATTCACCACGTTATTTGCATTTCTTGTTTTTAAGTAGTTATTAATAATATATAATTATAATATCTGAATTAAAATGTGGTTCATTTCGTTAAAAGTTTGGACAAGTAATTTTGATGAAATAATTTTTGAAATGAATAAAGAAACCAGCCTAAAGCCCCGAAGTGCAGAGTTTTTATTATGCTCATTATAATTTTTTCGCTTGAATAAATATGTAGACAGAATTTTATTTAAAACAATTGAGTCGTAAATTTAAAGAAGCATTTGATGCAAATGAGTTGTCAAAGGGATATTAATATTTGTATATTCGTACCGCGGACTATTTAAAAGAAGCTACTTAAGGCTGTCATTTAACAATATAATTTAGTGACCATAAATTTTACAAGAAATAAGCGAGGAAACTATTATAAAAATATTTTTGCCCAACAATACACAACGCGGTTGAATCTAGTAAATAATTTATTTATAGAGAATTGTGAAGTTTTGAAAACAAATGCAAATTAAATGTTTGTGTGGTCACCAAATTTACTACCATCATATCACGTTGAGATTTTATGATTATTGGATGTATAACGTATTTAAAATTTAATGTAACAATATAATTAGCATAAACAATAAAAATTTTATTTGCTTCTTGATATAATTAAATTACAATCACTTTATGCCTAGGCGGTGTTATTTTTGTTTAAAACTCTAGTGAATAATTGAAAATTTATGTAAATGCATCTTTAAGTATTTCAAAATTTTAAGCTGAAAGAATGTAATTCCAGACTTTTATGGCAAAATAAAGCGTTCTCCGAATTAATCATGATAAATTGCTAAACGCTTTTTTTTTCAAATTGTTAACTGTTTCGTTGCGTGGCCACTGGTGTGAATTACTTCGTGTTTATGTGTTTTGGGTTTTTTGTACACACTTTCTTTTGTCACTAGGTATTAACGGTATATAATTATATTTACAAATGGTTAAAGAATTTTCCTTGGTATTAGTAATATGAGCTTTAAGTGTATTCCGTAACGAGATTTTATATGGTCTAATAAAACTATTCGCATAATTTTGTTTTTTATTGTTTTGCTTTAGGCCTTAAAATATTAATTTTATGAGCAAAAACAATAATGAAAAATTATAAAGTATAATTTCATGCAATCGTGGCCTCTAAAAGGTTAGGTTAGGTTAGTGTTAGTTTGGTAACCAAACAACAACTCATGCTTTAATTAACTAATATTTATATGAATCTCAATATGTATAATTAGAATAAATATAAAGATTTTAACTGCATTCTTCTGGTACAATTTATATAAAATTCGACACAAGTTATCCTGTAAAACAGACGTTTTGTCTGAAGACGGATGTAAAACTCCGAAACTGTGGCAAATAAGAATATAATTTTTAATAAAATATAAGGAATCGATTGATTTCTTTGCCTAACAATTATATTTTTATTCGCATCTCCTCCAGAATGCATTTAAAATTTAATTTTAATTTTACTTTCCCTCTTCGAAAGCAACTGCCGGCCAAAAAAATTGCCTCTTAAACTAATTATTGACTAAATCAATTGTGACATAAAATATATTTTTTTAAAGGAATTTTCTTGGTATTTCTTTCAGAAACTAAATGCAAAGAAGTCCACACTGAAATAAATGTAGCAAAAATTAAATTTTTACCTGTTAGAATAAAAAATCAAAAAAATATACTCTTTTTATTATTCTAGGCTTCAAACGTTTTTTTTTTCATTTTTTAAATCAGTAAATGAAGAAAATAGTATCAGTCAACAAGCGAGAAATTATAGCCATTATTCACGAAGACCGAAATTGCGGCACGAGCCGGCAGACGAGTGTCGTAATAGGTCTGAGCGATTAATGGCTATTGTCTCGCGAGTAGAATACTATACTTTTTCCAAGACTTTTTATTTTACGGCGCTTTTATGAAAATAATAATTTTCCGTATTCTGACATTTCTCTACACGCAGTGCCACCTCCATATTGCAAGGTTAATTAAAATACTGTGTCGGAATTGAAACGCAGCTTTCTGATTGGTCCAAAATTGGTGTGGGAAAGCAAAACCGTGTCGGAAAGATAAAGATAGGAGCATGTATTCGGCGACCGTGATGAAAATTTTAGAGACGTCGTTAAAGTTAATCACGTCTTTAAGAAAATATTTTTTAATCATATGTTTAACTTTAACGACGTCTTTAAATTTTTCATCACAGTCGCCGAATACAGGCTAAGGTATGTTGATAATGTATAGCATTATTTTTCAGAAAACAAGTGTTAGCTTATGTTTAGTTAAATAAATATACAGAATATTCTTGAGAGATGAAACTTCAGGGTTGAAAAGTAGATAATATTTTACCTTTTTTTTTATTTTAAGAGCTTTTTGAATTTTAGGCCACCGATTTTTGCAAAAGATTAGTACAACTTCAGTTTTTCAATTAGTAAGAACAGTAATACAGAAATCCTTACCAAAATGTTGAAAAAAAATCGCAAGGAAAATAATAATTAGGAGTTTTTAGATAATTTCTCAAAAAATCCATATTTAAGGGGTGTTTTTTGTTTCCTGAAACCAAAATATTATCACCACAAATCATTAAAATTTTAACTTCTTAGTTATTTTCCTTCACTTACCTAAGCGCAAAAAATAAAGTGAAACAAATTTGTTGCATTTTAACTTGCAACTTATTGAAAAATCATCCAAAATTATTAAAAATGATTACCAAAAATAGATAATTTGAAAATGCTTTGATAAGTAAAGGAAAAAAAATAGGAACGCATTTTTTTTCTTTGATTTCTATCAAAGAAAAAAAATATTACTATTGTTTCCAATTAAAGAGGATAGTTTTAGTTTTATGGTGATAATTTTTTTTAACCATAGCAATAAGTGTGACCTACAATTCAAAACTATGGAACTCCAAAACTAATAAATATAGACCCCTACTTTATTATTTTTTGACGATGTCGACGATATTTTACAAGGTGTCCCGTTATTCGACCGACAACGTTTAACTGAAGATTCCTCACCTCAAAATAAGTCGATATGACCCAACTTATCTATTACCAGAAGTGAACCCCTGAGGAGTTATAAGCTTTTGAAGTTGAACTAAAAAAATACATTTTTCTTTATTGCGTCCAAACCAATGAAGATTTTATGACGAAATTTGGTGTACTTGAGTTTTTATAAGAAACGCGCACTTTGTAAAAATTAGACAAAATTTAACATCTGCAAAGGGTTTAAATGGAAGAGGACGGGTATAAACTACATTATAAGTTTTTAGTCTCTAAAGATATTAACATTAAAGTTACCAATTCCCATTTAATCATTCAATTGTAAGATTTTTTGTCTCTTATGTCTTCCAAATAAATTATGCCGTTCTTGCAGAAAATGAGAATAATTAAACTAGTGCAAAATAGCAAAGTTAGGTAACACAAAGTATTTTTTCCTATTGTTTCAATATTAAGTCGCCCTTTGAAACCAAAACCATAATAACAACATTGATGTCATAATAGATAATACAGTAACTTTCAATTTATAAAAATTACTTATAAAATGGATGCAATCTATTCATTTAATGAATATGCCGACATGCATCTAGTATTCGGTGAATGTCACAGTAATGGTAGAGCTGCTGCTAGAAGATGTGCTGAGAAGTATCCAAATCGTCAAACTCCTCATCATACAACATTTGCTAACGTAGATCGTCGTTTGCGTGAATATGGTAAACTGGAAACTGATCGTAGAAATGTAGTGCGCCCACGAACAATAAGAACAGTAAAGGCAGAAGAACAAATATTGGGATGTGTGGAGGAGAATCACAGAGTAAGTGTAAGAGAGATTTCTAGGCAATTACAAATTCAAAAAAAATGCCGTACACAGAAGACTTCAAGAACAGTTACTTCATCCATACCATTTTCGCAAAGTTCAAGAATTGCTGCCGATTGATTTGAACATAGATTGTTCTTTTGCCAATGGTTCAAACGCAAATACGACCAAAATCCAAATATGGCCAGAATAATTTTGTTTACTGACGAATCTTGCTTCTCAAGAAGCGGAATGATTAATTTGTATAATTTGCATAGCTGGTCGAATGAAAATCCCCATGAGAAAATTGTAGCCAATTATCAAAGGCTTCCATCAACCTGTGGGCAGGTATAATCGACAATCATATTATAGGGCCATTTGAATTACCACCAAGACTGAATGGTGTGTCGTATTTAGATTTTCTAAGAAATAATCTCACTGGACTACTTGAAGAAGTACCCCTTGCCATCAAAGCACAGATGTGGTTTATGCAAGACGGAGCCCCCCTCATTTTTCAATAAATGTGAGAAATTATTTAAATGAAAAATTTCCTCGCCTATGGATTGGTCGGGGTGCTGATGCTCCAGTCACTTGGCCACCGCCATCACCGGATCTAAATCCTCTAGATTTTTCTTCTTGGGGTTGTTTAAAAGATAAAGTTTACAGTACTCCAGTCGACAGCAGAGAAGATCTTTGGGTACGAATCGTCAACGCAACCAATGAGATACGTGAAATCCCAAACGTCTTTGAATCTATTCGATTTTCATTTTTGCGCCGTATTAATTCTTGTATTCGTTCAGAGGGCACTCACGTTGAACATGCACTTAATTTATTACAATATTTTTTTTAATAAAATTGTTAAATTAATTGTTCGTCATTTGTTTTATTTTAAATTAATACCGTTTAAACTGGTAAACTTTAACAATACATTAGATATTCTTCAAAAAATTAAAATTTAAGTTTATGCAACTTCACTTAGATAATTTGAAATTATTAATTCAATTAGTCTTTCACCGAATATCTTTTTTACATTTTTCGCAGGAACGGCATAATTTATTTGGAAGACATTAGAGACAAAAAATCTTACAATTGAATGATTAAATGGGAATTGGTAACTTTAATGTTAATATCTTAAGAGACTAAAAACTTGTAAGGAGGTTTATGCCCATCCTCTTCAATTTAAACCCTTTGCAGATGTTAAATTTTGTCTAATTTTTTACAAAGTGCGCGTTTCTTATAAAAACTCAAGTACACCAAATGTCGTCATAAAATCTTCATTGGTTCGGGCGCAATAAAGAAAAATGTATTTTTTTAGTTCAACTTCAAAAGCTTATAACTCCTCAGGGGTTCACTTTTGGTAATAGATAAGTTGGGTCATATCGACTTATTTTTAGGGGAGGAATCTTCAGTTAAACGTTGTCGGTCGAATAACGGGACACCTTGTATATTTTCGTACCCTGAAGTTTAATTATTCACTTATGGGCCACCGTGTATGTATATTTTGTAATATATAAAAATTATTGTTTTTTGTACAAAAATTGAAAGACGTATTTTGCTACTCCACACACCCCCCTTTTAAAATTTCTGGTTATGCCATAGGACTACTTGCACTGGCATGCACGGGTGCAATTTCAAGTATCAAATTAAATTTTTAACGGGCATTTTCTCGGTGTAGAAAATAAATCTGCTTCATCTTCTCGGGTTTTTACCTTTGTCTTCACTAGTTAATTTAGAGATTGCGCTGGAATTGTCTCAAAACTGAGCTGGAAATAATGGTGCAATTCTGAGCAAATCTGTAAGGCCTTTCGGGAGATATCTGTAAATGATCATGGAAACCGTCCATTACATCCCATATAACAAACCTTGCAGATTTTTCCTAGGACAGATTTGCTCAGAATTGCACCATAAACTGCCCGTGCAAAAGTGCACTGAGTGCAGTTATTCCGAAAACGCTATCATATTCTTGTTATTGGGTTTTCAAGCTAAGCGATCTTCCTCTTGCAGCAAAATGTAGAACTAATGGGATGACGTCAAAACCGGGATAGCCAATTAGGTTGTCGGTGGTCAACGAGCTACCACCGCTTTGCACTGACTTCATTTTTGGCGGGAAAAGTTAATTTAACTCTCCAATTGTACTGTAACTCCGTCAACAGCCTTCTAGATCGATAAACTTTTGAAGACTAAAACTGCACTCCAGAAAACCAGTAAGTCGACACCATAAAAAACTGGCAAAAAACTTGAACCAAATTGCTACGAATGTAAGTAATAAATTATTTATACCGGGTGTACACGGAATTTATTTATTTAAGAAAACAGATTCAATGAACTAAAAAAGGTTTCAAAAGAAACTAGATCAATATTTTTTTGTACATACATATTATTACATATTGGTAAGTTTAAACTATGTTTTTGCCAAAAATATTTGAATTTTAGTAAATTTGTTAATAAAATCCAATGACACTACTCTTAAATAATTCAAATACATAAAATAAATTTTATTTTATGAAATTTATTCAGCTTTTTTTGAAATAGTAATTTTTATAACTTTTAGAGGTGAAATTTGCTATCAGTTACATTATTTTCTGACAATTTAGAAGTTTTTAAATTGATGCAAAATTTGTTTGACACCCGAAAATCGCAAATTCGACCGGTCGACTCGCTCGCCCGAAATTAGTAGAATAGGTACCCAAAGATGCGTGTTTTGCAAATATCCTATTTTTTAACTAGCATGATAGTAGAATAGAAGGTGTTACCAATGGTGATACTCAACATGAACCAATAGTTTACTACAAAAAAGTTTTAAAAAGCATTGTTTGTCAGAAAATACTTTAAACTTTCTAATGTTTAATAATGTATACAAAGAAATAGGGTAATACACTTAAAATAAAAAAGTTTAAATAATTTCCGGTCAAACCGGAAGTGAAATTGAAATTTTTTAGTTCAAGGAATCCTAAGCTCATATAATATACTTAAATTTAATTTTTTTCATAAATATAGAAATGACAGGGGTAGCCCAAGTTTCGTATACATCCGGTATAGTAATATTGATATTTTGTGTCACTTTTGACTCTATTTCTGCTGTAAAGTTGCTCCCAGCTTCAAGTAGGACAAAGAATACGCGATCGTGATTACTTTTGTCCTACTTAGAGCTGGGAGAAACTGTACAATGGTTAATACCTTTCCTGCAAATATAGCAATCGATTGGAATTTTCTTCGAACTTAAAATAAAGTGATAAAATAAGATCTTCTAAATGACTTTTGCTTAGTGATCTTCCCCAGAAACTTAATGCTGAATTTAATATGGTTGTACCTGCTAATTTTCTGATTTTCCAGAACTAAATGCAAGAAATAATTTCAAAATAACAAAATGAGACAATAGTATTTTTTTAAACCCGTATACCTTAAATTTTTAAATAAGCCAATCTTGATCAAGTGAAAAACAAAAGAGTTCACTACATGAATTTCTGCTTTTGCTACATTGTTAAAACCGAGGATTATATTTTTTGAGGCGTCCGTTGTTTCTTTCAAAAATTTATATTAAAAAAACGGATCACGTATATTTTTCCATTTTTTTTTCTTCCCAAAACATAAATGGAGGATTGCTAATTTTCATCTACTTCCAAAAAATAAATAATAATCAAATTGTTATCATTTTAGGTCTTAAACTTAAATCTTGATTTTTTTAGCCTCACTTCATTCAACTAAAGAGAAAACAAGAAATTTGATAAAATCTTTGTTTTTATTTTTTTTTGTAAATTATGTTTATCGAAATTATTGATGCAATTCTGTGCAAATCTTAAACCCTTATAGGACATATCTGTAAGGTAACTTGGAGACCATTACAGCCCATATAACAAACTTTACAGATTTTTCTTGTAGGGACTTGTACTATACAGGGTGTCCCAAAACGTACCACCAATATTTCGAGGATTAATTCTAGAACTTATTTAGAGTTGAAAAGTCCATATAAAACATATATCCTAAATGTCGTGCGGCTTTGTGTATCGAACACAATAGTGATAATTTTGAACATTTTTTGTGATAATCAATAATGATGTAATCAATAAAAAAATATTTAAAAAAATTCGTTGAAATAAAATTTTAGCCAGATAAATTCTACAACATTCAATAACTCGTTAACGGTTACATTTAGGACATATGTTTATATGGACTTTTCAACTCTAAATAAGTTGTAGAATTCATCCGCGAAATATTGCTGGTACATTTTGGGACACCCTGTATATTACTCTTAATCTCTTTTGCTTAAAAACTAAGTAAAGGAAGTACCAAATTTCTACTTGCTTATTTCAACCAGAATGAAGTAGCAGGTAGAAAGACGTTTTTTGAAATGAATTAAGTGTTCCAGCTAAAAAGCAAAGGCAGAAAAATTATTTACTAATTTCAATCGAGAATATTTTTTTAAGTTTAAAATCGCTGATTGAGAATGAATTATTTTAGAATGGTTTTCATCTGAAGAGAACCCTGCTCAGAAATCAATGTTTAAGAATATTTAGATCAACTTAGTTTATGATTGATATACGTGATGATGTACTGGTCATCTAGAATTAAGGTTTCTCAATTAATCTGAATTCCTGTAATGTATCAATCGACATTATTTAGTTTTAATAATAATCGCAGGAAAGGTTCACTTCAGATGAAATCTACTCTAACACATTTTAAGCGGGTCGGGTATTAGTACCCTTTAACTGGACTGGTGTCCATCAGCGGGTCGGGTATTTGTACCCGTTCGGAAAGTACTTAAAAGCAAGGCAAGGTACTAGTACCATTTTATTAAAGACTAGTCTTTATATACAATACTAGTACCCAAATTTCGCCCGCTACAGTTTAGGCCGTTAGACCCGCTTAAACTGTGTTAATAATTTCAATACTGATTTTTTAAGTGCAAATTTATACATTTGGTTTATTTTTTTTTAATTATTACTCTATGTTTGTTGCATAACAAGATTATAACAACACTCATAATGAGTAACATGATCATAAAACTTACTTTCGAATATATTATTACCATGTCAGTAACTTCAAAGCAATAATGAGTTTTAAAAATAGTGCATGCATAAATAATAATAAAAGCATAAGTAAGAAGAAAGTAATAAAATATGTTACATCACTGCTTACAGCCAAAATTAAAATATTAATATTTAAATAAGTCTATGATTTTTTAGAAGGATTTTTGAAGATGGAGCCTTATAGTAAACTAGAGTAACTTTGACCCGTAGAAGTAATTTTTGGCCCAAATTTTGAAAAAAGATAGTTTGATCTACTGGTAGTTACCAACTTTCATTTAACACATATTTTAAGTATGTCTTTCAACTAGTATCAGAATACTAACTGATAACTAATAGTAGAATAATTTTTTTTTTTCCAAAATTTGGGCATAAGTTACCTTTAAGGGCCAAAGTTACCTCAGTCTATAGTTATTTTCTTTTGTTAACTATAAAATAGTTAAAATTGTTACTAATAGGGTATGATATCTATTTTGAGCTTTAGGGCATTTTAAAGTAATTCTATTATTAAAATTCATGTCTTGAGTTGAGACCTGAAAGAGTAATTGTATATTTCCGGGCCGTTGTCTTTAAAGACTACACTAAGACCACTATATTCATCTCGTTACCTCAATGGGGCAAACGTGTAGATGCGTTGTATCGACAAAACTAAAATAAACGAACAAAAACAAACGTCAGTCTTTGACGGTTCACGCGGAACGCACCACTCTTCATCATTCGAAACGAGAAGCTCAAGAAAATTGTCTTTCCGGTGCTTCTCTAGCTTTCCCACGACCGTCTTGCCTTTTGCCTCCGGAAGAAACCTTTTTAGGGACAAATGAATTCATTCCAAATATAAGGATTCATTTGGGAAAATAAAAAAATAATTTCGTTACTTAAATGTTCAGAAAAAGTTATAATTATGCAAATATTATAATTACTTTTATTATGGAATTATTTTAAATAAATTTAAGAAATTCCATTCTCTTTTGATATTATATAATACGCAATGACATTTTTTTGTTAAGATCTTTATCTTATTATAATTATAAAAAATAAGGCATTTACAATTATTTATCGGCACAAATAATAGACCTATGTGTTTGTAATTAATTCCTTTCATTTTCTTAAATTACAAAATAAATACATGAAGTAATTTTTATAATATTCTTGCGAATTTTTTTATTATGTATATCTATTATTATTCACCAACCTTGGACCATAGTTTACCTAAACATGACAAAAATTTTAAACAAAATTAAAGAAATCGTGTATTCTATTTTTGTAGTTTAAAAATGAAGATATAATTAATAGGTTATGAGTAAAAACTTTCTGAGAATTTATTAAAATTAATGGACATATCAATTAATTTGCATGTTTTGTTTACGCTTTAGTTATCAGTCTTTGAAACCTGCTTTGTTTAAATCAACCTGTATTATGTATTTTTAGCCTTATTTTATGTAAATTATTCATTCAAGTGCAGCCGCGAGGATACAAGTCCTGTATATAATTCGATGTTAAGGTGCTTCCTGTAAAGATAAGAATTCATCATACTATTACTATCAAGTCTATTAAAATATTATTATAAATATGGTAATGATAAACTATAATGTCTTATTCCACCTACCATGTCGCCTAAAAGGGATTTGAGAAGAAAAAACTGGAATAAAAAATTCCTGCAATTATTAATGACATCAAAAATTATTTTCACATTAAATTTCCTTTAAAACAATTTGTAGAGTATTAAGAAGTAAATTAGCTCAGATCGTGCAAATTCCTTAGATATTCTTTCTTCGCACAGGTTTTTTCGAATCTATTAAAACAACATTAGAAGTACAACTTTTTCTGGTACGAATGCTCAGACATAAATCAAATCAAGACTAATTATCAATCTGCAACGAGCGCAGAAATAATTACCCACTATCGATAGTGTTAAATGTAAATCAATCATTTGGAAAATATATTTGTGTCTACTAGGCTAATTATGGTTGATGGAAACCGTAACGAACTAGTCCCGTCAATCAAAATTTCAATTAACCTTTCTCGCAGATGAAAAATATTTAAAAACATTGCTTAAGATACTTCCTGGTTCCTGAGGAAACAAAACAATTCGCAACACTTGTATTGGGTGTTTCCTCGTGTTGTTCGGAGTTGTGACCTGTAATTTTATTTGAAGTGGAGTACTTGGGACGTGAGAAAGTCTCACCAATCTGTCTAGTCGACATGAATAGATAAAGATACGCGAGCATATGGACTGATAAAGCCGACATGCTTCTTGAATATTCAGGTTAATTAATCTGAATATGTACATTAGGCAAATTATCGTTTGCTCATGCGCCTGCGTGAGTCAGAATATTTATGCACACTTGTGTACGAAAATAAAAACCATTGTTAGCTTTCAAGACCAATTACTGATACATTACATAGAAATCAAGCTAATTAAATACCACCTTTTAGAATTTACTTTTTTTCAAATTCGGGATTTGATTTACTGTACTCATGTGTACGTTCTAATTACGCTCACTAAAATTATAAAATTTTCTAATAGACTAAAGCCAAACCTACTGTGAGTAAAGTTGGGTTTGGTTGGCACTAATTCTTCAACTGCAATTACTTGCAAGCTTAACATAACATGATGTCAAATATGCATGAACACATACGCAACATGTAATAATAACTGAGCCATTATGGTCTATAGATGAAATATTTGGGTTAAATATCCTTTTGATAATTACTAATGCAGTGAAACAATGGTTATTAATAATCATTAAAGTCAAAACAGATACAATTTATTTATATTGGGTCTTCATAAATAATCATAATTATAAGATCTTTGCTATCGATTTACAACCGCATTTGCAAATGCAAATATTTTATACAAGGGTGGGAACGTCTTTACTCTCGGGGTATTTTAGCAGGTACAAAAGAATTATTGGAAACGTTGCCCTTAAGAATTATTTCAGTAGTTTAGAATAATTTGAAATTCATTGATGTCTTACAAAATTAACAAAATTAAAAACTTCTATTTTTGTGGACGAGAGCAAAAACGTTGTTGTCACACACTGCAGTTTACTCAATTACCGAGATTCGAGGGTTACAAAATTTTTATTACCCGAAAGCAAACGTAATGTGCTCAAAATGTTCATTCTAAAGGCCTGTTTAGAGGGGCTAATATGTTACGAATTGAGGCCGATTTAGACGGGTACAATTTGTTCCAAAATCGACTCAAATGCTACTGCACATTGCGCAGTTGCATCTGAGTCGGTTTGGGAACAAATTGTACCCGTCTAAATCGGCCTCAATTCTTAAAAAAATTTTAATTAAAAATATGGGTTTTTGAATCAGCAAAAAACTCAGTGCTGAAGTTATTTGAGCTAAATTATATCTTAATTACTATAATTAGTAATAAATTCCATTCCTAGTTAATTTGTGTATTTAACCATTGTGTGAACAACTACAAATTATCAAGAAACAGCATGAAAGCGAGAAACTCATGATGTTAAAAAAATATTTCCTTTCATTCCAGAATGAAAATGCTGGTTTTATTAAGAAAATATCGCTCAATGTAACCAAGACCAATGATACATCATTTAATTCTGTACGTGTAAATTATTTTTGCTTTACGTCTTTGTGTTACTTTACAATCCATAAAAGGAGTCAGCAGGAGCGCTCTTAGAAATTCCACTTGTCATTATTTGTATTACTGAATAGAATTAAGCTATTTCATATTTTGATAAGGAATCTAATTGCAATTTTCTTAATACATTGGATAATCTAAATTTACCGATACAGTTTTAACCGTTAAAGCAAGTAGTTTATCAACAGTTTGCCAATAAATTTTTGATGAGAATTAGTTTGAACTCATAGTAGTTTTTAGTTGGAACTTTTAGTACAATTCATTGTGGACCGAGGAAGAATTTGTAAGGCAACCATGTAAATTCTCCTATTTATGGTCCTAATTATTTTTTATAAGTGTCCAACGTTCATATCCTATATCACTAGGGATTTTGGAAATTTTTGCCTTTACCTTTTGCCGCTCAAAATTTTAGTTTTTCTAGTTTGTTTAAAAAATATTTTGAAATGTGAAGTTCTTTTGGTTTCGAAGGTAAATTCTAAAATGATAAAATTCATCCGGTTTTGGAGGAATTTTCAATGTTCAAAAACTGTTTATATGTTCACCTAAAGAGCTTCTTTACATTGGGAGGCATCAAAATGAAAAAATAATTTGAATAATTCAATTGGAAATTTGTGTTTGACTGAAAAATGGCAATATATGATAAGGGGTACCGGAAAGTTTTTTCGTTTATTTGGCATTATTAAAATAAAAGGTGTTCCAGTGACCAAAATAAGTGCAATATCTGGTGAGTTAAGAGGATAGTCGGCGAATTTTAGCGCTGGATTTTGAAGTTCGCTTGATATTTGCGGTTTTGGTCATAATTTTTTTTCCAGTGAAGCTTTTTTAAAATTTCTTTTTTTGGTACACAGAAGAGTCTTGTGGCTACCAATTTCTTCTTTTTTTTATTTTTGTAAGTCAATCCAAATACTCATACGGAAGCAGTAAAACGGGCTCTTTACAAAAAACGTTCGCTAAGCGGCGTTTTAGATTTTTATAAAAAACTAATTGAAATAATATGTCATTTCCAACGCTAACAATAAGTTAAGGTATAAGCGAAGAGTGTATAGACTTGTTTTTTGTTTTAAAAATATTTTTAAATTTTTCACAGCGCTCCAAAAATTAAGTAAAATTTTAAGAAATATTTGGAGCGCTGTGAAAAGTTTAAAAATATTTTTATAACAAAAAACAAGTCTTACACATTCGCCGACTATCCTCTTAAGGATTGTGTGATAGAATTTCCCACTAAGTTCAATGATTCCAATTATTCACAGTAAACATCAGAGTAAGCATTTTGCTCCGGATTAGCACTACACAATAAATAATTCCTAAATAATCCCAACAAACACTAAGCTATTGCTAAGTATTCTTTTCGTTTGGTCAAACCGGACTTGGTTTAGTTTTCTGATTTGGTGACAACCATTATTTAATTCATTTTATGTTATTTTTCGTCACCACTAATAGGTAATTCTTTTTAAAAAAGGGTCAGCCGAAATTTTATTTCTAGTGATATGCACACGTTTTTACAAACCACTTTATTGCTTTCTGTGAGTTCATGTAGTTTCCAAAAATCTTCTCACCAAAACTTTTGCCCTTGTTTTTCATGTGCTTTTTTACTACTGAAAAGAGGTGGGATTTTGTTTCTGCGGCGGATTCTAAAGCTTGCCAAAAGTCATCATTTTGGCGAAGAGAACAATGTAGAATAATGACGATTTGGCGGAAAACGAGGACGTTTTGTCGAATTTTAGAATCCGGCAGAAACAAAATCCCGCCTCTGGAGTCTATCAGATAATTCTTGAATAGTCAATTCTGGATTGGGCTCGACTTTTGCTGGCAAAACTATACCATCCAAAATTTGGGGAATTCCAGATCAAGTTTCATCATCCAGGCCAAAGTTTTCTGATTTTAAATTTTTAAACCACCGCAGCAACATTTCTTTATGGTATTCAAATAACATTAAATGGCGTAAAAAATATTTTGATAGAACAAAAACAATATTTAAGTACTCAAAGTTAGGGAGTTTAACTAAAACGCAAACGATCTCAAATCTATTCAGCGAACAAAACTAAACGGTACCCCTTATAGTTTTCGAGAAATTAAGTATTTTCTAAAAATTTTAAAATTTCTTGGAGCAATTATGATCATGTCATAAGTCGAATTTTCGACATTGTTGGTAGCAAGAAATAAATTTGAATTTGGTGTTTCAAATATTTTACTTGAAACTACTATTGGAAAAATACCTTGATTACCTTAAATGATTTGATCAGAATCTCCATATAGGGTAATTAAGTTAATTGTTTAATAAAATTTACAAAAATTGTTCGAAATTTCGGCCATTTTGTTCAATACACAAGACATGACAATAAATCGCAAACATTTATTTACAAAAAAAAAGAAAATAAAGCTATTTGTGACTTAATGGTTAATTTGCGGATATGGGTTTATTAACAAAAGTTGCTTGCTTTGGTGTCCTGAACAACCCCTTTCATTATTATGCATTACTTACGGAACACCCTGTATAACACTACTTCAAAAACTTTTGAGAAATAATTAGAAATAACAAATATTCCTTTTAAATACTGTAAGTAAATATGATACTATAAGCTACAGTTTATATTTTAATTTTAATGTTTGTAAAAAACAATAATTATTACAATTTTTTAATGAAATGTTTGAATAAGCTACCAACTTTGGACATTCAGTTAATTTTTGTTTGAACAAAATCTAAAAGCGCATCCTGATGATAATAATTATGTTTTTTGAAGAAACTGCAATTGTTATTTTTGGCGATTTAATAAGGGTCTTCTTAATCGGTGGCAATTACGCGAAAATAGTGTAACAGCCGGTTTCGTTCCCAAATTAAAAATCTATTAGTCCGCCGGTCGCCGGATTTCGTAATGTCGGCGCAGGAGCTTTTATCTCGGGTTCCGGTCTTCATCTTTTAGGTGATCCGTTTGCAGAAATAGCTGTGCTCAAAAATAATATTCGTGTGCTGGTTTGATGGGCCCCGAGTCGAAGAGGTGCATTTTTTGAAGGCTGCGGCCTGCAGGGGCCATCGAACTCCCAGACCTAAATATATTTATTTTTGTAACGTAGTAAATCTATGCGACACTAAAATCCCAATTGTAATTTGACCACACTATAATTGGAGAAAAATTAAAACCACCGAAAAATCCCATTAATCTGATGTAACATAATCCATCTCCAATGAAAAGCTAAATTGAATTTAGTATTTAAAAAATTTATTTCAGAATTCATTTAGTTTGTACAGAAAAGTCTCAAAAATATTTGCAATCATAAAACCTTTTTCGTGCTCGAAGACAAAGAAAAAGGAAAGGGACATTACGACAAGATTTCCGGTGCCTGACTGGTGAATTGGGGCCTTTCAATACACGAACACTTTTTCCAAAAATAATTAATTGAACTCGGACTCGGATAATATGATTTTTTATGCTATAGCTTTATGGCCTGAATATAAATTTTTTTTCTCTCCTTTAATTATTTGTCGTCTGAGTACCTTTACATCCAGACTCTTATAGATTCAAATCTCTCCACTAAAAAATTCGGTATTTAAAAATAGAAGCAAAAATACTGTATAAATAATTACTTAAATTTTATCTTGTACATTTTTTATTGTTATATGAAATAAGGGTTCTATTTCTAGATTTGTAAGTATTTTGTTATCCAATTATGTGACCTTGGCAATCGAAGAAACTACAAAAGGTTTCAAGTAATACTATTAATTTATGATTGAGGTACGTCAGCAAACGTTACGTAGTTATTACCTAACAGCAAGAAGCCTTAAAAAAGAGGAATACGAAAATAACAATCTGCTAACTCCTTCACGTGCACCATCGCGATTTATTAGCGGACGATATGCGGCCAAGCAAATTAGATTTGCCATCGTAATAGAATTACATTAGCTTTCTGCATAAATAAGCTCTTATGAATTTTATTAGGCAAAACCTTTCACCAGGCAATACCATTAACAAAATGACATGGATTATTAATTTTAAATTTCACGATTTATTACATAGCTATTTTAATTTGTTTAAAGGTAATGCCGGGGTCAAAATATGTATTAAGTAAAACGAAGGTCAAATTGAAATGGTATTTCTACAAGAAGCTAGAAGGTTTTGGGCTGGGTGCTGAAATATTATAAATTATGAGGTACTTATTGAAGTTTAATATTTTAATTGGTTTTGGCACTTCCTTGATTCAATAAACAGATTGTATTAGTATTATACAACAAAAAATTCCGGAACAAGGTACCAAATCTAAAAATTTTGGGAACCACCACTAAACTTAGGAATTACAATATCAGGCCAAAAATCAATACCGGTATTTCGATATTTCAATTTTTGAAATCTACCCTTTTTGCTGGTAAAGATGTTTCGCGATTTGAAAATCCTTACCTCTGGTGGAACTTTTTAACCCGGGAAGTGAGATAACGTCAAAAAGAAAAATTGCCTTTAAATTATACAAAAGCAACATTATTATTTATTACTTATTACCTTGCACAATTTATTTTATTAAAATATGTTCTTAAATACCTACGGCCGAGCACGCACCAAAGTGGTATACAGGTGACGTGGCAATAAAGTGGCAAGTTGCACCTCCCAAAGACTTTATAATACAATAGCACGAACTAAAGTCACCATGCAGTGGGGTGCGAATAGAAAAATGCCACCCCACTGCCTCACCTACCCAACGAGAGTCAAAGTTCCAAAAATGCCACTCGCCACACCACCCCAGTGCGCGGCCGGCTTAAAGTATCTATTGTTTCTTAATTTAGACAAACAAAATTTTTGTACAGATTTCTGAGAAAGCTGAAAATGCTCTTTTGGGCTCTGCTAGTTGAAGGAATTATTCTTAGATACTATTGTACAAGTTTTAAGTTTTTCCTCTTATTCCTGATTGTTTATCGTACCAGAGGAGTTGGTCATTCTAAGATTGCATACCAGAAACTGAGGAAACTTTAGCCCTTAAAGGTAACTTTAACCCAAATATTGGAAAAAGATAGTTTGATTTACTGTTAGTTATCAGTTAGTATTCTGATAGTACCTACTAATTAAAAGGTACAATTAAAATAAAATACTTCAAATATGTGTTACATAAAAGTTGGTAAATCAAACTATCTTTTTCCAAAATTTGGTCCAAAGTTACCTCATTGGGACACAATTACAGTGAAACTTCCCTAAGTCGAATCACCATTATTCACGGAAAAATTCGAGTTATAGAAATTATTTCGCAAAATTAAAATAGTATATTGTTTTATTAGGAGCGAAAGTGACACTTTTTGTAGCGAGTACCAAGTACGTTACGTTTGGAGGATAAGTCAGCGAAGCGGTGAGTCCAGCAAATGCGTACGAGCCACAAAAACACACTTTTGCTCCGAATTAAACATGCAATTTTTTCTTCAAACGTCAATTAGTGAAAGTAAAATTAATTAATATTTTTTATTTTGTCCACGATCACGGCACACTACATTCTCTAAAATGTCTATGTTTTATGGATTTGACAAATAATTTTCAATGACAGCCGCGGTCGACAGCAAAACTATTTTACTGCCTCCGTGGGCGGTAGCAAAAGTAGTTTGATGGCTTAGACATTGAAGTCTATGCTTAGCCTCTCTTGTTATTATATAATATGACATTTTACTGACGTTTGAAGAAAAACGAATATTTTTACAAATACATTACGAACAAAATTCGAGTTATAGAAAAATTCAAGTTCGAGTTATGGAAGATCGACTGTATAATATGCAATGGTATACAATACTTGTACAATACCAAGGGATACTCATGCAATAATATGCAATACCACGTAAAACTCATGCAAGAGCATGTACTTGCCATACTCATGTAATGCCATGTCATACATGAACCACAAAAAAATACTCGATTCGCTTTATTCTCAAGAATTATATTATAACTGAACTCTAAAATACAAAATATATTGTGTACAAAGTTTGAGAATTAATTTAACGTATTTTTTGAACTTTGGCAAAAATCTTGGAAATAGATAGTTTGATCTACTGTTAGTTACCAACTTTCATTTAACATATATTTTAAGTGTTTAAGTGTGTCTTTCAGTTAGTATACCAACTGGTAACTAACAGTAGATAAAACCTCGGATATAACTATATTTTTCGAAGATTTGGACCAAAGTTACCCCAGTAGACGGTATCGAAATGGGCGATTCCAAACTCCGCCAATAATCAGGTAAAGGGATTAACGATGCAGTAAAATCCGCTAGACATAAAATTTTGACCGCAAAGGGGTGAGGAAAAGTCCGCCACACTACTACCTGAAAGGATGAAAATAATGATGCATATTTGAGAAAATAAATTCGGTTAGGTTATTGTTTTTTAACTACACTCTGTGGTGGTCGGGTTAGGATAGGTTTGGGTAGAGTTTGTTATGTTTTGATGCGATTTTTTTTTAAATATACATTGTAATTTGGTGAGGTTATAGTTTACTAAAGTTTTGTAGCCAGTGAATTTTCGGCACTCTAACCTCTATCTGGCCTTACCTGGAACGGGCCTGGCGGAGTTTGCCTACAGGATTAAAATTGCGGGTCTTTGACGTCCCGTTGTTTGGGATTACGTGGCGCAGTTTGATACTGCCCATCGAAATATCGGTATTTCTTTTTCAATACTGGATAAAAATTTCGGTATTCACAATACCAGGATTCCGGTATTATAATCCCTAACTGTACTAGAATAAAATTATGTATGATATCATGTATTTAAAACTTCCTTTGAGGAAAAAGGCAAACATTTATTTTTTTTTCAAGATATTATTGATTCATTGCAAGGAAACGTGTCATGTAGATAAATAAAATATGTGCATTTTAAGTTTTTTGTCGTTTTATTAAATATACGAATGTGCAAAATTATTTTGATGCTATTGGAGAGCTTTCAGGAAAATCCTGCACATTTTTTATAAAAAAACAATTCCCTACTTACTATCTTCTAGTCCATCAAAATTAACAACTAATTCATTAAATTCATCCATTTTTCCTAAAACCAATTTAATTTTAAAATATTTTTTTTTGACTAAACGAAATTAAAAGAATTTCTGAACACGCGATTAAAAATTAATTTTCTCAGAAGAGAATTGATTTCGTCTGCGGTTTGATCTATCACCTAAATACCCTTAATTCCAGGAATTCTCGTTCCGTCAATTTCTCCCCAATTTTTTTTCATTAAATCACGCGCTCGTGCAAAATTCTTTGAAGTAAAACGAAAATATTTGCTTAAAGTCTGGCGCTAAAAAATTGGTCTCAGGATCGCGTGTCAATATTTACATCCCGTTTCCCTTTATTTGAAAGCTTTGTGATTTTAAGTACTTTGGCGTCTTTTAGGTTAAAAGCTGCAAGAACACATGTTGTTGTTTTATTATGGTTGTATTAAATAAAACCGCAAGTAAAGGCAGGTATTCTCGTCTACGTCTGCATAGCAGCCCTAAATAATTACTAACCTGTTTTTTCCTGTCAGCTGGTCGGCCCCTTAAGGGTTCCTGACCTAGTAAACCTTTAAGAAAAACATGTCATAACCTAGGAATGTTTTCTTAAAATTTTTATCAACAATTAACTCAATTATGTATTATAAAACTTCTAGAAATTCTTGGACGTAATTTTCAACAAAATTTATCGTGTAGTGCATTAAAATTGAAGAAATAATTAATGATAAATTGGCTGACCTGCGTTGCAAAGCTTTACCGTTACACGAAAAGCCATTATTGTAAATTATCAACAAGAAAAAATTAGGATCCTTTTGTTATTAATGAACTCTTAAACTTTTTTACTTAACGTTTCATGGGTTGTAATTTTAATCCTTTAAATCCTTTAGAGTTTAAATAAATAGATTAACAAAAATCACTAATCATCTTAGTGTTCCACACCTGAAGGTAATTTGGATGTGCATAATTTTGAGTACATAAAACCACTTTGCTATTAAACATGAATGTTTTGATCTCGGGGATTTGTGAGTTACGTTCGTGTTATTTCGAAACATCATTGTAATAAAAGGCGGATTATGATGACAAATTTAGAACCCGGCGTGTGGAAATCAAAGGAAAAACGAATGCGGAATAAGAAAATAGTATACTCATGTGCGTCATGCCATGAGTAATTGTGGACAGTTTCCCAAAATATAGCCCCACTTGAGACTCACCTACATTACGCCGTTAATGAGATAACATTAGCTGCAATAAACGTCAACTTTGCAATTCATAATTGCTTAACAGTTCTTAAATATAAAGGCCATTTATTTTTAAACGTTAAGCTAATGTACTAGTATTTTAAATGTAATGTTTCCTTTACATCATTTTTGGTGAATCTTTTTCTTTTGACTGGATACTTAAGAGTATCTTCCTAGACACCTGCGATAAATTTTCCGATGGAGATAATAAAAAGGAATAGAAAATCCATCCCACTTTTCTGGAGCTTCTTTGCAAATTATCACCAAATAACTGATAATTAATGCGTTTCCCTAGAGGGCGCGCGAGTTTGGGAGGAAAAAATTGTAAAAAGTTATGAAATCGAGCATTAGTTCTGCAGTCATAACTCAAGTTTCCATCGTTAGATTTTCAATTTTTTTTCAGATTTATAATCTAAATTTATTAGGCTACATCCTGCCAGAGAGTTACCTTCTGCAACCTAGCACAAAATTAATTAGAGGGGTCTAAAGTTAAGGTACTTTTAGATCATTATATTATTTTTTGTTTATTCTCCAATTTTTTTTCCTTCTGGCAAAAATTAAAGAAATGATTTCTAAATCATTTACAACAAAATTATATAAAAATGTTGTTTGTACTAGCTTTTATGACTGCAGAACTAAACCACTATATTTTCCGTTTAGGAAATTGGTCTTAACGGAAATAATATTTCCACACTACGTCAAAAATTTTCCGAATGAATTAAGGAAAATAAAAATTATTATTGAATAGTTTTATTCTACATTCGTTTCAGTATTCCACTCATAGGAGGCACTAAAATAAACAGTTCCTAAACGCTAAAACATTGTATGAATAGAAACCAAAAACTCATTATAACTAAAATTGGTAACCCGTTATTAGTTTATCTGTGAAATAAGGAATTTTCCAGTGGCAAACTAAAAAGAGTAAAATTACGTTTGTTTATGGGAATGTTCAAATTGTTAAGATCCAGCAAAGAAACTAATTACGTACGTTATTGTAATAGTGTAACGGAATCTCAAAAACTGGCAAATTGTAAACGCTTATAAATTACACGTTACGTGATTAAAAGTAATTTGCAGGATATGTTTTGATAAAATCTCTCCAAAGAATTTAACTTAATTTAAATATGAGGTAGTTTAAATTTATTTCGTGTACAGTTTTTACTGATATTTAGAAAATTTTCTCTTCACGAAAGCTTTACCTATAGATTTTGTTAAAAGTAATTAATTATAAGATGTTTATTCATGCTAGGCGGCAGTTTTGACTAAAACAACAGGTGGCAACTAATGTGCAAGCATTGCTAGGATTTCAATAAAGGTACTGTGGCACAGGTGTGTTTTAAATGATTATGGTTTTACCCTTGAAGAGTTCAAGCACCTCCGATTCAATTTTGCACAGACATATCTTTCTTTTCGTAATGGATTAATTAAGTATCCACTACAAATGTTGTTTAAAACTTACCTACATTTTCTAATTTTATCTTTGGTCACTAGTCTACTCAATAATTATTCAAATGAAATTGGTTTTATATTTTAGTTAACCGGAATTTAGTGCTTTTGTTGGACCAATGGAGGAGGGTGCTAAGTAAAAATAAATGTAAAGTATTAAAAGTTTATGTCTTAACTTTTGCTACGGTGTAAATAAGAAATCAGCGTGGAAACTTTTGCGCATAGGGTAATAAGTTTTTTTTATCGTAATTAAAGATTTTGAAGCGTGAATAATTGTGATCTATTTTTATAGCAAAACACCTAGACGTAAAAAAAGAATGTAATTAAAGTTGCAGGAAATTTTGTCCCTTATCCTCGACAAGCATGCAACTCTGGAAAAAATGATAATAACAAGACCGTTCACCTCGGCAAAATAATACGAGCAAAAAGCACAAGGCCGGCGGTTTTTTCTCTCCGTCTCGTCCACACAATTCGCGTATTTTTCTTTATTGTCGTAGGTACTTTGATTAATCAAGGAATCGAAACTGAAAACTGGAGTCGAGATGTTTGGCATTGCGTAAGGTGCGCAAGATTAATGCAAAGGGATCCTTCGCTATGTGTACATCATTAAAGTAATTTTTCTTCTACATACAAACAGATAAAGGTGGATAATAGTGGATGAGACAGGTGCACTGTCCCACCGATAGCTCCCAGCACCTGTCTATTCTAAAATCTCAACATGAACTGCCTGCCATGCTCCCAGATTAATACAACGCCATATATTAAGGGGCCGTTTCAAAGGGCACCTAATTAAATGGTCCATGTACGTTAATGGCGCGGGTGAACGCTGCCTTTTTTTACGGTTTAATGAGAATGTTAAGTAACTAGATTAAAGTGATTAGCGGCCACGTTACTAACTTAAATTACTTTCTATTTTCCACATATAACAAGATACTAACTAATTTTAGACATATTTCACTAATATTCTAGATGGGATTTTCCAATATAATAAGTCTTCATCTAATTAAAGGTCTAGTTAGGTTGTATGAATACACCTTGATTATACAGATTAATTTCCTACCTTCATCCGCTTCTTCACCTTCTTCATAACTTACACGCCATTAAGAATAAACAAAATTAACTCAATATTAATTAAAACTATAATTATTCTTACCCATTATCACCTCGCCAATTTTCTGACTTTGTTAGGAGATTTCATTATAAATTTTAGGACATACTGACTTTGCTCTCGTTTTACTACTGCAATATTGAAATACTTTTATGTCATCGTGGGAACGTCTTTGCTCTCGGGGTTTGTAGCAGGTACAAAAGAATTTTTAGAAACGTTTGCCCTTAAGCATTATTTCAGTATTTTAGTATTAATTTGATCTTAATTGATATCTTTGTAAATTTAAAACAAAATTGTTAATAACTTATTATTATAAAAACGTAGCAGGTCTCAATATATACAAAGTTCCGAGGATGCCATATATTATGACCCTTCAAATTATGGTCCTATATAAATTCATTAGGAATACATTTCGTATTCCTGGTTCTTCATATTTTGCTAGTGTTTAACCAACAACCTTCGTTTTTAAATAATTGTGATACAACTCTCTCCTTCGATAATATATAATATGTATATAAGTTTTTTGGTTGATGAGGTTACTGTACAGAAACATCTGAAAAGGCTAAAAGGAAAACTTAAGGCTACTACTCTTCTTCGATCAATGCCTCTAACGCATGTCTTTAATTATTTTAAGAAGCCTAAAATTTCCTATAAAGTGGAACCAAGCTCTACTCTATACGGCTTACAAGAACGGAAAAAATATTGAAGAAATAACTACCGCCGTATTGTAATACTGAATAACTTTTCTAAAATATTCGTAAGCATAATTAAAGATTACATGTACTTTAAAGTTCAAAGAATAATACCTACAGAGCAACATGGGTTTATAGAACAAAGATCAACATGTAGCAATCTGTTTAATCTGACACAATTGATATCTTTAGCGTTAGATAATCGTAAAGAAATGGATGTCTTATATGGACCTATAAAAGACATTTGAGAAAACCTTCACCCAAATCTTATCGAAAAACTGCAACAAGGTGACATCAGTTTTAACATAATATCGGTAATAACATCATATCTATGTAATCGCCAGCAAATTGTTGAGTACCAAGGTTTCTTCTCATACAGGGTGGGCCAACGAAAACGAAACAGAGTTTTGAAATAGTTAATAAAAAAATTTGAAAAAATGCTCGGACAGGTCAACTTTAGTTTCGAGAGGGACATATTTTGCTATAGAGCTGATTCAAAAATCCATTCATCACTGCGCCCTATGGACACAATCCCTTAAATTTTAATAGGGATGGTGGGGTAAGTAATACCTCGTTGGAAAGATCTTTTTACTCAGAGTAAACATACAAAAAAAAAAAGTTAAATCGATCGATTCGTTTTAAAGATATTCAAAATTTAGCAAGTAGAGATTTCATGCCTTTTAAAATTGTGCCATGAACACCACAACTTCAATTTTAAGTGTTTTGATAAGGTAAATAATACCGTTTCGAGAGGGACATACTTTGCAATAGAGTTGATTCAAAAATCCATTCATCCCTCGCCCTTTGGACACAACCCCTAAAATTTTAATAGGGATGGTAGGGTAAGTAATACCTCGTTGGAAAGATCTTTTTACCCAGAGTAACATACAAAAAAAAAGTTAAATCGATCGATTCGTTTTAAAGATATTCAAAATTTAGCAAGTGGAGTTTTCATACCTTTTAAAATGTGCTATGAACACCACGCCTTCAATTTTAAGTCTTTTGATAGGGTAAGTAATACCTCCTTGGAAAGTTCTTTTTACCACAAGTAACATACAAAAAACAAAAGTGAAATCGATTGGTTTGTTTTAAAGAATTCAAAATAAAACAGTATTGCACATTATTTTTTATTTAACCAAACTAAACTTAACTAATTTTTTTGAAGAAAACTTAACATTTTGAAGAATCCCATCGATCCCGACACTTTCAAAGATGTTTTTATTATTTTATTAAATGTTCGAATTGAGTTCCACCAACCTCCATGCAAACGTACAAATTTTGCTCAAACGAAATCTTACATTTTGTAACATTTCAGCAGTAATTTCTCGGCATTCATTAATAATTCTCTGTCGTAACTCTGCTAGAGATCCTGGTTCCGTTGCGTAAATTTTACTTTTTGAATGCCCCCAAAGGAAAAAATCGAGGGGAGTAAGATCGGGAGATCGCGGTGGCCACTCCAAAGGTCCTCTACGCCCAATCCATTGCCCAGGAAACGTCGTATCCAAGAATTCCCTAACAGGCCGTGTGTAATGAGGAGGGGCTCCGTCTTGTTGGAAAATCAGATTGTCTTCTCAATAACGATCGTCATTTTCGATAATATCGTCAAGAAATGGATGAACAAAGTTTTGAAGTAGATCCAAGTACATATCCCCTGTTAGATTGCCATCTAGAAAATAAGGACCAATAAGACGGTCTCCAAAAATTCCAACCCACACATTCAATTTTTGAGGAGTTTGAGTGTGAACTTCATGAAATACCCTAGGATTCACATCTGACCAATATCGACAATTATGACGATTAACGGTTGAGTTTAAGAAAAAAGTGCACTCATCAGAAAAACAGATATTATAAAGATAATTTTCATCAGCAATTATCCGTTCCGTCATCACCTCACAAAATTGCAGTCGCCTATCAAAATCATCTTCATTTAACTCATGAATTAAATGAATTTTATAGGGATGATATTTGTGACCTTTCAATATTCGGCGAATGGTTGTTCTGCTGATGTTAGTCACAGTCTCCAGTTTTCTTGTGCTTAAAGTTGGATCTGCAGCAACTTGTTCCAAAACACCTATTTCAACGACCTCATTTCTTATTGGACGAACATTACCAGGATCGCGTTTCTTATTACCAACAGAACCAGTATTTTTAAATTTTGCAACCAACTCCAGAACGTATTTTCGGTTACAATGTTTGTTTGGATGTTGTTCATTAAATAAATTAGCTGCACGATGAGCATTCTCATCGTTTTTAAAATAAAAAGTGATTAATTCAACCCTTTCTGGAATTGTATAAACCATTGCTAGCAGAAGCTTTTACAGTAGTCATAAACAGTTTTAACACGATGAAAATCACCACTAATACAAAATACAACTGATAAAAAGAATCTCAATGTGGTTATAAATCGTTTTATGTTTTGCATTGTTTTGTTTCAGATGTTACAAAATTTTAAACAATTCCTCGAATAAATTTAATTTTTTTTTTGTATGTTACTCTGAGTAAAAAGATCTTTCTAACAAGATATTACTTACCCCACCATCCCTATTAAAATTTTAGGGGTTGTGTCCATAGGGCACAGGGGTGAATGGATTTTTGAATCACTTCTATTGCAAAATATGTCCCCCTCGAAACCAAAGTTGACCTGTCCGAGCGTTTTTTCAAATTTTTTTATTAACTATTTTAAAACTCGTCTGTTTCGTTTTCGTTGGCCCACCCTGTATAAGTTCACTTTTTACTCTGGTGTGCCACAAGGATCGAAACTTGGATCTGTTATTTCTGCTTTACTTCAGCGAAGCATTATTTTCTCACATATACTAGGATGGTGTAAAAATCTTACGTGCCATTCATGAAGACTGCACTATTGTCCAAAATAACATTAAAAATCTTCTCCAATTGTTGTCAAGTTAGTGGTTTAACATTGAATGTTACATAGTGCTACAAAACGTCTTTATCTACGAAGAATGCATCTATAACTTATGGCAACTCTGAAGTCAAGGTGCTGTCTCTAAATTTCGCGCTGAATATTATCATATTTATTATTAGAAACTATGGGTCTTTTAGATTCATTGATCTTATTATACAATAATGCATATACATATAATTAGTCGTTTGGAGTACTGCGCAGATAAGTGGTCACTTATGTACGCGAAATATTTAAATATACTTAAAATTGCACAAAAGCGTTTCTTAAAATACCTTTATAAAGTAAAATATAACGTGTATTCTATTTGCTATCTTGATCTTTTTAACGAGTAAAATTGGGCGATTTTTTCGAGGTCCGGAATCTTTTTGAAAAAAAACCGGTCAAGTTAATCTATCTTCACATTTTACTAATCTTTGCAAACATTTCTTAATTGAATATAGTACCGTATGTCCCAAAAAATAGTACTCAGAAGAAAATCGTAGAAAGTAGACAAGATTTCATCGGCAAAAAACTCTAAAGTCAAAAACTAAATAAGAATTAATTTCCTTGATGTTTTTACTGATATCTTTGAAATAAGCCTCATAAAGGTAACACTTTTTATAAGTTCGTAAAACTTTATAGTAAACTCTATCCAGAGCCGCGTCAAAACCTCGCCAACAAGTTCTAGGCAATTATGTTTTCAAGTGCCCTTTAAAAATAAGCTATCAATTTTATTTTCTATTAACAGAACTTTTTTGAAATTTCACCTTTAATAAATATTATACTTAAAGAATATTTATTTTAAATTATGTTAGAATTTTAAAATTTTTCTTTAAAACAAAACTACAAATTCAATGTTTTCTCAAAATTTTAAAAAGAAAGGTTTTTCTAGATTCTTAGGTACCCCAAAAACCACAAGAGGTATCTAAATTGGTCCATGAGAATAATTCAGTACTGAATGCTGAATCTGAATATAATACATAATTTTTAAATTTTTATTTTAAGAAGGAAAAAATTTTAATAATTTAGGCAAAAAAATATTCTTGAGCTTGGGCCCAAATTTGGTATAGTTTTGGTGACTCATTCACCATTTCATCGAAATACATGACTATTCGATTATTGTAAACATTTTAGCAAATTTTGCAGACGTATTTATTATCAAAGAAAACGAGCTGCCATTATTTTTTAAAATCGAGTATAGGTATCGGGTACACGGCCCGGCTCCGAAACACTTGGCCATTTATAGGCAGATTCTGGTTAAAATTAAAGCCTTTAATTAGACACAAATAATGTAACCATGAAAATTGTCCATTACAACCCATATAACAAATTTAAATTTAATGGCCTTTATACTTAAATGATTTGGCTAGAATCTGGGTATTAAGCGCGTGAATAAACTATTTCGTATTTTAGTCATAAATTTTGAGTCTTGAGTTCTAAAATTTTTAATAACTTTTTTATTATTGGAGGAAGTGGTGCAAAAATGGAAGCGTGGTGTTAATGTGGAAACGTTGCCTGTAGAGCTTGTCAATTGTTGCAATGTGGTGGCAATCTTATGTCCAATTTCGCCTCATAAGGGAGCTACAGCTCTTTAAAGGTGTTAAAAAGTAGGTTTTTTTCTGTTTATTTCAAAAAAAAATAAAAGTACAAATTAATAATTTGATATTTGGTATGAATCATAATACCGTTAGGATACGTTTTCGTGACTTTTTTCAATTTCTTAAACAGTTTTGGGTAATACAATACAATAAAATAAAATAATCCATGGCTAACATGATTTTTTTAAATTTAAATTGTGTTGACCATCAATAAAATAATAAAATGCATTTTCTTCGAAAACGGCGCATTCTACCGACTTTAAATAAGAGTATTTTTTTTGTTAAGAATTAAATGGGGAACATTAATTTGGAGAAAAATTGTTGTAAAAGTTAACTACGAAAAAGTTATGACAATTTTTAACCTCAACTCTCCCCGAATATACCCTTTCAAAGCAAGCAAAAAATTTGAAAAAATTCACAAAAATGTATCCTAGGTGTATTATGATTCACACCAAATTTCAAATCTCTACCCCAATTTGTTTTGAAATAAACGAGCAAAAACCTACTTTTTAACAACACCTTTAAAGAGCTGTAGCTCCCTTATGAGGCAAAATTGGACATAAGTTTATATGAACTTTTCTTATTCTTTTGACATCTACTACCCATTCAAGAAGTGGGTCCCTCATATTATGGGACACCATGTATTTATGTTTCCACATTACCCGCACATTTTGAGAATTTGATTGTGTGTCTGATTTAAAAAAAATGTATATTATTGAAATTAATTTATTTATTTATTTATTGTTAATAATTACTTGATGGAGGTTTATATAGATTTTTGATAGATTTCATGGTAATTATATAGATTTTCGAACATGGAGTCTTTGCTATTGTTTTACCACCGCATCCAGGTGCATTTCCAGAAATGCTAATATTTTATGCACCGATAGGAACGTACCATATAGAAAATAATTTTTGGAAACGTTCTCCTTAATCGAGGTATTAATTTGTTCTTCATTGGTGTCTCTTGGTCATAATTCACAATGGTAACTTGATAACTTTTGAATTGTAATTATAAAATATGTTTTTATGATCAACAGTTATTCTTATTTGTTTTGTCTTAATTTATGATTTTTTTCTATGGATCATTGGTACTTACATCCTGTATAATTATCTAAGTGGTGTAGTTCATGCGGCAGCCAAACCTAAATCAAACATTCCCACATTTAATTGTTTGTTGGTACATAAACGAAGCGTAATTTATTTGAGTGAAGTGAATCAAATCATTCACTCAAAAACCAGAACTATTCGTGCAAAAATTCCACCTGCTTACTGAATTACCTTTTGTTACAGCTTGATGATGCAGCACTACAACTTTACAAGGATGGTGATTACGGATCCTATTTGGATTTGGATGCTTCAATTAGCGAGCAGCAGGAGGAATTTGATGGGTTTCAAACGAAGTAAGTGACATTTTCGATTTGAAATTTTAAAAACCATTTTTTATTGTCAATAAGTTATTCAAGCTTTTTAAAAGGAGGTTTAAAATGCTTTAAGCTCAAGTCGGGTTAAATATGATAAATGTTGTGGATTCGCGGGTCTTTAAACTCTGATAATTATGAATTATTGAATTTAAATTCTGATGTCCTTCGCAAAATAAGGCGCCTTTTTTTGAGTCGACCTATCGTGCTGCGCTTCGTTAACCCATCGTCCTCAATCTGTACAAAATCAAGACTTGTATAGAAAGATTTGATTTAATCACAATTCCATTGTCGAAATCCTCACCCATTTACATAAAATTAACAACTTTTTGGGATAATTATTTTTGCAACTACTTAAATCAAGGCGATCGGTAATGATTTTAAATTAGAAGCCTTTTAAAATTTACTTCGCAATTAGTGTCAGTAGTAACAAAAATGTTAATATTGTACGAAAGAACGCTTAAAGCTAAACCTTGTCATGAATTGATAATTGCCGGTAACAACTAAAATATGTACGCGGGAGTAACAGACGATAAATTATGTCTAATTGTCTGTAATTACTGGATTTGCCAGCGTTGGCACTCTAGACTTTGTTCCTTAGTCAATAAAAATAATCAGGAATTTCAAATGCAACCACATGTATCCAGTTTACGAGAATTAAAATCGAAGCAAATCACAGAAATAATTATTACTTCATAACTAAAACCCCCTACTTAAATTTTAATAAAATTATATCATGTTTTGATAATCTAAATTTAAAATTTAAAACTAATCCTTGGTGATTTCAACATAAACACACAACGCATTATTTCATACACACCTCAGATCCATGCATGCTTCATATTCCTGGCACAAAATCAAAAAAGTTTTATAACTTCCACGATAAAAATCTTTTACGAAATCATTAGTTAAGTTAAGAATTTAAAAAACCAATGCGCAACTTAATTAAGAGGAAATCTTGTGTAGTTACCTTCTCGAAGATTAGTTAGTTGGTCAATTTATTTTAATTGGAAAACCTCTTTGTTGCCGGAATTAACAACAATGCACGCTTATTTTTAATGTCCAGCTCGGCATGAATTTGAAATTGGATGATTGCCTGGCGTTATTTTTACATAAGTGTTACAACTTGGAAAATATTTAGTCATCAAGAGCAAGGCGCTTAGTGAGGCCTCCTGTGTGCATCGCATTTTTTTCTGTCGTGTGGTGATGTGATGAGAAAATGGGTTTTCTTTTAGATGATTATCTTGCTTACTCTCGGTAAGAATCTTGAAATTACATTTAAATAATTATCTTCACCTTACAATTTTTAAATTTTATTTACCTTTTTAATAGTTTCGCTACTTCGCTAAATTAATCAACCCCTACCATTTTTTTACATCAAACAAAAGTTAATAATATTTGAATAATCAATTTTTTTCTAAGAAGATTTTTTTTCTCGGTTTCGAAAAACCTTTGAATCCTCATTGGAATTGCTTCTTTAAGATGAAAATAAAATAATATTTAATAGCAGGATAATCGTTTTTTTATTCAAGATCTCTTTTTAATTTTCAAAAATTTTGAAATTAAAATTGAAGTTTTTAATAAATTTTAACGATGGTTAAGTAGAAAATTATTCCCAAGTGGTTCTTGAAAATTTAAAGAAAAAAAAATTCCGGTTCTGATGAAATATAAATTACAAGAAATGCGAATTTTAATTGTCTTGCGCCAGGCATAATAATTATGAAAAATATTGGCAAATTCCAATATTCTTTGGCAAGTTTTTAATAAATTTTAACGATGGTTAAGTAGAAAATTATTCCCCAGGGGTTCTTGAAAATTTAAAGAAAAACATTCCGGTTCTGATGAAATATAAATTACAAGAAATGCGAATTTTAATTGTCTTGCGCCAGGCATAATAATTATGAAAAATATTGGCAATTCCAATATTCTTTGGCAAGTGCTAAAAAGCTTCGAGAAATTTGCGTTTTTTGGCCGCTTTAATCGAAAGTAGAGATAATCTTCAACAAGTGTTTTTAATCTTGTGTATTGTCTTTAAAATTGTTGCTAACGAATGGATTGGGTTTATATTTATAATTGTGAAAAATATTTATTTTGAAGGATTAAAAAAATATCCCTAGGAGTTTTGAAAGTTGTGAATAGGAAGTTTGGACCTAATTTAGAACAATCGTGGAATAAGTATATAAACAAGCTAAAATTTATTACAAATCCGAAGTTCTGCAAATTTTTTGACCTTTGTAGTTGTGAGGGCGGGGCGTGTAGAAAATAGGACAAAACGTGACGGTAAAGATCCTCAATCCTCATAAAGCATAATGATCTTTCCAGTAGCGCAAACATTCTAAAATGCTAAAAAGGCGCATAAATAAGCGAATTAGTTTGTTATTTCATAAGATTTCTCATGAAATAAAGCGCTATACACCTCCAAGTTCAGGAATGATTAAAAATTAATAGCCCATGAAAATGATAAGACGATTGCCAACTTGACCAACTTAGGTAGGTAGAAATAGTTGAAGAACGATAATCATCAATCTTGAACCGTGTCTTTGTTTTATTTGCACATAGCGTAAAATTAATTTGTAAAATCATGTTGTTATCGTAAAAAATGTCTCGGCATAACATGAAATATCATTGCAATCCTTGTTAACAAATGAAGATAATTATTCTGTAGCCTCAGGTTTACAATATTTTGCATTTTATAGAACGAGATTAAGATCGATTTGAGGTTATTCTGTGGAACGATATTTACACAATAAAACCTTTAGGTTCAAAATTTTTCAAATTTATAACTTTGCTCTTTTTAATGAGAAAATTTGTATAATGATTATGAAGCAATTAATTAAAAACTAACTCTTAAATAACTCAATTTTCTCCTTTTAAGTTCGAAACAGATTTATTATTATTTCTTTTTACGTTTCGATCATGTCACGGGAGTAATTGCCCGTAAAAAACTTGTAGGATGAGCTTTCTCTCTTCTCGTTATTTTGTCGTTACGCTTCAAAATTTTGCCAATGTCAATGCCACGAATGCGTTCGGCAAGGTCGGCTTTTAGTTATTAATTCAGAGCCGGATCACGTAATCTGGTAGTTTCATGCGGAATTATTTATTTAATTTATTACCGTACGTGAGAAAAACTTGTTGGTGGAATTATATTTTTGTTTTTTTCCACCCAACAATATCCTTTTGTTTATTTTTTTAACGAAAATCCCAGCTGTTTGTATTTAAATTAACTCCTATTTCTTGACCCACATTATTTATTTTTCTAAAATTGGGTTAATTAATTGCAAAACAATTGAAATATAATGTTTTGAAATTAATAATTATAATAATTGCCATTTTATACCTTCATTTCTTATTTAATTTCTTTATTTGATAAAAAAATAATTCATTTTGTATTTAATTATCATCACTAAGCTTGGTCACGTTAATAAGATTCTTAACTGGACTGCTTTAATTGTCTATTAATTTTAATTATTCGTTTAATTAAGATTGTTTTGTATTAATAAATTACAGGATTATGACAATATTTCAATTACATTAATGCAAATTTATTTTTATTGATCATAATTGATGAAAGAATTGCTTACTTAAATTCCTATTAAAAATATTCCACAGTTTCTGCATTAACTAACTTTTCTTCACATAATTAACAATTAAAAGTTGAGGTGGTTTTGTTTTTACAAAATAGGGGAAATTGCAGGCTTCATTTTATTTTAATTTTGGTATTGATAAATTAACATAATCAATAGCTACCGAATTTAGGGCTTGATATCTTAAGAAAGGCTCAGTGAGTGATAATAATTCTCAAGTGGTTTTTGAAAATTTAAAGAAAATAAATTCCGGATCTCATGCAATATAATTTTCAGGAATTATTTTTTTTTATTAAAATAGATCAAAAAATAATTTATGATTACAATCGTCTTGCGCAGGAATTAGGATTTTAGAAAAATTAGGTGGTTTTTACTTGGTGATAATGCCCTTCCACATATTCTATTAAAGAAAAATCAAATAGTTAAGACCTTACGAGTTCTTGTCTGTTGAAATTTTCTTAGCCCTATACCAAAACTAATTTATTTGTTAAGAGGTTATGGAGTCTACAAAATTATATGGGTTTTTTCCTGTTTTTATATTTCAAACTACGCGTATATTTATTGAGCTATATACAAAATAAGAATATCATATAAAAGTGGTACCTCTGCTTAAGATTTGTATGCGACAGTTTTTTAATATATTATATCCAAAATGGCCAAAAAAATCATTAAAAATACGTAAAATTTGGCTTATTTTAAATTTAGTTTTTTGGACTTAATATGTAATTTAATTTTTGAAAAAATCGTCGTATAGAAGTCTAGTCATGAAAGTTATTTAAACTGTGCAATTATAAAACTTAATGTTATTTACAAAATATGGTTGTAGTTTGAAGTAATTGCAAGCCATATTTCGTAAATTTTGAACACGCATTTTAACTGTAAAAGCAGCAAATACCTTCCTAGTTTAGGTGATTCAAATTTTAAAATATAACAGAAATGAAGATTTTTATTGGTACTTTCAGCCTAAATAGGTGGGATGCACTTTGGGTCAAGATTTCTTCCCCAAATTCAAGAAGCTCAAAATATATGTTTAAAATCGGAGCGCGGTTCTACTTAAACTCCCTATCCTCTTAACCCTCTAATGCCCAAATTTTTTTCTTTCTAATAAAATTACAGTAGGCTACTTTAAGGTCACTAATACTAAATTTGTATTAAAATTTAACTGAAACTGTACCTGGTAGTCTGAGGACCCAGTTTTATTTGTTTTGTAAACAATCGTCTACAGGCAAGGACGGGTATTGCGCCAAAATTTCAATAAACTCAATTCTACATAAGATTTTATATCCCTCAAGGCGGTTTTAGGAACTAGAGGGTTAAGATGTAACCCTACTTGGCATAATCCTACGGGAATGAATTCTTTTGATGAAATTTTAAAATATTCGTTGGGAAAAAATACTGAAGTGGTTTACCTTCACACACACTTCCCGTAAAATATAGTGGTCTGGAAATTCGCTTGGCTTCTTCTTTATCATTACCAACTTTTCTGCCTTCGTTTTATGAATCTTTCAACAAAAGAAATTATGCCACCAAGGTTTGCTTCTACTACTGATGCCGATGTGTCAGTACTGGCCAGTCCCTTTGGTCTTCCCAAGAAAAATAATTTTAATTTCTTCTGAAAAGAGTATTCATAGAGGATGGGACCTACTAAAGTTTATTGAATTTGTTTCTTCTTCAGATAATAATTTATAAAAGAAATCCTGTATAAATGCTTTATTACCTAAAGAATCTTTATTTGTAAAGAATCTTGTGCATGGCTTAATGCATTATTAGTGTCATCTTTAAGTACATTACTCTTTTAGAATATGCATAGATCTTAGATTGGGTAATCTATTTGTGCTCAACATACTTGTTCTTGTGATTTTCGGTTAACGAAGATTTTCTAGACATCATGAAGTTAATCATTTAATTAACAGTTCTTCTGGTAATCCTTCTATTTGGAAACCATTAGGGACCAGTAGAGATGAGGGGAAAAGTCCTGATGAAATGACTATGATTCCTTGGAGTATGGGAAAATCTTTTATATGGGATTTTATTTGTGTTGCAAAGTGTCTCTTTCATATTTAAAATCTTCATCTAGTTCCATTTGTGCAGTTGCTTTATTTGGAGAAAAATGAAATATCTAAATATAGTAAACTTTCAAGGAAGTATATTTTTATCAAATTACTATTGAAACTTTTGAGGTATGCAGATTCGTTGGCAATTTGTATAGCAATACAATATTTTTCAACCCGTACGTTATTTGAGCAAACTAATGGGTCTTTCCCAGATGAAACGGATTTTAGGAAATAATTACATAGGCTAATTATTTTTTTAATTGGATTAATATATTTTTTTAATTTTAAATTTTGGATTCGTGGTGTCACAACTTTTATTTTGCCCTGCAGCGTTGTAATATTTTACGACCATCCACGATCGGCATTTATAACACCATAAAAACTAGATTTGTAATCGTTTATTATTAAAACCGACGGAGCCGACTGCAGCCGACGAAACCAACCACAGAATAACATTACTATAGACAACTTGCAGCGTCGTCAGATGTAAAAAGAAAAGTTGTAACGTTAGAGATATTAAAATTTTTTACTTTTATTAAAAAGATATCAAAAAACTGATTGAATATAAGTGTTCAGTTAGGCTAGATCTTTGTAATAAAACTAAAATTAAAAAATCGGGGAAAGGCCCATTAAATATTCTTTAAAGGGTATACGAGCAAATTTTGTGTTTACGAAAATCGACCTAATGGATTTGTTCGTAAAGGCTAAAACCTCGTCTGATTTCTGTTATACCTGTCATTTATCCTTTGCTCAGATGAAGTGTTCCCTTAGTAATAAATATTTACATATGTTAGTATGGTTATAAAATTTGCTCAGTAGCTCAGCTGAAGTCCATACCAATGAGGCAATGCAACTTTTGTTCTTGGAACATTTTCTAAAGGAAATTCCCTAGAAGACATTTACTTGGTTCCCTCATATTTTCACCCTTTGATTTAACAATTTCATTTTCGCTAATGGCTCAATTGCAACCAACACCAGAAGTTTCATACGAAATTCTTTAAATAAATAAGCCTTTATTATTCCGTTAAACATGGTAATTTTGAAAGGAGAAAAAATTTTTAATAATTGTTTTAGTCTCTTCAAACTGATGGGACTGACCCTACCTCTACAATTAAAGTTCCTTTAATAAATGCATTCATGCAAGTTATATAAGAATTATGGTTAGAAGATTCTTCACAATGTGTAGATAATACAACTACAATAAAATTGCAAAATCAAAATTTTGTATCACATTTTATGGACAGTTCACATCAAGATTTAAGCGAAGATGTCAATAGGATTACTATCAAACTAACGGCTATTAATGCCGAAATTGTTCAAAAATTAAGTAATTTAGTAATTGATATAGATTTTTGGGGTAGGGATTTAATAGAAGAAAATTCCAGATATATTTGTGGGCCAATTGAAGTCAACACTTAAATGTGCATAATGTGGTAACTACTCAGTAAATTTTGATTAATTCTGGGATTTGTCGCTTCATACCGGGTGGAAATGAAACTAGGGCCACCCCTGGCATTTCTTTATTTATGGAAATAAAAAATTAAAATTTTAGTATATTATATGATCTAAGAAAACAAATCTTATGGATCGATTAAATTTTTAATTTTACTTGCGGTTTATCAGGAAATGGAATCCACTTTCTTATTTTAAATACAACCCCCTGATTTTTTCTACGTAAAAGCAAACATTGGTTAATTTTAAGTATGTTTATGACAAAAAAATATTTTTTTTCAAAACGTTAAGAAAAAAATTTGAATTTTTTTTTGGTAAAAAAATTGAGTAAAACCTACAAAAACTATTTTTAAACATACATATGGGATATCACAGTAACCGGAAAAAACCCCTCTATTTATTTAGGGGGTGGCCCTTATATCATCCCATTTAAAAAAGTAAAGATATTTCCAAAAAACGCTTCTTGAAAATTAAAAAAATAATATCTCAAGAACGCTGAAATAAATTTTATAAATTACAATTTATTTTACGTATTTGTATTATTTAAAAATAGTTTTTGTAGGTTTTACTCAAATATTTACCAAAAAATTATTCAATATTTTTTCTTAAAGTTTTGAAAAAAAATTTTTTTTTGTCATAAACATACTTAAAACTAACCAATGTTTGATTTTACGTAGAAAAATCAGGGGGTTACATTTAAAATAAGAAAGTGGGTGCCATTTCCTGATAAACCGGAAGTAAAATGAATGATTTATTCGATCCATAAAATTTGTTTTCTTAGATCATATAAGATACTAAAATTCTAATTTTTTATTTTCATAAATAAAGAAATGCTAGGGGTGGCCCTAGTTTCATTTCCACCCGGTATACCTCATAAAACATGGTTTATACAACTGTATCAGTGGCTCGACAGTTTTACTAGTAAAGAAATATTGGATAGTGATGAGAGGCCATCTGATCAATGTGCAAAGACCGAAGAAATGTACGAGAAATTCTTTAGGATGCATAAGTTCCCTAAAATTTTAGTTATTCATTTGAAAAGCTTTTCTTTTAAAAAAAGGTGTAGATACAATTTTTACTATGTCAGTAACCACCTTACAGCATATAAAAGATTAAATTATCAAGGATTAAATTGTAAATAAATAATTTTTATTATTACTGTTAAAGCATTGCTTAAAAAACACTAAAAAGCAACGAAATCCACCTTGTGCGAGTACATGTGGTATAATTAAAGACAATTATGGTGTATTGATTTTCGCATTGGATAAATTGTTGGGTTTCTTTTGCGTTAAAACTAGGTCAAGGTTCAAATCTAAATAATCTAAAAATCTACACGAAATGTTGCTTTATTTGTGAGAACAAAAATATACGAACTAGGACTTGATAAGAAAGATTATCTATAAATTCACATCGTGTATTTGAAAAGAAATGTTTGGGATTTATTAGACAATTTTCAAAAATTATGCAACGTATACCGGGTGGAAATGAAAACCGGGTCATCTCGATAACTTTTTTATTTATGAATAAAAAAATTTGAAATTTGGCTATGTTCTATGGTTCAAAAAAACAAATTTTATGTGCATTTTTTATTTTCGAAATCACTTCCGGTTTCACCGGAAACACCATGAACTTTGTTTTTTTAAATGTAACATCCCATATTTTTATTCATGGCTTAAAATACTTTTTAAAAAGAAGTATTTTTGAGATATTAGTTTTTATTTTTCTTGTAAAAAATTTTTTTTTCAAAAAAAAAAGGTTTTCGAAGTCGGTGAAAAGTACCAAAACTAATTCTAAATAATTCAAATACCTAAATAAAATTGTAATTTGAAAAAAAAATTAAGTGGTTTTTGAACTATTAATTTTTAAACTTAGTTAATGAAGATTTTATCAAATATCTCACTTTTTTTAAATGCAATGATGCCGGGTCATTCGACTTTTTAAAAAGAGGATTTTATAACGATTATTTATTTTAATAATATTTGAATTATTTAGATTTAGTTTTGGTAATTTTCACCGACTTCGAAAACCTTTTTTTTTTTGAAAAAAATTTTTTTTTCGCAAAAAATAAAAACTAATATCTCAAAAATACTTCTTTTTTAAAAGTATTTTAAGCCATGAATAAAAATATGGGATGTTACATTTAAAAAAACAAAGTTCATGGTGTTTCCGGTGAAACCGGAAGTGATTTCGAAAATAAAAAATGCACATAAATTTGTTTTTTTGAACCATAGAACATAGCCAAATTTCAAATTTTTCTATTCATAAATAAAAAAGGTATAGAGGTGACCCGGTTTTCATTTCCACCCGGTATAAATTCGTGGACCAATCCAAAAATATCTTCTCGTGCAATGACAATTATGCAAGTTATAATAATAAATTTTATAGCTCTGATACGTTAAAAGATTGAAATGAAATAAAAATCGTAGACGAATTAAAATAAAGTGAACCTAAATTTAAATAAAAACGTCAAAAATTGTCTAAAACGATTGCTGTACATTTGTTTATCAATCTTAATCGTAGTTTTATGGACCCGCTCTCTTATTTTGAAAGTGTTTCTATAATTATTATTGCTTGCGTGTTTAATGTGCTATTTCCAGATAGAATTTTAATGCGGAAGATTGAAGATGCTTTCCGATCTACTACATTCACACCGTAAAAATCAAATTATGTAAATAGGACAATACACGAAATTAATTTTTATTACTAAATAAAATATAGATAGATAATATCTTTATTTAAATTTAATATACCAATAAAATAGAATGCCTAATACCTCCAATAAAGAAAAATCGAACAATTAATTTAAAATGATTCTTAAATCAAACCTAACTATAATTAATTAAGTAAAAAAATGATAAAAATGCTTAAATTAAGACGCTGTAGTTAAAACCATTGGAATTACTCAACTACAAGTATATCTAGTTAAGATTTACGTAAATGCAATTTAATAATTAAAGTCCTAACAAGAAACCAATCAAATATGCAATTAAAATTAGTTTCATCGTATCGATTTCTAAGAGAATATTGATTTATGTTTAATGAATAGAGTTTGGTGTTCTACCGCGAATTTCCTGTCAACAAAAGGAATTTCCTGGACGCCCACAGAAATTCAATCTTCGCTTATATAAACGTATTAATACAAATAATTAATTGTTGCACAGGAAGGAGCAAGGAAAGTTGATTTTATTAATTACAGGCGCGTATGCTACCGCTTATATTTTGCTAATGAAGGAAATATTTTAATAACAATGAATATTCTCACGATTTTCTTTTTTTTGCGGAAACGACATACCTACTTTTATATTATAAAAATTAATTAATTTTATAAACAAAATTATCTTTTCAAAAAATCTCAAGGCTCCTCATTTTACCTAAATTACTCCGCTCTCCTCGGTTCTATTCTAATAATCGCGTGCAAAAAGTTTTAACTGTACACAGCATAAATTGGTGTATCAATTCCAGTACAACAATTTTAGCATAAATATTTACACATTTGCATGATATTTAAATAAAACGGCAAGAAACTGACAACTTTATTAATCCATATTATTGTTAAGTTGTTTTTTTCAGCAATACACTTATAATATTTTAATCAGTCAGTAATTATTATCTTTGAAACGGAAATGTTAATACGATATTGAGACGTTAAAAAACACGATTGAGTGTTTTATTATTATTTATGATTTTTGCTTTTTTTTGTAGCAAAAAATCATAATTTATTACTGGATATATTTTAACCATATCAAAAGGTTTATAATTTATTCGATTGCGGGAGTTAAAAAAATTGAAATTATTACAAAAGAAATGTCTTAATTGGAATTTTTGTGATAGCATCTATTACTCGTGTAGGAAGCCAAAAGTTATTTTGTTACCTACACAATGATACAACACACCCAAGTAAAAACTATATATTTTTAAATTTTGATGTAAGTACAGTTTTAAAATTTTGCAAGTATTTCCAACATAATCATAATATTTATTTATACAAATTACCATTAATAACCTCGTTTATAACTCTAAATAAGACATCCTTTTTTGATGAAAAGTTACTGGCTTTTATTTGAAAAAAGAAACATTATTTTTTAAAATATGTTGATATTAATTTATATTTTAATTGTTAATTAATTACCGTCTGATAATTATGATAAATGATATAAGAGTAATTAACATAAATAAAATATTACCTGGCATTTTTCACTTTCTTGTATTTTTTTCAGCGAAATGTTATGGTTTTTTATTTAATTATTAATAACAATTTTAAGCTTTCTAATTATGTTTGTATTAACAATTTATATGTTGTTTTTAACCTTATGACTAAAGACTAGAACGATTATTGATGACTTTTGGGCAATTTTTACCGTGCCAGAAATTACCAAAAATACACCGATTATTTTTATTTGATTTATTTAAAAGCTCCAAGTTTTTTGTAAAAAAGAAATAAATTTAAAAAATATACCTCTAGAAAGAAAAGGAATTTTCGGATCGTCTTTGATCATTATTATGATCATTTTTTTGTTTTTAATTTGTAATAAATTATTTGATAAATGTTCCATCTTCAATCCAAAATGGCAAGAATAATAAAAGTAAATAAAATGCTCAAATCTTAAAAAATACAGGGATGGATTCCTTAACCTGAATAGTGGAAATACCTCCAAAACTAAGATTTTAGAAAAAAGAATGTTTCCACTAAAATTTGTTTAATTTGAAAATGACCAGATGATGGATACAGAACTTCTTCATGATTATTATAACCCTAAATTTTGAATTGGTTTTGACGTTAAATTTTTTCAGATTTTAATTTGACAAAAATGGTGATTGTTCCCCAAGTATAAAATATGTATTTTTATTTTTGAATTTTTTTTTATTTTCCTGTAAACCAAAAATCGTAAAAACATACTACTTATAAGTATTTACAATCTCTATAATATACAGGGTGTCCCATAATATGTGGGACCCACTTCAGGGTGGGTAGTAGATGTCAAAAGAATAAGAAAAGTTCATATAAACTTTTGTTCAGTTTCACCTGATAAGGGAGCTACAGCTCTTTAGAGGTGTTGTTAAAAAGTAGGTTTTTGCTCGTTCATTTCAAAACAAATTGGAGTAGAGATTTGAAATTTGGTGTGAATCATAACACACCTAGGATACATTTATGTGAATTTTTTCAAATTTTTTGCTTGCTTTGAAAGGGTAGATTCGGGGAGAGTTAAGGTTAAAAATTGTCCTAACTTTTTTGTAGTTAACTTTTACAACATTTTTTCTTCAAATTAATGTTTCCCATTTAATTATTAACAAAAAAGGTACTCTTGTTTAAAGTCGGTAGAATGCGCCGTTTTCGAAGAAAATGCATTTTATTATTTTATTGATGGTCAACACAATTTAAATTTTAAAAAATCATGTTAGCCATGGATTATTTTATTTTATTGTACTCAAAACTGTTTAAGAAATTGAAAAAAAGCACGAAAACGTATCCTAACTGTATTATGATTCATACCAAATATCAAATCTGTTAATTTGTACTTCAATAAATAGAAATAAACAGAAGAAAAACCTACTTTTTAACAACACCTTTAAAGAGCTGTAGATCCCTTATGAGGCGAAATTGGACATAAGTTTATATGAACTTTTCTTATTCTCTTAACATCTACTACCCACCCTAGAAGTGGGTCCCACATATTATGGGACACCCTGTATTTCATTCTAGGAAAATTTCCAATAACTATTACCGAAAATTTTTTTTTTTCAAAAAATCAATATTATTTTTTTAAAGAAGACCATGTACATTTCGAAACCAAAATTTGAGGAAACTAATATTAGTTAATAAAGCATCTCTAAAAATATTAGCAAAATCCCGGCTACAGCCTTTTTCTTAAATTTTTTTAAAACTCTTACTTTTAAAGATATCTCCACTGTGTATAACTAGCATATTTTAATAACTATTTCAAGAAATATAAATAAATAATTGTGGTTGCAGGATATCCGATATGATTTATTATAATAACAAAAATCATGCAGTGTTCTCAGTTTGTTAATAAAAATTTCACTAAAATGATAAATTTAACACATAATAAAAAAAACCAATTTGTTCCGCAAAAGTAATTTTTTCTATTAATATTAATTTACTCCTAATTAATCCCTGTAAAGTGACACCTAAATAAATCACGATAAGAAAGAAATGAATTATCTTCTACTCTCATAAGTTGAAAGAAAAGTGAAACTTTTCCTTTTATTATTAATAAATAGGTTGTTAATAAATTTTATAAATTTCGGCATTTTTGAAGATGAAACCTCCTGATATTTAATCAAAACAATATGTCATTTAAACATTTAAGATCCATGCTTTAATTTATGCAAATTTCTTACAACAAATTAAATAAATCAAATAGACCACACGTTGATTTTAAATTAACCTCTAAATGATTTCAAGATATTCACTTTCATCAGATAGTTTGATTCATAAAAAGTCATTAAAATGAGAATAGAAATATTATAGTTTTGGAAATATATTTAGTGGCATTCCAAGTTATATTAACTGATGCCGCCTTTTTCAAGATTTAAATTAATTAATTTAATTCGTAACACAACCTTTTTCTAAAATGTCTAAAATTTTAAGACTAAATTTTACACTAAAGCGGGATTTGTAAATTTTTGTCGAGTACTCAAAAACGAAAACTAATAACAAATGATTCTTTTTTGCTCAAAAACTACCCAAACACTTTCCAAAAATATTAAAACATTAGTTTAATTAATATTTTTTTATTAAGAATTTATTTAAATATTTCCAAATTTTTGATTTTAATAATTTTCTTTGAAAACTACAAAAGTAATGAACACCAAAATTTTATACCAGAAACATGTAGAAACTTGATGTATTTAAAAAAAATCGGTCGATTCGTGTTTTCATAATAACACGTACATGATAAAATTTGGGCACAATTCCGGTCCTGGAGAGTTTGAAGAGTGTCATCAAATATTTTATTAGAATATTAGGATAGAACAATTAATTCCTTAAATTTTAAGCTCTTCGCAGTTTTTGTTCCTCGTATAGTTTTCAAAGTAATTTAAAGTTTTTTATGAAAAATCTCTAGACTTAATTTGACTCGAAAGTAAAATTTTAAACATTTTTGTTCAGAACTGAAAAATTCAAGAACCGACAAATTATTTAAAGCCCTTTTCAAAAAGTATAAAACTTTAGTAAATTTAAAGTTTTTTTTAAGATTTCATTATTTAAATATTTTCCGAGTTTTAGATTTTAATAATTTTCTTGAAAACTGAAAAACTTATCAACACCAATATTTTATTTATTTCCCATATAAATAAATTAATGGATGGCGTGGCTTCTTTTTGATCTATCTAATACCTGTTGGAAAATTCTGGGATCATCACTGAATATATTATTTTTTATCGTATTAATTAGAACAAAATTGCTTACGGATGAGGTATAAATATAAAGTCAAATATAAAAATTAAATGTGTAGCAGGGTTGCTGAAAAATCGATTTTCTTTAAATCAGAACACATCTTTAATTTTTTTAGACAAAAATGAAAAAACCTAGAAACTATTCCAGATAATAAACAATAAAATTCAATATACATAAAAAATTGTATAACAAATTGCAAATGTAGCAAAGGCATGTAATAGTATGTGTAGCATCCAGCCATCCAGTCAATTTTTATTTTAATCAGTGCTAATTTTAAGCATCTATGAACTGAAGTCAAGTAATTTAATTGTGTTGTAAAACAACAAATACTCCTATTGTAATTAAACAAGATTACCTATTAAAAAAGCAAAATAGAGAAAGCCACAAATAAATATTAGGCAAATAAACAAAAATCCTTAACAAAATTCATCAAGAGCGAAATTTTATCTATTTTTCACTGTTTCTCAGTTTGGATAATAATATCTGCTAAACCATTGATATGCGATATCAATAAAAAGCTTGTAAAAAATGCCATAGATTGGTGTTAAAAAATACAGTGTGTTCCGTTTGAAAATTACGTTTAATCGGCCAATTTGCGTTTCACTCTGATAAAAAATTATCACAAACTTAAATTTTATATGATAGTTATAGACTAGGCGATGTAGAAAAAATGTTGACAAAATTTTAACCCAAAATGTTTATCTGTTTTGGAGCAGTGTTTTTTCGCTTAAATGGCAAATATCAGCAAAACGAGTGAAGATAGACCCATAAAAGGTAATACAAAGTATGATTATTTTTTGATAAGGAATCCAAACATGTCACAATATTATAGGTGTTCCTTAGAAAACCGCATGTCGATATCTTTCTTAATTTTAGAGTAATGGTCCTCTCGGCGCTGGGACACCCTGTATATTCAATATAAATCTTAAAATTTCGAAGATCAAAACTATCAAACCTCAATTTATAACATAAGCGAACCAGAGTAACCAAAAAGAGAGTTGAAAGTGATTTAAATCAATGAAAAAGCGTTAAGAAGAAACATCGGAATTGTATCAAAAAATGACCCACGGTCTATAGTTTCTTTGCTATAAAACATATCTACTTGCGGTTTCCACCAACATAGATACATACGTGCCCCACAATTTAAAAATATTTTCGATATATACAGGATGTCCCATCATGGCCTACTGAACCAAAGTTATATTTTTTTAAAAGGAACACCCAGTATATTATGACATTTTTGGATTCCTTATCAAAAAATAATTATACTTTGTATAAACTTTTATGGGTCTATCATCACTCGTTTTGCTAATATTTGCCATTTAAGCCAAAAACTTTTCATCATCGTCTAGCCTACAACTATCATGTCAAATTTTAAGTTTGTGATATTTTTTTAGCAGGGTGCCTTATAAAACGCAAATTGAACAATTAAACGAAATTTTCAAATGGAACACCCTGTATATTCTAACGTCAGTCGATGGCATTTTTTACAAGCTTTCTATTGATATAAAAAAAATCCTGAACAAAATTCATCAAGAGCACTATTTTGTCTATTTTTCACTCTTTCTCAGTTTGGATATTAATATCTCCTTAACCGTTGATAAGCGACCATACAAATATTATATCAATAGAAAGCTTGTTAAAAATGCCATTGAGTGATGTTAAAATATACAGGGTGTTCCATCTAAAAATTTCGTTTAATTGTTCAATTTGCGTTTCATAAGGCACCCTGATAAAAAATATCACAAACTTAAATTTGACATGATAGTTGTGGACTAGACGATATTGAAAAATTTTTGACAAAATTTCAAGCCAAAATGTTCATTTGTTTTAGAGCAGTGATTTTTCAAAAATTTATCTTTTTTTGGCTTAAATGGCAAATATCAGCAAAACGAGTGATGATAGACCCATAAAAGTTTATACAAGTATAATTATTTTTTGATAAGGAATCCAAGAATGTCATAATATACTGGGTGTTCCATTTAAAAAAATATAACTTTGGTTCAGTAGGCCATGATGGGACACTCTGTATATATCGAAAATATTTTAAAATTGTGGGGCATATGGTGAAAACCGCAAGTCGATATGTTTTATAGCAAAGCAGCTATACACCGTGGGCAGATGACTGGGTCACCCTGTATGTATGTAGTATAAAAACAAACGTATTTTTTACAATTGTATCCATACTCCATGGTTCAATTTTATAAAATAGTTTAACTGTTTTTATCCAAAAAATATAAAAATAATTGCCAGTGGTTCTAAAATTTACTCAGGGAATTTGGACCAACTGTAATTTGTTAGTGCTGACTTAAGGCCTACTCCATACCAGGGCCGTGACAGTACAAAATCGGAGCTTCACTTTTTTATTTGAAAGGGCACTCGGTCATTATCCAACCAATATGCACCTCATATGTAACTTTTTCCATTTTACTCTTGTAAGGGCAATTTCTAATTCTATCAGCTCAATAATTTGAACTTCTGGACCCGTATCCTCATTTTTTGGGTTGAATTATCCTAGGAAAAAAACATGTCCAAGCAAAATATTGGTGATTTGGGCAAATTTCCATAGAAACGTGCTAAGGATATTTTATCCAAATATGATGATACGTGTTCTGTATACCCAGACCAATCTTACTTTATTAGGATACTTAAAACATGTACCTAATATAAATGATAATTTGGGATTTTCCTTTCATTTTATTCAAAATTACGTATGTATATTGCCCTAAGTAATTCTGGATATTATTAAACTAATTAGGATAGGAAATAGAAACAACCTACACAGCTCCAGCAATTTCGAAGTAGACAATAAAAATATGATGATAAACGTTTCGAACAAAATAAAGAGACTCTCGTGAAAGAAAGTCAGCGAAACCTATTCAGAAGAGGAAGGATTAAACGAGGCTTTCGTAGTGAAGAGCTCCGTGTTTTACTGGGGGGCTCCTTCTCCCATCTCCCATTAAAAATCTACAATTCAATGAATAACAAACCGAATCGAAGAGTATAACGGGCTGGGAAATGTGGGTCCCGGATTTGTGTCACACGCCGTGCGGTCAAACTGCAAGATGCTAGTCTCTGATCTTCCGTGACGGCGTCTCCATACTTCCACCTGTTACTTTCCTCTCGCGAACACCAATACCGGCTTATACGCAGACTTTAGTGGATCAATTTTACGGAAATTATGTGTGATGAGTAGTGAGGTAGCTAGTGATTGTTACATATAGTGCTACATAATTAATAGTGTAATGATGATTATCAAAATTTGATGGATCAAGGGTTCTTAGATTGTAATTGATTCTAAATAAGTTTATCAACAACACATGAGTACAAATTTGATCGTTTTAAAAAATTTCACAATACTTTTTTGAAGACCCAGCTACTATACCTACTAACCACGAATTTCCTAATCGGATAAAAATACTGAAGTTAAAGGATTTTGATGATCTATTACCAAAATCTTTATTCTACTAGATAACCAGTAGTAGCTTAATTGACTTTGTAATTTTCGGACTATTATGACCTTCTACTTGGATAATAATTTTTCATTATAATTTCAGCCGTATATTGATGTCACTTTTGAAATTTTGAGTAATTAATTCGTCAACCCCAAAATTTGTAACATAATTTTCATTTTCGACAAATTTTCTTTGTGTGATTCTTTTTTTGCAGAATTTTTGTGAATTCTTGTCTTAAAATTGTCTTCTTTGTTTAAACATATCTAAAGATACCAAAAATAATGGACACGTCAGGATTCCACTCGTTTTAGTGCGCCAGGCGCAATGCAAACCTGCTCCAAACATTTTATAATCCTTGTCAAACCACCACGTGTCCTAAATTGAAAGACCTATATTAATATTTTAAATATAGTTAAAACATTTTTAGAGATTTCTTGAAATGAAAAAAAATTGCCTCCTAGAATTATTAAAATAACTGTAAGCGTACCATATTTTTTTATTAAAATAGTTTTGTCTAATAAAAATAAATTTTTTATAAGTGTAATAAAAACAATAATTATTTTTTTATAAAAGTAAACAAAACTGCAACATGTTCAATTACTTCAATTTTCTGGCCATTAAAGTTAATCAGGCGTAAAATGATATTTAAAACGTACATAGAAAATTTATAATGTATTTTGAGTAGTATCAATTATTTTTGCAAAATTAAAATTGGGTTTATATATAAATAATGGGAAGGATTTTCACTTTTCTGTAATAAGATTATTATAACGCATTCTTGTATTGAATTGCTATGTAATTTCACACTAAATTGGATATTAATTTATAAAAGGATTAATTTAAAATGTAGCCTTTGGCTAAAATTTGCGTTGGTTAATAACATTTATTTATATTTAATTAAAAAGTCACTTAAATTAAATTCTATCATTTGGCTTTGATTGTTTGTCAGTAATTAACAGAATTAAAATATATAAACTAAATTGGTCGATTAAATTTTAATCACTTAATTTTACCAAATTTAATTGGGCCTAATTAAACGGTTTTGGCTGTAATCCGGGCCATTTCTAGATAATTTGCGTGTGAACAGTTAACGTTGCACTTTTAATTACCCGAGGACCGTCCAGGTTTCATGAGATGCATTTTAGTGGTATGTGGGTTTATTGAGAGTCATAATTTTTTTTGAAAAAAATTTATGACCGGACGAGCTTAATATCCGTGCAAGCGAAATGTATACGTTGCTGGTTGTGGAGCGATAAATTACCATAGCACCTGTCCCATCGAAGCCATAAGGCATAGGTAACCCAGTGACCGAAACGGACTCTTGATTCGATGATGCTGCTTGATAGACTTGCATACACATAGGAAACCAGACGAACTTACAGACTCTCAAATAAACTCGTGGAATTTATGCAAGTATTTTAGAAAATGTTCCGACAGTATTAGCGTTTTTATATTCCTTGATAAATATTTATAATTTCCTTATTATTCTATAAAAAAAGAAGATCGGGGGGAAAGGCCTGGGAATTATTTATGATCATTCTTGTCGTCACGACATGACTTCCTAAGGAAACTAACTCCATTGTCTTTAACTTCGAAAATAAAACCTTTTCAGGTTAATAAATTTAATTAATTACCCCAGTTTTAATGCTAATAAAACAATCAGACAGGTGCTTGTGAACAAGAACACTGGCTCGGTTTCAAAACTAAATCTATTTTTTTTGTGTTAAACAGGAATTTACAATTACTTAAAGCTTCCTTCACATTAATCAAATAATTATTATTATTCTTACAATATTTTTTTCAAATAGTGTACTAATCTTGTAGAAGAACTACGAATTAATTTCAATCACGTTAAAGATTGACTAATCAATCAAAAAAAGAATTTGTAAGGAAATCTGAAAATGAAATAAAGTCTAATCCCAAAAAGACTTGGTCCTATATGTATAAGGACTGACTTCCTAATAAAAGAAGCAGACATAAAGTTCGCCAAAAAAACTTTCGTCAATTTCTACAATGGGTCTCGATGAGGTTCCATTCTTTCCACTGAAGAACTGTGCTCCAGTTCTATCTGAACCTCTCTGCTATTTCCAGATTTTCTGATAAATGGAAAGAAGTAAAATGGGCTAAATTTTTAAAAGTGGAAGTAAAAAATGATTTATATAATTATCGACCGATTGAAATTCTGAGAAATTTTTCTAAATTTATGGAAAAAATTCTGTCAGAACATATTTTAGCTATAGTTACATGGATTTATACCAAAAAGTCTACATGTACCAATATATATCAGATACGTAACAGCAAGAGGATGTGGTTTATACTGATTTTAGTAAAGCGTTTGACTACTTATAGAAAGACCCACCGAAGTAGGATTACACAATTGTAAATGTTATAAACTAACATCTAAACAATAGAACTCAGTATTTTGTACTCCAGGGTTTCAAAACTGATAGTTAAGTAGCACTTAGTGGTGTTTCTCAGGGTTCCAACCGGGGACTTTTTTTATTTTTGATTTATATTAATAACATCAGCTCTGTAATTCAATAACTACACCCAAAAGGTATATGCTGTATATGTATATGAAAGAAGATTGTATGATTATACAGAGATAGATTTTGAAGTAGTTCATCATTTGGCAGACCACTTAGAATTAAATATTAAAGAGTGTTTTATAGTATCTTACTCAAGAAAAGTACCAATATCCTCGCCAATATCGAATATGAATCTCTAAGTTGAGATACAATAATCTCAGTTGGGACATTCTATTCGGTTCCAAACTGAAATTTGATCAATATATTAATTAGGAGTATTTCGTAAGTGAATGTTTTAAGTTACTTGGATTCCTACTAAGAACTTGTAAACGTTTTAATTCAATTGAAACAATCGTTTTACTGTATAACGCGTACCTAGTTTCAAAGTTAGAATACTACTGTATTGTTTAGTCTCCAGACCAACAGAATCATTTATAATTATTGGATTGAGTACAAACACGTTTTCTAAAATATAATAAACGATTTAAGACTTAAAATTTATAGGATAAGTTTTAGATCCAGTAATTAAATGAATTCGATTTTTTAGATGGGTTTTGTGGATCAGTTTTATGTCAAAAACTTAATTTGAACAACTTTTATTTCAGCCTTTAAAATTTATAATTCAAGATTTTACAGGATTCGTGCACGTGGTTTTAAGAAATGGCAAATATTAAATTTTAAAGAGCTTAAAACGTGAATTAATGTTAATTATACTACAAATTGAAATCTGGCTGACCCGAGGAAGTCCTAAAAACTAGAAGGAATCAAAAGCATTTATAATGGGGAAATACCAAATATAAAGTGCATATAGCAATAAAATAATTCTACTTGGTCTTTATAAATTTCAAGGGATACTTATGTTTATGAGGTATTTAAAAATTTAAAGGAAATGGTTAAACGATGTAAAGGTATGCAAATTAAAATAATTAAATATTAAGTATTGTAAAATATAGTGGGACACAACAATATGTACATTATTTCAAACATAATATACAGGGTGTCCAATTTGTGTTGCATCGCTTAGATCCAAAATAATTAAAATTTCCGAAAATAAACGAAAAAAGTTCAATTTTTGAAAAAGTTGATTATTTCATTACCTAGAAAATTCCTTGTTTCGTATACATCCGGTAGATTATTATTAAACATTCTGGACCTCATTGACATATGTAGAATAACAAAAAATAAAAATTAAAAAAAAAACAAAAATGGTCGGGTTTGATTTCACCACTTTAACGCAGGTGATGTTAAACTATCCAAAACCAATGTTTTGTTTCCTTCAATGGTCATACCAGTATAATTGAAGCTTGACCTTATTATTATAAGGCTTAGTTTATAGTTTAGCTTAATGTTTTAGAGGATAAGTCTTGTGAAAAACGACCCTAACTATCCAAAATCATTAAAAGTATTTAATTTCTTTGGTGAAAAGAGCAACGGTTCTAAAAATTTACTACTTCTTTTTCGAGTAGATTGCAAATTAATTGCATTGTTCATACACCAAAAAAAAAGTAAAATACCCAAATAGGTATATAATTATGAAAATATTTTAAAGTTGCGGGTAGGAAAAAGAACAATATTTCGTGGGCTAGAAAGCAAAATGCACTAAGTCAAAAAATTGGATATGCGTAATTTGAATTTTAAAGCTTGATAGCATTCGAAAAAGTGTTTTTTAAATTTGCTGCATAGTTCTAAGGTACCCTCCAATTAATCTAGAATATAGTATATTAATCTAGATTCTAGATGAGTAATTAAAACAAATTATTTTTAGTGGCTTTTGCTTGCTATCCCACGATTTAAAACAAGTCACGAAAATTATTATTTACACTTTATTTTTTAAACGATGTACGTTTATTTACACTTACATATGTACTAAGTAGTAAAAATAATATCCATGTTATGGTTAATTGAAGTGTACTAGAAAATTTTATTTTTCTAAGAAAATTTAAAAAGTGGGTTAAGAGAATTTAAAATTTATCGCGTTACAATATTTATTGCAAAATTAGTCTAAATTACGTATATTGACAAATACACCTTTGTGACATTTTTGGAACGATGACAAATTACTTTTCTGTGTACCGAAAAATTAAAACGTAAAATTCATTACAATAAGATTATTCACTTTAGCTAATTATAAATGTATCAAGGTGGTTTTAAACTATATTTATTGTTCTTTATATTTTTCGCAACAATGGCTTTTTATAGCAACATTTTAAATACACTGTGGAAATAAGGTTTAATTGCATGCAGCTAAAAAATTAAAGCCCCTTCACAAGTGATCAAGATTCGACTAGATCGAATCTGAAAAAATTAACATAATTTTGCATATAAATTAAAGTGAACGCGTAGAGTTTTCATGGCGATTTTATGATACTACAAACATTAAAGAATCAATTTAAATCTAAGCGACCTACAGTATTTTATTGCACTCCAGCAAATAAATCAGAAATAAATCCGTTAAATTATTTTCCGCTGTTCCGCTCAACACAGTAGCGATTCATTTGAATAACTCAGGTGAATTTAGGTTGGTGAGACTGAAAACTTGAATTGAGTGCTTTAATGAATGTGTGGCAATGGGAACTGAGACTTTAGTAGAAGATGCGCCTGAGAGCATTTCGCGTAGAGACTACAACTCTTCAGATTTACTCTCCCAATGGTTGGACTCCTTGGAGACCCAGTCGTCCTTGTTTTGGCTACATTACGCCGAATGCAATTTGGCCACTGAAGGGGTTAAAGATAACTCATGCGAAGATAATGCGAGCTCTTTAGAATTTGCCAGTTCTTCCAGTGACTGCAGCTCAAATTCATGCGCTAAGTCAGACGATACTAAGGAATTTCAGTGTAAGTCTATCGCGCATAGGGATTCTGAACTTCTTCTTGCCTTGACCGAGAATTGCAGTCTTGGACCAGTTTGTTATTTCTGCAGGTAATTACCCATTTTTTTCAAACGCGGCTAAATTCGTTAAATTATAACGTCGAGTTAATATTAGCACATTACCCACACCTTTTTATTTATTTATTTAAATAACAAGAACGTTATTGTTTATATCTTTTAAATTATTCAAATTACATCATATCAAAATGCAAATATTTAGTTACCATTATTTATTAACTATTATATTAATATTAATACGTTTTTTGGTATTTTGTAATGACTTTAAATTATAGGGATGCATTTAACTACGATATTTACTAGCGGCATTTGTTATTATTGACCTTGTTACTTATGTCATTATATCTTTTATAATGTAAAGCTTCTAAATACCAATAGGTTTATTTCAATACAATGAACACTACACCTTTTTCAATTGTATAAATAAATCAATTTAATTTCAGAAAGTATCAATTGTATTTGACAAAGCATCAATGGTATTTCACATTAACCAATTTAATTTCAGAAAGCATCAATTGTATTTCAGAAAGGATCAATTGTATTATAGGAAGCATTTAAGAAAATTCAATTTAATTTCAGAAAGGACCAAATGTAAAAATATGAGGAAGACGAGAGCTTTTGGCAGCGATTGTGCACGTGAATCACAAATCACAACAGACGCATACATTTCATCCAAAATGTGATTTGGCAATTTTTCAATACAACAGTAACAATATTACACCTGGGTTAAAAGACAACTTTGGATTTACTTGATATGGCTCCTGGTATCATGGAGAGTTAAAGCTGGTTTATTTAGAAACAATTACATTGGTAATCAGTGGTTTTGTTGCACCAAGTATTATACCTATTTCTTGGTGTATTTGTCTCACTGATTCTAAATTTGAAGTCCATTTTGCAATAGCAGCTCTAGTTTTTGAGATATGAAGGAAATGAATTTTTACAAAAATATATCAGTTTTCAAGCTAAAACCTTTTATTACATAAAACTACTTTGAAAAAACTTTCTTTTATGGGATTTTCTTGTAGGGCCGACTCAGGAGTACTATTCTGAATGCTCCAGCAGTAATCAACCATCATATTTGGATTCCAGTAACCCTGATATCGCACTTCCATAGTGCGAATGTCCTGATGGAAGCGTTCTCCTTGCTCTTTACTTAAATCGCCCAGATTTTCAGGGAAATAATCTAAATGGCTGAAGAGGAAATGTAGTTTAATGCTCATATTGTATCCAATCTATCATCATCATCATTATCTTCTGAAGATGTTTGAGTTATTAGATAGGACATACTGGGTTGGGACTGTGGTACTGACTCACCACTAGAACTCACTCAACTCAAAACAGGTCTAATAGCAGATTGCAAGCTAGGATAAATCCATTTGGAACGATTTTTGCGGTTTATTCCCGTAATATTCACAACACAAAAATAACAGTCATCATGCTGATTTGATGATTCTCTCCAGATCAATGGACTTTTGTACTTAAAAGTGGATCTTTTTTTATTTGCCCATAAACGCAAAGACTCTACACAGCATTTACACACAAAATTTGATATCCAGGGATTGATATTTATTTCTAATAGCTTGCCAAAACAGTCCATATAGGCTTGTTTTACAAAGTCAGACACATTCAAGCGATATTCTTTGAACATGTACTCACCACAAATGAAACAAAAACAATTTGAATTGTTTACACAAGTCTTCTGGATGACGACATCGCGAAAGATTTATAAATTCTGGTTAATTACTTCTCCTTTCGTAAAAAATTGTCAATTAGAAGTTAGATTCTAGGGGATACTTGTATCTCAAAAACTCGAGCTGTTAGATAAAAACTGAGGTTAAATTTGAAATCAGCAACGTGAAATGAGTAGGAATCAGCAACAGAAAAAAAGTTCGATTCTGTTTACCAGTGTTATCGATGAAGCCAAAAATACAATTATTAATGGTGATTGTCCTCGTGCAGCATAACACACTATAATGGAAGACATGGTTGTTGGTGGCTAAAATAGTATATTTAGGCTACCCAAAACTTCTGCCGAAAAATTTACTTTAAATGGAACACAATAATTCTTTCTGAATTACAATTGATTGCTTCTGAAGTGCCAGATACAATACTTTTTGAAATTAAATTGACGAATTCTGATTTTCCAATGACGCATTCTGAAATACAATTGATGATTTTGAAATACTATTGATGCTTTCTGTAATTAAATAGCTTTTTCTGAAATCCAATTGATGTTTTCTGAAATACTACTGTTCTTTTCAGAAATACAATTGATGATTCTGAAAATACAATGAATATTTTCTAATACACTAATTTTTGGGTATAAATTATTTTATAGGAAAAAAGGCATATTCAAGCAAAATACTGGTTAATTATTGGTTGTTTTTGGACAGTTTTTATAGAAATGTGCTGTTTTTTCCTATAGGGTATTTTACCCCCAAAATGGGGATATGGGCTTTTTGAACTAAGAGTGGTAAACTTTAAGGTCAAAGTATGTTTCAAAGACTATGGGTGTAGTGCTATAAGATTTGAACTTTCTTTTAAATTTTTGATATTTGGAGGTAATCAGAAAAGTTAGATTCTGAAATGGTAAAACACCGTCTCCGGGACTTTGTAGGAACCCTGTACATTACAACAGTTTATCTTTTCTAGATAAATCAGGATTTAAGGTCACCATTTTTATATCCGTTAGATCAATATTCCAAAATTGTCATGTGTTTTTTATAAATATTTATGACTTTATTAATAAAATCCGGTATTGATTTCTTTAGGAAAAGTGTTTTGATCATAAGGAAATATATCTTGTATCTTTGCAACTTCTGAACAAAGAAATTATTGCTGTAAAATCAAGGTTAAATTGATAAAGTAATTTAAAATTTATTCGCTATAAAATTGAAAAGCGTTTGGTTGTCAGCTTAATTAAGACACATCGTGCGAAAACACAAAGAAACTTCGATTGTATAAATTTCGTGTTTACAAATGCCCATTAATGTGATCAAGAAAATAGGAGCACATTAATCATCTGAATGGAGAAAAATACAGCATGCAACAAGCGGTTTTTGTAGGATCGTACAGTTAAGTTTAATAGAATCGAAGTTGATCAATTGTTTTTCTAGTGGTCAAATCAATGAGGAGCTGTATCCTTAATTCAGCCTATTGAATTTTGTAATAAGAACAAGGCCAATCGGCCAGAGGTAGTTATTGTCCAAGAAATACGGCACAATATCTGTTATTGATTACGGTTGCTTGGAGTAGCATAATTATTTAAGCGTAATTGGAAACGTTTTGATTGTTACTTTAAAGCAGATTTAAGTGGGACTATGAAATAAATAAGGCTAATTCTAAAGCGTGATTGAGGAAATTGAATAGGGGTACTCAGGGGACTCCTCCGAGCGTCATTCTTTATTTCCGCTTATTATTATAAATCAGTTTAACCAAACATGGAGAGACAGCGAAAGTATTTAACCCGCCAAATAAATATTTAGTTTTAACTTCCTACTTCCAAATTACACAATCTGAATTTTCAAAATTCATACCACGTATATAAAGTACTTTCGCTCGTTTTTTTACCTCAAAATTATAATTCCAATCACAAAAACCTAAAGCCCAGCTCCATTTATTAACTAAAGATACTACGAAAGTTTTCTATAATCAGAATCGTCTGCTCACGTCTAAAACATTACATGCATAAATTTATTAGATTAAATAAACGCGATATGAATGTCAATTCGTGCTGCTTATGCCTTTCAAGATGCTCTAATAAAATACTTAGCTACAAAAAATTCAACGCAAAACAAACCATCTGAATATTCCTTTCGGATAATTGAGGTTTATTAGCTCAAACGTGACTACGCATTGATTTAACTTATTCCTAATCCCAATGAAGTATACCGTTCGTTCCAAATTATTTTCACAAGTCATGCCATTATTTTAATGATATAAATTTTAAAAAATAAATGATAGTTATCTTTATCGATTCCCAGTTGAAGGTAAAATTGAACAATATTTGAAAATGGGTAGTATAGTGGTTTTCACACCAAACATGCGATTTGGAGGTTTGAATCCTGGCCGATTGTATTCCTGATGAACGTGGGTATTGTTTATGTACTTTTAACCTTTCCTGGCGTTAACATATTTTGTCATGTTTAAATTTTCCAAATAATTGACATTTTTGTTATTAACTCCAATTAAGGATTTCGATATAATCAAGGTGTAAGAAGGCGTAGCAAATTTATATGATTATTTCAATCTATTGCAAAATCAAATAAAAGTAATCTAAATATGGAAATGGCAATTGCTTTTGAGTTTCCTATTAATCGAACAGTTTCATTTCGATTTTCTGTAAGATGATGTGATAAAATTTGTGTCAGTGTAGAAATCTGTAGTGCGCTTTCCTGGAGGCACGTAATATTCTAAAATATCACAATCCTTGTTAGTACGAAACATGACACATTGAACTTCCGCGTAATTTCAATTGCAAACTGAAAACTGATTTGAAATCGAATGAAATGCCATGAAAGCCGTGCGACGCAAATTAAAACCGCCCGGCGTTAAGTACGTGCCAATTGGACTTTCGCTTTTATTGCAACTTATTTATGAATAAAACAAAAAGAGCAGCCCTCGCAAACAAAATTAACATGCACGCAAGTGGAATTAGAATAAAAAAGGACGATTTCAATATTTCATGAGCTTAGAGCTTTGTCGGTGTCCTAGAAAACGCATTAGAGTTAGCGTGTGGCGTAGGTCAAGTTATTCTAGTAAAAACTTACGGAAAAACTAAGCATCCTCTATTAGATTTAAATTACTGCCTGACATAATTTAGCCATTACACCAATTAAATGAATGTAATTATTTAAATTAATCGCAGGAATTATACTAATTGGGAAAATTACGATAATCACAACTTTTTTTCTTTGTTGCAGCAAGAAGAATTCTATCGTCCTTCGGACGCAACTTTCGGTGCGAGTTCACACCATTATAGGTGAGTTAATCGAAGCCTCATAGAAAAATAATTATAGTTATTAATAACTAAAAAATGTTTCAGTTAAAAACTAGTGCGCTAAATACATTTTTACAATATTAACTAGTTCATTAATTTAGTAAATTTTTTAATTACTGCTTCATTAAGAACAGTTTTAACTACTACTTTAAATTCTGTACATATAAATTAAAGTCTTAACAAAGATGTAAACAATATAGTATGTATATTAAAGTTGTCCTAAAAGAAGATGTAACTACTTAATTTTTGCCAGATTTTTCATACAAATTTTGCTGGTACTTTTTTTTTATTAATTTTAAAAATATTGGTTGGCTTTCGAGACTCAAAGTAAAGGTCTAATTAACAATTTTTAGCGTTTTTAAGGATATGTTACTGTTAATAAGGTATTTCATGAAATAACTACACCTTTTCCAACTATATTTCAGAAAAGAACATTTCAATTTCAGAAATCATCAATTGTAATTCAGAATAGTCAATTGTATTTCAGAAAGCATCAATTCTATCTCAGAATAATCCATTTAATTTCAGAAAGTATCAATTGAAATTCCGAATAGTCAATTCAATTTCAGAAATCATCAATTGTAATTCAGAAAACATCAATTGTATTTCTGAAAGCATCAATTGGATTTCAGAAAAATTAATTTAATTTTAGAATAGACCTTTTGTAAAATTGAGGAAACCAAGAGATTATTTCAATTGGGTTTAACATTGGTGAATAAGTGCCCAAGCCCGGTGTTATGTTATATTTCGAAAGCACATTTTTGATGAAATGTGTGTGCTGTTATGGTTCACGTGTACAATCACCTCCAAAAACTCTCGACTTCCTCATTTTTTATAATTGGTTCTTTCTAAAATTAAGTAATTTTCTTGAAATACAATTGATGCTTTCTGAAATACAATGGATCTTTTTTCTGAAATTCAGTTGACTATTCTGAAATGCAACTGATATTTTCTTAAATTGAGTTGATTATTCTGAAATTCAATTGATGCTTTCTGAAATACAATCGACTATTCTGGAAGAACGGACCTTTTCTGAAATTCAATTGACTATTCTGAAATCGAATTGATCTTTTCTGAAATACAATTGGATAAGGTGTAGTTATTCCATAAAGTACCGATATAACCGCAAGAAGAAGAACAATAATTTACTATGCAATTCTCAGTGTCATAGTAGTGATGTACCGACATCTGGGGATAACTTTGGCCCAACTCCTGGAAAAAGATAGTTTGATCTATTGTTAGTTACCAGGTAGTATTCTGATATGTAATATCTCAAAGACACAATAAAAATACATGGAGTATGTGTTAAATGAAAATTGGGAACTGACAATAGATCAAAAACTATCCTTTTCCCAAGATTTGGGCCAAAGTTACCGCAGTTGATGGTAATTAATATTAAACAAAGTATTTCTAAACGAGTGTCCGTAACTTTTTTTTGACAAATTTCAAGATAAAAAATAAAAATTCATTTATTCCCTAGAAATATCCATTTCGAAATGCAGAGTGTTAAAATTTACTCATTTTTTTTTCAAAATGAAGTTGTTTCGGGGACATCCACCCTTTTCACCTTTTTTACCCATTTTTTTTATACTTATTAAACTCAAATTTTTTATAGAATTAACAATTTTACCTTTTCCTTCATTAATTGAATCAAATTTTTTACTTCTTAGCACATTTCCCATAAATGTTGTTATCTTTTTGTGATTAAAAGTTATGACAGAAAATTTACACTTCTATATAAATAAGACTCGAAGCATAATGTGTTATTAAAAAAAAAATTAAATAATTATTTTTTTTTAGTTTTTTGGGCGACTCACTAATAATTATTATAATTTCATCTTCTGTTAGCTTAAAAAAATGAAAAGAACAGTAAATTTTAACACCCTGTATATTGAAACTGAAGCATTTAAAAAAAATCAAATCCCAAAATTAGGGACATATGTTTAGAAATACCCTGTATATCCCTAATGACAAAAAAAATATATTTTTGACAAGAAAAATGTTAATGTTATCTTAGACAATTTTACATTTATTTTTCTTAAATATCTTAAATTTTTTTTTATTTAGTATTAATTTTTTAAGATCCCAACTTTTACCATACAATAAAATAAAAACGTGAAGTGTGCTTGTAATTTCGCCTTTAAAAGAGGCAATTAAGAGGATAGTGGGTAAATTCAAACAGTCAAATTTGAAATTCGGTTGATTTTTGCGTTTTTGGTCAACTTTTTTCTGCTGAAGCTTTTTTTTAATATTTTTGTAATATACTAAAAGGTCCTGTGACTATCATTTTTTGTAATTTTTATTTTTGTGGGGCAAATTTAACAATTTTAAGAAAGCATCAAAGAGAGAATTTTGTAAAAATTAGGCCAATTAAACATAAAGAAAAAACAAAATGTGATAACCTATTTTTTCTGGTGCTACTTACTAGGAAACGGTTAAAACAAAAATATATCATTTATTTTTTTGCTTTACGTGCTTTACGTGCTTTTATTATTTTTTATGGGGTTTTGAAAAAATTGGAAATTTTCAGTTGTTATAAAATTGCGCCAGACAAAATAGGTTATCACTTTTTATTTTTTCTTTGTGACACACCGATTAAACAAAAACTAACTAACTTTTTTGCACCAAACGAAATAGTTTTTTTTTTTAACACAAAATAATACACGTAACTCCAAATTCCATCAAAAGCTCCCACCTTCTTTTTGCTGCAAACCCTTCAATTTTACTACATCTTACATTTTTTGAATTTTTAAGAAAAACATGAAGAAGGGTGTATAAAAATATTTTCAACATAAATATACATTTTTTGATATTTCATGCAATAAATCATGGAGAAAAGCTAATTTGTACGCCCGTCAATTTGACCGGTCCTAGTAAGTACCTAAAAAAGCTAACAGCAGTTACGTGTTAAACAAGACTTAGTTAGCACTTGCAATATTTTTTTTCGGAGTAATAATACTTTATTCTTAGCTCAAAATAAATCCAGCTTTTTTCTAAATTACACAATTTCATGAAATAAACTAAATATAAATGAAAGTGGTAAGTTATTTGAATATTTTTATTAATATAATGTCATTAGGTAACGAACCATGTGATGTGTAATAAATATAATTTGCTACAGACAATATTTTAATTGTTTTGTTTCTCAATAACCTAAAAAGCATCACGAGAAGATTTGCTAATTACATCTCGCGAAACTGATTTGCATTTTAGCAACGCGTGTAAAAAAATAGCACACAATAACCCAGAGAATCCAAAAGGTTAATTTGCATATTAAACATACAGATATGTAAGAACAACGTAGCAATTTAATTATGTGAATAAAAACTGCGTACAATGCAAGGAGCTGCAAGAGGAATGCACCTTCATTATCTAATTAAACTTCACTACTGAGATCAAGATAAGGAAAGAATTTTTATTTTGGGAAAATATTTTTAAACATGTCATGGCTAGCCACCCGTGTACAATAAATAATAATGTAGACTTAAAAAATGGGTGGAAATAATAAAATCTAACTTACTTGATCCATATTATAGTGACTGAAAGTTGTACCATTTTATTTCATATTTCTTCAACAAGCGGGGAAAATAGAAATTTCTTAAGTGGTCGATCAACGATTATTTGTCTTTGCAAATAATGATGGACCCATTACAGTAAAACCATTGGACTTAACGTATACTTGTACTTTCTGTGCTAACAAGCTAAATTAATAAGGAAAGTGCTTTCATAGATTTTCCCTTTCGCTATTATTTGCTTGTTTAGTAAATCATTGAAGATTTTATTAAATTAAAGACCTCGCTAAGTAAATTACCAATTAATTTTCCTACTTTACGAAAATAAAATTTCATTCAAGAAGAAAGAATTAAAATTACACCCTGCATAATTTATGTACATCAATAATGTTATTAAATTAATACCTAAACTGTGTAAGGAATTCGTGATTACAAAGACGATTAATAAATAGACGCAAAACAATTTTGTAAAATTATACCTTAAGCAAAAGTCAACCACATAAATTTACCTTTTAAAAAGTCATATCTTAGGATCGACTCACGCTATTGCAGTTTCAATGCGTATACACCACCTCGTTATTATCATCATTACTTCACTCCGCGAAGAACACTACATAAAAAATTAATAAATCCAAACTTACACCGAAACTAATCTGGTATCTTTACTTTTAGAAAAGCTTCTGACGTCGGAAGGTCGTGAGTTAAGAAGAGCACTCTTTTCTCTCAAGCAGATTTTTCAAGAAGATAAAGATTTGGTACACGAGTTTGTACAAAACGATGGACTGGCTTGTCTCATTAAGGTCGGTTCAGAAGCCGATCAAAATTACCAAAATTATATCCTTAGGGCGTTGGGGCAAGTTATGTTGTATGTTGATGGGATGAATGGGGTTATGGAACACAACCAAACAGTACAATGGCTCTACACTTTGATATCATCTAAATTTCGGCTCGTTGTCAAAACTGCTTTAAAGCTCCTGTTGGTTTTCGTGGAATATACTGACTCTAATTGTATGCTTCTCATTAAAGCCATCCACGCTGTGGACTTTGGCCAGGGCTTATTACCTTGGCACAATATAATGAAATTGTTGAAAGATTTTGATTCAGCTGATACGGAACTGCTTATTTATGCTACCACCTTAATTAATAAATGCCTTAACGGAGTTCCTGACCAAGATACATACTACGATCAGACAGATGCCTTGGAAGAACAAGGAATTGAGACCATAATACAAAAATACATGTCCAAACCAGGCACCGATTTAGATCTTTTACAACAATTTCAAATTTATGAGGCAGTCTTGCAATACGAAGATGGAGAAAACAAAGGTACTCCTATTAGACATTTAGATGAAAGTATTCGGAAAACTTTACGAAGTAGAAAATCGTTGGTTGATTCGACTGAAAGAAGAAAATCAAGACGCCACTCAACGGGAAATACACCAATCCATAACAACTTAAACAATAATAACCACAACAACAATAATAACAATATAATTAAAACAAATCTGATTAATAAAAATGAAGATGATGACGAATCTTCGAGTTCTCAATCCAGCAATGGACACAATCATCAAAATTTAAATGGAAGCTACAAGGACTGCAATAAAAGTATTTTTTGATTTTTTTTAAATTACAATTTTTACCTAACAATTCATTTTATAGCTAATGATGCTGGTGTTACTCCTGCTCTTAGAAGACGACGAGAAAGAGCAGAAAGGCAACGCAGCTTCATGAAGGAGCAGCAAGAAAATGCCACGCTTTTACGGGGAGCTGCAAACAACAACTGTGATGAAAATAACGAAAATGGTAAGTAACCAAAAAACCCAATACATTCTTCTTATTTAAAATCTTAATTTCAGGAAACTATACTAATGGTTTACAACAAAGATTATTAAATGGCAATAACGTATTAAATCGCAACTCATGCAAAAAAGATCTTACGCCCTTCTTAAATGCAGTTAATAAATTGGATTCTGAAGAAAATGGCCTCACTAAGCAGTCTTGGATCATGTACAACGACGAGAAAAACCAAGACAGCGTTGAAGAAAATGAAAATTCGAACGAAAACGATCGAAAAATGTTACTTCAACTCAAAAAAGAAAACACGGTTAAAGATCTAACGCAAAAACTATCAAGCCAAAATATTTTACATAGCCCACCCATTGATGACAATAAGGTTAATAGAATGGAAGGCATGACTGGTCTAATCAACAAAGCCAAAGAAGGATTGGCGAAATCTAAATCGCAAGTCAATGTTCTGAAAAGTCCCACCGGGGAAAACATACCAAAAGTTGTTGAAGTGAAAAAATCGGAAAATGAGCTTCGGTGGGAGGAATTAGTTTCAAGTATGAGTAGGCCTTTAAACTTATGTGATATGGATTTTACTGATTTAACCACTGAGGATGAAGTCGATATCTTGGCGCCGGTCGCTGTTTCGAACGGAATACCTCCTCCTCCACCACCTATTGATTTAAGTCCTGCACCACCACCACCTCCAAGAGTTTGTATTCCACCACCAGTTCCTAACCCTCCAATTTTCGGAGGAAATCTACAAAAACTAAACAAAACACAGGAAACAAAAATACCTATTAAGAAGAATAAAAAGACTGTTAAATTATTTTGGAAGGAAGTTAGAGAGGATAATATTTCTAATAATAAATTAAAAACCGGATACATCTGGGACGAGTTAAGCCCTGTTTCTGTTGACACGCAAAAATTAGAACACTTGTTTGAGTCAAGAGCGAAGGATCTCATTAATAAGGTAGGCTGTGTTTAAATACAATACCGCAACCATTTCTTCTAAAATCGAGTTATTTAATAAATTTAATAAATTTAATAAATTTAATAAATTTAAGAATTTTAAAGTAGTTAATTAAATTATTCTTTCTTTTCTTTGGCGATTCCGTGCGTGGCATGTGCTGTTTTCTGCAGGAGGTGAGTTAGATTGATAGTTAATGGTGTAATTTTTTGTTTTTTGCATTTTTGTACAAAACCACTTTTTTACACTATCAATTTATTTTTTAACGCAAAAGTACTTTTGATACTACTACAACGGTATTAAAAATGACACGTTGTATATGATTAGTTGAAACATATTTTCACCGTCTACACTACTGTGCTACACCTGACAGCAAACTTCGTAATATTAAAAAAATGTGCATGAATTTAAGGCATGTATTGTAAATATACATATATTTTATACAAGGTGTCCCGAAATTAAGCGGCCAAACTTTAGGAGGCGATTCTACAACTAATTTTAAGAAAAAAACTTCCTATAAACATGTGTCCGATTTCGCTTCCTAAGAGAGCTACAGCCCTTTAAATATTGTGACTAAAACTAGGTTTTTTGTCATTTATTTGAAAACGGTTTGTAATAAAGATTTGAAATTTGGTGTGAAGACTAATACGTTTAAGATATAATTTCTCAATTTTTTTCAGATTTTTTGAAAGCTTTCAAAAATTTCAAAAAATTTCAGAGCTTTCAAAAAATCTGAAAAAAATTGAGAAATTATATCTTATACGTATTAGTATTCACACCAAATTTCAAATCTTTATTACCAACCGTTTTCAAATAAATGACAAAAAACCTAGTTTTAGTCACAATAGTTAAAGGGCTGCTTGTAGCTCCCTTAGGAAGCGAAATCGGACACATGTTTATAGGAAGTTTTTTTCTTAAAATTAGTTGTAGAATCGCCTCCTAAAGCTTGGCCGCTTAATTTCGGGACACCCTGTATACAGGGTTAGCTAAAATTTATGGTATCTACCAACCCAAGAACAAAAATATTCATTTAAATTTTGACCAATACAATATAGATACTTATAATTACAATACTTCACTGCTGAAAAAATGTTTGTGTTAATTTTGGGCTTTTTAAAGATTTAAAAAAATCTAAGCACTAAGTAAAAAGCACTCATGAATTCTGAAGTCTAGCTTAGCCTAGTATAACTTTTATATGTGCTTATTTATGTATCGTGCTAAGGTATGGAATCTAAAGTGCATGATTTTTGTAGAAGCAACAAGAATTGAATAAAAACAAGGAAATTATTGTTTTGGACCCGAAACGTTCAAATGCGATCAACATAGGCATGACAAAACTTCCACCTCCTCGTTCAATAAAAACAGCTATTTTGAAGATGGATGCTACTATTATGAATAGGGAGGGAATTGAAAAACTACTAACGATGTTACCTACAGAAGAGGAAAGAACTAAGATACAAGAAGCTCAAGCGGCTAACCCTGACTTACCATTAGGCAGTGCTGAGCAATTTCTGCTTACCCTAGCTTCAATTTCGGAATTAACAGCTAGATTAAAGTTATGGGCTTTCAAGTTAGATTTTGAAAACACCGAAAGGGAAATCGCGGAACCTTTAATGGATCTCAAACAAGGGTTTGAAGTGCTTAAGGTTAATAAAACCTTTAGATGTATCTTGAGTACATTATTGTCAATAGGAAATTTTTTAAATGGCAATGAAGTAAAGGGTTTTCAAATAGAATATTTATCTAAAGTTCCTGAAGTTAAAGATACTGTACATAAACACTCTTTACTTCATCATTTGTGTCATACTGTAATGGAGAAGTTTCCTGATGCGACTGATCTGTATTCAGAGGTAGATTACGTTGATTTATTAAATTTCTTTACTAATGAATTGTTTATAGATTGGTGCTATAACACGGGCATCGAAGGTGGATTTCGATGAATTAACCTTGAATATCCAAAGATTAGAATCGGACTGTAAAGCTTCTTGGGATCACCTTAAACTAATTGCCAAACATGATGGTTCTACAATGAAGTCGAAAATGTCTGACTTTTTGGCCGATTGTGCTGAAAGAATTATTTTATTAGGTATGATTCACAGACGGGTAATGAATAGGTAAGTAAAAGAATATTACTAAAAAATACACTGGAATTAATTGTTTTAATTTAGGTTTCATAAGTTTCTACTGTGGTTGGGGATACCTTTACATCAAGTGGGAGATACTAGGCCAAACGAATTTTGTAGAATAGTTTCTGAATTTGCGTTAGAGTATAGGACAACTCGAGAAAGAGTTTTGCAACAATTGGAGAAGAAAGCTAATCATAGGGAAAGGAATAAAACTAGAGGAAAAATGATTACTGAGGTATTTTATTGTGGTGAGTTGTAATATTTTATTAATTTCGATTTTTTAGACGGGTAAATTTCGTACAAAAGAAGATAGAGCGGATGCTGAGTTAAGACAATTGTTAGGTAGTGATATATCAGATGTGGAAAGTTTGCAGGGAACTCTTCCTTGGAGAAGAACAAGGAAGGATACCAACAGGTCATTAATGGGTACTTTAAATGGGCACCTTACTGATGGTGATGATGAAATTTTGGAAAGTTTAGTAAAAACTGCAACTAAAGCACCAACATCGCGAACTGCTCCGAGAGAACGAAAGAGAACTAGACATGCAGATAGGAAATCATGTAAGACTTAATTTTTTATTTAAAGGGGTTATTTAAATCATATATTTTGCTTATTTAGTAAAGCGTTCAAGAACGAGAGAGAATCCATTTGGCCATCGAGATTCTCCTTAAGAATTGGTATGTTAGGTGATTTGCAGTGCAAGAATGGCCTTTTAAATGAAAGCTTTTTCTGTGCATGGTTTGAATTTATTAAAAAAAAAGACTTAAACATAGCTAACAAAATGATAAACTTGCCTGCTAAATGATTTCAGTGATTTATAATTCTAATATGTTTTGTTGTAAGAAATTAATGTTTTCATTATAATAATTTAATTTCAATTTTTTAGTAAGAAGAACTTTAAAAAATGGATTATCTGAAGAGGAGAAGAAACATCTCTCAGCTTACATAAAAGGATATTAATTTTTTTTTTCGTTTACTGCATTCTTTGAAATCATATTTTTTTTACATTATAATTTAACTTTATGTCTGATTAATTTATTTAAGTTATCAACATCTAAGAGATGTAAAATACTGTATACTGATTTTATTATGTGATACCCTTTTTTGATTAGTTTTTAATTTACTCTCTAATTTTTAGTTTCGCTCGTTGATCTGTTACGGCTATGTTATTATTTATAATTTGTATGAATTTTTATATTCCTGTAATTGAGAATTTTTCGATCTGTAGGGCTACTACTGCACTTTCACTTATTTAATTAAATGTACATTGTAATTAAATAAATTTGTTATAAAAAATATAATTTAAAGTTCGTTTTGTTTTACGAAATTTTTTAAATCCAATCCTCTAATCATAAAATTTTTATATTTGGTTCATCTTAAATTTTTCATGCCTTAAAACTATGATGATGTTTAAACAAATGAAGACAAATTTTATAATATGTTATAAAACTTTAATTAATGGTTTCCTCTTATAATATAACAACGGATTTTACAAAACTGCACACATTCTTAATTAAGTAACTTTTCATAAATACTTAACAAAATAACCAAGCTGAAATATATCTATTACTAATAAAATAAGTATAAACTTTTATAAATATAACGGAATGAATGCCATGTGGGATGTGGGATGGAATCTAAGAAAGAAATTAAAATCTAAGGTAACAGTACGAAATAACAATAGTTAACGTACTAGTAGTAAAATGCAATGAACCCAGATTAAAAACGAAAGAATTAACTAGATGGAAAGACAGATTTGCATCTTAAACTATTCAGTCGTACGTTTTCTTAATTTTATTCGTTGATATGTTAAAGTTCGTCGTGTTTGGGTCCAGAAAATTCATCATGTGAAATAAATCCATTTTTATCTTTATCTTCGTGTTGGAATATTTCTTCCACTAATTTATCATGATCAGCAAGCATATTCTTTACTTCTTCACTTTGTTCTTCACCATCAGCTGCCACCATTTGCTTCTTCAAATACTCACTGACCTAAAATAAACAAATATTAGTTTTGCTATTAAAAAATAAAGCTTAAAAAGTCATTTATTATACAAAACGATTGGTAAATTAGTCTGTATTACAGCTATTTATTTATATCACAAAGGTGCTTCTAAATGATTTGCGCTTTTGGAAAACTTTGGTGGTTATAAATTATATGTTTCGAAATTCAGAGATGTGATAAGTTTTAGTAACAAGAAGCAGAGCCAGCTTCCTGTTTTCTGAAGTTTAAAAGTAGTAAAGTAGCTGTAAGTAATTTAAGAACACTTAATATGATTATGTTGAAGAAAGTTCTGAAAATGATGTAATGTATAATTAAGTGGTGTTGTTGGTAGATAATGCCATTAATAAAAATTTATGAGGAATCGTCATTTCGGTTACTTTTATAACTTTATTCTGAGAAAATAAACTCTATTCTATTACATATTTGTCAATTTTACATATCGACCCAAACAACAAAGACTATAATTAATATTTGTTAATATGCCATATGCTAGTATACAGATATTCATGTATATACTTTGCATGGAGGCCGTTTGTTATTCAAATTATAGAATTTTGGGTAAAGATTTATTAATTTTTCTATAATACACTATTCTAGTTAATTAAAAATATGAGATACAAAAAGTATACATTTGGTCCATGATAAAGGGCCGTTTAGTATCCATTATCACCACGAAGAATGTTTGGTTTCAATAGTATGGGGGCATATACGAACTCCACTAAATGCACAATCTCTCGTTTTGGTCATGTTCTATGGCCTTCTGGTTAGTGTATCTTTTCCGTACTTAAACGGTTAAAATGCCATTGATAAATTTTATAAACCAAGGATGTGTCGACGTGTTCGAAGTGTGAATTATATTTCAAATTAATATTTTTTTTAAATTTACAACGTTTTCAGATTGAAATAACTTCTCTAGGAAGCATTTCCGGACCCTGACCCAGGTTTATATAAATAACCTTTTTCATATATTGCTCCAGTTTAGGTATATTCTCATGAAAGCATACCTATTTAGTAACTTAATTTGCAAATATACTAAATTTAATGGGAAAATTTTCTTCGGCGAAAACTATATTAGATTTTGTGTTGTGTTATATGTATAAAATAAGTTATGATGTACTCCACGTTGCGTGGGTCGATAAATAATTGTTGTTTTAGCCAATATTTATATTTACGTGTTTTACTTTGCATGGAGCGTCAAAAATTCATGTATTTGTTTCATTAATTTTGATAAACTCAATAACTCACAGAATGAATGTTTGGTTTATTAAAAATTATGGTATCACCAGTGAAGGAATGAAATAAAATCCATATCTATAGATACAAGGTGATTTAAAAATTTAATTACTGCCCAAAGATTTCAAGCCACTAAATAAACATTAAATTTCCACACAAATGGTTGTAATTAATTACTAAAATAACGAAAAAGGTTTAAACTTGAAAAAAATGATATTCAATAATACCTTTATTTGGGATTTTTTTTTCAATATTAATATATTTATTAAATTCAAAAAGCTTCTGAATTACTGAAAGCCAAACGCGAAACTACTGCCAAGATGGTAAGATCTGTGCGTTTTGCAAAGAGGATTCTTTTCTCGCTTGCACTTATGAACGGGTCCAATACCTGCAGTGTGTAAGAGTGCAATAGAAAATCCTGTTTACAAAACGGAAACGAGAAATCTAGCATTTAATATTAAAAGCGTTAGTTATTTTTAGAGTCTTACGTCATGTTATTCTGTACCAAAAATATATTTTGCAATTACATATTAATAAAGCCATGATTTTTTGTGGCACCACGTACCTCTGAAAATTCATGCACATGCCTCTTACTACTTTAGCAATCACGATCCAACTACGAAAGTCTATATAAAAATTAGAGCAAAAATCGATTTTATGATGAAGTTGTCAGTTGATTCGTGATATACGCATAGTGCGTGCATGCACCTTTGTAGTATGTTATTATAAAAGCATGCTGAAAAAAATATAAAACGCCTAGCTTACAAAGACTTTTACCTCCTCTCGGCTAAGCATGTTGTTTTTGTCGGCATCAATTTCCCTGAAAACGTTGGTAGGTGGTGGCGAATCTCCGATATTGATAAGTTCTACATCAAAGATAAGAGTTGCTCCGCCAGGGATTACTTTTCCCGCCCCATTTTTCCCGTAGCCGAGATGTGGTGGAATAGTCAGCTTGCGTTTTTCTCCTACGCACATTCCGGTCAAACCTTGCTCCCAACCCTTAATCACTTGACCCACGCCTAATTGGAAGGTAAAAGGTTGATCTCTATCCAAGCTGAAAAGAAATAACAAAGTAAATAACTATTGTATGGTCTACGATAAAGCACTTTATTTAATTTAATACGCCATAAATATCATTGTATAAGTGGCACTTTTTAAAATTTAATTAATTACTACTATTAATTTAAAATAAGTTAAGGATAATTTCAACAAAGCGAGTCTGGTTTAAAGTTAGGATTACAAAGCGTACGTTTTACGATTCAGTCGGTACTTATAGCTATATTTTTAGGTTTTTCCTGTTTGTACGGATTACCCACTGAGATTTTCTCATGTTCAACGTAAAGAAAAGCTGCTTTTTAGTGGAAAAGATAGAACTGAAATTTCACCACTAATACTTTAAGGAATTTATTTCATTTTAGATTCTTTATAAAGCTATTATTATAAATAATATTCATGACTATTCATGAAATTAAAATTCCACATTTACTTCTAAAATTGATTTATAGACAGATTCTGGTCAAAATTAAAGGCCTTTAATTAGACACAAATAATGTAACCATGGAAATTGTCCATTACAACTCATATAACAAATTTAAATTTAAAGGCCTTTAAACTTATATGAATTGACCAGAATCTGGGAATTACTCTGAAATTTTTAAAGTAGTACTGTAATACCCAGATTCTGGTCAAATCATTTAAGTTTAAAGGCCTTTAAATTTAAATTTATTATATGGGTTGTAATGGACAATTTACATGGTTATATTATTTGTTTCTAATTAATAGCCTTTAATTTTGACCAGAATCTGCCTATAAGCCTTGGTACAAATTTAACCAAAGTTTTATAGTTAAGTCGTGCAAATGATTGATAAATCAAAATCAACGATTCATCCTGTTTGTTAGACGTTGGAGATAAACTGAATAGTATTTAAGAAGACAAGAGCAGGGTAGAAAACACTCTTTCCAGCCATAGATGATTGATTTATAGCGCTGCAAATACTTCGAAATAGGCATTAAACTGCAGTTCAAACTAAATATATACTGAAAGAAGTTCATGGAACCAGCATAAGTGAGCGTAAAGTCACAAGAAAACCCAAAATATTGTTTTGAAGTTGTATATAACCAAGAAAAGGTACAAAACTCCAAAGACTCTATTAAACTAATGTTTGATAGAGAATGGGTAATGGGTGATGGGTGATAAAAATTTACTTTTCCTAATATTGTAAGAGTTTTTATTTAATATTTCGCTTGACCGGTTTCTGCCTAAGCCATCTTCAGAAGTGAACTACAAAAAGAAAGGACGAATTTAAGCGTTTCAATTTGCAACAACTCATGGGCAGCAGAGACATGGACACGTATTTCGTCCTAATAAGAACCAATATTTCGATTGCTGCAACTCTATACCACTGACCACTGTTGTTATTGTTTAAACTGTGCATTTCAAAAGGTGTCTTTCCCCGGGTCTCCAATTATAGGACAATTTCAATTCTTAGTGCTATTCCGAAAATAGTTAAGAAAATTCTTTATGAAAAAATCGCACCACTCTTAGCAACATTTTAGTTCAGGTTTTTCTGCTGGTAAATTTATAGTTTGTCCCAGCTGAAAGTAGGACAAAAGTAATCATGATCGCCTATTCTTTGTCCTACTTCTAGCTGGGAGCAACTTTACATCCTGATGATTTTTGTCCAATATCTGTCAAATGCCCTGGAAGATCGGCGTCAGGTTGAACCATTTACACCGACTTTTCCAAGGCATTCGATAAAATTAACCACAGAATCGTATTAAATTTAAGGTGAGTTTATGCTCAACTAACAACTAGCCACTAACAATTACCACTATCAATTAGCCACTAACCACTAAGAGTCAACCACTAACGTAAAATGTGAGCGTTTATACTCCACTAAGCATTAAGAAATTTGACATATGCGACGCGATATTTCAAATTGTTGATTTGATTATCAAAGGGTTGAAAAAGCTTCATCAACACCTCAGCACTTCCAAATCACTCCCATTAAAGGTTTCACTATCCATTATATGATATTATAATATTCGCCAGAGGCAAAAATTTAAACAGACACTGTCGACTTTAAAGATCAAGCATGCGTATTTCTAGATTTACTAACCACTAGCAACTCCTAATTATAAATTCGAAATTTTACCCATAAGTGGCTATTTGTTAATGTTTAATGGTTAGTTGTTAGTGGCAGCATAAACAGTCAAATGCAATTGTATGCATTTATCTTTTTAATTGTTAGTGGTTAGTTGTTAGTTGAGCATAAACCCACCATTAATGTTAAAAGCTATGTACAAATTTAGAAGAATATTTAAATTCTCAAAGTGGAATTATGAACTATTAAAAGAAAGAAAAGGCTTTTAACTAGTTAAGTATTAAAACTATTACTATTAAAAGTATTTTAGAACATTTTTTTGTTAAAATAGAATTACTATCAAAATTTTTTTGTTCCTAGAATTAAATTATTTATAATTATTTGGATTATACAGGGTGTCTCACTTTTTTCCAGCAAAAATTTTTTTAGATAGTAAATGTCATTCTAAAAAAAAATTTCCTATGAACTAATATTTTTTTGGACTCCTTAAGAAGTTGCAACAATTTTAAAATTTCAAAAGATTAATGATTTTTTGGGTCACCCTGTATAAATTTCATTTTATTTCAATTTTTTTAATTTAAATCAAGTATGCTTTGAATTTTGACATTATCTGTAAGCCAATGAGATAGGTTAATTTTCTTGTAAGAAATTTTAAATGAGTCCACTTATTTTAAAAGCAGCCAATAATGATCAAAAAGGCCAGTTAGGAAAGACAAAATCCAAACCATAAATCTTTTAAATAAAAACATGATGATAAGAAAGAAAAATTATACAGGGTTTCACAAAAAATCGTTAAAATGTTGAAATTTTTAAATTGCTGTAACTTCTTAAGGAGTCGATAAAAATACTAGTTTATAGGAAATTTTTTGTTCACAATGACATTTACTATCTAAAAAATTATTTTGCTGGAAAAAAAGTGAGACACCCTGTATAAATAATATAGTTTTTTTTAAATACATTTTAAAATTATATTTGTACGTGTACAGCAATTCTTACCGTCAATTAAAAGTTCAGATGTTTAGAAAATTGTGTCATCATGAATTTTTGCATGTGGTTTACGGCCATTTTGCTTGAATTAATATTGAACAAATTCCTCTTCTACGTGGTAAATTAATTAATTTTGAAACTTGTGTAAAACAACGTGAACTAAAACTTGATGATGTATGCGAAAATAATAAAAAATAATAACTCTAAATCAGGGATTTTAACCGAACCGTTTTATTAACCGAAATTCGGTCAAATCAGTTTTATTTGAACTAACCGTAAGCGAAACCGAAATCGTTTTTAGAAATATTTAAAAACCGTAACCGAAACCGAAAACAGTTCTTAACTGACTTTTAACTTATTTCTATCCGTTTACTAACCGGTTTTTAACCGTTTTACTAATTGGTTTCTAACCGTTTAACTATCGGTTTTACAATCTAAATTAAAAAAAATAGGTAATACACCTTTTTAAAACCATAACCATAACCAAAACCGTTTTTTTCGGTTAATCGAAACGAAAACCGAAACCGTTTTTTTCGGTTAATCGAAACCAAAACCGAAACCGTTTTTTGAAATTTTTAAAAACCGTAATCGAAACCGTTTTTTGAAATTTTTAAAAACCGTAACCGAAACCGTTTTTAGAAAAAATTATTAACCGAAACCGTTTCGAAATTTTAAATGGTTAGAATCCCTGCTCTAAATTACTGAGAAGAATTTTAGTTTCTCTACTAATATAATGAGATGATGGATGGAAGTTGAGCCGAGACTGAGTAAAATATGTGTGGTTTTTGGAAAATGTGTTGAATGGAAGGCCGGCTATTGAGTATTTTGTGTATTATTGTTGTTGGTAAGTGGTGTATCTGTAATGGAAAATTCTTTTAAATAAGCAAAAATGGGATTTTGATGAATTTGAAATTTGATAGAGAAGACCAGAATTGAAATCATGACCAATTTTGTTCATGGATGTGTGCCCTTTCTGCGTAAATTAATTCCATGGTTTGGTAATATTGGAAAGACGTAAAGACGATTTACTAAGGGTTCAGGTATGGTGTGGGACGTGGGACGGAATATGTTTAGAACGTACAGAGTTGATTATGATTGATAGCAATGCTTGAAATTTAGAAAGATACATTGAGAATATTTCCATATATCAGGAAAGATTTCGTTCTTATGCAAAATAACGCTCGCCCGCACTTTGCTCGATGTTTAATTGACTTATCAAAACGAGTAGATATAAGAAAAATGAGTTGGCCATGCTGTTCTCCAGAACATCATGTTTGGGACAAAAAACGCTATTTTTAAATTTATTATTTAAACGGCTTAAAAATGGCACAATTTTAACAATAATTGCATTTTTACATTAACTTTTGCAATTTTGAGAATAGATCTGTGACTTTTCAAAGACCTTTACCTGTGTATCGCACTCTTTATTGTTATAAAACTTAAAAAATACAATATCTCTGCAAAGAGCACATGGGGGTTATTCTAGAATCTTGTCATTCAAATGTCCTTGTCATGTCGTACACTATATCGTGTCGAGTGTTTCGAGAATAACACCCCAGATCTTCTTGCTTCCTATTTAGAAGATCGGAAACTGTTTGTTTACGTCAATGGTCAGAAATCTGTATTGGCGATTGTAAAGCATGGGGAACGTCAATGTTTCATACTTGGTCCCCTTTTTGCTTCTCATTTACGGAGATAAAACCAGTGCTGGAAAACCGAACCGGAACCGAACCCTGTAACCCCGAGAACCCCGTCAAAAATTGAAAACCGGAACCGGAACCCTAACCCTTAATCTAAAATCTTCGGAATCCGAACCGAAATATTAACCCTTAATATAAAATTTTCGGAACCTAAACCGGAACCGGAACCGGAACCTTTTAAAAAATATTGGGTTTTGGGGTTCCAATTGTTATATCATATCGACTATCGACCACTTTATTTTCGGTCTAAAATTTTATTTTGATGCAGCGAGCACGTGCGGATTTCCTTTTTATTGAGCGAGCAGATGCCTAATGTTTTTACTTTTCTTATGGGGTACGATTTGCGGGTACGTCTTAGTCTCAGTCTCAACCTAAACTCAACTCAAAAGAAAAACCATAAAGAATAAGTTAGATTGTTTATAATTTATAAACTTGGAAGCTAAGAACATAAACACCTATATTAAAATCTGGAACCATTATTTTGTGAAAACGAACTCCAGAACCGGGGTTCCAATTTCATTTCGGAACCGAACCCTGGAACCCCGGTTCCAAACTTTTTTTTGGAACCTAACCCTGAACCGAACCCTTTCAATTTTTTTTTAATGGAACCTAACCCGGAACCAAACCCTTTAATTATTTTTTAATGGAACCGAACCCAGAACCGAACCCTTTGAAAATTTTCAGGCTTTTCCAGCACTGGATAAAACAACCTATAGGAAAAACAGAACGTTTCTATGGAAATATTCCAAAACAACTAATAAGTAACGAGTATTTTGCTTGACCGCACCTTTTTTCCTGTGGGATATTTTATCCCCGAAAATGAGGATACGGCCTCTGGTCGTTTACCCGGAGCTCTGCTTTTTTGCAGATGACACTACGACAATAAAGAAATGCTATGATGAAAGTACTATACAAAAAGATATGAGAGATACACAGTCGGAGGCCAATGACTGGTTCCAGGCAAATCTACTAAGTCTTAATTCTGATAATCGTGTCGAGTTGTACATATCATTGCACATGGATTTGTATTTTTCCAATCCTGAATCAGTTAAATCGCTAGGAGCGTCTATACAGTCCAACCTTTCTTGGGAAAAACATATTGATAATCCACAAGGGTCTCTATTTGGGTCAGGAATACTTTCCAAAAAAGTGCGACGCATATTGAAACAATACAAATGAATCATAATTTTCCATAAGACTCCATGTGAAATATTACAAAATTGTATTTTTATCATCTTTTAATTTTGTATTGTAGTTATGAAGAAGGCACCGAGTGGCAAAAAGTTAACTTTTCATTAAAGATAATTTTTATTCGACTGACTAATTATTTTTGCCAACAAATCTACGTATATGAACTAATTTGACTTTTTTATATTTTAATTTATTTTACAAAAAAAACACCTGTTTCTCCTTGAATAAATTTTATGAAAAACATATTTACTTCACCAATGAAAAGGTAGATATTATGCTTATATATATGTATGTATATTATCACTAGTTTGCTTATGAATATAACATACAATCTCATAAATAAGCATTATGTAGCGCTTTGTTTATATACAGGGTGTCTCACGGGACATCGAAGTGCATGGGTATCTTTGTTATTATTGGAGATAGAAAGTCGATTAAAAGGACAAAGTAGTAGAGGTTTGTGCGTATGTTAATAATTCGCTGACAAAATATTTAAATTTTCCTTCGCTATCTTGAAAAAGCAAAAAATGTGATTTTCAAAATTTTACAGGCACTTATTTTGTGTAGAACGCAGCAAGACAAAGTTTTTTTCATCAATAATAGTTGTGTTTTAGTGTTTTTTTATATGAAAACAATTGGAAGTTTGCGTCTGTCGTGATCGATCTCCAGAAAAGGCTAAATGGTAACGACTAGAAATGATCAGTATCTGGTTTAGGGAGGAGGAACTCACCCAAGCAGCACCACCACAATACCATTTATTATGTGTATAAGGAACTAAGCATACAAACACCTTAACTTCAGGCACAAAAATTAGTAAAAATATATCAGGGTTTTCTTAAATAACATAGATTTCTAGTGAATAAGTTTAAAGGAAAACAAGACGATTTCCAAAGGCCCATGGTATGGAGAAAGAAAAACTAAAGAAATAATAGCTCAAAACGATGTTATATTATTAAGAAGAACAGAGGCCAAGGAACTAATCCTTTCAAGAGCCTTGAGGTAACGTCTGTGAATTTATCAGAACAAACATCACAAAAGCGCACTGAAACAAATGGTTATTAACTGTAAAACGGAAATCACACTAAACGAACGTTTTTTTTAAATTTTGTATTTTTTAATTTAAAATAGGTAATTTTGGTTTTCGTTGGTCCACCCTGTATGCAAGCGTATATAATACAAAAATAGAAATTTCTTCTTCCTAAAATTGCCTGGAAGATTTTAAGATCAATAAAAAGCTAGTGCGACAAAGCTATAACTTTATCCAACCCTGTATGCAATATTTATTAACTTTTTATAATTTACGAGATAAGCCCATAAAAATAAAATGTAAATTACAACATCAATATTGAGAACTTAAAGTACGCACCTGTAAGCAAAAATGCCATTATATTATTTATTTATTGTAAAATATATGTATCCAAAAAAATCATTAAAAACGTTTTGCGTGTTAAAAGAAAAGAAAAATTGTTTCCATAACTTTGTTCGTAGTACCAACTTTTACTTATTTTTATTTTCCACTGCAGTAATAACTGTAAAACATCAGAATACTACATACTACAACATGAGATAAATTCCGAATTTAAATTTTGTTATATTCTTAAGAATTTATGAGCCCAGAACATAAACAAAACCCATCAATCAAGAAATATTAATTTTGTAACCAATATAAATGTACATATTTTTCCAGAAGGTTTTATTATTTTGTTAACCTAAAGTAGGTTTGAAGTTGTCTACTTTTCCACGGGATATTTTTGTAATCAGATTTAAAGTTAAAAGCGTTACTTACACCGGTATTAAATATGCAAGAGATGTGCTACGTGAATAAAGAAAGAATTTCACGTCGAAACCAAAGTCGTAAACTTTATTTATACGAGGGGAAGTAAATCGTTGCAAATGCACAAATTTATCACACGGTGGCCGGACGAAAAACTTTTTCTCTTACCTTTTTTAAGCGATTACCCAAGTTTCAGTGAGTAGGTGACTGGCCCAATTCGATTTTCATAAAAACTTCCCTATACAGATATAACATAAATATCATCCAAAAATATCAGGGGAATATGTCTTGAGTTAATAATTTGAAGAGTGTAGTTTACAGCGGTACATATTTATTTATTTAGAGTTATGTGGATTTGACCTATAAATTGGCTCTTAAATAATTCAAGAGCGTCGGCAATAAAATTCACCCAGAATATAAGATTTTTTCGAAGTACTTCAGAAATAATTTATGAGTCTTTTGTTTATTCTTTAATGAAATTCAGCACACATAAATCACATTTCTGTAATTGCATATCAAAATTTCCACGTTCTAAATTCATAAACCTCGTACATCATTGCGTATTAGTTTATAATCCCTCATGTGTGGTGGCGCTAAATTTATTTTGACATTGCAAATTTGGCCCAGGGCGAGCTAGCACGGCCACACTTCGCTTCGCTATGCATGACTCCCTTAAATATTTAAAAAGGCTTTGTACTGTCTCCCGTTAGAAAAAGGGAACATCCGAGAAGAGAAAAGTTTCTTTCTATTCCCCGTACTATCGTTACGCAACAGCCACCATCTTTAAATATTAAATGAGTTTTTTTAACTTCGACTCTCTTTTGGGCCGTTAAAATTTTCTGATATGCCGCAACTTTATAAATATGCATACTACGAGGGTGCTCCACTCACTTATTTGATAACCCACCAAAAATTACTACACTCATAATTAAAATTTGTTTATTCATATGTTTCGTGGGATGTAAATGAAAGCATTTCCGAATCATCATTATGCTTTTAATTAAAAAAGTTTTTTGTACAATTTGCAATTTCTTTAAGGATTTCAGAAATTTCCATATAGCGAAAGGAGAATGCATGCGTGTATATTTTTTGTAGAAAACAGAGTTTCACATAATTATGATATGAATATTTCCAAGTTGTGCTTCAACTACGAATGCCGATGTCATTGTACCTGCGAGTACAATTTTAAATTATTCTGAATAAAGTATTGAGAAAGCATGGGATCTTCCTCTTTTGGAAATGAAGTTTAGTGAATTTATTTCTTCTTCAAAAAACAATTTTAAAAATAAATCCAGTATAAATGCTTTATAATCTAAAGAATCTGGTACATGGTTTAATGCATTATCAGTGTCATCTTTGGGTACATTACTTCTATTTTCTCGGTTAATGAAGATGGAGTAAATGCTTTAAGTTGCAAATTCGGTGTAGTAAGATTTTTTAGACATCATGAAGTTAGTGATTGCATTAAAACAGCTCAAAATTCTACTGTGGTATTCCTTTTGGAACCATTAGGAACCAGTAGAGATGATGGGAATGACTATGATAATAAGGAGTAATATGGGATTTAATATGGGATTTAACTTGTGTTAACACAATGAATCCTTCATATTTAAAATCTTCATCTAGTTCCATTGGTGTAGTTGCTTTAATTGGAGAAAAAATATCTAAATATAGTTATCTTTAATTTTGTTTTATTTTTCCAATTAGTATTGAATCCTTTGGAGTATGGGGATCTCTTGGATTACTATTTATTTTAGATTTTGGAATAAAAACATAAAGTGTTATAAAAGATCCAAGATCATGACCTTTTTGATTCAATGAATTAGCATAGCATTACAAAGCGGTAATCCTGCTTATGTTTTTGGAACAATTCCCAAAGGAAATTCTCTACAAGACATTTACTTGGTTCCCTGACAATTTTCACTGAGAGTTTCTTCTGTTCCCATTGATTTAACAACTTCTTAATTATCTTTATTCCGCCAAACATGATGATTTTGGAAGATTGAAAATTTCTTAATAGCTGTTATAGTTTATAGTATCTTCAAACAGATGGTACTAAGGGGTTTAAAAATATCGGAAACACCTGCTTTATGAACTCTATGATTCAGTGCCTCTTCATCACAAAGCCCCTTTAGAATATCTTAAAAATATACTTATGTAAGTTATTCCGTCAAAAATAATGATCTTGGAAAATGAAAAACTGCATTGGTCTCTTCAAAATGAAAGTACTAAGAGTATAAACAGCATAAACCTCGATTTAGATGTTGACTCCGATTTTGAAAACCGGCGTCTGGCTTTAAGTAAATAGAAAGTTCGTCAGCAAAATAAAATCCAAAATGTCGCTATTGAAATGGGCATAATTATGGAGTTGTCTGATTAAGACGGCGTTTACACAGTCAATATTATTGACGCAATATCGAGTTTCTTCAATATATTGACCATGTATTGAAGCAATAATATTGACAAAAATTAAAACGATTTGATTTCTATTGAAGCTTTTTCAATATATTGAAGCTCTTTTACTATATTGAAACGGTGTCCATATTATTGACCGTGTGAACGCTATATTGCAATATATTGCTGGAATCTGGGGTCCCTTATTGGTGAAAGCAAGATCGTAACTGATATTATATTGAACAAAATTATTGAGCGTGTAAAGGGTATCATAATAAAATTGAACGTGTAAACACCGCCTAAGAAACACCAAGTTAATCTGGTGCTGGTTGTCAAAATCTGAGTCAGACTTTGCATCTGCATTTTTCTGTATGAACCCAAAGGGGTTTAAAAAGTATCGAAAACATTATCTTAATTATTATGTAAGTTACATTAATACCCCAGCTCTGTAATGGAAGGAGCTTTAATAGACGCATTCATATATGAATTGGGGTCCCAACCACAGTAAAAAATTAAAATTTTAAATAAAACAGTTTTTTGAGAAATTTTTATTTAATAATAAAGTAGACATGTGAGAATTATACTATATGAAACAACATATCTCATAGAAATTCCCTAATTGCATAATTGTGTCTGGATTTCAGTGATACATTGTCTAATCCACTCTTTCAAGGCTTGGGTTGTCGTTGGCTTATTGACATAAACTTTTGTCTTCACAAAAACCCAAAGAAAAAAGTTCAAAGGAGCACGATCTAGGCGGGAAATTTACCAAACCGCATGTCTTTGATTTCCATACCATGAATTTTCGGCACAAAAAACTGGGTTCGCAAATGGCCAGTTCTCGAAAAAAAATTGTCCAATGCCCAAAATCCACGTGTCGATGGTTTTATATCAGTAGTCAACTCTTCTCACACACAATTCTTTTCACAGTTGATGAATTTGGAATATTTTTAAGAATGCATTGTTGTGTCGTATAGCGATCCATTCTTAATAATACTCAGGTACTGGGATTTACTGCTTTAAGGACAATAAAAACTACAAATACTTCAACATTCAAGCTGACCGGTTTCGACCATTTTTATTAGTCTTCATCAGAGCTACAAAGAGGACGTAAAATCAAACACTTAAAACAATATTTTACATAGGAAATTATAATAAGGAGACATGTGATTAATAATTTTTTGAGGTTATATTTACCTAAATGATAATTGTATCCGTTTTTGTCAATATCATATAAAAATAATCGAAGTTACGACTATCAATCAACAACATACCAAGAAGGGAATGAATTTTACTTCCAATATATCACGGATTGATTTTACCAAAGCAGGTTCACAATAATTATCAAATTTGATATGCGCAATAACCATTGCATTGCATTGGCTAATCACGCAATTGTTTATAAACATAAATGCAATGGTTATTGCGTATATCAACTTTGATAATTATTGTGAACCTGCTTTGGTAAAATCAATCCGTGATATATTGGAAGTAAAATTCATTTCCTTCTTGGTATGTTGTTGTTTGATAGTCGTAACTTCGATTATTTTTATATGATATTGACAAAAACGGATACAATTATCATTTAGGTAAATATAACCTCAAAAAATTATTAATCACATGTCTCCTTATTATAATTTCCTATGCAAAATATTGTTTTAAATTGTGTATTATGCAATGTGTTTGATTTTACGTCCTCTTTGTAGCTCTGATGAAGACTAATAAAAATGGTCGAAACCGGTCAGCTTGAATGTTGAAGTATTTGTAGTTTTTATTGTCCTTAAAGCCGTAAATCCCAGTACCTGAGTATTATTTAATTGGAAGTAATAATTTGTTATTCTTAATAATGGTGGACTATCTACCATCGAACTGTCAAGTGGGTTTGACTGTAGAAGTACAATATAAAAAAAGGTGCTGTAATTTCTTTCATATTTATTGGAAGAAATATGTCATTAAGATTACTACCAAGCCTATTAATGCTAAAGTTGTTCAAAAAATAAGTGACTCAGAATTTTATATAGATTTTTGGGATAAGGATTTAATAAGATAAATTTCAGTCTAATAGATATACAGTGCGGTCATAAAGTAAATCCCCCCCCCTGCTAACTTTTGAACGGTTATGTTTTTGACTCTGAAAACTTGTCTACCTAGGAATCTAATTGTGAACTTTCTAATAAAGGTATTTTTGATTTCGTGGAACTTGTGGTTATACCGGAAGTGGATGGCAACTTTCTTATTTTAAATGGAACACCCAGTATATTTTTACATTTTCGTGTTCTCAACAAAAATACCATTAAATTGATCTAGCATAGTGTGGTCTACGATTAACACTTTCGGAATTACGTCCATTTGAAAATCCCATTTTTATGCAACTTTATTTACACCGGAAGTTGGACCCAACGGCCCCAACTTCGCTATTTTAAATGAAATATTTTGCAATTAAGTTAATAATATTAAATTTAAACAAAATTATGTTTAATAGTAAGTTCGTTAATTTTGCTGATTAACATAGCCACCTTTAACCTCTTGACAGTAATAAAATCTACATGAAATCTCTTGGATAAAAATTTTGTTTAAATTTAATGTTATTAACATAATTGCAAAAAAAATCATTTAAAATAAGGAAGTTGGGGCACTTGGGTCCAACTTCTGGTGTAAATGAAGTTGCATAAAAATGCGATTTTCAACTGGGCGTAATTCCGAAAGTATTAATCCTAGACCACACTATGCTAGGTCTATTTAATAGTATGTTTATGGAGAACACGAAAATGCAAAATATACTGGGTGTTCCATTTAAAATAAGAAAGTTGCCATTCAGTTTCGGTATAAACGGAAGTTCCACAAAATCAAAAATACCTCTATTAGCAAGTTCGTAATTAAATTCCTCAGTAGACAAATTTTCAGAATTAAAAACATAACCGTTCAAAAATTAGCAGGGGGGGGGGGATTTACTTTATGACCGCACTGTATTTGTAGGTAAATTGAAGTCAACACTCAAACACACACAATATGGTAACTGCTCACTAACTTCTGATTCATTCTGGGATTTGTTGCTTCCAAACCTTATAAAACAGGGCGCATACAACTTTCTCAGTATCTCGAGAGTTTTATCAGTGAAGAAATATTGGGCAGTGATGGGAGGCCTACTGTTCAATGTGCAAAGACCTAAGAAACTGCAGTCCTTTAAGATGTATAAGTTCCCTAAAAATTTAGTTATTCATTTGAAAATTTTTCTTTTAAAAGAAGGGAATAGGAAGTAAATTGAATATGATAGTTGATTTTCCTCTGGAGAGATTAGATTTAAGAAACTATTCTGCCAAACCAGACACAAAAGCGTCGATACAACTTGTTCTGTTGAAAATTCCAAGTCTGTAATTTTAGGCATTCTAAAAAGTTCCATAAATCATCAGCACCACCCAAATATAACGCTCATAAGTTTCGAGGACCCAAAAGTACTTATAGAAGAACATATTACCAAAAACTATGTACAATTACGCTCATAAGTTCCGATAACACAAAAGAAATGCTCATTCTCACTCATTGGCACTCTTTCCTAATACCACGGGTTCCCTTCTTTTGTGTATTCGGAACTTATGAGCGTGTTTGTACATAGTCTTTAGTAAGATGTTCTTCTATGGGAACTTTTTTTATTTCTTTCCTGAAAAATAGTTAAGTAGTTTCATGATGAAACCTTTGTAATGTTAATATTTATTAGTGTAGAGAGTGTAATAATTAAATTAAATTTTAGATTAATGAATAAAATATGAACGTTGTTCATCAATCTTAGTCTACACATAATCACGATGCATTTGCTTTCTAGTAAAGTTAGAAGCTAATATTATTTGAAATTACAAAGCTGATGTGACATTAATTAAAAAATATTTTCATAAGAAATTCAGTAAAGTACACTAAAATATTCAAATTACCAAGGCGAGCACTTCATTACATTTCCTGATGTTATTATCCAATAGCGTGAGTACATGTGTTTATTTAATGAAAAAAACATGCGATCAAGAAATCGATGTAATATTTAATTAATTTCACTGAAGCTATTTCAAATAAAGTCCCTCAGAGCAAGTAATTTTTAACATGGTTTGATCTAAACTCTCCGAAAACCACTAAATCGTGCTCAATAAAATTACTAGAACTGTTCCTATTTTAATCACCAATAAATTTTAATGCCATAAAAGATGGAGCTGTCCCACTTAATTTCTACTCCATTTTTATGTAAATCACGAATTAAAATTTTAGCTCGGAATTAAATTTCGAGAAGCGTATCCAGATGCTCAAAGGTGCAGTTTCCTTACAATTCACGGAAACTAAATTGAGATTAAGCTGGAAAATTTTTGATTCAGACGGAGTAGATTGAGTACACAGTGAAATGGAATCATTTACTCTATCAACAAGGGACAATCTCAGCACTCATCAATTTAACACTTGATCGAGTTATAATTGTAACGAAGCTTATGAGGATGTGGTGAAAATACGTAGTCGATTATATTTAACAATAAAAATATTTATAAAATAAATAAATAAAGTTTTAAATTTTAACTCTATAAACTTTTACATCCACGAGTATCTTACTAAATTTGTAATGTTTTATTAATAATCAACAACTCTGAAAATAGATATTCGTATCTGCTAGAATTGGCTGACTAAAATAAAATAAAACTATTGCATCAGGGTTATCAAATTTCGTAATGGATTCCACAATATGAAGTGAAGTCGTATTTTTTATCAATTTTAAAATTTTACGTTGTTTTATTACATGTTTGAGTTCTAAATTTTATATAATATTTACTGTGCGAAATGAAACACAAATATCAAACTTGGTTTTTTTTAACTTTATCCTTTGATGTTTTCGAGTATTATATTTTAAATCACAAAATAATAATTGTTACCTTAAAAACTCTTGAGTATAATTCTACACGTTAATATAAAAAAATGAAATATAAATTTTATTATCAACAGGTATTTATAAAAATCAAATATTAAAAAATGAATATTTTAAAGTATAAAGGTGCATTAGGTAATTTGAAATTAATGATAAAGCCCTTAATAATTATTTATTGCGAGTCATCGCATAATAAAAGTTTCATGTAATTTTCCACTTGGAGTAATTACTTCCAAAATAAATTGCAGCCATTCAAAAGGTGTGGCAACATTTTTAATACATTTTAAACCGACATTAATTTCACTTAAGTGCTACTTTTTTACCGGCAGTCGCATATTTTAATCTTAACGGCTTCGCAAACTTTGTGGCCTAAATCATGACCCTCATCGGAGGCGATCGCGTGAAAATTCGATCTCCGTTCAAGAATTAAGCTCGGGGCAGACCATAAGGCCATAAAAAACAGATAACGTGTTTTCGTACGTGGTTTATCCTTAAGTAATTTGGATGAAACTTTCTCGAAGCGAAATTTCACTGGAGAAAGTGTTGCCCCAATGAAGATCGTCAGACCAAAATTAAATTAATGAAGACAGACTTGTAGGAGCAATTGATTTTTTTAGGAATTTATTTATAATTTTTACGTCGAATTTTTATTCGACCTACATTTTTGTTCAAGTGATACGTTTATGAGAGGATCAAACTACCCTAGTCCCTACAAATCCCAACTGCCCTATTAAAGTGCGCAGTTTCGCCTTGCTTTATGAACTTTATGAAAAATTAAGCAAGCCGGAACTTTTACACGAATTTACGAAGCTCGCTTTGAACTCGACTTAGTTACGATGGACTTTCACCCAACTCACCCCTTAATAAACTTGTTTATATACATTAGTCGTTTAAAAAAATTCTGTAGCATCTTTTAAACTTACGCTTCTGCACAACCCACGAAATTTTTCACTTTTAGATGAGCACATTTTATATTACATCCCTTAGAAGGAAATAAAAATATATCAAATATGTACTAAAATATAGAAAATGAAGCAATATTAAATAACTTTATTTTAATGTTCGTAGACAAAAAAGAAAAATAACTTTAGAAAATTTAGAAGTGAAACAATTTTCTTTGCTAAACTTTGAGACTTCGCAACTTCACAATCTGTGCGATAAAAATGATTTTAAATTATTTTTATTTTAAAAAAAAAATATAAAACTGTTATTATAAAAACCATTAAAAAGTAGAAATGTTTATTTTATGATCTCTAAAAATCACCCGCTTACACCTCTACTTTATGCAATTTATAATTTATTTATGGTAATTTTAAGTACTTTTTTGTTAAAAATATTAATCTTTGTAACTGCTTTTCTACGTAGCTATAAAAAGTGAGCTCATAAAAATGCCATCCAGGTCTTACAAGCTTTATGATTTTTCTCCAGGAAACAAGAGCAGCGCTTGCATAAAAAGTTTGCCACCTTTAACAAATAAAGTTGGCATAATTTTTGTAATCCAAAAAGGGAGCGTAAAGTGCATTTATTGCTTTTTATACTTTATGCCGGACATAGCCATGGAAGCTTTTATTCGTAAAGTTCAGATAATTAACTTCAACTTAAAAACGCTGAAAATATCGTGTTACGAAAATAAGTTTAGTTATTTAATTACAATACTTCATGTTAAAGTCGTAATAAGATTACAATAAAATTTATTATGGTCTTCCTGCACGATCTTTAATGTCTTCGCAGCTGATAATCATTGGGATCAGGAAATGCAATTTCATATCTAATCCTGGTCAAATAAATCTTCTGGTACAAGTACATAAAAGTCTAGTCCTCATAGAATAAATCTTTCATAATGGTAATCTCTCGTGATACGAAGTACACTCAAAAGTGTATTTTTAATATAAAACATTTTCATATACGAGGGAATAAGTTTGAAAGATATGGAATATCATGGAAGATGAATAACGAGAAAAGCATATTTTGGTTTTAAAATATTATAATTTTAAAGGTTATTCCTGTAAATTATCCGCGCCCTCTTGCGCGTAAAATGAAAAATAGCGATAATATACAATGCCATTTTAAACCTACTCTGGAGGTTGTAACTTGCATTACATACATAATGGAAAGTGTCAGTACAACGTGAAATATATGTTGAATAATTTAGAAGCAACGGCACTACAATACGTTTTTACTACATTCCTTTTTAGATTATTAGCTCGATTATTTTCTACAGTTTATACTCACATATTTTACTCAAATAGATTTTCGTGCTCCAATTTAATTACTAAGATGGAAAATCAATTTTCTTGAAGGAACTAATTAAATTTATAAGGTAAACGGCAAAGGAAATTTTTGAAAAGGTGATCGTAATTTAGAAAATTAGAAGTTTTCTTTTAAAAACTTTTAAATAATGCTCCTATTCAATTTATCTTGTATAACATTCTAAAAACTTACCACAAATGGCTGTGCAACACGCAAAATATTACCTGAAAATAAAAAAAAAACATAAAAAATTATACTTGTTGTAAAGGTAAAAATAACATAAATAGTTGTGGTTTTAAAATCACTTTTAAAAGTTTAAAATTGGAAAACTGCGAGTTTTTAAGGGAATTACAAAATGATTAAAATACTACAAAAAGGTTATTCATGGAAAAACTACCTCTCCACTAGCTTTTAATTAACTCGCTTTTAAGGAAATTGGTACTTCAAACAAAATTAATAACTTTAAACACAGGCTTTTTAAGATCTTTTATAAACTATTTTCAGTATTTACAAGTCGAGAAAAAAATGTGTGGTCTCATGAGTATTTTTAACAATACAATGATTTTTTTAACTTACAAGTTTTTTAAATTTTATTAAAACAAAATAATGTTTATTCTATGACTTGTAGGAAGATAGATTTTTTGCATAAAAAACATATAAAATGATGTTTCTGGAAGATATATTCACTAAACAAATAATATTTTGAATACTACTACTACTACGACCGATCAAAAAGTTGCAGGGATAAGAAGTCCCCCTTTCCGAAAAATAAACCAAAAAATTATACAGGGTGTCCAGAAATTAACCGGCTAAATTTTAGGAGGCGATTCTACAACTGATTTTAAGAAAAGAAATTCCTATGAACATATGTTCGATTTCGCCTCCCAAGGGAGCTACAGCCCTTTAAATATTGTCGGTACAAAGGGCGATTAATGGGGTAATTCTGAACAAAAAATGTTAGCCGTAACAGCGATGTTAAATTGGACAGTCACCCCGATGTCAAAAAACGCTATTCTGTAAACTTTAGTGTAACTTAACGACAATATAAAATAACATTTTCGGTATTAAACTGCATTGTAGATTTTTATAATGTATTATTTTGATCAATTATACATTAATGTATTATTAGTACTTTGCTGTATGTTATTTTAACACTGAAAATTTTATTTTAAATAACCGTTAAGTTGCAGTAAAGTTTACAAAATTGCGTTTTTTTTTGACATCAGGGTGACTGTCAAATTTAACATCGCTGTTACGGCTAACATTTTTGTTCAGAATCACCCCATAAGCCTATATTTAAAGAAAATATTAAAACTAATTAGATAGGTACATTTCATAAAGTAACTAATAATAAGAGTCGAGTATTGTATAATAATAATAACGAAATTATTCTATGGTAAAATATGATTGAAATTCTGCATGTGAATGGTTAAGTGTATTTTTCTCGAAAAGGGTGCATTCTATCAAGTTGTCAAAAATTAAATAAAGAAACCTAATATTTTTTTCTAAATATTAGGATATGTTAACCATAACAAAGTTAAGGCTATTTTTAAATTTAACCCTCATTAAAACTACCCTTTCGGAGGGTTCAAAAAATCAGAAAAAAATCATAAAATTACATCTTCAGTGTATTATGATTCACACCAAATTTCAAACCTCTATTGCAATAACTTTTCAAATAAATGACGAAAAACCTACTTTTGAACACAATATTTCAGGGGCTGTACCGCCCCCAGGAAGTGAAATCGCACATATATTTATAGGAAGTTTTTTTTATTGAAATTAGTTGTAGAATTGCTTCCTAAAATTTTGCCGTTTAATTTTTGAACACCGTGTATAAGTCTGAAATTTTGTCGACCATGAAAAAGGTTCATTGTTAAAAAGAAACAAAAAAAATAGGGGTCTAGTGTTTATAGTTTTAACAAATTTGTGTAGAGATTTAAAACTAGAAGGCACAAACTCTTTTAATTAGAAACAACAAAACAACAGAAATAGTTGACAAAATTTGAACATTTTGTTTTTCAGTTTTCTGAAGATTTCTTAAAATAAAGCCTATTAAGGAGGTGTGTTTTTCTGGTATTCAAAAACTACATTATTACCTTTACTTATCATGTAAATGTTGAGTTCCTAATTATTTTCCTTCAAATAAATTACAAATTATTTGTTATTACTAATTGAAAGAGAGTGGTTTTATCTTTTTAGTGATATCTTTTAATCGCTACATAACTTGGTTAAATTGTTATTCCCGATGTACTGATGTGTGGCAAAACTCAGTGACCAATAATGACACTGCATCTCTAAAACTATAAATGACGGAGTTTTTTGAGGATGAATTTTGTTCTACTTTTTAACCCTGAAGTTATATCTACTATAAACAGGACACTGTATAAAAAAATAAAAAAAAAAATTTTTACCCATAATATACCGGGTGTAAACGAAACATGAATCGCCTCTATAATTTCTTTATTTATGAAAATAAAAATTTGAAATTTGATGTTGTATGGTTCAAGAAAACACATTTTATGCACTAAATTTATTTTTAATATCACTTCCGGTTTTACCGAAAATAATATCAATTTTGCTTTTTAAATTGCAACACCCCATGTTTTTGTTCATAGTTCAAAAAACTACAAAAAAAAAACCTTTCTTGATCTAAAGATGATAAAATCTACCAAAACTCATTCAAAATAATACAAATACTTAAATTAAATTGTAATTTGTAAAAAATAGGTTTTATAACGATATTGGAGCTCCATATACAGTGCGGTCATAAAGTAAATCCCCCCTCCTGCTAACTTTTGAACGGTTATGTTTTTAATTCTGAAAATTTGTCTACTGAGGAAACTAATTGCGAACTTTCCAATAAAGGTATTTTTGATTTTGTGGAACTTCCGGTTATACCGAAACTGGATGGCAACTTTCTTATTTTAAATGGAACACCCAGTATATTTTTGCATTTTCGTGTTCTCCATAAAGATACTATTAAATAGACCTAGCATAGTGTGGTCTAGGATTAATACTTTCGGAATTACGCCCATTTGAAAATCGCATTTTTATGCAACTTCATTTACACCAGAAGTTAGACCCAAGTCCCCAACTTCCTTATTTTAAATGATTTTTTTTGCAATTAAGTTAATAACTTTAAAATTAAACAAAATTTTTATCCAAGAGATTTCCTGTAGATTTTATTACTGTCAAGAGGTTGAAGATGGTTATGTTAATCAGCAAAATTAACGAACTTACTATTAAACATAATTTTGTTTAAATTTAATATTATTAACTTAATTGCAAAATATTTCATTTAAAATAACGAAGTTGGGGCAGTTGGGTCCAACTTCCGGTGTAAATGAAGTTGCATAAAAATGCGATTTTCAAATGGACGTAATTCCGAAAGTATTAATCGTAGACCACACTATGCTAGATCAATTTAATGGTATTTTTATGGAGAACGCGAAAATGTAAAAATATACTGGGTGTTCCATTTAAAATAAGAAAGTTGCCATCCACTTCCGGTATAACCATAAGTTCCACGAAATCAAAAATACCTTTATTAGAAAGTTCGCAATTAGATTCCTAGTTAGACAAGTTTTCAGAATCAAAAACATAACTGTTCAAAAGTTAGCAGGGGGGGGGGGATTTACTTTATGTCCGCACGGTATGTAGGGTCAAATTAATTTGCATGTGAGTTTGTCAAATTTTTTATTTTTTTAAACTACATCTTTTCCAATTGTATTTCAGAAAAGATCAATTCAATTTCAGAAGTCATCATCAATTGTATTTCAGAAATCATCAATTGTGATTCAGAAAAAAATAATTGTATTTCAGAAAAATTAATTTAATTTTTGAAAATACCTTTTGTAAAATATTGAGGAAGCCATGACTTTTTGGCAAATTATTTCAATTGGGTTTAACATTAGTGAATAAAGACCTGGTGTTACCGGTGTAATAATGTTAAATTTCGAAAGCATATTTTTTATGAAATGTTGTGGTTCATGTGTGCAATCACCGCCAAAAACTCTTGACTTCCTCATATTTTTATAATTGATCCTTTCTGAAATTAAATTGATTTTCTGAAACACAATTGATGCGTTCTGAAATACAATTGATCTTTTCTGAAATACAATTGACTATTCTGAAATACAATTGATACTTTCTGAAATTGATTAGTCTGAAATTCAATTGATGCTTTCTGAAATACAATTGACTATTGTGAAATCGAATTGATCTTTTCCGAAATACAACTGACTATTCGGAAATCGAATTGATCTTTTCTGAAGAGAAATTTAAAAATAGGCATAGGCAAATTGATTTGACCCTACATATGGGGTATCAAAATAAATCTTTATATTTAAAAAAGCAGTTATTTGCACACATGCTCCTCAAAAATATTAATAAATTTATATCTCAGAAACTACTTCAATAATTTTATAAATTACATTTTTATTTAGATATTTGTACTATTTAGAAAGAGTTTCGGTAATTTTTATCAACTTTGGATGAAAAAAAGGTTAGGTTAGGTTAGGTTTTTAATTTTCAAAGAAAAATTAAAACATACATATTTTCTAAAATTGTTTCAAACTATAAACAAAAAAGTGGGGTGTTGCATTTAAAAAAACAAAGTTGATGTTAAGTGATATTAAATAATTTAGTGCATAAAATGTGCTTTTGTGAACCATATAACAGTCAAATTTCAAATTTTTATTTTAATGTATAAAGAATAAATTATAGAGGTGTATCCTGTAAACACTTATATGGCGGGTGTATTTGCGAAGGATTATTTAAAAATCTATAAATCAATAAAAATGGAGACAAATCTGAACCAACGAATTAATGCCCCATTTTAATCCTGCCATCCTTGTCAAAAATCTTTGAAGCAATTATTCATAATAGATTAATGGATTATTTTCTAATAATAGCTTGCTATTACTTAACCAGAATGTGATGAAATAAAACTAGCACTAAAAAGCAAAGATGAACAGACCAAATTGCAGGATATTCTATTTAACTTGCCAAAAGCTTGACATTGCATATCGGGAAATTTGCCAAACAAATTAGAGCGTTTGCCTGAATCGTTTCATTGTGTGTCTTTTAGTCCTATCTGCAGAGAAAGAAACAATATTTATCATAGAGAGATTCTCTAACTTGCCAACTGTCAGTGCAATATGTGGTATGTACCACGTACCACAAGGGTCTGTTCTGGAACCTTTTTTATTTGTTGATTTTATAAATGACTGGCTTTTGGACCTACAATGAAAGCAGTATTATACGAAGATGATATCACAGTAATACATCCAAGAAGTGATACACTTAGCATAAAATATGCTATGCTAGTATGGGGATCGTCACCTAAAAGTGAGCACCTCTTCAAACAGCAGAAAAGAGCTCTCAGGGAAGTCCTTGGTCTCACAATATTTTGTCTATTAATTAATTAATCTATTGATTAAAAAGCATTTTGTGAAATGTGGAATTTAGCATCATGACTCTTCATCTATGATTGCTTATAACATGGATACTTTGCCAAGTATAGCGTGAATGGGGATTACCATGATTATGATACCTGAAACAGAGATCGAGCAATCATTCCAGTACATCGGATTGTTAGAAGCCAACATGGGATACAGTATTGGACCATAAAGGTAAGGAACCTAGAACTTAGTCCCCACAAACATTCTCCAGATGCTATTTCATTTATATGTATAAAAATATAATAAGAAGGTGCCTAAAAATTTAGCATTTTATGATTTTAAGCACTTTTGTAATTTTAAATGTTAATATGTAATACGTTTGTCTATTTTGCTGTATATGTATACTACTTTTAAATAATTTTAACTTTGTATTGTAAATTGTAAATTGATTTAACTGCAGTAACACATGAATAAATGAATATCAATATTTCTTTTTTTTTAAATCAGGACCATAAATTTGTTTCCAAAGAAGGTAAAGGGTTTGAATTGTTTTAGGGTGTTTTTTTTAATCAAGGTGCTTCTAAAAAACAGTATTTTGGTTTTTACCAAAGATAAAAAATAATCTTTTCACTGGGATTATTTACATTAGAAAAAAAGTTAGCATACCACGATAGTTTCCACTTGCAAATTTACAACTGTAAATACAATGTACAAATAAAAGGTACCGTTATAAACACAAACGTTTTCTACATACTTATAATTCCGTGGTAAAAAGCTACTAGAAGAAGATTTTGCTAATTGTTAATTTCTTCGCCTTAATCACGCTTTGTAAAACTCGAAGTTTGTTTTGAGTTTTGAACAATACTTTAGCGGTATGTATACTGCGGGCTTAGTTGATTGCATTATTTATTTTAGGTGTAAGTAACGTTAACTGCAGTATTTACCCCGGCCGTTGAGCTTGCGATGAGTACGGTTGGAACAGGAAAACACCATTACATTTCCCACAGGACAAGTTACAAATCCTGGAAAGAGGTGTTGTAAACTAGATCTTGACACCGGGGCATTTTTAACACGTAAATATATCGCGTGTAATATTTTCTCCCCCAAAACCCCACGCCACGTTTCTTCACGTACATTATTATCTATAATAATAAAAAGGAGGCCGACATGCATCATTCCAGCGTATTCTTCGCCTGCTTTTAGCCCGAAATGAATATTTTAGTCCTTATTACAAGACGCCTTTTTAAAACCGTGTCAGGGAAGTAAGTCCTAGGTTGGTTAAAAGCACGAATACAATTTAACGTGTCATGTCATTCAACCACTGTTAATATTTATTTTTAGTCAATCCTAATTATAAAAATTAATTAAGCTCGTATATTTGTTTAACCTGGATTAATAACACAAAAATAAACATTAATAATTTTTTAATAAAACATGTATTTACCATTTTTTAAATCATAATAAAAGCAAGTAAATAAGTATCAGCCATAAACAACCATCCTTTGTGTATTATTAATTGTTAATAAAGCAGGAAGATATGGATATAGCCACTCGTATCTATGGTAGAGCGTAGAGCATAATGCAATTTAGCTTCGATATAATTTGTGGTCACCAAAAGCAGGATTAGTGGTGCACTGTATCAGTGCAGGGACATTTGATAGATCAGGGAAATTTCCCCTGGGCGCCCTATATTATCGAAAATAGGACGTGGCTAGAGCCGACGTGCAAATGTAACCTCTCACCATCCAACAAATTCATTAAATCGCGTCTATAAAGTATGAAAGTGTGAAAAAATAACAGATTTTTTGCTTTAATTGTGAAACTACACATCAATATTAATTGCACTTTTGTAAGTTCGTTTTTCGCAATTCACGGGTGAATTTAATGACTGTGTTAGTGTTTGCAGCCATTAAAAATAAACTCACGTTAAATTATCCACTCGATAAATTTTTTTGCTATTTGTGAAATGCTAAATTTAGTGTTTTTATTTACACTAAAAAATAGAGGAAGCTCCTGACTTACATGCCTGCTTTGAATTCCACAGGCTTGTGTTGATATTTTAAATTTTTGTTTCGTGTTCTGTCGTGCAAAAGACACCGTGGAGCAAAAACCGCATTGCCTTTCATTTCTTTTCATCTATTTAAGGTTGGTTTACTTCTAGACGTAATCTGCCAATTATGAAAAAAAAACTTTGTTGATATTTCGTTTGACATACTTTGTGGATTATAAGATTTATATTTTATGCATGTTAAGTCTGAATTAAGCTAATTTTCCAGGACGCCTCGTGGTTGGTTGCTTTAATTAATGATGTTACAAGTACATGCACTAAAAATGTAAATAATTTAAAATTTCTTTTATCACAAAGCAATTGTTTTTGTAAGTCGTCTGTGAACTGGAATCGTTAACACCGAGATTATTTTAAAACAATGGAAATCAAAATTTTCATTGTTTCTTTTTTAAATTATAGTCTTATCAAATATTTTTTTAGTGATCAACAGATAAAATTATCGAAAAGTAAGTTTTATTTCGGTTTTAAATATGGTATATTATAAAGAGTGCTAAAATGTGATAAAATAAAACCACCTCTGAATTGAGCTTATAAAGTGGTTCGGTTTGAGACCTAATTTACTATCCTTGAAGTGAAGAGAAAATGTGGATCTGGAACATTAAATATGCTTTCAGCGAGTTCTCTGAAAAATATTTTATATTATCATTTACAATAGAATGAAAAATCGGGCTTACTTATTTTTTTTATTTATCAAAGAAAGAATTTGGTAACAAAAAACCATAAAGGTTAAGTAGCTACCAGCTATATATTTGGCATACTATTTAGTAGTACAATATATACAATAAATAGTACAGTACTATTTGTGTGTATTATTCAAAGTCTTGACGTACTTTAGACGTTTGATTTTACATAATTTATTTTAATTGTCTCTTTAGGATTAATATCACGATTACCTATTGTCAAGCATTCATATTTGTTTTCATTTTGTTTCAGTGATTTCACTTCTTAAAGTCCAATTTCCGATAGGTTATTTATGTGAAGAAGAAATTGAAGGGACATAAGAATGGAACCTTGGAGGATAGCAAAAGTTATTTCCAATGGGAAAGTTTTGACATTTCTTTAGAATTTTCACGAACTGCTTCCTATTTTTCAGATAGTTGGAGAGTATATTGTACAGATTTTCTTTGATACCTATTAATCTTAACTTACGTAGCAATTTCTCATGGTTTACTGCATCAAAGGCTTCGCTAAAGTCCAGGAAGTATGCTATAATTTTATGGCCCTTGCCGATTGTGTGCTTTTGCACGTTTGGAACCCATGCTGATTTAATAAGTTCTACGATCTTTCTTTAAGAAATTCCTGCAGTCGTAGTAGAATAAGCTTTCGAAGATTTTTGAAAATATAGATAATGTTAAATTTGTCCTGCAGTTTCAAATTTCTGTGTTTGGTCCTTGTTTATGAATTGCACTGGCTATTTTTGAGATGGTGGTTAATTAGAATGTTTTTATAAAGTTGTTTGCCTTAGGTTTGATTCCATCAGAACCTGTTACTGCAGGATTTAGTACCTTAAAGATACATCCTTCGATAGCATGGAGGTAGAACAAATGGCTGCATCTCAATAAATTATTTATTATTCGAGGATGGTTAAGATACATTGAATTAGTGAGTCCAAGAATAGTCGAATCCAAAAATTAGGGTTCTGAGTTAAAATAGCCTAGGTACATAAAATTCGTTTCTCTATAACATGAGTTAAAAACAATTCTCTGAGGAGTATCATAAAGGCAAATACTAATAAAGTTTCAAAGATGAGTAAAAGAACAGTATGAATCCTGAACTTATACTGTTACGAATTAAACAAAATAAGACGAATGACAGAAAGAAAGTCATGCAATTTGTCACACGTAAGGTTTTGTTATCATATCATTTTCTGGAAGACTAGCTGGTCAAGAAGTATTACAAGTCTTCTGTACATACCAAAGCTGTATCTTTACAAAAAATAAATCTATTAAGTTTAGATTGATTGATTATCTCCAAATTAACTTTTTGGACTCATACTGTTCTTAGACTCACCGATTCACTTATATGCAGCTTATAGTTAGTAAGTTTAATCTTTAATAGTAACATATTTTTTTTTTGGTTTTCATCTATTTGATCCAATATTGAGAAGCTGGCAATTTTTTATATACGATGTGATTCAAAACTATTCCGCATCATCTTAAGGTTAGACACCTTTCATAAAAATAAGAAGAAAATGTTTGGTCTCCTTTTTCTTCTTAGCTTTTGATTGCTGAGTTCTTCTAATATAAATTTTTGAATCTACGCCTACGCCTCTTTGAAATTTCTTTGGTTATATTGTGTTAGATCATCGCTTATTAAATAAAACTGTTCTTCCATGTTTTTGATTATTTTGTCCCTAAGCTGTTTGTTTTTAAGTTTAACCAACACTGCTTAGTTCGTGTTTTGCACAGATCGGTTTTTTACCAAAATGCATAGGTATTTCATATACATACAGGGCGAGTTTAAAGTAAAGCATAAAATTCATAACTTCTTTATTATTTGAAATTTTCAAAAACGCTAAAAGGGGTGTAGAATTGTTTTTAAAAAACTTTATTTTAAAGTTAAAAAAAATATTATCCGTTGGCATGACGTCACAATGACGTCATCGATTTTTTTTAAATGGGTTGATATGGTTTTTATACCATCAAAAAATTCCTTATTTAAAGAGCTTTTTAACAGTACCAAAAAAGTTAAACTTGCGATATCTAGTTTTAATAAAAAAATTATTAAATATCTCCTCAAATGACCATTTAAAGTAACGCATAATATTCAAACCTTCCTTATTATTTCGAAATTTCAAAAACACTAAAAGAGGTGTCGAATTGTTTTAAAAAAACTTTATTTTAAAGTTAAGAAAAAATTATCCGTTGGCATGACGTCACAATGACGTCATCATATTTTTTTAAATGGGATGATATGGTTTTTATAGCATCAAAAAATAGTTTATTAAGTGTGCTTTTTAACAGTACCAAAAATGTATATTTGCTCCAGTCAGTTGTAATAATATTTTTTATTAAATATCATCTCGAATAACCATTTAAAGTAATGCATAAAATTATAAAATTCATAACTACTTTATTCTTTGGAATTTTCAAAAGCGTTAAAAAATGTTTTTAATTGTTTTAAAAATGTTTATTTTGGATTTTATTGTCTCTGTGACGTCTATGGCGTCATCAATTTTTTTTTAAATGTTTTTTTATGATTTTTGTAGGAAACAATGCTAACATTTATCACCTTACAGGATAGTTCAAAGTAACGCCTAAGATTAAATTTAAAATTTATTATTAAGAATTATTAAAAATGGAATTACTATTTATTAATATTACTTAATTATTATTTTTTTATAAAGTAGTTTATTTTTAATCAAAATTTATGTTTACACTTTCGTTTTAATAATTGTTAAAGTCCCATTCAACGAAACAACATGTGCCTTAAACAGACATTGTAAGGACAAATAAAAAAATACAATACAATTTATTTTGCTTTTTCGAATTTTAACATAAAATTATTTGAAGTTTATTTATTAATTCTCCGCAGTTGACTACTTGAGTAACCACGTCTTTTGCGACTTTTCTGATTTAACTTTATACAACTTTGGCTTTTCACATTGGTACACACTTTTTTACGTTTTTGTGATAAATTTGTTAACTTAATCTCTTAAAATGGCACGTTTGTCAGAAACGGAGAGGATCGAAATTCTTATGATGGTAGGCTATGGGGATAAAATTCGAAGTCAAGAAGAAGTTCGTATTTTGTTTAACCAAAAGTATCCAGAGAGATTTCCAATAACTCAGTCCACAGTAAGTAGGATTGTTACCAAATTCCATGAAGTGGGCCATGTACGCAATATTCCAAAAGCTGGACGTCCACAAATTGATGAAGACATTCAATTACAAATATTGTTGGAACTTGAAGAAGATCCCACTACTGTTTGTTTTTAAGTTTAACCAACACTGGATCAGTGTTTGCTTGGTTCGTGTTTTGCACAGATCGCTTTTACCAAAATACATAGGTATTTCATTTACATATATCGCCCAATACCATCGCCGTATTCCTAGGACTCTACTTTCAACTTCACACAAGCAAGTCGCAAGTCTTGAATATTTCTAATGATAAAAGCTGGAACCTAATTCGTTCTAGGTAATTATTATTATTACTTACCTACTATTATTGGAAATATTATTATTACCTATTATTTTTCTGTAAACTGCAGGTATAATAAAATTTTTAAATATTATATTTCAAGAGTTATTATGCTGAATGGCATTCTCTCATAAAAGCAGGAAAAATATAAAAGTGCTTCTGAAGAACACCAATGCATCAATAATTGGCAATTGTAGTATATCCCTAGAGTTTAATATTCCTTCCAGAAGCTATGAACATCTAGATAAGTGTTAATATAATTCTTCTATCGCAATTTCAATAAATATAAATATTTTTCATATCCTTCATTCAATATGCATATTTGTATATTTAAAATAAATGTGAGAGTGAATATTTCTGGAGATAATCTTTTGAAAATTATCAACAAATGACATTCTTAAAAAATTTATGATACGAACGTAAAAGAAGAAGACACACTGCGACACTATAAATCTGGATTTTGTTTTCTTAATACTACACCTATAAAATTTTATGTTTCCAACTGAATTCTAAAATAATATTTCAATTAAATGGTACAATGAATCTCATAGTGGTGTATAGTTGGTGGATTTACCTAAGGACTTAAATCTAAATTATGACACAACGCTTCAGTGGATACAAACAAAAGGTTTTACGAGATAATCGTATTTTTACTGTACTATTATTCACGCTAATGCCATTTTTTAAATTTATTTGAGCACTAAAATAAAACAAATACTCGCATTACATAAATAGATGAATGAATATTCATTTTATACATTATTAAAGCTGTATTATTTTTGCTTGAAGTTTCTTAATTAAAACTTTCGACGATAAAAGCATTTTTAAAAAGGCTGCAGTTTAATGATATCAAATTTAACGTAAATTACAGCCTCTCGTTTGATGTTAAATCAGTGCATTATTTCTTATCAATTTAGTTTCATTGCAACGTTCTAATAAAAATAAATTACAACAAAATTCTTTATATTTTTCGTTTGAACTATGAACTTAATTAACGTTTAAATTTATTAATTTTTAATTAAAACTTTAAAAAAGGAGTTAAACTAAGCAGAACTTTCTGCTGTTCATGTTTTAAAATACGTACGTAATAATTACATACGCTCTGGTAGTTTCAAAGAAACTAATTATAGATGTGTGGACCCACATTTTATAAATATTGAGATTAAACCCCGAACATTGATCACACGTTCAATCAATTACTACACATATACCTAAAAATTAATGCCTCACGATTTTCTCTCTAAAGGCTAACGGTCAACATTACATAAAAGTAGGGTTAACAATACTTTTTGTAAATATATCGTTGAATTCCCTGAGTTTGTTACACCACTTCAATTTAAGACAATGTGAAACTTTAAGGTAATTACTACTTATTTCTAAAAAATAGTATGGGTCAGTTTAATTAACTTAAGGTAAGCTAAGTTTATGCTGAATAAGATTGTTATGGAATACTATTCACGTGTCCACATCCTTTCTTAATCTTCAGTTATTTGTATGATACCCTATTAATCAAGTTTTGGCTTGAAACTATATAAGCTGTTTGCTTAAGCGTTTTGCTTGAAGTCCTGCAAAGCAACCACAAATCCTGCAAGGAGAAAGCAGCTGAATACGACGCATTTTCCAGAATAGTTCAAAACAAAGCATGCAAATTCAAAAACTATAAATTACTCAAGCAGAACGTTTACGCAAGGTTAAGCATTACCTGAATTTCAAACGGGCTAAAAGGTGGATATAACATATTTGAAACAATCGTAATAAAACTAATTTGTTATTGGGTGAATGCAGAAGGAGGTAGCAAAGTTAAATTAATAAATATCAAGGTTGCTTTTAGGAATTTGGGAGTGGAGATATAAAAAGTATTTCCTTTATTCATTAATTAAAGCTTTATTTGGGTAAAAATATGCGACACTTTTACGCATCTGCTTTTCTTATTGCTCATCAAAGGGTAACAGAGTTAAATTTTCCCATCGACTAATAAGATTAGCGTTGGCCGAACCGTATAATTAACCAAGCAAGGCTTAACAATTCGCGAAGGAAGAAGACGTCAAAGGTTTTCCGTGTTCAACGTCAAATACGGGAGTAAATATTAATGGCGCTTTGTCATGCCTCTAGACGCTTGTTATAAATATATTCCAGGATAAACTTACGATACACAGACGCTTTGAATTATAGAAAAAGGGTGGTGTCGTGAGAGAAGCTAGTAATGCATCTCAACTCAACTAATTTGACTTTAAGTACTTCTCAAGTCCTCAACTCAAGTGATAATATATTTTTAACATGCAAAACACTAAAGACATTTTTACTTATTTAAATTTTTAATAGGTGAGCATTTTAATTCCACTAAATATTTCACATTTCATTTTCATCCATGATCTGATTAATGGTCGTTTTGACGAAATAAACTGGATGGCTGTATCTCGATCATCAAAAAAATATTTGTTTTTGATCTTTGGAATCTTGATACTTCACTTAAACTACACCTTTTCCAGTTGTATTTCAGAGTCATCAATTGTAGATATTTCAGAAATCATTTGAAAATCAGAATTCGTCAATTTACTTAGAGAAAGATGATTTGTATTTCAGAAGTAAGTAATCGATTGTATTTTAGAAAGAATCATTTCTTCCATTTAAAGTAAAATTTTCCGCTGAAACTGTGGATTACCTAAATTTAATATCTTAGGAATGCATCTTAGGTAATGCATCTTAGGTAAAGCATCTGCATGATCGATTGTAGTTGTGTTGTGCTGCATGAGCACAATCACCACCAGCAACTGTATTTTTGGCTTAATCAATAATTGTTTCTAAGTAAACCAACATTTGTATCATTACACCAGCAGAAATGCGAAGTTGTCTTTTAACATTACTGCTTTAATCTTAGAACCGATTATTTGAGTTGGGTTTAACAGTAGTGACGGACATAAAGCTCCATTTCCACCAAAGCAATATTGAGGAACTTTTTGTTTCGTTTTGTTTCTTCTTGTTGCTTCAAAAAGAAACTTTAAGAAACATTAATAAACTTATTGTTTCCACTAACGCAACTAAATCGTCAGTAGTCGCACGTTGTTTCAGGCAAATAAGAAACGCGAAACACAGTGTTTCCACTGGTGGTCGATGTCGGATGTCGCCGAGTTAACCGAGCCATATTTGGTGTATTGTGAAGTGGTGAAACATGGATCAAGATGAAGAAATTGCGCTGGCAGCGGCGGCCTACATTGTGTTGTCTAGAAAAAAACAAAATAAAAGACGTCACAAATTTTGGGTAGAACTGAGCCTTCAAGAAAGGCAAAATTATGGTGGCATACGCCTGCTTAGCACCCTCAAAGTAGACGATATTACCTCTGGAAAAATAAAAAATGGAAGTGTTCAAATTTTTTTAAGATTGTCCAATTCTGACATAGAATGGCTATTTTGTCAGATTGCTTCACGTATTCAAAGAGAAGATACAAATTTTACGCTAGCTATTTCCCCAATTGAACGATTGCTTGTCACTTTGCGATTCACTGCAAGGTGATTCTTACCACTGCGCAGAGACTAAACAAAACAAGTAAAGCAAAAAGCAACAAATTTATGTTCCTAGTTCGTTTCCACTGAGACGGCGACAAGAAGAAACTTATTTTAGTTTCCTTTTGTTGCCGATTTTCTTTTGAAGTTTACCGTTCGAAATAGAAACCGTCGACAAGAAGAAACAGTCGGCATTTGTTTCGGAAACAACGAGAAACATTTAGGAATTTTATGGAACTTTATGGAACATTTTTGAAAACAAGCAACAGAAACACAAAAGTTCCTCAATGTTGCTTTGGTGGAAACGCAGCTTAAGAATATTGTTACTGGTGTAATATCAAATTGACAAAGCACATTTTTGACGAATTGTATGTGTCTGTTGTGCTCCACGTGCACAATAAGTGTCAAAAAGTCTTCACTTCCTAAAGTTTTACAATTGGTCCATTCTGAAATTAAATTGATGTTTCTGAAATACATTTTATCTTTTCTGAAATACAATTTATGATTCTGGAATAGAATTGATACTTTCTAAAATATAATTGGAAACGGTGTAGACTTTAATGAGATTTAAATTTGATGTAAGCTTCTATTGCACCTTGTAAAATCCATAGAGCAAATAAAATGGTTGTCAATAAGGAAGAGCCAATCTATAGCCAGAAACAAAAAACGTCTGAAAATTTAGTATTTAACATTTCGAAATTGTGCCATTTAATTTCGAATATTGGTTTACCATGGATAAAGTTCAAAGTTTCTATCAGAAAGTTTAAAAAACGATTTTCCAAAGAAATCTTCATACACCCCTCTTCTATGAAACCCTCTTTATCTATAATAAGAAACAAAAAGGTTATACATATAGATAAAATCTGTTGATAAAAAGTGGTGTAAATGAAACGGTTATTAAATTACGTAATGTTGTTTCTTTATTAAAAAGAATGAAACAACTGACATGATGTATAGATAAAGATTCCTTCTCTTTGGACTAAGTCATTGAAGTACAGGAATAAAATGATCATAGATTAAAAAATTAAAATTATACAGGATGACTATAAAAATCGATATTTTGAAGTCATCAAAGTAGTGACACCATTGAACAAAATCTGTATTTATGCAACAATAAGTTTTGCGTAAGATTATACATATAGCTTTACTTTTGGGTTGGTGATGAAAACCTATTGAAAACACTTGAAGACGAACGTTCTTATTAAATTAGGTTTTGTGGGGACATCGACAGCTCATTTTGAAGTAAAACCACATCGAAGGAAGCGATTATGAAAAGTGATCTGGAGCCTATACCTCAGAATCAATGGCGTAGACAAGGCAAGTGGATGAAAATCCCATTTTCCTTAATCTGGCAATCTATAAATATCGTGATTGGAACTGAATTCGTCGAAATGTCGTTTATCAAATAAAGTCTTATCTCGCTTTATTTGCAATCGATTAAAAATATTAAAACTCTCGCGGATTCCAGGAACTCAAGGCGATGATTTTAATTGTAAAAGTTTTAATTAAAAGTGTTTGGCCATACATTAGTGAAAACGAGTTGTGAGTGTTGAACTAGTCGTTCATCGAGCGGTGCACAATCAACATAATTTTGATGTGGACGTTAGGTGAAATAAGCCACATTACTAATTAAGTTTTCGTGTTGTTTACTGCTCCAAATCGATCATCTAAATTAGTTTACTTAAGCACGTTCCACTGCAAAATTACTTTTATAATTTCAAAACCAGTACATCAACTAATAATTTTGAACTAGACCACTTATCCATCACAAAAGTGACTAACAACCCCTGTGCATTAACAAATTGAGACAATATCTTTCTTTATTTTTTCAATAAAGAACAAATACATTATCTACTTTCATCTGTCTCAATATCCTCATTCCATTGCATGTTTACAAAGAGTCTGTAAAAAGGTTCTCGTTGCAGTGCAAATATTTACCTACATAAAATGTAGACAGACCTCAAAGCTTCAACGTAAGAAGGCGGTCTGCCAATTTTGCAATAGTCAGTCTCTGCATATTTAATGAAACATGTTTCTCCCATAGAGGACCTCCAAAGTGAGTTTACTTTTAAAGTTGGATGATTTAAGAAGTTTTCGTTTATAAAGTATTCAGAGGTAGGAGTTGTTGATAGGTCGGCGACAGCGTGATACACCAGAGCTCTACGTTAGGGGTGTGAGCTCATTTATTAAAATCTTATATTGTCTGTTTGTCCTAGACACTAAGATGGATGATCAGGATTACGATGCAGACAGGAAAATGTTAAGCCCAACTAGACGTAACGTACCTAATTTTTACCAATTCCACGTAAAAGTGGACGCGTGTGGAAATGATTGATTTACTCCTGAAACTTTAATTTTCCTAAGTAAGGAAGAAAGCTTGATAAATCACTAGTACTTTCTTCAAATTGAAAAATTGATTAATTTTAAATTTAATTATTTCGGACTCCAAACACGATATTCATTACCAGTTATCAAAATTCATGTTTACTAATAGTAGTTCCACAAAGGGTTCAATTAATCTTTTTATCCACTCGAATAAAAATAATGGGATTATGAAATGCACAGCGGTTGTTTTCCATTTTAATTCCTTCAATTTATCGTTCAACGTGCTATTCCCAGATGAGTGCAGAAACGAATTTAGGGGATACTTTATTCAAAATTTCATTTAAATACTTTTCAGCTTTTAATTAATGGACACAAACTTCCCACGAGAAACAGCAGATTTTCTAAATAGGTAAATAGTAATGCACTTCGAAATAAAAAATGGCAATGGTTTTTAACTAAATAAACTCTACGACTCCGAACAAAAAGTAGCAAACATACATGTTTTTTTCAGAAGTGTGGTTTACTATATTCATATCTGTTATCCAGTGCAGAAAATTTTATGGTCCATGTTATTTTTCCAAAAATCATGCACTTTTACATGTTTTAGATTGGCAACTTTTAATAATTCAATCGAGCACACAACGCTTATTCAAAATTTTGATAAACCTAAAAATTCGGCATATTCAATAGTATTTCAGAACCACTACTTGAAAATCAGAATTTGCCAATGCAATTACAGAGAGTATGTTTTGTATTTCAGAAATAATCAATTGTATTTTAGAAAGAAACATTGTGTTTCATTAAAAGTAAATTTTGGATTACCTAAATATAAAAGTTTAGCCATTCCATTGCTGAAGCAGCTGTAAACCAAGAATTGCTTCATGATACCAAGACCCATAACAGGAGAATACCGAAATTGTCTTTTAACAATACTGCTTTAATCTTAGAATAGATTATTTTTAATGAATTTAATTAACATTGGTGAATAAGGACCTAAGAGCAATATTGTTACAGATGTAATGTTAAATTTTCAAAGCATATTTTTTATGAATTGCATGTGTCTGTTGTGATCCACGTGCTCAATTTCGGTACAAAAGCCAGGTACCTAACTAAAATTGTTAAAGAAACCCTGTACTGCCAATTTTGTATGCGTTCGATCCGAAATCTGAACTCCATTGACCAAAAGTTCAAATTGGATTTGCCTGATTTTTGCACAATTGGTCTTTTCTGAAATTAAATTAATTTTTATGTAATTCAATTGATACTTTCTGAAATACATTTGATGCTTTCTGAAATACAATTCATGCTTTCTGAAATACAATTGATCACTTCTGAAATACAATTTATGTTTTCTGAAATACAATTGATTCTTTCTGAAATACAATTCATACTTTTTGAAATTAAATTGATTTATTTGAAATACAATTTACGATTTCTGAAATACAATTGGAAAAGGTGTAATTTTATTACATTTGCTTAAATCGCAGTAAGTGACAAATTCTTTGCTCTCCCCCATGTTAGAAAAAATGTAATAGATTGTAAAATGTTTACACTCAAAAATTAATAACTTTGCTCCGCGTCTACCATTTATAAATGTAGCTTCCATTGTATATTGTGATCAAGAGACATCAATGAAGAATACTACTGAAATAATGACAAAAGCTGGACGTCCAGAAATTATTTTCTATCTGCTACAAACTCCAAGAGCAACGAGTTCCCACCCTTGCCTAAGATATTTGTATTTTCAGGTGCGGTCGTAAAACGAGAGCAAAGATGGTATGTCCGAAATCAATCATTAAAATGGATTCGCGAAGAAAAACCATTTTTATAAGGAGTTTTCCATGTTCCAATATTCACATCTTTAAATAAATTCTAGCTAGTCCTACGAAATGCATGAATTGATGTTAAAGTAAAGTGTAGCGCCTCTGTGAGCTTCCGGAATCTATTCAGTAATAATTTATTGTTAAATCTATTACAAGTAATTGGATTATATTACGAAGGTAGCGCAAGAAAATAGCATTGCATTAAATTGCTTAACCCAAAAGGAAATCATAACGGGTTTGTGTGCACATCCCACTTTACTCCTCTAAAAACGGCTCCTCGTTTTTCATCGTAATTGCTGTGACGGTTATAATTTTCACGCGCTTTTCTTGAAGCCTTCAATGGGACAATGAAGAATGCATAGATAATTGAGTTAATCGCTTTTAAAATTTAATTAAATGTGATTTTTAATGGCTCATATTTTATATCGTGGCACAAAAGGTGTGGTTTCGGGGGGAAACTACGTACTTTGAATAAATTGCTCTATAATTTTAGCACATTTATTGATTTAACTATTTTATATAATAAAATCTAGAATCTACAAGAATTTAACTAAATTTTTAGATCATGAAAAAATAACACAGGTTATTTTTAAATGAATGGTTTCTACTTCTAAGCATCAACAGCTTCAGCAATGTTTGCTTGAATAGCGCCTCCTTCAGTTGCATAATTATTAATATTGTTAGCATCAGGATGGGGTGGTTGTGACACCTGTGGCATTTGCTCAGGCTGCACATGGTTATGCATATACGCAGCTTCCGGGTGGAAATTAACGTAATGCATGGGATGATAATTTGGTTTAGTTCTAGGAGTATTCATAGCCGTATTAGTAAGTTTCATATACGGTTGATCTTGGGGAACGCTATGTTGCTGGCTTGCCTGAACGTTATTGGCAACTTGGTTATAGTAACTATTTGAAAAATTTTGCAAATGCTGATTGGATTTTTCAGGTGTATTAAGGGTGGTCATACTAGGTAAATACTGATTAGTGTACACCGTTTGTTGTTGGGGTTGATTTGCTGCATCAGGATGATGTTGATGATCAACTTGATTTGGATTTCTTGATGTACTTTCATGGTAATGTTGAGTATCTGCACCGTCTTTTTGATTACTTGCTTCAGGTTGGTTACTCTGCCGAATTACCGATTGTAGATCTGCAACTTCTTGTTGATGATTCTGATGTGAAGCCTCATGATTCGAGGGAGTCATTTGTTGATTGTTTAAATGTGAAGCATCTTGATGATTTGATGGGCCAGAATGATAATGATTTACGAGACCAGCCTGTTGATTTGTATATCCAGGTGTTGCATGATTGGCAGAATGGTAATGAGCATATCCTGGTGGATAATTCGCGAGTGCAGCTTGTTGTTGCGCAAATCTAGCTTGAGGGTTAATTGCAAGAGCAGCTTGTTGATTTGCTAAAATTTGTTGTTGGTTGGGAGTTTGATACCGATGCCTTTGTCCATAATGCTGATTCCCTTGATGATACTGTTGGTTTGAATTTACTGCTTCACCATATAAGTCCGTTAATTTATTTTGGGACCTAGGTTCATAAGGACTGGATGTATGGTGTTTATGAGGGTAGGTATTTGATTGTGGAACCACTGCATTGTGATTATGATTACAACACACTGTAGGACGATACTTTCCAGCTTCATCAAAAGGCCAATTCGCTGCTAAAGCTGCATTGGCATCAAATGGTTTTCTCATTAATTTTCGCCTTCTCGCTTCAATGTCACCAATTCCATTATCAACAGATTTTTCAATATCAAAACCATTCGGTAGAGGAGTAGCAGTGGAGTTAACCTGATTTTTCTGAACAGGCATATTGGGGGCTAAATTATTGGTCCATTTGGTAATTGGTTTTTCTGTATTTGCATTTTCTTCCGGAATTTTGCTATCATTTACCAATTGAGCTCGCCTTAAAGAGAATGGCGGCACATAATCTTGCAACCCGTTTGCACGTAAAGGACGATCACTGAACATAGTGAACAAAAAAATAAATCGTATTCAAAGTAAAACGTGTAACATGCTGACGAAAATTTGTCATGCTAGTTAAAACAAATTTTGACAGCTAACGTTTAAAATAATTTTTGAAGCAAAGGTGCCTTGGAGAAAAATTTTAAGTTATTATTTGCACGATTTTATTCGGCCTGTTTTGTATGCTTTTCTATCGATGTGCAGTTTGTTGCTTGTTTTATTTAAAACCCATTTTATGAGCTACGCGAACGTGCCTTAGTCGACGCATTTTAGCAGGGTTTTATTTCATTTCATACAACCCCAGGTTCATAAAAGTATATGTCGAGTATTAAACCCGAACAAAATATTTATTTCATTAAAATATTTATATACGTGCAGCTTAATATTGAATTTGTAGTATAATTTTACTTTAATAATTAATCGCTTCGTTCATACTTTTTATTTAACAAAATTTGTATTGACATTTTTAGCTGGAAAACTGATATTTTACCGAGTTCGGTAGGATTATTTTTAAAAATTAACATCCTTCTCGTTCAGGTTACTGCAGTAATTTCATTTTTCAAATCAATTTAATTATTTACTGATACATACAATTTCACTTTTTAGCATTTAGATACTGAAGCTCGAATTAGCTAGGCTAGAAGCATTTCGTAATTACTACAGTTATAAATACAATAATACAAGAATTGAAATTTTGAATTTTGAAGTTTAATTTTGATTTGACAATTTTTAGGATGAATAATTTAAAAAAATTTTAAACCAAAAGTAGAAAAGTCAGTAAATCGAATTTACTAGAAATTATACATTTGGTACAAGTAATGATAATAATTTTAATGTATTTTCTTTAAAATTCTCTTAACTTTAAACGTTGGATTTTAAAATGTATGTTTTACTCGAAGAACACCTGACAAAATGTATTTATCAAATAATGTGAAAACCTGTTTTTCCCACGAAGAAAAAAGTAAATCCATAAAGTTTTCATGAGATATGATTAATAAAAAATAACGCAAACACAAAAGTAACCCTTCATATATCTTGGTGTTTTTTTCTGATGCTACTTTTATTTTTGGGTTCATGAAGAGCTAAAAAATTAAATCGAATAAATTATAATAAAGTTAAATAAATATAAACTTATAAAAAAAGCAATTTTCTTTTATGTAAACACGGTTATTATTTTTAATGAAAATCATTTTCCGCTCAAGCTTTAAATTTTTATATTTTGATTATTTTTTGATTTCATGCTCGCGATAGCGTAACTTTAGTAGGCGTTTCCATCAAAATGTAATATAATCATCGCCTCAATGCAGGAAAATTTTGCGCTGATTAATCATTGTTTGTATGCGCAAAATTGGTTATACTACACTAGAAATTAACAATCCATTAATTAGAAACACTTCCACTCACTTTTGACATGAGGATTTGTAATTCTCCGCAAAACTACGATGTCCTATGTCCACAATCATCAATTATATACTAATTTTCTAAATTAACAATTCATTTCAAAATTACCAACTCTTTGAAGCGGACAAAATAAATAAAAAAACTACTGTTTTAAAAGTAGAAAACTTATACAAGGGACTCAACAATTAATTAATGTAATAACATTCAAATTTGGAAATACAATCAATAATATCAATAAACAAATAGGTCGTGTATTGAACCAAATTTAAATACAGACTATAAATTTATTTTCAGTGAATTTTTTGATAATACCATCCACACGTCTTTTATTATCATGAATCTTCTCTATCCTCATGGCCCATGAAGACAACAGTGTTAGAAGCAATAAGAGTCTAAATACAGAAACAAGCCAAATTTTCAGAAGATCTCGGAATGGATTTAAATGCTAGATGAAATTATTAAATTTAATTTGTTATTTATATCATGTGGATTAAAGGTTTAAAACCCTGAAATACTGATGGGAGGCAAAATATAAAAAAAAATTTTAAATGTATATTTGAAAATGTATTAAATTTCTCAAATAGCAATTTTATCACCTAAAATTTAGGGTAGTGGTCCGAGGTACCTATACTCCTGACTAAGAGATTAAAGTAACAACTTTCAAATTTGGAAATACAATCAACAATATCCAAAAAAAAAACTAGGTAATGTATTAAATTACATTTAAATACAGACCATAAGTTGATTTTCAGTCAATTCTTTGATAATACCATCAAAACATCTTTTATTTTCATGAATCTTCTCTATTCTCATGACTCACGAAGACAACAGTGCTAGAAGTGATAAGACTATAAAAGTATAATAACAGATAACAGCCAAATTTTGATAAGGTGGCGGAATGGATTCGAAGGCTAGAAGAGATTATTAAATTTAATTTGACTTTATATATATCATAAAAGCTTAAAAACCTGAACTACTTATCTGAGCCAAAATATAAAAAAGTCCGCGTTTAAAGACTGGACTTGAGTACATAAGAAAAATCAAATGGTCTTCAAAATTAACATTTGAAAAGGTATTAAATTTCTCAATTTTTTATCACATAAAAATTAGGTCCGAGGTACCTATACTCCTGAAAGTATCTAAGAGGTTAAAGCAACAACATTAAAATTTGGAAATACAATCAATAATTTCCAAGAAAACTAGGTCATGTATTGAACTACGTTTAAATACAGACCATACCTTAATTTACACTCAATTCTTTGATAATATCATCCAGACGTCTTTTATTTTGATGAATCTTCTCTATCTTCATGGCTCATGAAGGCAACAGTGTTAGAAGCAATAAGACTATTAAAGTCTAAATAGCAGATAACATCAATTTCTCCAAAAGATGTCGGAATGGATTCGAATGTAAATGAATTCTTTCAATTAAATTTCTCATTTATATCTTGTGATTAAAAAGCTCAACTAGTGATCTGATTTAATGATATAATATTACAAAAAAATGGACTTGAGTACTCAAAAACTCATTTACTTGATCTCGAAAAATTATATTTGAGAAGGTGGGAACTACATTTCTCAAATAGCAATTTTATCATACCAGAAAATTAGGGTAATGATCGTACGTATATTCCTAGAAATTACTTTCAATGTAAAGGTGTTTACCTTTTTTTTCCAATTTTAACTACAATTTTACGAAAAAAATTGGGATTGCAAAAGATTGAAAGGTAACCTGGGATACAGTTAACCTATAGGAATGGGGTAATAGGACCACTGTCGTGTATATTTCCAGAAAATTACTTTAGATTGATTTGAGGCATTTGCACAAATTGCCAAATATTTAAACAATCTCTAAAAATGCGTATTATTTCAACACTAGGTAGTTGTATAGCCCGTTGAAAAATACAAATATTTCGATTTTTGATTAGTATGCTATAAAATTTTTACATAACAGCGTTACATAGCCAGTCACTAATAAACGTTAATAGGAATTATTGAGGTAATTTGGTTTCGATGTACCAAGTTGTCCCTAACACATAACACATAAGCCAATTAAACCTATATTCCAAGAAGTAACAGTCAATGTATAGCTTTTTACCTTTTTCCCAATTTTGAGCAAATTTTGTATAAAATTTTGGGATTGCCAAAAATTGGACTTTCTTTATGTTTGAGAAGGCGGGTATCACCATGGTATCACATTTCTCAAACAGCAATTGTATCCTACCTAAAAATTAGGGCAATCATCCGGGATACGTATATTCCTATAGAAGTAACTTTCAGTGTAAAGCTTTTTACCTTCTTTTCCAATTTTGAGCACAGTTTTGCGAATTTTGGGTAAAATTTAAGTACTCAAAAAACTCATTTTTGTTTGAGAAGGTGGGTATTAAATTTCTCAAATAGCAATTTTGCCCTACTTAAAAATTAGGGTAATGATCCAGGGTACCTATATTCCAAGAAGTAACTTTCAATGAAAGCTTTATACCTGTTTTTCAAATTTTGGGCAAAATTTTATGAATTTTGGGATTGTAAAAACCTGTTATATAATTTGTTGACCTTTCTTACTTTAAATTCTCTTATGTATAAAAATATTGTCTAGGATTTTGGTGGTTTTGTAGGATATGAAAGACTGAAGAAGACAGGTGTTGGTTGAAGATAACGGTACAAGTGTCTTACCTGGAATCAAACTTGGTGCCATCGAGGAGTTTACCGGTGTAGTGCATCGTCAGCATATCACCATTTTTACTCTTCAGCTCACATCCTTCAGGCACGCTCACTACGTCAATTTTGAGTTCTTCGCCATCACATTTAGCGAGTGTGACTAGTGCGAGAATTGCAAACGCGGTCGGGATTTTCATCATCATGCTAGCCACGAGCGGCAACTTTAAACTGGCTCAATGAACCTGGCTGAAACGGCGAAACTTGCCACGATGCTTTTCCACGTTTTCAGTGGGAGAAGTACTTTAGCATGTCCTTGTTACGCTTGCTATGCCACGCTACGTTCAAGCGGGACGGAAAGCTCCAGAGCCACAGGTCGTGCTTTCATTGGGCCTTGTATGCACGTGATAATGCCCCACGTCTATCGCTCAAGTTATCACAAGTTAACCTTGATATCGTTTCTGACAGTTTAACTTCATGTCATCTTTAAATATGTCAATTTCCACTAACTAAACACTTTTCTTTAGGAAGCCCTTGGTAATAAAATTTACATAGGTGTATCCCTAAGGTCTCCATCCTGTCAAAAGTCTTGTCTTTTAATATTAATAAAAAATTCACAAAACACCAAGGAAAGGCATGATAAGATAGAAGTGCACGTTAATATTTATACACCACCTTATCTAATTTAAACATTAAACAATATTATAAATGCAAAAATTTCACCCAATACACGTTGGCTATTATTACCCCATTTATAATAATGTTTATTCTATATATCTCCACAGGTGGTAAAAAAATACGAGAAAAAATTAGTGCGACTAACGTGCTATAACGGCTTTACCCGTTCGACCATATGCAGATTTTGTATCATCACTTGTAATTGTAAAATCAAATATTGGATTAAAATCACTGTAAATTGTAAATTTAATCCAGTTTACGAGTATATGAACATAAGGGCTTTATTTTATTAATTCACTGCGATTCCATCAATAATTATCTATTAATTTATTACCCAAAATGGAGATTGCATATTTATTTGACCAAAAACATTAATTTGTATGTAGAGCTAATAGGACCAATCACGTTATTATTATCAACAATTAATTTAATTATACGTTTTCATTTTAAGCCATAGAAGTTGAAAATAATTGCAGAAATTAATATACATTACAAAATAATTTCATTTAATGCATACATTGTTTTTTTAATTGTGTCATTTAATTAATTAATAGAAATTTAACGTTTGGAAGATTTGCGTTTTATAAAAGAAACAATGAAATTATTTTAATGGAACTTTCAAATTTGTTTGTCACAAAAGTATTAGTGTTGTTGTCACTTCTTATATTCAATGCACATCTTCAACTTTCATTTTAAACACTTTGTATCAGCAAAGAAAGCAAATGCAATTTACAGTTAGAAAGCTATCAAAAAATATCTACAACAATTTGTACGAAAAATATCGATAATTTTTATACATAAAAAAGTTATAAAAATAAGAAACACAAAGTTCATTCATGAAACCGAATGGAGTGGAATTTGAAAAATCAAACTTATTTTTATTATAAAATTAAAAAAGTGTGGCTACAAATTCGCAAAAAAAAACTCTAGACTCCTTTATTGCTCCACACTGTTGGAGATTAATAAAATTACTTCTCAAAATTTGACCGTTTAAAAAAACCGTAATTTTTGGTAGAATGAGGAATTGGATAAAATAAATCTTTACCAGATTTATTCCAAAAATAATTTAAATCATTTACACTAAATATAAAGTTAGAACATATTATTTTTTTTCAATTAAAAAATATTTATATATACAATAAGTTTTTTTAGTCCGCTAAAAATATTATTACTTTTACGATTTTTGACATTTAGGAAAAAACCAAAAATATAGGGTTTCCAATTGTAGTTAGCCAATAGTCAGGTTTAGATACTACACATCTTCCAATTGTATTTCAGAAAAGATCAATTCAATTTCAGAAATCAAATTATCAGAAAGATTCAATTGTATTTCAGAATAACCAATTTAATTTCAGAATTGTATTTCAGACTCATCAATTGTATTTTAGTAAACCTTATTTGAAAATCAGAATTTGTTAATTTAATTTCATGAAGTATAAAAGTATGATTTATATTTCAGAAGTAATCAGAAATTGTATATGAGAAAGAATCATTCAGTTTTGCGTCAGAAATTTTGGATTACCTATCACCTAAATATAATATTTAACCGCCAACATGATTGATTTTAGTGTGTTGTACTGCACAAGCACATTATCCGCCAACAATTTTATTCTTGGCTTCATCAATAATTGTTTATAAGTAAACCATTTATTCCATGATTCTATAGGAGTAATAATCTTAGAATAGATTATTTTAATTGGGTTTAACATTGGTGAATGTAACCAAACCTATTCTAACCTAAGCGTAATATTGTTACTGGTGTAATGTTAAATTGCCAAACCACATTTTTGATAAATTGTTTTTGTCTGTTGTGGTTCATGTGCACAATCACTTGGCTTCCTATATCTTCACAATTTCTGAGATTAAATTGATTTTCCAAAAATACATTTGATATTTTCTGAAATACAATTGATACTTTCTGAAATTAGATTGATATTTCTAAAATTCAATTGATTATTTCTGAAATACAATTGGAAAAGGTGTAGAACTTAACGAAAAACGAAAAAAATATGTATCTTTTTTAGTTTTTTTAATTCAGCAATTTGAATTTAGGTCACCGATTTATGTCAAAAGCCATAAAATCATTATTAATAATTTAATCAAGGTGCATACACTTAAAAAATATCACCAGGAAACTAAGACCATTCTTATTGTAATAGGTTGGTATGATCCATTATAAGGAGATTACTTTGGTGGTTATATACTTATCCCGAGACTTATCCTTATATTAAGCAATTTATATTTCTCAGTTTATCGGTTTCGGCTTTGGACCATCATCAGAAGTGTATATCAGACATCAAAAAACAGGATTAATTTCAATTATTACATTGACTATCATGGTTGAGCACGTGCTTGATTTGTAGGTTACGAGGTATGGTCCATTATATTTGGTAGGTGTTAAAAACACATTGAAATTTAACTTAAAGATGGTGATGCATGAGCAAATTCGAATAAAAATAAAAAAACGATGTAGCTAATTTTAAGAAGGAATTTTAGTCTTCTCATCACTGCACCATTTTTGTTCCGAGAATACTAAAATTCCTTCTTAAATTTAGCTACATCGTTTTTTTTTTTAAATTTTAATCGAATTTTGTCATTCATCACCATCTTTAAGTTAAATTTCAATGTGGTTTTTAATACCTACCAAATACCTACAAATCAAGCACGTGCTAAACTATGATACTTATGGGGTGATTCTGAACAAAAATGTTATCCGTAACAGCGATGTTAAATTTGACAGTTACCCTGTTGTCAAAAAAATCGCTATTTTGTAAACTTTACTGTAACTTAACGGTTATTTAAAATAATATTTTCGGTGTTAAAACAACATCGATCAAAATAATAATATTACATTAATGTATAATTGATCAAAATAATACATTACATAGATGTACAACGCATTTTAACGCCGAAAATGTTATTTTACATTGCCGTTAAGTAACAGTAAAGTTTAAAGAATTGCGTTTTTTTGACATCAAGGTGACTGTCAAATTTAACATCGCTGTTACGGCTAACATTTTTTGTTCAGAATTACCCCATTAATGTAATAATTGAAATTAATCCTGTTTTTTTTATTTCTGACGTACACTTCTGATGATGGCCCATAGCCGAAACCGGTAAAGTGAGAAATAAAAATTGCTTAATATATGGATAAGTACATTTTATTAATTCAACCACCAAAGTAAAATCATTCTCTTTCAAGCAATAACAATAGTCATAGTCATAAAAAAATCGTTAATAAAATGTTGAAAAAGATATCGCAAAGAAAAAACGCTTTTTTTATCAGTTTTTAAAAATTTTCTTCAAGACCCTTCGAAGGTAGTATTTTTGTAACTTTTCTGAAACTTAAACTCAAAACTCTTTTCTGTCACTTAATAAAGTCTTCTGTGGTTACTTCTATTTGAAGAAGTTCAGAGACATTTTTTTGAACCATGCGACACGATGTCGTTTACCAAATCTCAAGGACAGACTCTTATTTTTTCATGAAACTGACAAGGACAGAATGATGAAAGTGGTATGCAACATTGGGGGCAGCATTTCAGATATAATGCCTCGGAGTATTGTTTGTCAAGTAGGCTGTGAATAACACCTTCCATCTTCCCTGCAAAGTTAAATTGTTAGAGAAACTTACTATCTTAATTTGAGGTGATAAACCCTTTCTACTATGTCTGTTCACGTAATTACGGGACACCCTGTATGCACCCATAGTAACAAACTGCACAGGAACACTTCTAAAGGTGCATTTACACATAAGATAATAAGGCATTTCCATTGTAAAGCTACCTTTATAATAGAATATTCATAAGGCTTTTGCAAGTGAAGGAAAAGAGCTACAATTTCAAAATGTTCCCTGTTTTGTTGAGAATAGGAAGAAGTCAGAAAAATTAAACAATCTTATTGGGTGTTTTTTTGGAGAACATTTGAAAAAACCAAAGGAAAATATTTATGTGACAACTATGAAAAACACAATATATTAGGGACGAGTTCGAATTTTGCCCGATCGTACAAAAATATATTTTTTCTTTGGGATTTTTTTTCAATATTTTATACACTATTTCTAATATTATCAATAAAAAAATGGTTTTAGCTTTCTAGTTATAATCATTTTAGTTTCGACTTTTCACGCAATTTGCTTAAATTATTATTTGCAATTTTCTGACAAAAATCGATGACCCAAAATTGAAAAAACTGTAGATCAAAAACAAAAAAAGATAGACCCCAATTTTTTTGTTCGTTTTTTGGGAATAAAATTTGCTCTAGTTTCTAATCCTGGCGTTTATTGAACCCCAAACGGAATAACCTGTATAGGGAAGAAAAAAGAGCTCTTTATTTTTATTTTAATGATTAACAAAAAAAACAAATTGGCTCAATTTGTTTTTAGTAGCGTTTTTATATATTGAAATTTCTTTCAACGATTTTATTTCTTTTCAATTATTTTCGCAATTATAAATTATAAAACAATTTCTTTTGTTATTCTAATTATTTCATTTATAATTCATGTAATTTATTATTTTTTATTAGTGTTTACTTTTACTGTTTCGCCATAAATTGTTATATTTAATGTTGTGGGAGTAAAACATAATATAATAGTAGTAATAACATAACATATATTGTTTTATTCTCGTAAAAAATGTTATGTAAATTCAAGAAATGAATTCTTCATTATGAGTTTTATAAAAATTTAAATGTTCATAAAAGTACTTTGGAAAATGCATCCTGTAAAAAATAAAACTAATAAGGAATTATAAACAAGTTTACGTTTTATTATTTTAGGTGTATTTAAAATTGATAAAATAATTCTCCTGTGTAAAGCTATCCAAAGGTTTATATTTGAAATTAGGTAAAAAGCTTCGGAGTGTTTTTAAGTATTAAAATCAAAATCGACTAATAAATATTTGATTTATTAATTATAAAGAAGGTAGTATGGAGTTTTAAAATAAAAAAAAATCTTTACGTCTGATTAACTTGAAAACAAAAACACCACACTGGATTAATAGGGTAGTACATTTTTCAATCCTTTTGTTTGTATTAAATTTTTTATTAACGCAAATTTAATCAAAAACGTTCATAAATTATAATGTTTAATATACAGGGTAATCATTTGAAATCGATACACTCTAAATAACTTCAGTTTGATGAGATGTATAAAAGTTTGATAAAACAGGTTAATTTTCTTTAAGATGGGAACACTTAATGGCTTACATAAGTTTACCCAACATAACATCCCTTTTGCCCCAGCCATCCTGACTTAAAAAATTTAAATTGCACCGCATTTGTGACACCTCATAACCTCATTCTACACGATTTTTTTTCGATCGTGCAAAAAGTTGGCCATCTATGATTAGTTGTCATACAACCATAACGGAAGTCCACGAAACTAGGGCCATCCCTGTAATTTTTTTTATTTCTGAAAAGAAAAATTTGAAATTATATTATGTTATATGGCATAAGAAAACACATTTATTAAACTAAAAATTTGAAATTTTATTATGTTATATGGCATAAGAAAACACATTTATTAAACAAAAAAAATTAAGTTCACTTCCGGTTTAACCGGAAATAACATCAACTTTCTTTTATTAAGTGTATCACCCTATTTTTTTGTAATTATTATTAAACATTGGTAATTTCCAAGTATGTTGGTGACAAAAAAATGTCTGCTGCAGTGTTTATTAAAAGTGTAGGCAAACCATAAATACGTAATAGAACTGTTGCAAAAATTTTTTCGAACTGGTTCTGTTTTAAATGAAAAGATACAGGGTGAAATATTACTGAACGAGGTGATGCAGATTAAAATTCTAGGGCATTTTGGAATAGATCCTAATAACTATTCGAAAAGTATAAAATATAGTAAATATTTCATATGGCTTTGTTGAAAAAGTACTAAAAATTAACAAATTTCATCTCTATGATTCATATAGTTTATGAAGTTAATGAAGTTAATGAAGATGATTTCTATGGAAGGATTGGATTTTGTGAAATAGAAATGATTGCCCAAAATCTGATATTTGTTCGCAATATTAGCTTTAGTGATGAATGTATAATGTATGTATTTTAATTAAAAGATTTTGTCAACAGACAACACTCGTTATTTACATTCAGTTTCCTCAAAAATCAATGTTTGGGCTGAAATTTTAGACGATGCTATAATATAATAAGACCTATATTTATGGCCAGCAAGGTCTCCTGATCTTTCGCAATTGGATTTCCTTCTTTTGGGACACTTAGAAATAATTGATTTCAAAACTCCGCCTGAAAGTATTCAAGACATAAGAAAAAGGATAAATGATGGTTGTAGGTTGTAGGTTGTAGGGACATATCCCGAGAAATATTTGCAAAAGTTAGAAATGATTTTGAAAATAGACTGTATTATTGTATGCAAGGCATTTTATTCAGGGTGTCCAGAAATTAGGCAGCCAAATTTTTGGAGACGATTCTACAACTAATTTTAAGAAAAAAACTTCCTTCAAACATGGTCCGATTTCGCTTCCTAAGGGAGCTACATCCCTTTAACTATTGTGATTAAAACTAGGTTTTTTGTCATTTATTTGAAAACGGTTTGTAATAAAGATTTGAAATTTGGTGTGAAGACTAATACGTTTAAGATATAATTTCTCAATTTTTTTCAGATTTTTTGAAAGCTCTAAAATTTTTTGAAAGCATTGAAAAAATCTGAAAAAAAATGAGAAATTATATCTTAAACGTATTAGTCTTCACACCAAATTTCAAATCGTTATTACAAATTGTTTTCAAATAAATGACAAAAAACCTAGTTTTAGTCACAATATTTAAAGGGCTGTAGCTCTCTTAGGAAGCGAAATCGGACACATGTTTATACGAAGTTTTTTTCTTAAAATTAGTTGTAGAATCGCCTCCTAAAGTTTGACCGCTTAATTTCTGGACACCCTTTAAAATTAATATTCAATTTCTTTACTCAGTATTAAAAGAAGACTTTTCTAAAGTATTATTTCTTAGAATTATTTTATTTTTTAATAAAACTTTCTGGGTCAATTTATTTAAATATTATTCTTTATATTATGAAAATACATTTTTCATATCTTTTTTGAAAACATTATAAGCTAATAACATAAATAATAGGCGACAATTTAAATCCAATTTAACCAAATTTAATACACCCTAAGAAGTTGAGAACATCATTAATTTATTATTGCGAAAAATATTCATTGCTCTGATGAAACCCACGTGTTAGGGCGAAACGTTAGCTACTCAAATGTATTAACAATAAAAAACTTTGTCAGAAGAACCGACTATTATTTATTATTATTAAATACTACACGGTCGCAAATACTTTTTAATTATAAGCTAAATTTTGATTACTTTCTTATTAGAATTAATATTAATAATTTGGACCTCTAATAACTAAGTTTTGGTTATAAGTTGTCCTCAAGTGATCAGATTTTAAAATAAATATACCACTACATTCTGTTTTTAAAATCCATTAGAATGACGTATCACAAGTGTGGGGGTTCAATTTAAAATTTTAAAATCACGGTGGTTGGAACAAGAAGGATGATATGTGAGGCCAACTTTTGTTAGCCATTAAGATTTCCCCTCCTAAAGAAAATTATGTTTTACAGAATCTTTATATATCTCATTAAACTGAAGTTATTTAGGTTGAATCGTTTTCAAATGATCACACTGTATAACTAAATTAAAATGTGCAATTCATAGTAAATAATTTATACTGCAGTACTTTAACGGTCTAATTTTAATAGAAACAAACAAAATTAAATAAAATTTGAAGAGGACATAAAAAGCTAGTATGAATGTTACTTTATATCCAAAATTTCATTATTCTAATAAGGTGCAAATTTGGATTATGAGTTATACCTTGATGAATGAATTGATATTTACTTCAAATATACATACCTATATGTAAAATATTTTAAAGGCTTGCAAAAAGTCTATACCTTCACAGTATGATTTCACAGAATTGAATTAAGAATTAAGAATTAAGAAATGGGAATTTCAAAAGATAGGAGGAAAGGCCTATTTAGACGGGCTAAAATGAGTCGATTTGAGAACAAATATTTGTTCTCAAATCGACTCAGGTGGAACTGCACATTGCGCAGTTGCATCTGAGTCGGTTTGGGAACAAAATTTTGATAACAAATTGTGCCCGTCTAAAATGGCCTTAAGGTGCAAACACGTAATTTCTACATCTTGGTCTGATCTAGGAACATTCTCGAGAATATTATGTACCGGTGCATTATCAATAATGATTGTGGGTTTTTGAATTCCTTCAGTAGCACATATCCCTAACAAATTTCCTAAGCGTACTTTACAATAATCCGCTTTATAGAAACCACGTCTATGCTCGGTTAACAAAATACGTGTATAATTCATTGCAGCAATGCAATGTAAATTGCTTCCTTTACTTGTTGGAATGATAATATTTGCGCTATGGCCAATTTTTGACCCACCTTCCTTTCGGCGACAATAAAGATTAATATTGGTTTCGTCAATCCAAATTAATGTACGACCATTTGCTCTGGTTTGTAAAATTCGGTCTACATAATCCCTTCTTTTTTCTTTATTTTCTTCAGAATTGATATTTCTAATATGTGGTCTTGGGGTTAAAACACCGACGGTGATTTAGTCAATGGAAAATAGTTTACCATACAGCCAGTTTTTTATAGCTCACTTTTTCTATCATGGGACTTTTGTTTTTAGAAGCATTACCAACCTTTATTTTTGGGAAGATATTGACCAATTTTTATCCATTCCTATGCTGTATATCATTCACGTATTAGACGTTTCTCTCCAATCTTTCTTTCTTCAAAAGCTTTAATAATTCTGGTTCTGTCAAAATTGTTAATTCTGTTTTCAATAATTTAAAACTAAAATTCTTTTTTTCATTTTACTACAATCAGTTTTCATGTGTGTGAAAACAGTTTTCATTTATGTAAAATAAGTTTTCGTCATATTTCATATTTCAAAAATGTGAAATGTGTTTTCATTTGTTTGAAATCCTCCTGCAAAAGGTATATATAGTACATCCTAAATTTTTACATAACAAAATATGAATATTCAGTGATTAAAAAACTTAGTTAATGGTTTTTAAATATTAATTTGTTTTTTTATTATAGTATTGCTTCCCAAATTACATTTTATAATTAAATTTTAGGAAACGTATTAAAATAATAATTTTTAATAAAAATACAGCAATATTTATTAATTATGTCAATTGAATACTTCTCTTTAATAAACGTAATATGTTTTTGAAAGCCATTATCATACATGTCCATTTTGTATTCACATTAACATACATGCATACGAACCCTTTCATTTCCATTCGAGATACTTCTTTCCAATTAAAATTTGCGATGAAGCCAATTGTTTCACTGGAATAATAAAAACTAATTTTTTACGTCAAATTTTAATGAACGTAAATAATATTTAGTATTTAATAAACAATATCTACTTTTAATTAAAATATTTACATGTCATTTAATTTATTTAATATTTTCCCATTGTTACAAGGAATCACCCACGCTAAATATTTTTATTATAGGTACTCATTTAACAATTTTTACATTATTATTGAAATTAATTAATACTGCGAGTCTTGAAACCTTAAACTTGCAAATTTTACAAAATAACGATTTTACGTCTTCTCAAATAGGCGAAGGAATAACGTAAATTCGTACCGATTTTCCTATAAAATATTCATAATTTAATCATGCACATCGGTGCCGTTGGTGGCGCTTTTCACATACATGTTCGTCGTTTATCCCAAAAAAGTGGCTGCAACGTTAGATTTTCTTACATCCTTATCCAATTCTTCCATTTCTTCCTATTTATCGCTCGCATGAAATAATAATGAAGGCGAGAGGATGTGGGATTGACTGCCTGTTACTACTCTTACTAGTTGCTCCCATCGAATTACCATTTTACAATTTTCATGACTAAATCCGAAAAGATCACGTTGAACGTTTTATTTTTTGTTCCATTTCGAGAAGGACGATTATTTTAGAGATTAGCCGGATTTTCACGACGAGCTTTCTTATAAGCACAGGAAATAACAGCACCGAGGAAATAAAGTCGAGCTTCAAGCCCCAAAACATAAATTAAACTTTCAAAGTTCATGTACATAATTTATTTTCATTCTTATAATCCAAACAAGGATGTTACGCATAAATTTTTACATTTTGTCCACTTAAATAAATTGAATAAAGGACTTTCATATATCCTTACACTAAAAACTATAATTAATTATTTTGTACCACAAAGGAGTTAAACATTGTATACAAAAATTAAGTTCTTCGTACCTTCCATGTAAAAATTGATGGATACTTACAAATATGACCTACATGAATGTTTGTTTAGAATACAAAATTGAATTTTTATCTTGTTTACTTAAACATTAACCAACGCCAGCATGGTTTTTCAACTTTCTTTATTATTTATTATGCAGGCAAACATGCAATAATCACTTTATTGAGTGAGTTTTATTTATCCGCTCTAAATCAACCATCTTTCTTATATTTGGAGCAGAAAATAGACTCGTTATAAAGTAAATACATTAAATTGATACCTATCATTAAATATTAGGCAGTAATTAGACTGCTTCATCTTAGCACGTCATTAAACAATAATTAAATAGTGATAAACATTGTTTGAATACCTAACAATAACTAACGATATTTTTGAATCAAATATTTAAACAATTAATATTTATTCGTGGATTTTCGCTAAAAGACCTACATAAACTACATAAATTCATAAAATATAATCAACAGCGTTTATTTATGTACTCTTAAGTCAAAAAGCTCCTGTTTCAGATTTTGAAATCTAGAAAAATGTTTGGAAATTTTAAATAATAAAACTGTAAATTACTTTTTAAAAATTTTGGACATACAAAATTATTAAAATTTTCTTCAAATTTTATCACATAATTGAAATATTCATCTTTATGTTAATTCCGTCCCCAGTTTTATTTGTTAAATTTTCTGAAAGAGTTAAAAATAACATAAAATTAATTAAACTTTGTTTCCAAGAAATACAAAAATAATAATCTTTTTAATTGTGTCAATTTAAAGAATATATTGCTTTGATGTTGTACTTACTATTTACACAACGAAAATTATCTTAAAATGATAAAATTTTCATGTTATCTGGGACAATATGAACAGGATGAATGGGTAGATTGTTTCGGCCATTATTGAACTTTGGTTGCAAAAATGCTATTAATAAATAAATGAGAGTGGGATGTAATCACATTTTTGTAAATATTTAATGTTTGAAAGTATGGACAGTAAACAAGAAGATGAAACGCATACTGAGTTAAAGCAAAATACTACTCCTGTAAAATTTAGAGATAAAAAGTAAGTTGATAAAAATAAAATATATATTTCCTTTTTTACACATATCATGTAAAATATTTGAATTTCAAAATTTATAGCTACTACAATTTTTTACAAACAACTATATTTTTAAGGATAGTTTTGGTACTTCTGTACCTATATTGAATTTTAATACTTGGCAGAAAAATATGATTATTTTAATGATGTCACATTAAATTCGAAAGTGGATAAAAAATGTTGAAAGGAATATTTAATAACCCTCTGAATAAATTTGGTTAATTAACTCTTTAAGCACCTAAAACCTAATGTGGTCACATAGAAGATAAAAAAGGACATTCATAGTGATTTAAATCAATACCAATATTTTATGTTAAAAATAGATTATAGGCAACCAAAGTAACACATGGATAGTTAAATAGTGAAACCTAGTAAGTCATTTGTTACGTATTGTAAAAGTTTAAAAAACTAATTAATCATTAAGTTACCATTTTTTTTATATTTAACTCAATAAAACTTTTCACGTGCAAGAGACAAATATTTCCAGAAGTTTGTGTTTATTTCTAAAATGGATAAATAGTTTTATAAGATTAATGACAATTTACTTTGATTTTATACGTTTTTTAGGATCTCCAAAAGAAATGTAACCCCAATTTTTGGGAAGAAAGGTTATTGAAATCAAAAATTGGAAAAATTACTTTAATTTTTTTGCTAAATTTTCTTTTTCAATATATCGATATCTATTTTCTTGTTTCTTAAAAAATATGTAACATGTTTTGGTCGATTTTTAATACACGAAGCTAGATAGAATTTTTATTAACTGCTCTTTTAATTATAATTTTGTCATAAAAGTCAAATTAACTAACATTATACTACATACGATTCATTTTATCCTTCTATAAAATAACTAGTTATGTTTGAAATAACCCTCTTTATTTCATTTTTAAATTTTCAGTTTTAATATTTAAAAAGGGAAAGATATTAAAAAAACTACTCACGTACCTACACTTTTATTATTAATTTTGTCAATAAAATTGCACTAAACAACTTTATGATTTAAAACACCTGCATATCTTTTAATATAAATATTTTCATGAGTTCTTTAAAGGAAATAGTTATGGCTCAGTTTTATACAAGGTGATCATTTGAAAACGATCCACCCTAAATAGGAAACTTCAGTTTGATGAGATTTATAAAAGCTTATATTTATTTAGAATGAGGAAACTTAATGGCGTACAAAAGTTAACCCTTTTGACCCAACCACTCTGACTTTAGAATTTTAAATTGCACACCTATACATCTTTCAAAAGAATTTTAATATGAGAATATTAATATTATTATCTGATGACAAGGTACAACAAAACGTTTGTTATTAGAGATCCAAAATTATTTTAATGAGAAATTAGCATCATTTTAGCTTCTCATTTTTAGTAAATGTTAATTAATGTGATCTTATATTTAAAAGAATTGAAAAAGTGTCAGACGGTCTTTACAAAAGAATTGATATTGAAATTGCGCCATTGTCATGGTAAATAATTTTTAAATAAATATTTCCTTTCTCTTTTAATTGTGCTAAGGTATTGCTATAAATAAATAAGTTTCAAAACAGCAATAAAAAAAATTCTATTTTAAAAACTCAACTTTGGAGGCTTATTACAGCTCATATGTGCATTTTTGGATATAGATAAATAGGGTTATATCAACTTGTTTTTTGGTCTACTATCTCCAGTTAATCGTTGTCGCTCAAATTTTGGTACACCCTGTATACTAGTATACAGGGTTTTGCGTTCGTGGTTCACTAAACGTCAGGGCTAAAAAGTAGAGCAGATTTAATCGACAAAAATCGAAAAAAGTATGGGTCTATCTTTTATCGTTATGAAGCAAGGGCATTTTGAATTTTAGATAACCAATTTTTGCTAAAAATCACTAAATCGCTAATTACTTTTTAACCAATGTACGTACAATTAAAAGAAAATTGTCACTAGAAAGCTGAAACCATCCTCTTTCAATTGATAATAAGATTAATACAGAAATGGATGGTATAATGTTGAACAAAAATCGCAAAGAAAAAAGAAAAAACAATAAATATTTTGATGTTGAAAAAGACAAGGATGATTCTTATCCCAATTGATATCACAGGTGAATAAAACAAGGAATGTGCTACTAGTTTCGCCTTTATTAGGGCATCATTAGGCACTTCTGATTAATAATAAGTGTACCAAGAGTTTTAATAAATTGGTGTCTTAAAATTCTTTGAAGAGGTTGAAACACGTGAAAATTTATATCGTGTATTAACGAAGAGAAATATAAATATTTACGATTACTGTTAAAATTTGATTTAAAAAAATGGCATTTTTACCAAGACGGTGTAAGAGATGGTGTTCTTAGAAGACAAAATTGTGATATGTAATCTGTGATAATTTCAATAATCCTGTGATAACATGTGATATTAACTTAACAAACAACGTTGTTTTATCAAATTTTAAAAGTAATCGTAAATATTTAAGTTTCTCTTCGTTAATACACGATATAAATTTGCATGTGTTTCAGCCTCTTCAAAGAATTTTACAACACCAATTTATTAAAACTCTTGGTACACTTATTATTAATTAGAAGAGCCTGATGATGCCCTAATAAAAGCGAAACTAGTAGCACATTCCTTGTTTTATTCACCTGTGATATCAGTTGGGATAAGAATTATCCTTGTCTTTTTCAACATCAAATTTAATCCCAAATCATCGTCAATCTTCATCATCAATAAAAAAAATTTTCAGTTTTTCCAACACATGGTTGAATTTTTTTAAATTTTCTGAAAGTTCTTCATATTTACAACACATCAGGGAAAAATTTGAAACCATTACTATAGCCATCTGAAGTTACTAGTGGAAGAAGTATTCTGAGCACAGTATGTTACCAACGGCAGGTGGATTGGCTTGAAACTGTTATAAAATATTTGGCATTTCATCAGGTATCCGTTATAGCACAATTGACAAACTATACACCCCTTAAGGTATACCGTACATCCTGTTTAACAAACTATGTTCAGGGCTACTTTTGAAGTAACTTCAGAAGGCTTTACTAGCTGAAGGAAGAGAGCTACGGTTTGATAATTTTCTCTGGTTTGTTGAAAATATGAACAAGTTTTAGAAAATTAAAAAAGAACATACCTGTAGTTGGTCTTAATTAGGAGAAAATTTCAAAAAACTGAAAAAGTTTTTTCTTTATCTTTTCTCTTTTTGATTTTTTTTTTCAACATTTTAAAAATTGTTTTTGTATTACTGTTATTACCTATTGAAAGAGAATGGTTTTAGCTTTAAAATGATAGTTTTTTATCCCTACATATGTACATTAGTTAAGATGTAATTAGTGATTTTGTGTCTAGTTTCTAACCCCGACGTTTGGTGAATCATGAACGGAGTACCCTGTATTCTGCTTTTAAAATACTTTAAAATGAGATGTCACAAGTGTGGGCTTCTAATTTAAACTTTTAAAGTTAGGGAGGTTGGGGAAAAAGGGATGACATGATGGCCAAACTTTTGTACGCCAATCCTCCTTTCGTGATGTCATAGGAATCAAATTTCAATATTTTGAAACTTTTTTTAAAAATTGAGTGTACCAGTCCGAAAGGTTGATGAATGCACTTTACTAAAAAAAATGAAAAAATATTAAGAAACAACGTGTTCAGGGGTCCCCAAGCAAACGTCTAAAAATGCACCGGCATAATTAAGAAAATTAACCTGTTTTATCAAATTTTTATACATCTCATCAAACTGAAGCATTTTTTTTCTATAATTTAGAAATTGCTATTTAAATTACTAAATGTTCTAATTCATTGCCCACAACACTAATATTAATTGAAATAATTTTAAATTATGGCCAAAATAAATTTTAATGTTGTATGTTCTTGCATTTTAGAAACATTCCCAAAAGCGAAACTGAAAGAAAGCGTCGTTCGAAAAATCGGTTATCTAATAGAAGAAGTACAGGATATGTAACCCCTGAAGAAATCCAACAAGCCAAAGCTCTACAACAGGATGAAGATGAAGGCTACCAGAAATTCCTAAACGAAATTAATAAACCTGAGTGATTTTATTTTCGAAAACTTTCTAATAAATACATAGTTTTATATTTTTAAAAAATTAAAAAACTCATTGAATATTTAATTTATTATTATTATGAATCTGTATAATAATTATGTACAACAACTATTGATTTTTGTAATTGATAATTAATTAGAATATAAAAAATGCAATTTTATTTTTGTGTATGTTTGTAAATATGTATTAAAAATGGGAAAACGTATAAAGTTTATTGTGAGCTAAAACAAATATTATGAGCACTTCGTATTTGTTTATTTGCATAATAAAAGTAAATTTGAAATTAGTTGGATTGCATAACAACAATAGTTATTATTAAATTAAACCTAAATAAAATATCAGTTGCATTTTCAACATAATAAACACCCCAATCGCTTGCATAACTACTTTAGTTTAAAAAATATTGCCAAAAAATATGCAAAGACTGTTTTTTTAACTTTATTATTAGTAAAACGGAAGATTACCAATTAGTTTTAATTTCATATTAATTCATAGAGTAATAACTTGGATTTGTATCATAATTCCTGTACGAAATTTTATTTGTTTAATGTGATAATATCATAAATTCATAGTAGATACTGTAAATTTATGATAGAAATTTATTATTACATAGAATGGCAATTTCTGCTAAAATCCTACTTTTATTTATTAAAATATGACTTTCGGTACTAGCTGATGTAATTAAATTTAAAAAACTTATTCTAATGATTTTTTCTATGGTCATGATTCATGATTATTCCATATTTGAGGCCCTGCTTTCTAAACACCTACTGCAAATCAACCCTGACATCCGATACTAATAACCCAGTTTTTTCTTTGTAACTTCAAAAGAAGATTCATTTGCACTTAAGATGATAGGGAGTCATTTATTGAAAAACCGATGTTTTTATCTTTCCCGAATTTTTTTAAAGTGTTTCGAGTTGGAAACAAAAAAAAATATTAAAATACGGAACTTAAGTAAGACTTGTACTTGTATATACAATTTTTGTTTTTCATGTATCTAGATTTGTATAAGCGTAGTATTGCAAAAATAAAAATATAAATATAGAAGTTTTTCTTGCAAAATTACACAAATATAGTTGTAGATACATAAATAACAAAAATTGCAAATGAATGTAAAATTCTTACTTTAGTTTGGTATTTCTTTATTTTTTTGACTTTCCTATTCGAAACACTTTAAAAAATTCATGAAAGATAAGTACGTCAATTTTTTCAACATTTGACTCCCTATCACCTTAAATATTTCAATATAGGTTCAGCTAGTGGCCTGAATTCGCTTAGACCGTCATGTCCTGGGTCCTGGATATGTTACACCTCAGGTTTTTCTGGAGAAAAACTTTTAAATTCTACTACCTCTCTTTGCAACCTTATACTATCTGATAATATAAACCCTTATGTTTGTCCAACACTATATGGTGCCTCTTTATGAGAAGATATGTTGTTTCTAATTTAAAGACTCTCTTGTAGAGCTTTTTCATCCCATACAATTTAGATTTGGCTGTAAGGGGGATTGTGAAACAAGAAGATGCCAATCCTTTAAAAGGGGTTTATTGTGATGTAGTCCTACATGTCATGAACCTTTTGGAATTTTAAATTATGACAATATTATAAAAAGTAAATAATAACTTTTCCCAAGAAATTTGGTCCCATGCAAACTTCACCTATAGGTAAGAGTTGCCTTGGCATTCGTTTGGCTTACTATTATGGTGTTTTTTTTATAATAGTGAGGAGATTTAACCTTCATGTTTAAAAAAAACTATGGGCAGCCTTTTAATTGAAGGTGAGTCTTTATGGCCTAATAAAATTCCGAACCTTATCTTGCATCGTCGTAAAAATCTATTCAATAAGCCTGGAATTCTCCTCTTTTTGACGTAAGTTTAAATAATATTTTATCATCTCATAAGAATGTATTTTATTTGCTTCCTTGTTTAAGGAATCTGGTGCATGGATCAATGCTCTTCCTATTGCTTCTTTAGGAACATTACTCGATAATTCAGAATATCAATTGGAATTAGTCTTGGTTCTTGGTACTTCCTTGAGTATTACACCTAATCTAAAATTTAAAAAACAACTTCTCATTTTTTAAATTTATCTTTAAATATATTATTTTTTTCGGTCGAAAATTAAGTTATATTAATTCTTAAATGTTTAAAGTTGGTTTTTGTTTTTATATTTTGTATTTTGTATTTATATTTTTATATATTTTTATACATTTTTATATATTTTTATATAATTTTATTTTTTTTATAAAAACTTTAAACAACTAATAATTAATTTAACTTAATTTTCGACCGAAGAAAAAAATTAATATATTTAAAAATAAATTTAAAAACATGAGAAGTTCTTTAATTTTTAGGCAACCAAATTTACAGGTGAATGCTCTTAAGCTGTAGATTGAGTGCAGGTAGATTTCTCGATACACTAGTGTGTTTGGGTACATGTGCAATGGAAATATAAGCTAAATTTCATTAAGTTCACTAAAGTAAATGAAATTTTTGTTTAAATGGAATTGGAAATACATTTATTTTTTTACTTGTCAAAAGTTCACCCCCTTTTTAACATTTTTTGGTTACGCCACTGTCTCGATACCATGATATTAGAAGCATAGTATTATCTTCCGCAAATATTGATTGAATTTTGGAGTCTTTAGGAACAAGCAAAGAGGTGGAAAATGCCTGATGGAATGAGTGTGATTTTTTAGAGTTGCGGGAAACCCGTAGTTTGTAATTTTCCATGATGAGCATCGAAACTTTGGAGTTTTAGGTCCTCTTGCTTTACGATTTATTGATAATATCGGAAAACGACTTGCTGTTACATAAGTAACCAAAAAACCAAGATTCTTCTTTTCTAATACGACGCATTAGTGTATGTTCTGATGATCAAAATGTTTTTTCTTGCTATGACTCTACCCAGAAAGAAGATGTTTCTAATTTGTTTTCCTTTATCCCTTCAATAGATCCAATTATGGATATCTCCCAACAGTGCCGTCTTATCAATTAACCGGGCATCAAGCCACGATACTTTCACTGACCCCACATGTTTCGTATAAAACGATTTTGTATTTGTATCCATTTTCATTTCTTGTTTCTCTCTGGCCATCGTTAATATTCAGAACTGGACCAAAAATCGAGATTTCGAACTAAAAATTAAGAGCCTCGCACAACATTTTTCAAAAAGAAGGAATTTATAATACCACTTTAACAAAGGCAGACCTAAGGAATCTTCTCCTCAATCTTTTATTATTATTTTATAATAATAGTTTATGAAACAGAAAATTGGTTTGTTTTTCTTAGAATTGAAAAAAATTCCTGCAATTTAAAGTGAGCTTTGAATTATTCTTTATATTATTTTAATTTTGGAGAAATTATGGATTTTTGAAATATGCATATTTTTTTAAATTTAAGAGAAACTCTCACAAACTTTTAAAAGTTTTGCATTTTACTTAAATCTAAGTGACTTTAAATCAAATTTTGAAGATTATATTGGTAAACAAAATCGAACTTTTTTTCTGTTGCATGAAATTTTTTAATTGATTCTTGCTAATTTCACTTGCTGATTTCGAATTTAGCCACACCTCTTATCTAACAGCTAGAGTCTTTGAAATATAAGTATCCCCTAGAATTTTACTTGAAATCTAGATTTTAGAAATCTATCGTGATACCGTCATCCAGAAGAACTAATGTAAACAATCCAAATAGTTTTTTATTTCATTTGTGGTGTTCACATGTTCAAAAAATGTCGCTTGAATGTGTCTGACTTTGTAAAATAAACCTATATGGACTGCTTTGGCCAGCCATTAGAAATAAAAATCAATCCCTGGATACCAAATTTTATGTGTAAATGTTATGTAGAGTCTTTGGGTTTATGGGGAAATAAAAAAGATCCACTTTAAAGTACAAAAGTCCAATAATCTGGCGAGAACCATCAAATTATCACTGTGACTGTTGTTTGTGTGTTGTGAATATTACGGGAATAAACCGCAAAAATCGTTCCAACTGGATTTATCCTAGCTTGCAATCGGCTATTAGACTTGTTTTGAGTTCAGTGAGTTCTAGTGATAAGTCAGTACCACAGTCCCAACCCAGTATGTCTTATCTAACAACTCAAATATCTTCCGAAGATAGTAAGGATAGTAACTTTTATTGCCCTTTCGAACATAGACAGGTCAATCAAAATGATGTAAATGACTTGATTAGAGATCTTGAACTGTCGAAGAAAGCATCAGAACTTCACGGTTGAAAGAAAGAAATTTAGTAACACCAGGCACAAATATATCAGTATATCGTACAAGGGAAGAAATTTGCTCCCTTTCTTTTCTGAAGAGGACAATTTTGTATTTTACAATAATATTTCTGGTTTAATGGCTGCAATGGGATTAAAAAACTATGACTAAAATCCGGATCATTTAAGTGAAGACCAAGGAGAACGCTTCCCTCAGGACATTCGCACTATGGAAGAGCGATACCGGGGTTACTGTAATTCAAATATGATGGCTGATTACTGCTGGAGCATTCAGAGTAGTACTCATCAAGAGTCATCTCATGCAAGAAAATCCTATAAGTTTTGTTCAAAGTAGTTTTATGTAATAAAAGATTTTAGCTTGAAAACGGATATATTTTTGTAAACATTAATTTCCTGAATATATCAATAACTAGAGCTGCTATTGCAAAATGGACTTTAAATTTTGAATCAGTGAGGCAAATACAATAAGAGGCAGTTATAAAACTTCATGCATCAAAACCACTGTTTACCGGTGATTATCAATGTTATTTTTGCTTAAATTTCAAGAAAAATAATTAATTGGACAAGGTGTCCCATAAATGGCGGAAGAGCTTTTCTGTACTTGATTGGGAACCCTTAGAAAACTTATTGAATTTTTATGCAACTTCATTACACCGGAAGTGGAAAATTAACGAACTTAAGGTTAAACATAATTTTGTTTAAATTTAATGTTATTAACTTAATTGCAAAAGAAAATCATTTAAAATAAGGAAGTTGGGGCAGTTCGCTCCAACTTCCGAAGTAAATGAAGTTGCATAAAAATGTGATTTTCAAACGGGCGTAATTCCGAAAGTATTAATAGTCGAGCACACTACGCTAGGTCAATTTAATGGTATTTTTATAGAGAACACGAACCTTATTAGAAAGTTCGCAATTAAATACTTTAGTGGACAAATTTTAAGAATCGAAAACATAACAGTTCAAAAGTTAGCAGGGGGGGGGGGGGGGGGGATTTTCTTTATATCCGCACAGTATGTTTGATGATAATTTTAAATTAGAAAAAAAAACTTTCTGTTTAGAAATTTACGTCATTAGATTCGAAGAGAGTAGATTTAAATAAGTGATAAGTGTTATATTAACAAAAAAAAAAAATAAAAAACACTACATTTATTGTTGGCCGGGGCCTTTTTGAAAGAGGGCCCTAGGTGATGGATTTTTTGTTCTAATTGGTAAAACGGCACTATCTGCCAATAAAATCAATTAGAAAAAGTTTCTTCTGTTTTAAATCAACTTTAAAAGGATATCCTCAAGAATATCTCAACAAATTCTTTAATTGAATTTTATCAGGACCATTATTTTTATGGTTTTAATAATAATTGTGATTTTGAAAGGAAGACCTCTAAATTAAAAAAATATTATCCAAAAACATCTGTCACAGCTAGATTTAAAAAATCAGAGCAGGAAAATAAGAAAAGGTCCCTTAGTTCCTTAAAATTACTAATAGTTATTAATAATAATAATATCACACAAATAAATTATTCATAGGAAGCTTCATTTGCAACATGGACACAATCAATAATCTATGTCTTCGGATAGTTCGAGTTATGAAGAGAAGAAAATGGTGACACTAGACACTAAGTACTTCAGAGGCTGATGAACTTATTATGGTTGATCTTTTAGACTTTAAATATTTTTTTATACTATATAAATTCCTCACCATCACTATGTAAAATAGGTAATTCTTACAATGTTAATCCAATAAAAGTTTCTAATCATATTAAAAAACTCAAGGATCTAAATCAAAGAGAAATGTTATCACCCGATGTTCTAAAATCAAATTTAAACAACAGGAAATTCCAAGTTTAATCGTTTTTAATTTCACTATAATTCCGATTAGAGGAGACATTAATTGGCTATTATTATTTTCATGCAAACTCAAACATAGGACAATTAAATAAAATTTTGCACTTTCTTTCCTCGGGGCGATAGAAAATATTTTTGCTTCAGGGGAAATTTACGGCGACAAGAGCAAGTGCAGAAACCGCAATGCATAAATATTGTAAAAGCCCCAAAAAACGTTGCTACACTTTTTCTTGATTTATCGCCTAGTTTTGGACGCGAAAGAAAATTTTATGCTGCTTTTAAATATAAGCAAAAACTGCTTCGAAACACGAAACGCCCATCAGATTAAAATTATAATAAACAAATCAATACATCACCTCCAAAACAAGTTTTTATTTTTATACTTCTTTTAATTATGGGTCATTTGATGTCGTAATTAGGTGATTAGGTCCCTTACATAACGATGTTCCAAATTTATCTATTTTATATTCAATGTAATCGATGAAGCATACCAAAATGTAATTGTAAAAGAATCGCACCTATGATAATTAATTCCAAATTCCAAATTCCACTAGAGGATTATAACCAATTTAGTTTAGTGCTTTAAATTTTTTACACGTATGTAAACGTTAAATTAACGTGCTAATTTAATTATATTTTTTCGATAATTATTGTGCGTGTTTTAAACTATTTATACATGCTTTAATTTAATTAAAAGTGGTTGCTGGATTGGTTATTCAACTTTTTTAATAAAATACCATCGGTTTTATTTCAAACGATTTTATTAAACCCTGTGATTTGTTTAATTTTTACAGTGTTTCAGGTAGTTAAAAAAATAAAGGCTAACAGGAAATAAACATTACAAAATCAATAAAATTTATGCAGAGAATTATGCATTTATATTTAGAAATTATTAATTAGTTGTTTTGAAGTATCAAACGTGCTCTTTAGATCCTTGACTTGGCATTGTATTAATTAATGCGTTGTAATTGTATAAGAAAATAAACACATCAGAGGCTCTTAAAATAAAATTAAATTTGGGCTCATTATTGTGAATAAAAAAATATTAAAAATATTTTTTGTAATGTTTTCATTTATTAATATTTTCCTCTGGCGATAAACCTTTTTCATCTAAGACGGAAAACAAAGAGTTGGGAGTAGCTAGGAGAAAAACTTCTTATCTGCTCTTGCTATACCCTGCCTTAAGACAAAAAGATTTTCAAGTTGCATCAACTATAAAAGCTAGGTACACTTTGTAAATTGTATGATACTCATCATTCTCTTATTTCGATTATTTCTAGAAAATTGCTCGAAATAACTGTACGTATTTAAAATAAACAAAAGTTTAAAATTAGACCCAAACTTGTAGCTAAAATTAGTTTGTGATTTGATATTTTATTTCTTGAAGATACGATATATTAGGATGCCAAGAATAGAATATTTTTAGTACTTTAAGTACTTGATGGGTACTTAAAAATTTTGAGTATGGATTTTTTGATAATATTTAAATTGATAACATAATGATCTTGCATTGCCCTAGTGATTTACTTTTGCTGTAGTGGAGTAGGAAATTATTTAAGAAAAAATATACATCATATTCAATTTAAAACCTAAAAACTTTTTTTAATTTTCAAAATCATATTTAGGAGGAGCTTTTCGGTATGTCCCAAAATTATTTTTTATATTCCATTTTATTTATTCAAATTGTAGTGCAAGCAATTTTAAAAATTAATTCCAAAAAAATTGTTTTTTCTGTGGTGAAATTAATAATAAGTGGTAATTATCACATAACGAAGTTTTCACCACATTTGTAAATTAAAAGCGCGAAATATTCAAACAACTTGATCCAAGGAGAACTGTTTCCGTACCTAAACCTCGTCAACTTGACTTTTTCCATGGCATACCATAATCTTTCAGTCAGCAAAACAGGCAAGAATCAATAGGTTTACCTCGAACGTAAACAGTCTTGATTCATAAACAAACAAATTTATTTCTTTAATTACAGTGATTAAATTAAATGGTGAATTAATTTGAAATAAGTGCGCGAAATTCGTGTCTTTGCTGAAATACTGGGAAAATGTTGGAAATTCTTAACGCCAGAAATTTACTGGAAAGGGCAACGTAAGGAAATTTTTTTTTATTTGATTAATTAATTGATTACATTTAAAATCATTGCAAGATTTATATTATTTAAAATTTATTGCATAATAATTTTGATAAAATCTTGAGCACCAATTTATATGATTATTTTATTAATAAATCCAGGCTAAAATTTAAGATTTGTATGAAGTATCTAACTAATTTTATTAAAAAATATTTTTTTAAATCAAAGCGTATATTTTTGATATTAATGGGATATTAAATCAGTAATCCTGTTCTTTTAATTTGTAATTATTGCTTTTGTGTCCTTGGAATTTTCTTTTTGTTTTGGACTTCTGTAAGCTGTAGAGTTGTAAACAATAAATTATTTTCTTTATTTCCACTTTATTTTAATTTTACGTCTAATTAATTCAATAACAAACGCCTGCAGGTTTTATAATCTTCAACTTCGAAAAACATTTTTTATTGAAAAAAGATCCAGTATATATTTGTTTGACCAGTTTTTAAAATATCTACAATATTTGCTCATTATTTTTTCATATTTTTACCTTATCACTGAAAACTAAAAAAAAAGAAAAGTAAATTTAATGAATATTTTAACCCTATCTTTCAAAATGTTGCTTCATTTTCAAAGGGAAATTACTTGTCTCTCTTAAATTGTGCAAATCTTATTCGAGTTATCCTAAATTGTTAAAGCTAGTACATGTTATTTAAATTAAATAATAATAGTTTTCGGAAATTATAAAGTAATAAACGACTGATTAATGTCGATGTGGTTATAAATGGTAAAACCGAGTAATTTATTTATTGGAATATTTAAGGTGATAGGGAGTCAAATGTTGAAAAAAACGACGTACTTATCTTTCATGAATTTTTTAAAGTCTTTCGAATTGGAATGTCAAAAAAATAAAGAAATACCAAACTAAAGTAAGAATTTTACATTCATTTGCAATTTTTGTTATTTATGTATCTACAACTATATTTGTGTAATTTTGCAAAAAAAACATTAATATTTATATTTTTATTTTTGCAAAACTACGCTTATATAAATCTAGATACATGAAAAACAAAAATTGTATATACAAGTACAAGTCTTACTTAAGTTCGGTATTTTAATATTTTTTTTGTTTCCAATTCGAAACACTTTAAAAAAAATCGGGAAAGATAAAAACATCGGTTTTTCAATAAATGACTCCCTATCACCTTAAGTATACAGGGTACGGCAAAAGTGACGGATCAGCGGCATATTTTTTGATTGCGTCAATATTTTTTCTCAAACATTTGTATATTTATACGGTAGGTTTATAAAAACTACATTCTGAGATGGTTTAGAACTGTCCCATCTTCTGGGGTGTCTTGTGGGGAGAACTAGCACACTTTTTTAAATTTCATCCCCTATCGAGTTTCACCTTAATGGGAATGAAAAAAGAAACACAATCCTGTAAACCAGAAGCTATTATGTTATTTTGTTAAAAAGTTACTAAGGATTAAATGTCTAAGAAGTTTTGTCACCTTTTTCAATCCAAAAATTTTTCGTAACGTAATAATTTATTAAATGGCATCGAATTATACCTAATTTTGAAGCTAATGAAAAGTATAGTATATTGTTTTATTAGGAGTAAAAGAAGTAAAAAAGGTCTTCTCAAACGTCGAAAATTATACTATAGTATGTAATTTAAAAAATAATTTTAAAATTTGACATTTAATTTACATGCAATACACAATACAATGTCAGTGTGTATTGAGTTGCCTAAAATGGATTTCTACTCCGCCTTGCTAATCCTTGTGAATGCAAAATTTACCCGATTGTAACCGATTTACTTCGGAAATGCACGAATATGACCATAGAGTCCAGGAACTTAAAAATTACTTATTAAAACCTATCAAGCGTCACATAATGAAATTAAATACGAAATTTTCTTATTGTGCAATTATCAAGTATTTATTTTTGAAATTTTATAACAAATGCTCAAATTGTCGACCTTCTTCAATTTCGCAGAAATCCAAGTATAAAATCATGGTTAAAACCATGATTTTATACTTGGATTAAAATCAATGTTTTTAATAAACATATTTCGCAGAAATCCAAGTATAAAATCATGGTTAAAACCATGATTTTATACTTGGATTAAAATCAATGTTTTTAATAAACATACTAATTTTTAATAATTTTTAGTAGCGCCAAACTTCTTATTTTTTAAAAATCTAATATTCAATACTATTATTCCTTTGTGGAAAAAATATTAATTCAAGCAATAAATAATGAGTAATAAAATTTAGTTTTTAATGTACCCACGTGTTTGTCTTACCGCAACGGATAAAAAACGATGAATAATAAAATTTCTAAGGATTGTGCAAGCAGTACAAAAATAAAATTTTATTGCTTTATTACAGTAATAAGCTTTAAAAAACAATCTAATAAATGCGTTTTTCAGATCTGATTTTACACGAAAGCCAATTTTTAATCGAGATTATGGGTCGGAAAAAGAAATTACTAATTGCGACAACCCTGCGGTGTTGAAGGATGAAACAATCAAAGTAGAAACTTGTGAAAATGTTAAAAAGTTGGCTTGGTTCAAACACGACACAGGCCACATTAACATGGCTTTTACCGACGTCGATGGGTAAGGGGAAACAATTGCTTTCTAAATAATGAACGAGAGTAAGGGTTATCTCTGGAATGAATGTGATCCCATCTCTACACCAGTCCCAACCTTTTTAATTTGTTTTTTTCAGATGCTTTGTATAATCGAGGTAGGTTTCTTATTAATTATTATTTCATTTAACACAGTCTAATTTAATAAATTAGTCGAGTTTTAATTCTCGTACAAAAAAATACGCAAACAGATAAAATATTTTCTGATTCACTAGTATAATTATTTCAGGAGTCTTCTGGTACACATTGAAAATGTGCCCAAAAGAAGTATTTAGGTAAAAAAGTCACAATCAGTATCAAAAATCTCAAAGGTCCAGAAAATTTAGAGGTGCACAAGTCTGGTTTTCAGGAGGGTTTGTGAAAACTTGCCAACTTTGGAGGAGCAGGAAATAATCCCCAGAATGGCATCGGGAGCAGGTTCCAAAGTTGTTTCTATTGGCTTCAAGTTGCCTTAAAGACGAATCTAACTCGACTGTTGGAGGCCCAATTTGTTAACAAGCCACAGTTGATCCTGATGGTAGTCAGTGATGTGCTATACTTGGAGAAATTAATATGGGATTGACTCCAATTTTGCTGCTTTTTTTCCAACAACTTTTGGTATGAAATGTATCGAAGTAAATTTGTTCCTTTCTTTTTGAACGGTACAAAAATAGGAAAATAGATTCTCCTGCTGCTTTAACTTCATTTTGTTGGGCTTCAGGTTGAAACCAGAGACACACTCTCTCAAAACGGTTTCCGTTTCAAGTAACTTTAGGACCTGTGTTTTCTGCTTTGCCGTATATGACACTCGGAGAGTCACATCCATTAAGTGCATGTGAAAGGAGAATATACAGGGTGGTGATAAAGTTTGGAACCAAGGTCATAACTTCCGTAAAAAATTTTTTTGTAAAAATCGCTCGGACAGGTCAATTTTTGTTTTAAAAATGCCATCTTTTGGAATGACAAAAATATTCATGACGTCACTGATAACTTCACTATGACGTCATCATCAATTTTTTTAAATGGAAACCCCTACTTTTTTTACACATTTTTCATAGACCTTTTTATCATATTAATGATCACATAAAAATATTTAAAAAAATTTCAACCATTTTTGAAAAAAAAATAAATTTACTCAAAAAAAAAATTATTAATTCTCAATGAAAATATTACAAAAAAAAGTAAATTTTTAATTTACAAGTAACAAATTTTAACGAAAATGTTCAAATTGTTCCCCATTGACCATTTGGCATTGTCCCATTCGAGTGTAGACACTCTGAATACTATTGTTAATAGCTTCTTCGTCAATTTGTTGCAATTCCGTCCTAATTCTAAGCTCCAATTCTTGTAAATTATTAGGTCTATTGAAATAAACTTTTGATTTTAAATGTTAGGTCGGGAGATCGCGGAGGCCATTCAATTGGTCCCCTCCGACCTATCCATTTGTTGGGAAACGTGGTGTTAAGGAATTCTCGCACCGCCCTGCCAAAGTGTGGAGGAATCTTGTTGAAACCAAATGTTTTGGTTAGGAATGTTGCGATTTTCATAATTGGGGAAAATACGAAGTAAAACTGGTAGCAAATCAGTCCGCAAAAAATTCAAGTATCTTTCGGCAGTAAGGTTTTCATTAAAAAAGTAAGGTCCTATAAAACGTCTGCCAATCATTCCCACCCATACATTTAACTTTCCCTGTCTTTGACTATGGGATTCTACGGCCCAATGAGGATTTTCCTGTGACCAATACTTACAATTATGTCGATTCACTGATCCATTCAATTGAAAGGTAGCTTCATCGGAGAAAATTATACTACTTAAATAATTTGGATTTTGATCACATCGCGCCATCATTTCTTCACAAAATTGCAGTCGGCGATCGGGATCATCTTCATTTAACTCTTGTATGAGTTTTATTTTGTATGGGTGATACTTTTCCTTTTTTAATAATTTTGCGACATAGGAATGATCCACATTATTATTTCTTGAAATATCTTTTGTTGAAATATTGGGATTTTCTTCAATCGCAAGTAATAAATTTAATTTGGTTTCTTCATTCACTTGAGGCCGTCCTTGTCGAGACAAATCTCCTACAGATCCTGTTTCTGTAAATTTGGTAACTAACTTACTTACTGTAGATCTTGAGATTTGCGGTCTATTTGGATATTGCTCATTAAACAAAGCACAAGCTTCCCCATGGGTTCTTTTTCTATCGCCGTATCCTACCATAATTAAAATTTCGATTCTTTCGCGTTCGCTTAAACGAGGCATTTTTAATTTCGCAAAACTTAATAATTCTTGATTATTATTAAACAAACGAAGTAAGCTATTCAAGCATTGGTAAATGAATTTAAAATTTTATTTGCCATACAAAATATCAAAAGCGTTTTCAAATTTATAATAAATTACAATTTTATTTAAAGTTTATTATTACTCAAACATTTTATTTTAATTACCTTTTCCATTAAAAGTTATTTAAAATTAGTTTTAAGAAAATTCCAATTGTGTAAAGAAGAACAATTCGAATATTTTCAATAATAATTTGTTATTTTTAAACTAAAAATTAGTTTAATTTATTTTTCTTGCCATATTTTCATTGAGAATTAATAAAATTTTTTTGAGTAAATTTATTGTTTTTTACAAAATTGGTTGAAATTTTTTTAAATATTTTTATGTGATCATTAATATGATAAAAAGGTCTATGAAAAATGAGTAAAAAAAGTAGGAGTTTCCATTTAAAAAAATTGATGATGACGTCATAGTGAAGTTATCAGTGACGTCATGAATATTTTTTTCATTCCAAAAGATGGCATTTTTAAAACAAAAATTGACCTGTCCGAGCGATTTTTACAAAAAAAATTTTTACGGAAGTTATGACCTTGGTTCCAAACTTTATCACCACCCTGTATAGTTCTTCACATCCTTATGCAGTGCCTGGAGAGTCAAGGAGGAGAATAAATTTTGCCTGGTTCGTTCTATTTTGGGTTTGAGTAGATATATTTTTCTTCATCACTGAAGGGATGGCTCTAATCAAGATTAGAATATCGATAGCTTGTGCAACTATACCTATTATCAACTGAACAGATTTTTAAATAGCTGTTTATACAATTTGAATATCGGCACATCCACAAAACTGCCTGACCCAAAGCCATTGCTTTCAAGCATTAGTAAGAAAGCGGTCCTGATTTCCATAGACTGTAGTATTTTCTAAAGTTGCAATTCTAGGAGTTAATATCGAACTAATTGGTCACTTTTTTTATGAGGACGGGTGCCTTTTAATGTATCCAACATACATATTGCACGATCTTTAGATGTTTGATTTGTCTTCATGTCCCACATAGCTGTTCAGAGTTATGAAGACACTTTCATACTTCATACGCACTATGAAACTCATACAGTGTAGAATTTTCCGAATTGCAGAATTATCGAAGAGCGATAAATATGTGAACAAATCATTATTTCTTTTCAAAATCAATCTTTACTTTATCATGAACTTTAACAGAGGAATTTACAGCTGAAATAGATCGAACATTACTACATCTTCATAGCTTTATATCTCGGAACTTTGACTCAACCATATGTTTCATACTTTCTTCGCTAACTTCTTTTGATAGGTGATAGTTAATTGAATCGGTTCCTGTTAAGCCAGCTCCAAGAGAAACAACAAACTTGCTCAGAGAAGAAAAGGGAACATTAGTTATTAATTACTAACCACTCGAATAGTTTCTTTATGTCCAGTTTGACTCTACCCTACACTCTCGTACATCAACATGTTTTTTGGAAGTCAAGTATCAATTTGATATTTGTTTTATTAGATTTAGTGGACAAAAAACAAAAAACATAAAATACGGGCTGCCTATGTTATTTTTTTATAGGAGGCGGACTCTTTACTTTCTGGTTTATAACGGTCAAAAAGACATGCAAAGAAGAATCCTGTAGTACCTGTACTATCAAACTACTTACGATTAGAGTTGTTTGTACAATCATGATGGAAGTAATCATCATGATTGTACAAAGATGTGGGATTGATAGAAAATCTCTGAATATCTTATTGACGAACATATCCCTATTGTGTAGCATAGGATATAGGATTCTTCACATGATTGTACGTTCTTGAATTTCTTACAATTTCTGAAGATCATAAAAGAGTTTTTGCAAAATAAGTAATTTAGGTAATCCAGTTAAATTGTTGGAAATAATTGGACAATTAAAGTTCAAAAGTTGAATGAGTAAGTTTTGGTAGTGAGACCTGTGATGAAGGCTTGAGATTGTATGGTGTATTTGGTTATTAGGAGGATTTATGCTAAAAATGTGCGGCGTATCCTGCATCCGTCTTACACGGCCGTATTGGAAACTGCGGGTAATAAAATTCGCCAAGTGCACATTTGGGGCCCATTTTCATCTCTGCTCCCTCAGCCGGTACATGAGCCGCAGATTTATTCTGGGCGTAAGCAATTTCATTAGCGCCGTCCGACACACCGCCTCGCCTGCGCGGGCTCAGAGAAAAATACTGACTAATTTATTATAATGAAAATGTTCCAACAGCACTACAATTAGTTTAATTTGCTACAAAATGGATTAAAAAGTTCAGCACTTCTAAAAAGTTACATTTATAAAATTTAACTGGAAGTGTTTTAAAGATGAACATATTTCTCTTAACAAATGAAGCTTTCAACATTATCAAATATTTCAAAAAATAGCAATTGCATTCCTAGTACGTAATTACCAAAAATTCTTCCTCTTAGAGCGACTCTATATACTAACAATAGCCGAGAAAATGAAATGCCTTGATACATAATAGTGAATAAAGAAAATCCTGCAATGCCAGTTAAATGTACATTAAAATAAACAAAGCCAGAAATTACTGCATCCCTGAAATTGCCACCAAATTTTTGTACAATCTACAAATTTCTAGAGCTTGCGAGCACGTTGCGATTAAACCAGTTATTTGTTTCAAGACAACTTTTTCAGTAATATTTTTTTATAAAATTACTTAAAATATAAAACATGCTTTTATAAACAGGGTATTTCATATCCATGTTTCAATATTGCTGTTGGTGACTCCTTGAATCCAGCTAAGAAAAAAGCTGCAGCAATTTAAAATTGTTTGTACAAAAGAAGTTTTTGTTTATTTTAAAGCAGTTGTTAGTAAACCTTTAAAATTGTGTACATCACCAAATTTAGACTATTATCATTTCCATGATTTTTTTGTATTTTTTTTTTGTAAGTGGTATTTGAAGATATCATTGGTATTAAAACAACGGATATTTGATTGGTATTTTCATGAGATTTATTTCAAAGTAGTAATGATAATAGACCTTTATTGCCATAATTTACAAAAATAAAGATATAATTAATAATACAATGAAAATACCCATAAACATACAGAGTGGGTCGGGAGGAGTGAGGGAGTGTATTCTAAAGTTAATATAAGGTAAAATGTAAAATGCCATTCCTTATTGTTTTTCTTTTATCCCGAACATCAACATTTCATCTATAAACCTTAATTTGTATCCAGTTCCACAAGCAAAAATCTAATGGTGGAAGGTCTGATGACCTCGAGGCCCAGTTTAAACCACCGCATCGGTACCAATCTATCGTCCAAGTAAAGATTTATGTAAGTATTGCTGACTTTAATTTTGAAAATGCTATTACTCGAAAACCAACAAAAATTGTATAACAATATATTGTTTTTTTTTACCTTATGTAGAATACTCACCGCACATTTTGGTTCCAAAATCTTGTTCAAGATCGACTCAGATTCTACATTGCGCAGACACGTTACTACAGTTAAAATACGTGAAAGAAGCAACAAAATTTGCACATTCATGAAACGTTGCTAATAACTTCATCTTGGCAGGAGGATCATAAAACTGCAGGTCCGTCGAAATTTAAGGGCTGGAACACTCCTCAAGAAAGAATGGAAGGGGTGAGTTTTTAAAAAAATACAATTAAAGAGGTCGAGTAGGGTATTGTTATTTACCGAGTTATGATAGGTTTTTACAATAAAAATATGAAAATAGCACAATTATTTAAGGAAAAATATTAGTCCGGGAACCCGTAGTAGAAAAAGAGTGTATTAAACAGAACCATTACAAACCCCCAAAATCTTAGTTTATAAAACATGTACATCACAAAAATTGTTATAATATTGTATTTCTCCTGCAATGCACATCTGACATTTGGACAAACTTTAGTAGAGTTCGTATCGGAGCAGCGAAATTCTAAGTAGAATAAACTGTATCCCCCACTTTTGGTACTGCGGGACAGTACTCTTTCTGTACTTAATAGGCGCTTTCCTAGTAAATTTTAACTACTCTGTAGTGAGTTGCTTTATAGTACTCAAAATAAAAACTCATTTGGAACACATAAGGATTCTGTTCTGTACCACAAAATCCAAACTATAACCAATCAAGAGCGCGAATCAGAACCTACACTCCAATGGAGTAGTTCTCGCTAAAAATTAGCTAGGTACTAGAGAGGACAGGGACGAGGTAAAATGTAGTGCTTCGGAGTAGTTCACTCCTATCCGCCTGGAACACACTAGAGTAGTTGGGAGCTACTCTGGACCGCTCTGGACTACACCTAATAGGTGCTTTCCAAGTAAATTTTAACTACTCTGGAGTGAGTTGCTTTATAGTACTCCAAATAAAATCGCACTTGGAACACGTAAGGATTCTGCTCTGTTAACATAACCACAAAATCTGAATTATAACCAATAAGAGAGCGAATCAGAACCCCCACTCCACTGGAGTAGTTCACGCTAAAAATTAGGTAGGTACTTCAGGGGACGGGGACGAGGTAAAATTGAGTGCTTCAGAGTAGTTCACTCCGATTCGCCTGGAACATACTCGAGTAGTTGGGAGCTACTCTGGTCTACTCAGAGCGGTTACCTGGAAAGCACCTATCATCCAAGTCCAAGAATGGCTTTGGAAGAAGCTTACTCTGGAGTAGTGGGGTTGGAGCCGTCAAAATGGAGACCTGCACTCAGACTCCAGACTCAATTACATCCTTCATATTTTGCTTCACAACTCACAACTTAGTGCTATTGCTTCAAAAGTGGGATACGCTACTATACACAGTTCTGCTCCAACTCTGATTTTGATAGAACAGTCCTGCCTCAACTCTGATTTTGATAGAACATCGCTTTGCTAGCCGACGAAGATGATGAATTCGAATTGGATGAACCCAATGTATACCCGAACAATCGTTATTTGCAGTTTAAAGATACATTATGATGTTATTATTAACAATTACCTATATTGCTTGAATAATTGTTATTTTCGTGTTTTTGGTATAAAAACCTGTCAACGCTCGGCAAATAATGATCCCATTGACTGGTCTCATTCGATCAAACACTCAAAAATACACAAGAAACGACACATCACTCGACGTTGTTAATTAATACTTAAAATTTGTGCTTTACTATAAATTAAGCTTTAAGATCGGGTGAATGTAACATCTGGGACAAAATAATGTAACAAATTTTAGTAAAGTCTAGCCAGTCCGTTTATAAATCCAAGTATTTTAGATATTTTTACTTGTGCCTTATGATGTCCTAATGAAGGTGAAACTATTAGCACTTAAGTAAACACAGTTGGGATTTTGAATCATTCCTGTTCCTGTAACGGATACATATAAAAGAATTATAGTTTTTGTCAATTACATATTTTTTTTTTATAAGAGAAGGAGTTAAAGTTACCTACTTTGAATTTGAAAATAAATACTTCAGCACTTGCATAATTGAAAGTTCTTTAAAAAATTGATATTTAATATTCAAATTTTTTGTTTGTTTATTTTTCTTTTCTACTTGCACTCTACTATTTGTTGTTTTTTTGTAGTTTTATAATTTCTTTAAAAAATAATAACTAAGGGTGATATGTAAATGTAATTACAATTACTTACAGCTTGTTATTGATATAAAATAATATTATTTTTACATTGAAATACAGAAGGTGATATATCCAATTAAATGGTTTGAAGAATACTACTATCAGATGATAAAAGATAAATTTTATTTTTGAAAACCTCAGAGGAGTAGGAAGCAACTTTTCTTTTTCAAATGGCAAAATATTTTTTCGATTCAAGAAAATCATTAACAAAAATAATCTAAACCAATTATACCAATAACTTTTTTTTAAATTTTTTTTTCTCTTTTTTTAATTTTTTTTATTATTATTTTTTTTAATTTAATTCAACTGTTGTTTTTTGTTTCTGAGTTTTCAGTTTCTTATCTTTTTAGTATTCTTTTTTAATTTATTATTAATACATAGTTTTTAATTTATTAATAATAAGTTAAAAAGAAAACTTAAAAAAAATAAAAAAGTGAAAATCCAAAAACAAAATAATTGGATTAAATTAAAAAAATTAATAATAATAAAAAAATTAAAAGAAAAGTTGCCTCCTCCTCCTCTGATGTTTTCAAAAATAAAATTATTCTTTTATTATCTGATAGTAGTATTCTTCAAACCATTTAATTTGAGATATCACTTATTAAAATCGGATAAAAAATAACGAAGCTACATAGCCGGCCGTTTTTTGTGCTCTGTATATGGGTACTATATCTACAATCACTTACACAAGTGAACGCACAGGCCCATTAGCTCAGTTGGTTAGAGCGTCGTGCTAATAACGCGAAGGTCGTGGGTTCGATCCCCCCATGGGCCATAATTTTTGCTAAAATTTATTGTTTATACTCATAAAAATATAAAATTCTAGGATGTTTTTAATGTGTGTTTTCAAGGTCGGTATTTTTAAAAGTGGCCTAAAAAATATCTAAAAGTCCTCTACCCTAATTTGGTTTTTTAAAGACTCAAATACTAATTAAAAATATACTAGGGTAAATGTAATATAGTTTTGCAATAGTTCAAGTTAAACGGCCTTTGTACCCTAAGTCTGTCTTTAAAAAAAAACGAACAAATTTAAGTGCTTACCTAACCAATAATAGAACTTTTTGGTAGGGCTATTGTAAAAGTACGCAAAAATACATCAATTTGTTATATTTTCGTATAAACTTTTCTATACATAACTAAACACATTTTCTAACAAATTACTTACTAAGAAACACAATAAGTCTTCTGAGCTCAGATAGCAGCATTGTAAATAAATTAGACTTTAATTAATCAACCAGTATTACAATAGCCCCGTTATTACAATTACCCCCACTTCACCTTATCCCAATAAGGTCGTTATCACCATATATCTAACCTATAACCTACCAAATTTTTTTGTGTATAAAACAATTAAATTTTAGAAAATCTTTGGTAGAAAAATGCCTCAAATCAGAGAAAAATATTTGCCCATATATCCCAGAATTGGGAATTCTAAAATTCCGCTAGCCCTCTCGTGGCAAAAATATGAACTTTTATATTCGGTACATACCTTTTTGATTTAAGCCATTGGTACACGATTTTTGAGGTTTACTGAAGCTTTAAATAATAAATCTATTTATGTTTTGTTGAATTTGTAGTTATAACGTACAACATGCTTCACCGAAAACTAGTACACAAAAGAAATGATAGCGCCAATAAGAAGCTTTCGTGCGGCTTGAGTGTACCTTAGTCTTGCCCACCGTTATTCAGTAGTTAAGTGGGTATTAGCTCTAGCACTTCTTTTGTGTACCAGTTTTCGGTGAAGCATGTTGTACAAGGATGCAGTTTAAACATAATTTTTAACACTGATAATAGTAGCGAATATACTCCATTTATAGCGCCCTCTATACATTCATAAAATTCCCAATAACTAGTACATTACTAGACTACTGAGGTTTTAATTTTATAATTAAGAAGATAGTCGTCAAAATGTTTGAAAAGGGTACTTATAGCTAGTCAAAATTGATTTTTGGGCATTTGTAAAAAAATTGTTATCCTTTAAATTGAATTTAGTTTTCATATAGAATTTTTGTTTTTCAAATGTATGTAATTATATTATAGGGGTGTACTTTTGGAAAAAATTATAAAAACGCCCCTATACAGGGTGGTGATTATCTCGATGCTCACCATTGGTATCTTTTAAAGTGGAGGAGATACGAGGTCGGTTAAATTAGATAAAAGTTGCTCATTTTTATGGCCATTAAAAATCTGAAAAAAAAATTAGAATATTTAAACTCGTTGTAATGTTATGGCAAAAAAAAACAAAAATGTGATTTTTGAAAATAATTTATATTTGCCAAACCATTACTGCTACTTCAATGAAATTTGGTACCTTTAAATTGTTGACTATTCTGAGTTAAGTGACGTCAAAAAATAATTTTTTGGCCTCCTAGATTCGAAGCCACAATATTCAACTTTTTTATTTCTTATGGCCGCCATGTTGAACTTTTACATCATCAGAAAATAAATATTAATATATTTTTAGATTGCTTATTAACTTTAATATGTTCCTTTAGAAAATGTGTTAAATTTAAGAATTTGTATAAAAAACAAATGAAAGCAATGTTTTATGGACAGTTTCCATGGGTACCATAAAAATATCTCCTCAAAATTGCTCTAATAATAAAGAAAATAATAAAAGTAAACAAATGACCTGCAATAAGAGCATTTTATGTAAATAACAGGAGTCTTTATAATATTAAACAAATAAAATGATTAAAGTATTTGCTTTTTTATTATTAGAATTAGAAATTTAAAGTTTCATTTGAGGCGATATTTTTATGGTAACCATGGAAACTGTCCATAAAACATTGATTTCATTTGTTTTTTATACAAATTTTCAAATTTAATACATTTTCTAAGGGAACACATTAATGTTAATTAGCAATATGAAAATCTATTATTATTTATTATCTGATGAGGTAAAAACCCAATATGGCGGCCATAAGATATAAAAAAGTTGAATATCGCAGCTTCGAATCTAGGAGGCCAAAAAAATATTTTTTGACGTCATTTAACTCAGAATCGTCAACAATTTAAAGGTACTAAATTTCATTGATGTAGCAGTAATGGTTGGGAAAATATAAATTATTTTCTAAAATCACATTTTTTAGATTTTTGGCCATAATTTTGCAGTGAGTTTAAATATCTTAAATTTTCTTTCAGATTTTTAATGGCCATAAGAATGCGCAACTTTTCCTTCATTTAATCGACCTCGTATTTTTTCTACTTTAAAAGATAAATAAAATAATCACCACCCTGTATAGACTATATATGAAAAATAAAAACTCCATACGAAAATTAAAGTCAATTTGAAGGGGAAGGGGAAAATACGCTTTTCAAACATTTTGCCGACTATCTTCTTAAGGGGATTTGTTCAAAAAGTAACATTTTAATTATTCAAGAATTTTTTTTACAATATTTATAGGAGAAAAATTTAAAAAGTAAAAAAAATAATTATAGAAATTTTACAAAATTCGAATCTTAGGGATACATATGTAACCAAACAAACACGTATTGCCAGTTGCCAACCTTAGAGTGGAATTTGAAATATGTAATAGTTCATCAACTAAATATACATGCAAGTATGGTTGTACATATAGAAACAAATTATGTATCCATTTAGGTAAAAAGGCTTATTTTGAGGTATATTAACTCCAATTCACCCTTATCGGTCGAATTTTGCCATGTATAAATTTTTCACTAGTTTTTCCACAAAACTTTTTAAAATCATTATTTTTAAATATTCATATACAGTCAAACTTCCATAACTCAAATCTTCAAGGGACTTTAAAAAAATTCGAGGTATAGAAAATTCGAGATATAGAAATTAAACACATAACAAACAAAATTCGAGTTATGGAAGTTCGACTGTAGTTTGAATTGAAATATAAAAGATTGAATTTTACAATATACGGAAAAGTACATTTTATTAACCATAATTTTTAAAATTCCTCACAAAACATAGAGGAAAGAGAATTCAATATTTTGGCAACTAATGCTGCAATTATGTGCAAAACTGTAAACACATACAGGAAATGTCTCTAAGATTACAATTAGCATCAATTAGGTGTATTAAGAGCCATACAACAAGCTTTACATATGTATATTTTCTTACAATTTTGTACTAAATTGTGCCATTAGATTACTAAATAAGTTAATCAATTTTTTGGTTAAGAGAGGGCGGAAATGTAAAAAGAGCGATCTAGTGCCAAGTAGCATTACTAGAAGCTACGAGCACTTCCCAATAGATGGCACTCAATATATGTTTTCTGGAACAAATCTAGACCATCACAGTACTAAACCAAATTCCCGGGAACTCTGTAATCAATAAACCATAGTCGTCACAACCATGCATAATTAAAAGGCAATTGAACAATTTATTTGACGAAAAAACTGTCATCAACCAATAAATAACTCATAATTGTTCAATCATACCACACAAACTCGTTTGACTAATTACCCCCAATTGAGTAAATTTAAAAAACAAGCTTGGTTCAATGTTCTCTACGCTCCTGAATCTGGGCGATTTAAAATACTGTTGAGCCACGTGACTCCTTAGCAACCAATAGCACCCTCCAGTGCATTACAACACCAACACTGATAATTTTCAGTGTAGAAACGTCAGTTTGTGCGAGCTGAGTAAACTCTTGACTCTAGAGTAACTGAGTTATTTGCGTGTAGGCGTTTTGTAGCGCCGTTTTTAACTCCTGTAGAGCAACCACGGTAAGCTCTTTGCCCATCTTTGCACTCGTCTTTAATGACACCTGTATTGTTTAATAAATTAAGGGTGGTGGCAAGGGACCCCGTCTTACCTACAAACTAAAAATCAATAATACCATTATTTAACCTCATTCCTCTATTTAAATTCAATGAAATAATTAAAGTTTACCTAATTTAAAGCAAATTAAAATTTGTTAAAATTTTCCTTAAAATTTAGTAGATAAAAATAAATGACAAATGTTTACAGTCTACAAATTGTAAAAATCAGAATAATTTGTTTTAAGATTAAATCATGATAAAAAAATACTAAAAAAAAAATAAATGCGCAAAAACACTATTAAAATATAATTAAATTTATATTTAAGAAAAATGGTTTAACCTTGTAGCTTTATTATAATAATAGATGGTTGAATTTGTGAAAATGTATTTTTTATCGATTTTTTTAATTTTACTTAATCAAGGGTAGTTTTGCGTTCGCTTTGTTACGTCACCAAAAATACGTAATTTCGGTAAAAATAGAGCGATAGAAATCTTTGACATGTAACTGCAATTAAATAAATAAAAACTTACCTTTCAAGGTTTGTGAATTACTCAATTTTTTTAAATACATACTTTAATTGTTTTATATTTGGTTTTTAATATTCAAAAACCAGTTACAAAGTAAAAATTTTGATTTATTAAATCAAAATTTATTGATTTATTTTTTGATCTTTAGAGATGTATTTTTTCTTAGAAGCCTCTAAATTTATAGCCCGGCTAGCTCAGTCGGTAGAGCATGAGACTCTTAATCTCAGGGTCGTGGGTTCGAGCCCCACGTTGGGCGACTCTTTTTGGAATAAATCTGATTTTATAATTAACAATACATGACTATTCTTTTCCATAAAACTTTTTTCTGCGTTTTTTTTTATTTAAATTTAGTTTATCTCTAAAAAAACTAGCGGTTGTGGTCTATGATAAAATTTAAGGAAATACCAATATTATCCTAGATAACAGAAATTTTTTAGACTATGATTTAGACAAATTGTAATGTGTTGCTCAAATTTAATTTATATCAATAAATGAAGCCAATTTTCCCAAAAAGATATTTTAGATAATAATTTTTGTAGTATGTATAGTGAATAATATGTGATAAGTCATTATATCTTTATGATGACAATTAGTCATTGTCGGTGTCGCTCCTTTAAATTGAATTTCGTGGAAAAAATGTCGTAATAAAGCAAATACTTCTTTTTTGTGTAAAGGAAAAAAGAAATTCAGCACTTTTAAACCCATTTTTCCAGCAGGATGGTAACTTTTATAACTTAGAAATATTTTTAATGATTTTTATTTTTAATGGGAAAATTATTACACCTATTAAACTTTAAGAAGACAGTAAAGAAAAATAAATGAATTGCTTTAAAAATGAATTCTTTAAAGAGTTTTATATAAGGTTAAACTGTATAGAAGTCATTTATTATGAGTATTTTACTCGTATTTTAAATACCTAAAAATTAATCTTCAAATATCAAAACAAAATCTTGAAATGCCTTTATTCGTCGAATTTAGATTTTCCAATTTTTGATTCAATTCAGCACGAGTTAGGTTTTATGTAAAACATGAATGAAAATATTTACAAAAAATTTTAAACAAGTATCTTTAAAGTTTGTGTTTTGGAATGAATATTATGCGGTACGGAATTTAATGTTTTCTTGTAAATTTTTGTAGTTTACTCTAAATCAGATGAAAACAAACTTTTAATGAGAAAAGTAAATATTTTTCCAACCAACCAACTGAAAGATTATATAAACGTAGCTGCTTTAACCGTGTATATCGATTTCCCATTTTCTTCAATGAGGTTTACGATTTTGGCAACCCACTCGGCCATTAAACCTTTAATATTTTTGTTATTTCAAAAAAATTATTTAATGATCAATAATTAAGTAGCTAATTTTAATGTATAGTTTTTATTTCCAACAAAATAATCATTGTATTAAATTTGTACATATGTAATTCAAAATTATTCAAGTACTATACTAAAAACACCTACTCAAAATATTGTGAGTTTTTCTACACTGAAGCAGATATTTCATGTTTTATGCAAACTCATCTCGTATTTGCTTCAAAGCAAAGGAAATGTGAGATCTAAGATAAATTAATGTTTTTATGCACTTTCAAGCGATAGTTCCTTTTCGAGATAAAATATTAACTCTCTAAAATAACCTAACTTTATACACCCTAAAATTTACTTGCAATGTTAAATTTATTTATTATTTTATGTTGCACCTACAGTAATGAAACTTTGGCAAACTCCCCGTTTGATATTTAAACACATTTATCCTCAACTATTGTAATTATAAAGGGAATGTTCTATATTTAGAAGAAAATTATGTAAATGTTATTAATTTATTCATAATTGAAACTACTTTTTCAATTTTTGGCTCTTCTACCAATTGGGAATTTAATAGATTGACACTGACATACAGGGTGGTGATTATTTCGATGCTCACCATTGGTATCTTTTAAAGTGGAGGAGATGCGAGGTCGGTTAAATTAGATAAAAGTTACTCGTTTTTATGGCCATTAAAAATCTGAAAAAAAATTAGAATATTTAAACTCGTTTTAAAGTTATGGCAAAAAACAAAAAATGTGATTTTGGAAAATAATTTATATTTGCCAAAGCATCAATGCAATTTGGTACCTTTAAATTGTTGACTATTCTGAGTTAAATGACGTCAAAAAATAATTTTTTGGCCTCCTATATTCGAAGCCGCGATATTCAACTTTTTTATTTCTTATGGCCGCCATGTTGAATTTTTACATCATCAGATAATAAATAATAATATATTTTCAGATTGCTAATTAACTTTAATATGTTCCTTTCGAAAATGTGTTAAATTTAAGAATTGGTATAAAAAACAAATGAAAGCAATGTTTTATGGACAGTTTCCATGGGTACCATAAAAATATCTCCTCAAAATTGCTCTAATAATAAAGAAAATAATAATAGTAAACAAATGACCTGCAATAAGAGCATTTTATGTAAATAACAGGTGTCTTTATAATATTAAACAAATAAAATGATTAAAGTATTTGCTTTTTTTATTATTAGAATTTTGATAAAATTTAAAGTTTCATTTGAGGCGATATTTTCATGATAACCATGGAAACTGTCCATAAAACACTGATTTCATTTGTTTTTTATACAAATTTTCAAATTTAATACATTTTCTAAGGGAACACATTAATGTTAATTAGCAATCTGAAAATGTATTATTATTTATTATCTGATGAGGTAAAAATCCAATATAGCGCCCATAAGAAATAAAAAAGTTGAATATCGTGGCTTCGAATCTAGGAGGCCAAACAATTATTTTTTGACGTCATTTAACTCAGAATAGTCAACAATTTAAAGGTATCAAATTTCATTGATGTAGCAGTAATGGTTTGGCAAATATAAACTATTTTCTAAAGTCACATTATTTAGATTTTTGGCCATAATTTTGCAGTGAGTTTAAATATCTAAAATTTCTTTCAGATTTTTAATGACCATAAAAATGCGCAACTTTTCTTTTCTTTTTAACCGACCTCGTAACTCTTCCACTTTAAAAGATACCAATGGTGAGCATCGAAATAATCACCACCCTATATACCAGCCATCCTCCATTTTTAGTAATTTAAACCGCCCTCTGCCGGTAGTTACAGTCAACCCTTCTTTCTTTGAGTTAAAGGTAGAAATGAGCGCTAACTTTAGGAGGGTTGAAAAAATATGCAGTCTGTTTATATTATTTTGGTGTCAAAATACGACTACCAATTTTTGTGGCGAAAATATTCAGTTCCCAAATCCCCCATGTCGTAAAAGATAAATCTACTCTAACTAAAAAGACTTCATTTCACCAACGTTACTTAAAATTTATTCATTGCCTAAACAAAGATTAGAAATACCTAACGTCAAATTAGTTTTGAACAACGTTTAAGGCCCTTTCACGTACAGTTGAAACGCAAGCTGCGAGATGCGCAGAAAACGCAGGCTCTATGTAATCAAATGAGAGCGTTCACGTAGCAATTCGTAAAACGCAGCATTTGGTTACATGGAACCTGCGTTTTCTGCGCGTCTCGCAGCTTGCGTTTCGACTGTACGTGAAAGGGCCTTAAACATTGCTGAAAACTAATTGCTAAGCAATACTTAAATTTAGGCATCAAATAAACAGCAACTTAAAAGATAGGCAAAGATTTCAATAATTAAAATTAGAGGTGCACTGAATATTTGGTAACTATTCGCCAGACCGAATATTCGGCAATTTTTTCACTACTCGGCGGATCGCCGAATGTTGATGTTGATGGCCGAATATTTGGCAAAACAAAAAAAAAATCTTATTTTCTTGAAATAACATTGTTCTTAGCAATATCAAAGCTATCCTTGGTGTCAGGTGTTACTTATTTTAAGTCGAAAAGCTTTAAACAAGAATTGGTGAAAATTTCGCCATTCATCCAAAAATTACAAATATTTTTCAAACGAAACATGTGTGATGAGTTCAAAAAATGAAATGGGACGTTGGAGGAGGAACCGAATATTCGGCAAACTTTTCGCCTAATATTCTGTATCCAGCTATTCGGCAAAATCACTATTCGGTGCACCTCTAATTAAAAAAGCAATAAAACAATAAAATGCTATTTATCCTCTGCTTAAATTAGGAGTTTAATATACTGAAGTGTCAGTAATTAAAATATTTAATGTTAAAATTAAATTTTAATAATTATCATGTTAAGTGCTAAAATATTTTTGGAAGGGTAGTGGGGGCAGGTTTGAATGTTTTTATAGTTTCCTTATTAACTTTGAATATAATCCGTATTTTTCCCATTTTTTTTACTTTGACGAAGATAATTCCACTAGTGTATGTACGAGTACCCATGTTCTTTCGGACAAATCTAAATGTTCAAATCTACCCCACACACGTTGTGGAACGTGCATTGGGTACTTTCAAAATAAGAAGAAATACAAAAATTGAAGATAATAATCACAAAATACAAATTACCAAATTTCTTTAAAGATCTGTTACTTCAATTAAAACTTCCAGAAATCAAATTTAAAAGCGAACATTAATACTGAGATGTTCCGCCCTCATATATTGATGAAGGCATTAGTTTGGCTATGATGTCTACATGGCATTTATCAAAAAACAGAAAATCCCTATTTCTTTTTCAAAAAGTTTATTGTGAAAGAATTGCTATGCTCATCCTCAACTCTTCTTAAGAATGCCATATCTTTTTTACAAACTGAGCTAAGGAATATATTCGTCAAGATACGAGACCTGCCCTTTCTTCTACGTCTGCCTAAATTTTTACTTGGAGGAGGTCTGCCTAAATTTTTACTTGGAGGAGCTTTTGGGAAAGAAACCTCATATTGGATTGGAACTTTGTATGCGGTTGGCACTCCAAATGTTAGAACTGCCTTTCTCAATATAAACGATGGGGTTTCAAATGTTTCCACTTTCTTTCGTTCAAAAGGGACCCTGACCCAATAGCTCTTTGAAGAAAAAAATTACTAAGTTATTACCAAAAATTTTTATTACAAAACTAAGTTCGTAAACAACACGTTTATTCGAAGCAGCCCTCGCTCACAACTTGGCAAAGTTTTCTTTATTAGCAAATTATTCTTTCTACTTTTAATTTTTTTAACTACTGGTGACCCTTGCTGGATGGAATTTCGCATCATCGAAAAATTGGCGGGTCGAAAAGTTAGTTACTGGACCAAAAAGTCGCTGCATCAAAAATAGCTGGACCGGAAATCGTTGGGCCTAAATATTACTGGAGGTTGTCCGTTCGAAATTTTTCTGCGCCCAAACATTTTTCGAAGCATCGATATTCGACCCAGTAATGTTTCGGTCCAGCGATATTTCGATGCTGTAATATTTCGAAATAGCAATGTTTCGAACAGCCAATCTTTCGAACGAACAATTTTCGATCCAGCAATATTAGAACCAACAATTTTCGATTCAGCAACTTTTCGATCGGACTAACAGTAGGTCAACTATCTTTTTCCAAGATTTGGGCCAAAGTTACCCCAGTTGGCGGTAACCATGCATATCTATTTGACAATTTTTACAAATCAAGAATTTTAAACAGATATACAAATTAAAATTATTTATTAAGGTTTTGTGTATTGAAAATATAAAACGTAGAATTAGCTCCCGAATTTTACAACAAATGTCAAATGTTTTCATTTTAGAGAACAAAACAAAGATTTCGCAAAGTAGTCTTGATAAACACTCATGTTTATGAAATAGAAGGCACAATAACTAAATACAAAAATTTGAAAAATTAAAGCAACGAATAAAATTCGCCATCTTTTGCTTAGTCAAATTACTTTCAGTTACTTTGTTATAATTTTGAAATGATTTTATGTTATTCTGAACTTGAAGTGAACAAATTCCCTTGATTTTTCGTCGGAAAATTTGACTTGTCGACAATCATTTAAGCTCACCCTTTGTTTATCGCACAAAAATATGTCAATTTTCAGAACGTGACCAAGTCAAATGAATGCCTTAGAAGGATTACCCTGCTAGGTATTATTTATGATGGTGAAATTAAAATTTGGCGCTAGGTATTGGTTAAATGTAAGTAATGACTAATTAGGTATTTGTTTAGGTAAAAAAGGGCATTAAGGGTGCAAAATGCAACTTTTTCATTGATGTTATCATATGATAATCGATCCGATCTCTAAAAAAATAGATTTTTGGTCATTATGGAGGTTCTATGGATTTCAAGGACTTTTTCAAATTCCAATCAAATACTTATATCCTTTTTATTGACCTACTGGACATGCCTAATATTTCTATAAAATATGTTGAAAAAACGGCGTCTACTCTCGATGAACAAATACATATTATTAGGGTCTACTTATTTTTTTAACATCTAAATACTTAAGGAATAGACAAGATAGATTTTTTAAGTATTTTGTCTTAGACTATTAAATAGACCACCTTGTACTAAAGATTAGACCAAACTATGTTGGGTGGAAACACAAAAATTTCACAGAAAAGTATTCGAAGTTGTTTAATAATGGCTTGTGCCATTTACTTCAAAATTTCCATCATATTTCAGTCATCAATTTGAAAACTTTAGAAAGTTCGATAGCTAAATCGGAGAATTCAATTCATTTCCAATAATTCCTAGCCCTTAAAAAAGATTTAAAAGTTCCAATTGCTGTAATCAACTTCCCTGGAATCTAAGATTACTTGGAAGTAAATTAATCCCTAAGTTCAATAATTTTAACACTCGTTGGGCAATACATTTAATCCTTCGCCGTTATTGCGTCGTGTTCATTCCAATCCATTAATTTCGATCTATATCTATCGAAAGAGTGGTGTTGAAATGTCTTCACGGGTTGTTCCTTGAAACAAAGGCGCTCTCTAGAAGGGAAGATAAAAGGCCCTACTAAACTGTTCAAAAGTGCCAAGTGGCGGAAACGGTAGAAGCTAGAAGTATGCACTGGCTAGAAATGCCAGCCTTTGTTTGGTGCGAAATATTTTCCGAGCTGATAATGAACACCATCAATAGTCAACGTGACGTTGCACGTTGGTTAAATAAAAAACGCGATAATGTCAATAAAAGCGAACAGTTGTGGTAACACATCAGGTTTTGTTTACATATATTTTAAAGATTAAAAATACATAAATTTGATAAGGAATTATGACTGATTTATATAAACCAAATATAGTCTATTTTTCTGTTTACTAAAATTAAGAAACTACTTTAAAGTTTTCATCCGTCAACAAAAATTAATCTTGCTGAAAACTAAAAGGAAAACAAACCAAGAAATAAAGGTCTTTATTTGTTCAGATGATAGTTGTATAAATAGAAAAGCGAGCCCTTGCGTGAGTTAGAAATTCAACAAAATTTTCGCGTGGGTCGTTCTTGAAAGAAAATGTAACTTAGTGGATATGTATATACATTATTAAACAAATCGTCCGTTTAGAAAATTTTCTTGAATGGAGAAAGTCCTGTATTTGTTCAGTTTGGGAAGTTTTTTACGTCATAAAACTATTGACGTCACATTTGACCTAATAAACTCAATCCAATTGTTTACATGAGAACTTCAATTAAAAGCGATTAAATTAGGTAAACTGAAAAATTATTTCGTATAATTTAAACCTTGTAATCCCTTTAAAGTTTTTACTATTCCCAATCCTATTTGTTCGAAAAGTTTAAAATTTACGCCAACTTTTAAAACGTAGTACACCATTTATCAAAAGCATTTTACGCTAACTTTTATTAAAATATTTTCGGGAAATCTGGGTCGGACCTCCCTGCTCGAGCCTTAATTTAACACTACATGCATGTTTTTTACGTATTTTCGAATCAAATTGCATGCAAAATAATGCCTTCCATTGCTGGCTGGGTAGTGGCTTTTGCATGCGTTTGAATTTTAAATAGTCCAATCCGTCGAAAAGGATCGAATTACTACGAGTTGGAGCGGCAGAAAAGTTAAAATATCTAGTTGCGTTTTAATGCAATTTCCATTAAATTCGCTGAAATTACTGAAACATCAAGGGAATGCTTGCGTAGTTTGTTCAATCTAAATAGGTTTACAAGCTGGAATATTACGTGTTTCCACAAATTTAATGACTGTTGGGCATTTTGATTCACTGCTTTTTTATCTAGGTTTCTGGTTTACATATTCCGATTTTAATTAACTGTTTAAAAAATTTATAGTATAATTATATTTTTAAAAATAAAGCTTTAGAATTCATGATTTAAATTTCAAATTTCTAACGAATGGAAAAAATGAAAATAAAAGGAAAAAAATACATTAACCAGCTACACCACGGATCAGATCCGCCGAATTTAGGCTGCAGTACCCACTAACCTACAGGGTCTGTCAAATTTTCTTTATCAAATCCGAAGGCAGTCTCGATCCATTCGTGTATGGTGTAAATCTGCCGATTTTATTAAATTTTTCCTCGAACTTTAAGTGATGATGAACCTGAGACTACAGGAACTATTTAAGAATAAGTCACCGGCAATTAGACCAAATCTGCAAATACAAAATTGGCCAGATAAATGAGTGGCGACAATCTGGAATCTGCCAACGAATCGTTGGCAAAGATGTCTCTGTCTCAAACTTTTTCACCACTAACGCACAAATCTGCGGGATTATTCTTGTATAATCCGACAAGATTTCGTATACGCCATAACAAGGACACATTATTATTTTTGCATTTGAATGACAAGGATAGAATGATAAAAGTCGTATACGACATCGTGTCAAGTGGTTCGCAATAACCGGCGAGAAGTTAGCCATAAAATTTCCAGCCACAGTTTTTTACATGTATTTCTCCGTAAAATAAACTGACAACTAAAATAAAATAATCAGTAGAATCTGCATTAAATTCCCTACATTTTCGTATATAAAACAATGTCAGTCACTAAGTATTAACTTATTAATTAACCAAAAACAGTAATTTCTGAGTAATTTTTTATTCTAACGGCTACCAAAAACCGGCCATAAAAAAGTTATTGGTTCCATTTAATAGAAAATTTTATAACCTTTCAAACGGTATATCACTCAATGCTAGCCACATGACGATAATTAAATATTTAAACTTTTAATTAAAATCGCCGCGAAAACTAAATAATGCATTATGCGCTCTAACTTTTGAGAGAATGATGGCAGAAATAAACTAAAACCATTTTTGGAATCTGTATTAGAAAATGAAAACAATGGTGTGTCACATAATTAACCAAAAAAGACTAATTTTTGAGTAATTTTGGGTCCAATGGCTGCCAAAAACCGGCCATAAAAAAGTTATTGGTTCCATTTGATAGAAAATTTATATGGCCGGTTTTTGGTAACCATTAGAATAAAAAATTACTCAGAAATTATTGTTTTTGGTTAATTAATAAGTTAATAATTAGTGGCTGACATTGTTTTATACAAGCGAATGTAGGGAATTTAATGAAGAATCTACTGATTATTTTATTTTAGTTGTCAGTTTATTTTAATAGAAGTTACACCCATTTAAGTGTTTTTGATATTTTAAGGTAGTCATCTGATTAAATGCAAATTGCGAATTTATTATTTTGAGGCAAGCATTTGTAGTAGTACTGTTATATATATACTTCTTTGAGCTTTCCAGTGCTATAATTAGTTTTGTGATAAAATGTAAAATACAGAAGTTATAATGATTTTTCTTCTTATGGAGAAATACATTTACATTTAAAATTGTGCCATGAACACCACACCTTCAATTTTAAGTGTTTTGATAAGGTAAGTAATACCGTTTAGAGAGGGACATACTTTGCAATAGAGTTGATTCAAAAATCCATTCATCCCTGGCCCTTTGGACACAACCCCTAAAATTTTAATAGGGATGGTAGGGTAAGTAATACCTCGTTGGAAAGATCTTTTTACCCAGAGTAACATACAAAAAAAAGTTAAATCGATCGATTCGTTTTAAAGATATTCAAAATTTAGCAAGTAGAGTTTTCATACCTTTTAAAATTGTGCTATGAACACCACGCCTTCAATTTTACGTCTTTTGATAGGGTAAGTAATACCTCCTTGGAAAGTTCTTTTTACCACAAGTATCATACAAAAAAACAAAAGTGAAATCGATTGGTTTGTTTTAAAGAATTCAAAATAAAACAGTATTGCACATTATTTTTTATTTAACCAAACTAAACTTAACTAATCTTTTTGAAGAAAACTTAACACTTTAAAGAAACCCATCGATCCCGACACTTTCAAGGATGTTTTTATTATTTTATTAAATGTTCGAATTGAGTTCCACCAACCTCCATGCAAACGTACAAATTTTGCTCAAAGCGAATTCTTACATTTTGTAACATTTCAGCAGTAATTTCTCGGCATTCATTAATAATTCTCTGTCGTGACTCTGCTAGAGATCCTGGTTCCGTTGCGTAAATCTTACTTTTTAAATGCCCCCAAAGGAAAAAATCAAGGGCAGTAAGATCGGGAGATCGCGGCGGCCACTCCAAAGGTCCTCTACGCCCAATCCATTGCTCAGGAAACGTCGTATCCAAGAATTCCCTAACAGTCCGCGTGTAATGAGGAGGGGCTCCCCCTTTTGTTGGAAAATCAGATGGTCTTCTAAATATCGATCGTCATTTTCGATAATATCGTCAAGAAATGGATGAACAAAGTTTTGAAGTAGATCCAAGTACATATCCCCTGTTAGATTGCCATCTAGAAAATAAGGACCAATAAGACGGTCTCCAAAAATTCCAACCCACACATTCAATTTTTGAGGAGTTTGAGTGTGAACTTCATGAAATACCCTAGGATTCTCATCTGACCAATATCGACAATTATGACGATTAACGGTTGAGTTTAAGAAAAAAGTGCACTCATCAGAAAAACAGATATTGTAAAGATAATTGCAATCGCATATCAAAATCATCTTCATTTAACTCATGAATTAAATGAATTTTATAGGGATGATATTTGTGACCTTTCAATATTCGGCGAATGGCTGTTCTGCTGATGTTAGTCACAGTCTCCAGTTTTCTTGTGCTTAAAGTTGGATCTGCAGCAACTTGTTCCAAAACACCTATTTCAACGACCTCATTTCTTATTGGACGAACATTACCAGGATCGCGTGTCTTATTACCAACAGAATCAGTATTTTTAAATTTTGCAACCAACTCCAGAACGTATTTTCGGTTACAATGTTGGTTTGGATGTTGTTCATTAAATTAATTAGCTGCACGATGAGCATTCTCATCGTTTTTAAAATATAAAGTGATTAATTCAACCCTTTCTGGAATTGTATAAACCATTGCTAGCAGAAGCTTTTACAGAAGTTCACAAAATTTTAAATGTTGATTTCTAATAATTATTCATAAACAGTTTTAACACGATGAAAATCAGCACTAATACAAAATACAACTGATAAAAAAAATCTCAATGTGGTTATAAATCGTTTTATGTTTTGCATTGTTTTGTTCCAGATGTTACAAAATTTTAAACAATTTCTCGAATAAATTTAAATTTATTTTTTAAAATCTCTCTTTTGTAGAAAATGAAAATAAATTGCGTTTTACATGTTTTTGTATGTTACTTTGGGTTAAAAGATCTTTCCCAGGAGGTATTACTTACCCTATCAAAACACTTAAAATTGAAGGCGTGGTGTTCATAGGACAATTTTAAAAGACATGAAATCTCTACTTGCTAAATTTTGAATATCTTTAAAACGAATCGATCGATTTAACTTTTTTTTTGTATGTTACTCTGAGTAAAAAGATCTTTCTAACAAGGTATTACTTACCCCACCATCCCTATTAAAATTTTAGGGGTTGTGTCCATAGGGCACAGGGGTGAATGGATTTTTGAATCACTTCTATTGCAAAATATGTCCCCCTCGAAACCAACGTTGACCTGTCCGAGCGTTTTTTCAAAGTTTTTTATTAACTATTTTAAAACTCGTCTGTTTCGTTTTCGTTGGCCCACCCTGTATAAAAAACTGTGGCTGGAAATTTTATGGCTAACTTCTCGCCGGTTGGAGAATATGCCCTCAGGTCCGCAGATTTTAGCATTTTTACTCCAAGAATCCGTGGTCCGTCGCAAAAATCACCTCGTGTTCAAATCTCGAATAGGTACAAAAAATAAATATTCATAAAGTTCATCTAGGCGTAAAAGAGAAATAGAGGAAATTAGTAATGGTTGGCAAATCCTTCATAAAACTATTGTATACAACTTGTGTTACAGATTACAGGCTTTTCCCCATTTGTAAACCAGAACGTGCTTCAATTAAAATGTGCACTTCCGAATCAATATTAATTAATTTTGCGCAGTGTAGACCAAAGCTTCGGATAATTAAATATTAATCATTACATTTATTTTACAATTAGAACTTTAATTAAACCCCAGTTATCATATCAATTCCAATTTCTTTGTTTGAAAGCAAACCTTAAACCACAAATGTGTGCAAAATTTATGAGGGTCTCTTTAAAGCTTATGTTTCATATTGCGTCGGGTGCATGATGTGGGTTTATTAAGCGCATTCTGGGGTATTAACTAGGGTTTTCCAGAATATATTTCAAAAACAGGTCTAAAAATCTCACCGCTAGATAAAATAGATTAAATTTTAATTTAGAAACCCACATAAAGTCTGAATAGTCTGAATGGGAATCTACAGAATTTAATAATCAAAGTAAGACACGCAATTTGGGGAGATAACATCGTTTATTAGTATTCGTCGGAAATGGGTCATATCTGTAGCAAGTTAGTATTAAAGTGACTAAAGCTTCGTATCTTGTTTACTCAAGCTAATGCGAGGTATCATTAGTGAGGCTTTGCAGATCATACAACGTACAAGAGGGAAGATGCGGTACTTAGATTATTATGTCAAGATAAATTAATTTAGTTTGTATTAAACATGTATGTTACAAAAATTATCAAAACTTTTAATTTAGCTGCATGGAAATATTTTGAATAAAAACATTTTCATACTAAGTTTTTAATTGCTGTGGTTTTAGAAACATGTTTTGTATCCCCTAAAGTGGTGTAAGCTGCAATGTTGGCATAGATGCACGAAATTGCGATTGCGTCATCAAATAACGCGGTTTTAATTTGTAGGGGACTGAATGGAACAAATTAAGTTTTCAACTAAAGTACAACATCCGTCTCCATTCTTAACATTGCCATTAGAAGTGAAGCTTTCCACTTATTTCCGTCTGAAATTCTTACAACTGGAACTAAAGTCGTCCTTAAGTTGATAAATATTTTTACGCACAATGGTAATTAAAGAGCATTAATTTCAATTCCAAATCGCATTTATTAAACGTACTTACAATCGTTGCGCAATAAAGTTAAAAGCGCAATTACTTTAAAGTGCCTCAAACGAGCAACGAGCACATCGGACTTGTGGGAGTAAATTAAGATAATGTTCCCCAATTTTGTGCTGTCCATTACTTGACACCCTCTAAATACCAAACTAGCACGCGAACACTCTACTTTAATTACAGGAAAATTTAATAAATCACTTGCTTTTATAATTTCACATCGTATTAACTTAAATTAAGGAAAATTCAAAAGTTTCGAGGAAAGCTGAATGCTCCGACTTTATTTTTTTTAATCAAAATTCCACAGCGTTCCCCTAAAGTAATTGAAGATAAAAATTACGGTCCACATTACGCTTGAAACCTCTAGTCGTTCAATCTTCTTTATTTATCTACGAGGAACAAATGTCGCTGACCTTAATTCGTAATATGTACTTTGATGTCTGCAAATGAAGTGATTTTATAAAATTTTGATACTATACGTCAAGAAGTGATTGATCCATAGTGGCGTTAAAGATAGGAGGTGATACGTGATTCTTGATTGCACCAATTTTACAATGCCACAATAATGGAAGTGCACGTTGCTAGAAGTTGAGTCAGCTTCTTGGTAGAATAAAGCCAAGGAATTAATCATGACGATCAGTTTCCCGCAATTCCCACCCGTTTAATTTAGTGTGAAAAGCTCTTTATTGGAGATAATATAATCTATTGTTTTCTTGAGTATCATGGGTTTTGTTTTACAAGGACCTAAAATTTCTTCAGGTCATAAATGTTGTACATAATACGGAACGTTTATTGGATAAAAATATGAAATTTAATAAAAATTTCAATTTGCTAGTAATACAATGTGGATGATGTCAACGTGCTGACGAAAAGATGTGTATAAGAAAGTTATTTTAAAATTCTTGGTACATAACAGACGGCATAAGAAAATACAAAATGAGTTTTCCGTACGCAAGCATTCCCTAAGGTCTTATGTCATTTTTATTTATTTAATATTTCCATCGCAAGCCGCGAAGATGTTTTCTGTTTTCTTCATTCCTATCGATCCTTAAAAGCGGGTTGGACGTGGTTGTCTTCCCCGAATGACCTATATATGTATACGTATCGTCAGCTATGCCGGGGAGCATTGGGGGGTCGTACAGGTCCCTGGGTGGAACAGGAGATGTATACAGGTCCACCACTACGGTGGCTGCCGGTCCCACGACCGTCTTCGATACCGTCAAGAAAGCATTTAGTTTTGTGACTCCAACACCAAGGGATGAAAGCCTCATTGAAAGCAAGCAGCCAGTAATCATCTCATCCAGGTATTGTATAAACAACACAAAAGCTTTTCATTTTGATCCAGCCCTTTCTATGATAATATTTTTTCCAGGACGCTCTTTCCTCACCCTTGCAGCTTTTTTTGTACGGGCCGCTCATTGTCTATTCATACGCACAATCCAAGCACAAAATGTAATCACTCTTTCAACGAAAAATTTTTAATTATCGCAGTTGTTACTCTAAAAAACTCTTCAAAACATTATGTAAAATTGAGTCAATGATTTATGAACTACTAAATTTTGTTTTTCAAAAGGCCATTATTTAAAGTATTAAATTGAGCCATTAAAAAGGATAATTTTGGCGTAATCTCTCGGCACGTAAAAATTTTCTGCTACATTGATTCAAAACTCGAGGAAGTAATATCTGAATCGAAACCCCAATAAAATTCGTCTGTCACGATAGCAACGCCATTTCATATAAATTATTTTGCGAAGCCAATATGAACTCACAGCACTTTTACACATAAATTTGTTCACTACGTTTACAGTGAAATACTCACCAAAAGTCAATATTTAATTCACCAACCTAACTTACAAGATTTGAAATTGAAATCAAAAGATTTATTTTTAATTTTGAAACTCGATCACTCCGAAACTCTATATTTTTAAAATTTATGTAGAGCTTTTTATTATAAAGAAGAGTTAAAATAAGGAGTATTAAAGCACAGAAAATATAAACTGCATTCTGATGCATATTTAAAGTTGTGTTGGAAGTTGGAATAAAAATCAATGAGCCGTTTCTATACAATTTTTAGGTAGTGCTTGCTTGATTTATAATTTTTGAAAAGTTTGCATGATTTTTTTGTCTAAAATCAAGTTCAAAATTATTGTAATTTTTCCAATAATCATTTTTAAATCATAAATAAACTCCATCAATTTTAAGGATCTGAACAACAACTGTTAAGGTTTGGCGTAAAAATAATAGTTTTAATTTCAAAAGAATCTGTGAATCCAAGAATAGTACGAGTCCAAACAGTTAATTTTGAGATAATCAATTGGTATATGCAGAAGACCTGTAGTACTACCTGAAATGATTCTTATTGCGCCAAAATGTTTAGGAAAAAATATACTGCAATGAGTAATTTGCAAATGAAAATATTGTGAACTTGTACTGTTATTGAATCCACCACATTTATGGATTCATTATTTTAAATTGTATTAAGAGCATCTTCCTAGACACCCGCGATAAATTTTCCGTTGGAGATAATAACAAGGAATAGAAAATCCATCCCACTTTTCTGGAGCTTCTTTGCAAATTATGACCAAATAACTGATAATTAATGCGAATTCCTAGAGGACGCGCGAGTTTGGGAGGAAAAATTATGAAAAATCATGAAATCGAGCATTAGTTCTGCAGCCATAACTCCAGTTTCCCTTGTTAGATTTTCAACTTTTTTTCAGATTTATAATCTAAATTGATTCGGCTACATCCTGCCAGAGAGTTACCTTCTGCAACCTAGCACAAAATTAATTAGAGGGGTCCAAATTTAAGGTACTTTTAGATCATTGTACTTTTTTTTGTACATTCTCCATTTTTTTTCCTTCTGGCAGGAATTAAAGAAATGACTTCTAAATCATCTACAAAAGATTATACAAAAATGTTGTTGGTACTAGCTTTTATGACTGCAGAACTAAACCCCTATATTTTCCGTTTAGGAAATTGCTCTTAATTAGTCAGTTTATAAAGAAAAATGGTTGGACTAGTGTAGGGTTGGAATTATCACAAAAACTAATAAACATATTTATTAGGTTGTTTTTGAGGTACAATAAAATGTTTTACAATTTAAACATTTTGTTTCGCCCATTTTTTAAATTTTGTAGTCCTCGTCAAGCATAATAGTAGTCTTCTAGGAAGTCTTGATGTCATTTGTGTTATTTTGATTAATTAGTAACAGTGTAAGTCCAAAACTTAAACAGTTCTACCGTTCTAGTCGTCTGGGAAATTTATGATAGTCCCTAGCGTATTGTTCTTAAGTTTATTTTATGGAGGAATTATGTACTATGTACTTTGACTACCTAAACTCAAAACCGCAATTTTTTGACTCGTACCTACTATTCTTGGGCTCCCAGATTGAAATATACAGTAGTATAGTAGGTAAATAAATCAACAAAATCGTTTCTTTTTTTCTTAAATTAAGTTTCGTTTTTTCTCATTAGATTTTCGAGTATTAAAAAATCGAATATTTTATCAATTTTTCTAAAGACCATTATTTCAGGACTAACAAACATAAATATAAAGACGAGTTATAAACATTGAATACATGTTCCATTCATATTTGTAAAAGAATGGGCTTATGTATTAGATATTAAAACTATAAAATTCATCGATGCTATAAAAGGCATTAACATATTTTTTAATTCAGTTTTAAACCGATTGGAAGAAAGTTCTTTGAAGACATATGGGATTTTATAGAAAACTGAGATTTATTGAAAACATTGTATTACGTACGCACTAATGTTAACTTTTTTAGGTAGTAACTTGTTAATGTCTATTAGAATAATTCTGAACATCAGATCAAAGCAAATTCGAGTATCAGCAATGCAATGAAGGAAGTGTTAATATTTTAAGCGATTTAAAATGCTGCCGATAAGAATCAAATTAATTTAGCTCTAAAATGCATCAAATTATTCTTTTTTTAATTTTGAAACTCGCTTAATATTAGAAATAGAATAATAGAAAGCCATAAAGTAACATCGATTGAATTTCCGCTTAAATTTGATGTTAGGTCTATAACATGGTCGGCCCAATCCGATCAATCCAAAGGGTCTTAACCCATTAATGCCCAGATTAATTTTTACTTTCGATTTACAAAATTTACATACATATGTTTCTAACTAGAATCTAAATATCAATGGAAAATTGTTAAAAAAATAAATATTTACAATTTTTCAAAATATGATAGGGGTCGTTATCGACCCATTGGGCTTTTGCAAGTTTTATATTTTCACTTACAAATTCTATAAATAAATCAATAACTATGACTTATTTGTTTTGTTTTTAACTGACAGCTTAATCGATATAATATCCTTAAATCAAATTAAACACATTGTTTCTTAAGAAAAATGTTTATTTGGACTCATATAAAACTATTTGGAATGGTAGGTGTTAAAACATTTATCATGCAAAGGTACATTGCATGTCTTGCCCCACTTATTCTTTTTATTTTTACAGAGTTGGCATCTTCTTCGTACTTCCTTTGTTATAACCAGATGCTGCCCTGGTGCAATTGAAGGGTATAAAATATAAGATCTCTTTCTTCCAACTGAACTTTTTTGTCCTAATTTCTTCAAAAAGGCAGTTGCAATGCCCCGTCTGCATTCCAAGTTATCCTTAGTTTGTCCATATTTTCTGGGAAGAATCCAGGCATTTGTAGCACATACATCAATTACCCAGTATAAAATGGGTATATACCATTTTTTTAAATGCAGATCTCCATGTTGGTATTTTGTTTTGATATAGCAAGTGGAAAATTGTCTTTTTGGTCCCATTCCTCTTCTTCTTGTACATTTTCGAAATCTTAAAATTAATGGTTTAAACCATAGATCATATAATGTACATTAAACATCGAAATTTAACCGATGATGCAAGTTGTTGATTTCCTGTAGTTATTGTTGTGTCATTTGAATACATAATAATATTATATTAGTGAAGAAAATCATCAATATGGTTTATACAGAGTGGATCAGGATTTATGCACCTACTCCTACTCGAACCGATTAGAATTAGCATGCCGCGCCGCACTGTATGAGAAAGGGCAATATTTTATTTTACACTCATGGTGATATGAGTATAGGCCATTTTAGACGGGGATATTTTGTTCCAAAAGTTTGTGCAATGGTCTGGGGCTAAAAAAGGTGCCCAACCCAATTTTACCTTAAAAGACTGATCCGCTTCGGATTTCTTTAATTTCTAGAAGTTTCCTCTTTTCCACTGGTTTGGAGAAATTACGCTCAACATTTTTTTTTTCAATTTTTGACCAGGTTCATGCCAAAACTGTTTTATCTATTTACTTGCAATTTGCAATCAAGAGAACACAACGCCAACAAACATGTTGGAACCTTTTGAAGTTACCGCTTCCGAGTAGGAAACGAGAAACAGAAACACGCAAATCTCCAAAAAGTGTCTTGTTTCTTCTACATGAGTTTCTGTTTTGTTTCCACTTTGGCAAATTGGTGGAAAACCGGCATAAGACGATTGTTTTCTTATACGAAAATAATCGTCTATGTTATATTACACACTTCCACCACTGTTTTTTTTAAATTTAGAACATTATGCCAAAATATTTATGACTGACTTCAAGTACTATAAAAACCGTTACTCGGGTGTAAATTTTTCAAATACCAATAAAATTTAATTTTGGTCTTAAAAATTTAATTTTGAATTTCATTTCGATTTACAGATATAAAAGTTGCTCGAAGCTCAGTATAAAGCTTAAGAATTCATTTTACATCGATTGCACAAATAATTTTTAGCAGATGTGTATCGGCAAGATGATTGGAATTTCAATGCAGGAATTTTTCCCCGCATCAAATTTTCATGTAAAATATTCCGTTCCTGATTAATATTAAAAAAAAACCTTAAAGCTATTCGTAAAAGAAATTTTAAATTTATATACCTATAAATATGTTACACTAAAACCTACTATTTTATACATATCGAGATTTTAATATTATAATATTCTAAAAACGAAATTTAATTTTTTAAGCTTTTTTTCTTTGAAATTCCTGCTAAGGTGTAGTAGATTTTTAGATTTTTTATAAAACTCGCTATTGTAATAAAAAAATGGTACTTGACTTTTATGCATTTTCTGTTTAAAAAACTTAAATAAAATGGCATTTGAGATAACAATTATATAATAATTATATTATTAATTGATAAGTGCTTTTCTGTTACTAATAATAATTGTCCTTGTCCTTTCTCAATGATGTTTCAAGTGGAAAATTTTCGGGTTTTAATTTAAACAAATTAAAGCTCTTATTACATTTAAATTAAGAGAAAGTATGTAAAAACAATTTTGTAAACTTTTTTGTGATAGTATCGCAATTAAAGCTTTAATTAGTAATGTTTCTCAATATTTATTCACTGCACTATGAAAAACAACTTATGTTTACATTTAAAGCTCTGATGCAGTTTTTTTTTTAATAAATATGAAATGAAAAGAAGTGATAAATTAGCATTTCTGGTATAAATATGAAAGGCATTGCAGGAAATACATCCTAGGGATTTTTATTAATAGACTTTTTATCTATTTAAAACTAACGAAGTGAATTTTAGTTAAAAAACAGATAATAAACGTCAAGTAGTTGGCTAAGTTTACTTATTATATTTATTGAGGAATAATGAAAAACTTTGTATTTTCAATTAATTCTCACTTAACTAATAAACTTACCCTTTATTAATGAAGACCATTTAATTCGTAGCTTCTCTCTAAATGTTACAATGAAGTACCAATTAAAAATGCTAATGTAAACTTCAGGTTGATCTAAATTGGATATTGGATGCAAATTAATTTGAAACTTCTGATTAAAGTACGTTTACTTTCAATAAAAATTTATGTAATAGCACTTATAATAAAAATAATAGTGTTCATATAGATAATCCTACTAGATTAATAGTGATGAACCACTACTTACATTTTCTAAATTGGATTTCTTTCTTTATCCTCACATACATGTCCGGTTCTCCAAATCAATGTTCGTTACTAAATTATGTATGAGTATATTACTACTGGAATAAAAATATTTTCAACTGTAATTTTCTGGAGTACATTTTTTATAGTATAATCAATTTTTATAAGGCTCCTAGAAGTATTGACAAAAACTTTGTTCACGATTTTCCTCTTTGATCACGAAATTTGATACAATTTGTCTTATGATGAAAATAGAAGCTTTCTTTTAAAAATCACGTATGCAAATTCTTATTACGATGCATATTGCGTTTTTAGTTTCATAATCCTGCGCAATAATTTGTAACATTGCCCTTGTCGTGATCCATGATCATGGTTAGAGGTAACTAAGCTTTACTTGGCACCCAGTCATCCAAACATTTGAAAGTAGTAAACACTTCAATTCAGTTCAATCCAAAACGTTCTCCAGATATATTTTAGAGTACCACGCTTCATTTTTATTGGTTTGAATTATTATTGCTGCAATATTGTTTATTAAACAGGCTAAATATAAACACTCTTTACGTATTCGCTTCACTAATTCAGTGTTCAAGTGGAGTTCGAGAAATTAACGTCTCTAAAAATGTGCGTAAACTATTTTTTTTAATTTGTTTAATCATTAAAATCAGTACAGGAAAGTCACACTTTAATTATTTACACAAAATATAGAATAATAATTGAATCGGTGAGTCCAAGAATAGTTTGAGTCTATACGGTTAATTTTGAGATAATCAATTTAAACTTAATAGATTTATATTTTGTAAAGGTACAGCTTTGGTATGTACAGATTTAAAAAAAAAACATACGGCACTGATAAATTTTCAAAAAATATTGTGAACTTGTACTGTTATTGAACTCAATATATTTTCAGGATATGGATTAATTATTTTAAATTGTGTTAAGTACTTAGTTTATCAAGAAAAATTGTTGGGATAGCTTAGATTTGGTATTACCACAAAAACTAATAGTAATTTTTATTATTTTCTAGTCAGGTTTAATACAATGTTGTATAACTCAAATATTTTGTTACTTTTCATTAGTCTTCCAAGAAGATAATATGTGTTAATATGACTCCAAAATCTGGTGTATAATATTTTGCATATTGCATGACTTTATTGATGTCATTTTGACTAATTTTGATCAATTAGTAACAGTTCAGGACTTACTGTTCTTCTACTAATTTCGGTAATTTTAGGGAGTTTTTGCCTTTATGATAGTCCCTAGCATATTGTTCTTAAGCTCATGTCATAGAGAAACGAATTTCATGTACCTTATTTATTTTAACTCACAATTTTTGAGTTATTACTCTTCTTGGACTCACCGATTCAATTATAAAAAGTCTTACACTTAAATATTGAAAATTTGTTTTACAATGCATTTTCCAACATTATATAATTTTTAATAAGAACGATTTCGACTTTATTAAAATAATTATAATTTACAATATACCTATAATTATTTTATATTTCAATTTTTGATTAAGTAATTTATGTTTTCAAGCAATTTCATTGCTATTAATTTGTAGCGATCAATTAAGCATTTATCGTTTTGGTTCAAAATGCGATAGTTATTTTCTGATTTTTTTAATTTTAGTTATAATATATTTCATTCATAATTTTATTTGAATCCCTAAATTTATTATTATGACATAAAATGAAACGACTAAAATGGAAACTGCGTTGTATTTAAATTAGCGTTGTAAGCTTAATGTGATGTTCATTGGAGTTATGACTTTGTGAATATACAACGTTGTACTGCAATCTGGAGAAAATGTTGTATTTATAAGAAAATTTTCCTATGAAGGTATATTTTGTCTCCAAATGTCTCGACTTTCTAATTACACCTGACTCATGATAATTCCATTATTATAATTTTAAAAGCTCTTAAGTTTATATAATTATACTATAATTGTATCATAATTTTAAGTGTCTGATAATCTAATTTTATTTTTTATTACAAGTAAGTTGGTTAAAAATAAACAATAAACCACTTATGCTAAAAATAGCAGCTTCAACGAATAAATTTATATTAAAATTAAGTACCCATAAAATTATAATAGTTTGTTTCTAGGTTTATAATAAATCGATTTTTTATTTTTTTTTTATAAAAAAAATATTACCCAAAAAAGCAATTTTATTTCATTTTGAGAAATTTAACTCGAATTTATTTCACGTAAGTAAACAGAAATAGGTAGTTAATATAAAAACAGTACATTGAAGCATGTTGTTAGGTAAACATTTTAGATTAAAATTTACATTTACTTCGTACAGCACTTATACCTTCCCTAAGGGAGCCTGGAAACAATTATTTTGTGTTGAAAGCTTTTTTCTCACATATAAAGCTCATTCCCAAGCCCCAAGCTTACAAAACTGTTTAAACAAAGTTGATAAACAATAGCTCTAAATAAGCTAAGTACTGTTTAAACCTGTGCTTTATTAAAATTTTGTTGGTATAAGAAGCAATTTCTTGGAAATTTTATTTTATCTGCACAAATCAAAAATAAAAATTATTTGAACCCCATACCTTCATTATTAGTTTATTTGATGCAATCACATAGACTTTAAAAAAAAACTATTTTCAAGGATTAATTGATTGAAAGTTAAATATTTTGACAATTTGAAGCATGTTTGAAGTGCAAACTTTCATTAAATGTTAACAATTATATGATCATAATTTTTGTTAATCCCAGTGTATTAAGAAAGCTCAAAAATTTTCACGCAAGTTAAAGAAGTTTTTCGGATATGTAAAATAAATTTTCTAAAAATAATGAGACGATACTACGTCAGGTAATTAAAAAATTATTATTATCATCTTAAAGTTGGTTCAAAAAAGTATTGATTTTGAAAGAAACACAGTTTTAATTTCTAAAAACTGAAGCATAAAATACATACACCCGTACCACCTCTTTATTTCGAGACCCTTTTTCATACACTGATAAAAAAATTATTACCAAAGTCCAAAGTGAATCTAAAGAATCTTTTGGTATAATTCGTAATTTCCAAACCAAACCGGAAGTCTCCGAAACCAGAAGTAAATTTTAAATAACGATCTAGGTCAAGTGTGGTATTGTTGGCAAGGTTTTTGGAAAATAAATTACTTATTAAAATTTTATTTTAATATCTTGCAAAATTAACGAATTAAACTAAAAAATAAATGCAAACGAGTTCCTTAAATTATTAAAAAATGAAAACATTACCATCATCCTTAATGGGCTAGAATAGAAACTTGTTTTTTGCATTTTTCGCCATGTTCATTAAAAATAATCAACTATTTTTAGATTACGTATGTAATGTTCCAATTTCCAACAATACCATACTCGACCTAGGTTGCCATTTAAGATTTCAAAGTTACTTCGGGTTTCGTGTTCTTCCGGTTTGTTTTGGAAATTACGAATTACACCAAAAGATTCTTTAGGTTCACTTTAGTTGTAACATTTTTTTATCATCAACGTACGACAAAGGGTTCTAAAAAAAAAGAGGTGGTACGGGTGGTCTGGGACACTCTATATAATAATTACAAATATATACAGGATGCTCACCATTGGTATCTTTTACAGTGGAAAAGATATGAACTCGGTTAAATTAAAGAAAAGAATTTGTTTCAACTCATTGCAAATTCATGGCCAAAGAAACTAAAAAATATGATTTTTGAAAGTTTGTAAATGACGTTAAAAAAATTGTTTTGTCTTCCTAGATTCGATGCCGCGATATTCAACCTTTTTTATTCTTATACCCGCCATATTGGATTTTTACATCATCAGTTAATAAAACATAATACATTTTCAGATTGCTAATTAACATTTATTTGTTCCTTTAGAAAATGAGTTAAATTTGAAAGTTTGGTGTAAAAAAACAATTGAAATCAATCTTTTATGGACAGTTTGAGTGGGTACCATAAAAATATCTAATCATAGCATATCAACTATAACTATATTTTTGATTTTGATGTAGGTAGCGTAATTATACCTTCTAGAGGAAAAATAACCGTCACATTCAGTTTTCTTTTATATTTTTGTTTTGAAAATCTCTTAAAATGTATTACTAAAATTTTAGATAACTTATAAACCTTAATGTTCTTTATATATTTTCTTAATTTTTTTGTACTTTGACCAAGTTGACATCTCATCATCTTCCAAGGTTTTATCTCTAATAAAGGTGAGGCACTGAGAAAGTTGAAAAGGTCCTGTTTTTTGAGGTGTTGAAAGATCCCAGAATGTATGAAATATTACTGAATAGTAACCACATTGAGTGCATTTTAGAGTTGACTTAAATTGATCAACTAAAATATCTACCATGTTAGAATTTTCTTGTCTTAAATATCTTTTCGAAGACTCCATTGTCCAAGTTTTTATCAATTTCACTGAGAATGGGCCATGGTTTGGTTGTAACTCTATTGATACCTTTATCCAAACATTCTAATAAATACATGAGGAATTCTTGAGTATCCTGTTGTGAGTAGCCTATAAAATATGAAGCAAAAAATTGAATTTTAGACTTTAAATACGTTTTATTCACAACATTCCGAAAAATTCTCTGACCATACTTCTTTGAGAGGATTTGTATTGGAGAGACATTATATCCTACAATTCATGAAACAGGTGACTTCAAAATTTTTAAGTCATTTATAGGCAGATTCTGGTCAAAATGAATGGCCTTTAATTAGACACAAATAATATAACCATGGAAATTGTCCATTACAACCCATGTAACAAATTTAAATTTAAAGGTCTTTAAACTTAAATGATTTGACCAGAATCTGGGTATTATACCTAGATTCTGGTCAAATCTAATTTAATGGCCTTTAAATTTAAATTTGTTATATGGGTTGTAATAGACAATTTTCATGATTACCTTATTTTTTTTTAATTAAAGGCCTTCAATCTTGACCAGAATCTGCCTATACAGGGTGATTCACATTTATGTTAAAATGTCTCGCGTGGTGATTCCTTTGATAAAAATAAGAAAAAAAGTTCATATAAACATATGTCCGATTCCGCTTCCTAAGAGAGTTACAGCTCTTCAAAGGTGTTGACAGAGAACAGGTTTTTGGCCATTTATTTCAGAATGGATACTAATAAAGCATTCAAATTTGGCAAAACTCTTAATATGCATTGGACTCACGTCCATGATTTTTTTGAAATTTTTTTATTGGTTCTAAGTGATATTTTAAGAGATCTTTGGTGGTAAAAAGAATGGTAACTTTTTTAGTACTGCATTTTTATTTGATTTTTTTTTTCAGAATATCTGTAATCAAATTTACACAAAAAACATGCTCTTATACAAATTCGACAGAATGAGCCGTTTAAGAGAAAAGTGCATCTAAAGATGTGCTTGCCAGGATAGTTGTCATGGTTACCATACTTAACATTTTTGTAGGCCTATTATTTTACCAAAATTATTCCATAATTTATGAAAAAATGTTCCTATGTTACTATGGAATAATTTTCGTAAAAAATAAGGTCTACAAAAAATTTTAGTATGGTATCCATGACAACAGTCCCGGCAAGCACATATTTTGATGCACATTTCTCTTAAACGGATCTTTCTATTGAATTTGTATAAAAGCACTTTTTTGTGTAAATTTGATTACAGAATGAAATTTTGAAAAAAATTCATATAAAAATCCAGTATTAAAAAAGTTACCATTGTTTGTACCACCAATGATCTCTTAAAATACCACTTAGAACCAATAAAAAAAGAATTCAAAAAAAAGCGTGGACTTGAGTCCAGTACTAGTATCCATTCTGAAATAAATCCCCAAAAACCTCTTCTCTGTCAGCACCTTTGAAGAGCTGTAACTCACTTAGGAAGCAAAATTGGACATATGTTTATATGAACTCTTTTTCTTATTTTTATCCAAGGAATCACCATCTGAGAGATTTTAACATAAATGTGAATCACCCTGCATAGGCCTTAAAAGAAATTTCACTATCAGTCCAATTTTGGAAGATTGGTGGTGTTATAGAGTTGGACGATTCCTTGATGTCATTACCTCCATCATCAATATTTAGAATTACTGTTTTACTTTTCGTCTTTTTCCTGTAATATTGTTGATGAAATTTATTTCAAAAGTACCTTCATTACCACTGGTAAAGTTAGTTTTCCTTGAAAATTGTTTATTTAGTATATCTTCTATTTCATTTTCTTTATTTAAATTTACTAGTGTATAAGCTTTTTCAGAATAGTTAGAAACTTGGAAACACGTCTACCTACATGGAAGATTGTTTTGTAAAATTGATTCTTCTTTGAAATACCAAAAGTTTGGGGGTAGAAATTCCGTTTAAGTTTCGCAATTTCGTGAAGTGCATGCTTTGAAGCAATAAATTAAAACGAACCAAGTTATTTCTATTAAACTATCAAACAATTTAAATATCTTAAAATAATAAATAATTTATACAATTAATAGAAAAGTATAAATTTAAAAACAAGCAATTTAATCTTGCGTGACTGTGGACACGAAACATTATACATTTTTATTACTAAATAATGTCACAAGGACAAACGAGTGCACGGGATTTTTTTTAGTATTTTTTTTATTAAAGTACATGCGAGTTACTCGTAAAAGCAAATTAAAAGTTAAGGGAAAAGTTTTCAACTGACGCTAATACAAATCGTGCTCGGATTTGCTAACCTCTCCCTGGATATGTAATAAATTTTCCATAAACATATAATTGTATTTCGAGAGGAATAATAAAGCTTGTTTGGCTTAATTTTATAAACTTTCAACAAGTTGATAAATTTGTTTATGTTGGCACGGTCTAAATTGTTGATGTGGAGTAACTGGACAAAACGTAAATATACGAGTGTAAATTAAATAAAAATAAATTATAAATGTTTAAATGAAGACTTGATGACTGGTTATGTCTGGTATAATCCAGCTCGAGCTGAAATCGTTTAAAAGACAATGAACAAACGGTAATGATTCCCAATTATTAATCAAGCAAGAAGGAGCCATGCATGTCAATAACTTATTCATATCTTAAAAATACCCAAGCCCAATCAAAATACGGTAAGGTTATTATAAGTCAATAATTTTCGTTTTTGGGGGTAATTTTAGATACACGTATATTGATTTTTCTTCGTTGAGAAATTTATTAGCAGGCAAGTTTAATCGCAACTGGCAACCGCACGCTATAAATGTTTACTGTCTTGCAAACATTTTTATTTGGCTTTTAGTTAAATTTAAGTTTGTTTTGTTTTAGGACTGACTGTGCTAACACTAACACTTGTAGAAAAATGCCCGCATCAGGTGTAGCTGAGGAGGCCGCACTCCTGGGGTAAGATACACACAACATAAACATGCGCTGATTGTTCTTAGCCATTAGTTTTTAGTGATTATGCCATAGTTTTTAGCCACCAAATTTTTTTAATAAGCTGGTGCCAAATTTTTAGCAGGAATATGATGATGACCACATTTTTTTCTCAGATTATCAAAACAAATTTAAAGTACCAATCGATTTGATTTTACTTTCAGATAAATAGCTCTACACCTTCTCCAATTTTATTTTAGAAAGAATCAATTGTATTTCAGAAAAGATCGATTGTATTTCAGAAAGCATCAAGTTTTTCAGAAAGGTCAATTTAATTTCAGATAGGACCAATTGTAAAAAATTGAGGAAGCTAAGAGTTTTGTATACGTGAACCAAAACATCACATCAAAAATGCGGTTTGGCCATTTAACAATAAACCGCTTAGCTCCTTATTCCTTTTAATGCACAATTTCTTACTTCTGAAATCTGAAATACAAAACATACTTTCTGGAATTAAAATGGATTTTCTGAAATGCAATAAATGCTTTCTGAAATGGAATTGATGATTTCTGAAATTAAATTGATCTTTTCTGAAATACAACTGGAAAAGGTGTAGACCCAAAATCTTGGTATTTGGGGATAAAGTAAAAACAACCTTTTAATGCTGAATATTCATTTAGAAAAATTATATTAACCTCGTTTCTTAAAATAAGAGTTTAAGCATTTTTGAACGGTATTTTTTTAAATCATTCAATGACAAATTACATTTTGGTAACATTTTCTGTCTTAAGAAAAACTTATTTTCCAGAAATAATATATAGTGATGAATTTTAGTTTAAAGCTATAAAACGTAAGTATTTTTGCTAGTTGATAAGAAAGAGTTATTGGGGTAAGTTTTTAAACCAATCTATTTTTCCTGATTACCCTCAACCTGTATGATGAGTATGTGCATTTTTTAAAGCTCCAGTTTGTACACATAAAATTGCAAAAATGGTAATAATTTTTCAATTTTCAGCACAATGCCATCCGATAGTATGGACGACGTTGAACTAAAGAACATCCAACTACAATTCCCCACATCAAGGTCATTATCAAGAGATGACTCCACTGCATGTGAAGAAACTGTAGAAACTGATCGTGGACCCATAGTGGTGGCAGTCCAAGGATCCAGGAATAAGCCAGCAATTCTAACCTACCACGATCTAGGATTAAACTGTAATCTTCCTAAACCTCCAAATAACACGATTTAATTGGCCTTTTTCAGATATTTCCAGTTTCCAGGCCTTTTTCAATTACATTGATATGAGAGCTTTGCTGGAAAATTTCTGCGTTTATCACGTGAATGCTCCAGGACAAGAGGAAGGCGCAAATACTTTACCCGATGAGTGAGTACCTTCGAAATTCATTCCAACCAAATCCCCTGCCGATAAATTCTACTTTCCCTCGGTAATCTCCTAAGGATTTATTAATGTTAAGGCGTGGAAAAATAAACGAGAGTTTAAGGATAAATTTGTTTTAAAACTAAGGTCACCGAACAAAAAGGCTCTGAACTTTCACTTTTTAACAACTCTCATTTTTCATAATAACAATAACTATAATAAAAAAATATCCCATTATTTGGCCAATCATAGAATAATAATATTATTTTATTAATAATTGAAATAACAATTTCAACTTGTATGTAATCATAAATTTTAGTAGAACTAATAAATAATCTAGCATATGCATGAATCGAAATTGCAGTGAGTTTGCAAACATCATACATCATTAAAACTGACGACCGTAATTTCATTATTTGAAATTTATGAACTAGCTTTAATTTTAAGACTATTCAAATTCCTGCAAAAGTACTGTTTTAAGACCGGTATTACTAGAGGATCACTGTATTACTCAGTAGCTATCGATGAGATTTACCTGAAATGTTATCCACTTTCCAGGAGATTAATCCCTTCGAATGTCTTTATTAAGTGTAGTTTTATTGTGGGGTAGATATTTATTGAAAAATAAAAATATAGTAATAAATTTGTCCTTTATAATTAAGAAAATGGGCATTTCAATTAAAGTAATGACTTGCTTTTATTAATTCGCCCCACTTCTGAGCTCATTAAATTTAACTACGTCGTAAACAAAGAAAGTAGCGAGTTATCACTTCCATCAATTAAATTTATCAAACAATTAAATTTACTGTTAGCTAACCTTAAATTTTGAAAAATTTCAGTTATGTATACCCAACGATGGACGAGTTAGCTGCCCAATTAAACTACGTCCTTACACACTTCGGCCTAAAGCAATTCATTGGATTCGGCGTAGGGGCTGGTGCGAACATTTTGGCTAGATTTTCTCTCATCAATCCCAACAAAGTGTCGGCATTATGTCTAATTAATTGTGTTAGCACGCAAGCAGGATGGATCGAATGGGGTTACCAAAAGCTGAACGCCAGACATCTTAGATCTAAGGGCATGACACAGGGCGTCCTTGATTATCTAATGTGGCATCATTTTGGAAGGGTAAGAAAATTGATTTTCAGCAAAACTCAGTTCAAGCGGAAAATTAGCTCAGGAAATTTAGAGAGTAATCCGCTTACGAACTATAATACTTATCTTACTAAACACACTTGTTATAGCATAAATAGGATAACATCATTTCTAGGAAATTGATTTAATAATTAAATATCAGTATTCCAACACAATTACTTTAAAAGATCTATTAAAACTTGCAAGGTTTTTCAGTAATCCCCAATAAACCTAACCCTATATCCTAATTGGTGGAAAGGCCTATAGTATACAGGTTGGCCACTCTTACGGTGCACACCATTGGGATCTTGTGAACCTAAAGAGTTACAAAGTTGCTTAAATTAGAAAAATGTTGCCCCTTTTCAAACTTCTTTAGAATCTATTTAGAAATCCGAGATATCTTGCTCTAGTCCTGAAATATCATGAAAAATCTGAAATTTCGCATTTTCGTTTTCCTTCCATATTTTTGTTATCGCTTAACTTTTTCGATTGCAATTTAGCAGTTTTATAAAATTTTACATTCTCTATCGATTGGCCTTAAGAAGAGAATTTTAGGTTAATTAGATTTCATTTATTTTAAAGCAACTTTTGATTTTCTTATAGGCGCGATATTTGATTTTTATATCATTGGATAGAGAAAAAAAAATACAATTTAAATGACGTAACACACATTGTTCTTTTACTTTAATTAAAAAAAAAATTTAAAAAATATTGAATTTTTATTTACAAAATCAAGATGTTTATTTTATGCCAACTTGATTTTGTAAATAAAAATTTATTGTGTTACATCATTTAAATTGTATTTTTTTTCTCTATCCAATGCCAATGGTATAAAAATCAAATATCACGCCCATAAGAAAATCAAAAGTTGGTTTAAAATAAATGAAATCTAGTTAACCTTAAATTTTCTTCTTAAGGCCAATCGATAGAGAATGTCAAATTATGTAAAACTGCCAAATTGCAATCGAAAAAGTTTAGCGATTACAAAAATATGGAAGGAAAACGAAAATGCGAAATTTCAGATTTTTCATGATATTTCAGGAGTAGAGCAAGATATCTCGGATTTCTAAATAGATTCTAAAGGAGTTGGAGAAGGGGGAAACTTTTTTATAATTTAAGCAACTTTGTAACTCTTTAGGTTCACAATATCCCAATGGTGGTCACCGTAAGAGTGACCACCCTGTATTTTTCCTAAATGTTTGTAGTCTTGCTCCTTATATTCGATACATGTGCATTATTGATATTTTTCCTCAATTTGACCTTCGACCATTTCATGGTTTTATCCCAAATGAAGAAAAAATAGTGTTGATAAAACAAACGTGCCTAAAAACTGCACTATCCTTTCAACGATATTGTTCAAGAATAATAAATATACAGGGTGACTGTAAAAGGTCTTTACAACAGCTTACCACATATTCCTTAGATCAAAATAAATCGATTTAAGTAAACTTATCTTTGTATAAAGTTTGGCCGCTGTACGGCTTTGAAGTTACAATTTTGAAATTGTTTTTCTGTTATAACTTTAAAACGGGTTATGCGATTTTGTTCAAATTTGGTAGATTGGTATAGTTTTAGGAAACAAAAAACACATATAAAAATTTTAATTAAAATCAATCCAGGGGCGTAGAACTTGGTGTTTTTAATAAATAAATGTTTCAAATTTACGCCAATGGAAGAAAAGGGGTTTAGGTATGGTTTTTGGATTAATAGGCAGATTCTGGTCAAAGATAAAGGCCTTTAATTAAACACAACTAAGGTAACTATGGAAACTTTCCATTACAACCCATATAACAAATTTAAAGGCCTTTAAACTTAAATGATTTGACCAGAATCTGGGTATAAATAACTTATTACAAAAGGTACTCTTGATAAGACTCGATTACTCTCACGGTTTTACCAAAACACAATACTAAAAATAAAAAATTCATAAAAACTGTTCAAAGTGTAAGGTTTTGGTGTTTTCGAGTTAGTAATAAATAATGTTTTTTTAGAATAATGAAGAAAGAAATCATGATCTTGTGCAAGTTTACAAAAGTTACTTCGAGCGCACTGTAAATGCTACGAATTTGGCACTTTTTATTGATTCATACGTTCGTCGCACTGATTTGAACATTCAACGAGAAATGGATCCAACCAAGAAGAAGGATACCATGACTTTAAGAATGCCGGTGATCAATATCACAGGTTCGTTCAGTCCTCACATGGATGATACAGTTACACTCAATGGAAGACTAGATCCCACAAATTCATCATGGATGAAGGTCAGTATTTTTTTCCTAAAATAGTCTTGAATTATCCTGATATATTCAGGTTTAAATATGTAATATGTTTATATTTTTTATTTGAATCGATGGATTTTTTAAATTTAGATATCCGATTGTGGTATGGTCCTAGAAGAACAACCAGGAAAAGTAAGCGAAGCTTTCCGCTTATTCTTGCAAGGCGAAGGATACGGTAAGTCCGCAACGAACTAATTTAAGTAATTTAGTAACTATATAATAATTAAGCCGCATAAACTACAAATTTCTCGAAACAATCCACTGTCCAAGTTAAGCAGGGTATACTATTATACTTAAGCTGCGTTTTACGCTTATAATCCAGCAAGGCTATTGCTGGTAAGTATACTGATACCCTGGTTAATCAAAAACTAGATTACGTTGGCTAAATACACTAAAATTTTATTATATTTAAACGAGCTTGTGTGGATTTATTTAGTTATTACATCTCTTATAAATAGGATCTTTCAGTGTTTAGACTGGTAATGTAAAGTAGATTTTTTAGCATACTTTTAATTTTGACTTTACTCATACTCGAGCTTTTCAATTATTTTTAAGTAAACTTTGCTGCTAGTTACTGGAAAGTACTTTAAAGAGTAAGCTCGGTGAATAAAGTAGCTAATTATACACAGTGACACTAAAATTAATCGGCTTTCATTAAATGCCACACATACACGCTCTTAAACACAGCCAATGCAAAATAAATTCTTTTCTTATTTTTTCTCTTTATCATTTCTTTTATTTATTTTATTAAATTGGCAATGACACTTAAAAAATAAAACACTGAGTTTATTTTTGTTTTTACAATGTTTGCATTGCGTGGATTGCGCGAATGGTATGTATTATACATTTATTTCTTCCTCTATGTGTATGATATGGTGTTCATGCTTTGATCAACTTATTTTTGCTTTTCTTAATTTATGCTCTATAGCTAGTTCTCTTAAACTGTGCCCGAAAATAGAAACTGTATACGAAAAGTATTAACTATCCTAGAAAAGCCTATAGAATAACAACTTTGTTTACCAATATAACATAGTTTTTAAGTAAAAAATTAGATTTTATAAAAATATATAGTATTTTTAACAATATAGTCAATTTTTGTAGTAAAAGTTTCGCAATTGCATAAACTTACTTGGTAATGCTTTTAATTTGTCAAAAAATATTATGTAATTTATGTTATTAAATAATATATTTGTGTATATAAAAAAATATTTGTCTAGTAGTCATTTAAAATAATAGCCTATAGAATTTTCTGAGTATTGGTGCCTTTTTAGAGATTATAATTGATATTTAGCGACAAAAATATACCAAAAGACAGAAGACATAATATGTACCACAAAATCACTTCTATCCTCCCCCATGACTTAACTCGCAAATTGGTACTAATATAGAAATAATAACCTCTGATTTGCTCCATTAAACAATACTCTCGACTCTACCACTTTTTGAAGAAAAATAAGGAAAAATTTAAATGACTAATAACTTAACTTTTCATGAATATACGGGAAATTTTTTGTACATAGAAGTAGGTAGGTTGCACTAACTGACTAAATAGAGTAGACATAGTTTAGTTAGTCAAAACAAAATTTCAAATTGATTATTTTTCAAATAAACAAACAAATTAGCTAAGGTACAATGAACTAGCCTTTATTCTTTAGAAATGCACATTCCTGAATCCATAAACATGGTTATGCACATATAAGTATTCTGTTTACATTTTCTGGGATTATTAAACTGAATAAATAACTTGCATGCCTTTTGTTTACTTTATAATAAATGAGTAAAGGAACAAGAGCACATATAAGTAAATATCCCAGTTTTATGCAGATTTTATGGAATTTAGTCCTGAATATTTTATCAAAACTACATGTTTACTTGGAGGAAGAAATATCTTATTAAAAACCCACCTCATTTTTTATATACGCTTACAAATTTAAAATAATAAATTTTCAAAAAAATTATTAAAGTAACGAGATTTAAATAAGTGCCAATTTTTAAACTAAATATTCAGTTTAAATAAAAAAATCTGGAATTTAGAATAAATAAAATGGGTCTGAAGTAAGTTATTAAAATGGCACAGTTTAGGCAAAGACAATTAAAATGACGCTTTGATTTCGCATTTTCGCACAAAAAACATCCTCACAAAAAGACTTATTATTGTAAATAGGTAACTATTTTTTATTTTAATTATACTTTATTTTTCTTTATTTTTCTTTATTTTAATAACATTTTATTTTCTTATTTTTATTTCAGCAATTCATTTCAAACCCCAAACTCCTTGCTGGTCTAACAAGAAGTGATAAATTTATTTAAATCACTAATTTTAAACTATTAGTATTATTTTTGTAATAAAATTATTAACTTGATAAAAATTCATCATTTCATTGTAAATATTCAAGCAACTAAATCGAGTTGTAAAGTTACCATTTTTAGTTTTTGTAAATTATTTGGAATATTTATAGACTTTAGCAGGGGGGTTATGTGCACTTAAACAGGGGTCCAATTTTGACGGATGTATGAAGGCTGTGCTGTTGTTTTAGCTGTACGAGTTGGCCGGAGGGTCAGTAGTGCTGCCTCCGTTGAAGGTAAATGTTATTAGCCTGGGACCTGAATGTGGTCCAATTTATTTTCATGTAAGTTTCAAAATGTTTATTGAATGCCAGAACTACATGCTAAACATACTAACCGAAATTTTGAACACTTGACAACAACAGAAATTCCTACTAATCAACTAACTACAGATTATTAATTCTACAGTTTTTTGGTGTAGTCTTTTTTTAGGTGATAACTGGCATGGTCTTCGGTTTCTCGTATTGTGAGTGACGGTGTGCCTGAATTTTCATTTTTGTTTTATATGTATTTCGTAATATATTTAAATTACAAAATTTTTGTTACATTTCAAATTTTTCTTATAATTTTATTGCATCAAGTAGTTGGTCCTTATCGTAAGTCCTTATTATTAAAATAAAGAAGCAATACAAATAGTAGAATGCTAAATTTTATTTTTCTTATCTTGAAATATTTTTGGAATATATTTTTCATTTTTTCAAGATATGCCTAAAACTCGCTGAAAACGCTTGGACAACAAATTTTAATTTCACGATTTCTGGTCTACAATATTTTGTTGCAATAATATTATAATAAATCTATAAAGTATGTATTTTCTTTAGTAATAATATTTTGGCATGTGCATAATTTTTTTATCGCACTATTACAATATAACACACACCTGCAACTCAAGTTTTTGTTATAATTTTGCTAAAATTTCATTAACCATCAAACATTAATTTTTGATTGTATAATTAATAACGTATTATAATATTCATCCTTTAGTACTAACCCTTATTTTAAAAACTACTGAATTTCAAGCCAAACGATTTATCCCAAAAATATTAAAAGTAATTTCTTATCATTTTAATAACATTATTTTGTAGTAACCTTATAATAATATAAACCCACTATCCATTCACAACTATAATTCGCAATTGACTAAATTTGAGATAAACGCATGTACACTTTCACACAGATAAAATTAAAAAAATTCAGTAGTTTTAAAAATAATTAAAAAGTAAAACAAAAGGTAAATATTTTTTGTATCTATTTAATAAAAACGTGTGTATAATACGGTGAATTAATAAATTTTTTGTAATTTTTTTTCAGTGGCCCCGTTGTCACCTACAAAAATGGCGCAATTTCGCAAGGCATCCATAGAAGAACTGCTCAAAACCAAATATACTTTCGGGCAGTGGCCCACTTCTGCAATTCATATCACAGAAAATCCCATATCTGCAGTTGTTTGCTAAACAATCTACTCTAACTCGAAACGCACCAAATCACGCAATCATAAAAACTGAAAATAATAATAATTATCACTCAAAAATGATACTCATGTTAATTTCTAAAACTTTTCTAACTTTGGTGCGTTTTGTAATCAGTAATCAGCAGCATAAGGTGTATGCTGTATTGAAATTTATATTCTGTAAACGGAATAACGGTAATAATATCAAGCTTTTTATTTTGAGCTTGTGATCTAAGGAGCTAGCTAGGATATATGAATTTTAAAGTAAATAAAAAATTTATGTGTAAACTGAATCAAAAGGGTAATTTTATTTGGTGCCTGTATTCCTGCTTCTCAAGTGGATAAATTTAGGGGATATAAATATATTTTTAAAATAAAGAAGCACTTTGCTCACTAAACCATGGATGATTTAATGGATAAATTTCAATACAGTTCTTGTAGACTTTTATCTTCAATTGGCCACTGCCCTATTAAGCACACATATCTTTTTGAGTTATTAGAAGGATTTTTTTGGATTGAACCTTAGCCGATTTTTTACTTTTTAAATGATTTAAAAGTAACATCGTTGCATCGAAAAATTTAATTTAAACGCAAACGAAAAATAACATAAATCGACAGCAGTTAGTCTTGTTAACTAGCGTTGCTTGGTTAGGTGAGAATGGCCTATATTATATTAAAATTAAATTCGAAAATATTTAAAATTATTGTTAATTATATTTTTAAATATTTTTGAGTTTATATTACTGTTATGTTATTACATTACTTAGGGTAATAAAACAATACTTAGTGTAGCCCTGCTTTACCTGTTGTTAATTAACATAATAAGTGAAACAAAACCGCTACAATTTACTTAAAAATGTTGCAACGTTCTTGATTGTTTATTTTTATGTTTTATTGTACCCTTTATAGTTACTATTTTATCTATTCATCCTAGATTTATTTACAAAATTATTTATATTATTGCATTTAGTACCTCTTTTAATTATAGATTTGTATTATTTAAATACTGTTGTGATCACCAGAATATTGTGCCTAACTTTGTTAATTTACGTTTAGCACTATAATTTTAATAAAATGTTCTCGAAATATCTTGTTTTCATCACCTAAAAAAATCCAATGTATTAGGTCGCATCTGAGGAGCACAAAAGTGAAATAAAAGGTAGTTGGTAAGTAAGTAAATCCTAAAAAGTGCTATACGAATAGGGTAGAATACTGGGATTACCTTATTATACTTTTTAAATTTGTCAAAAAAATCTTCCAAAATTTTACGATTTTTCGAGGAAGTTCAAAACTGCTAATTTTACGTAAGCATTAACCTACTTAATGGTGCAATTCTGTGCAAAACTGTAAGTCCTTACAATGAGGATCGGTATGAGCTGTAATGGAGGATTTCCATGGTTACGTATATTTCCTATAAGCCGTTTGATCCTGATTTTACTTCTTAAGAAAACATTTGGAAGTCTACCGGAAAATCAAGTTATTCACCGTCCACAAAATCTGTGGAATAATGTCACTCTTTAAATTGTTCTGAGTGTTCAATAATATAGTCCGTGAGCCAGTAATATAATGGAATAACGGAAACCGTCCATTACAACCAACATATCAAACCTTACAGATTTTTCCTGTAAGATCTTACAGATTTGCACATAATTGCACCAATAGAATAAAATGTATTAAACAGAACCATTACAAATACTTAGATATACATATATAATATTTTAGAACAAACAATAAAAATTGATGATGTAGACTCTTTATTGTCCTTTTAAAAAGCCTTTTACACTAATATTAGGGGTGAAAGGGGGAATGGGATCACTTAAGCAAGATCTTAAGTTTTTTGATTACAAACATATTTTCAAAATTCTCAATGATTTGAGTTCCTTGATTCTTTAGGTATGTTACAGTAACTTTCGTATTCACAGGAAAGTTATAGTTTTCTCAAAAAAAAATAAAAGTAAAGCATGTGTTTGAACAGGGTTTGCCACACTAGGTCTGGTAATGGCGATCGCTACTATCAGAATTTCAAAAATCAAGAATCAAAAATGAAATAAATTTTGTTTATTGACCAGAAAATAGTAAATAATGAAATGAACAAAAAATTGAAACAAACAAATAATATTGTCATATGTAATATGCATCACGAGTGGGAAAATTTAAGTTGAATATTTTTCACTGCCATTACTATGAATGTCATTTCGGGTTTTAACGAATTATTTTCCCATTTTTGTGCAAAATTTGACAGCCACCTTTAAACTTATTTAAATTTGATATAAACTTCACAAAATAATCGCTGGTATTTTTGACGTTTTCTTATCACAAAAAATAATCACTTGTGAGTTGAATAGTCACATAAGTAAATTTAATTTGTCCATATTTCATTTTTTGAAATTTGGAAAGTCTTCCAATAATGTTTTTTGAAATTATAAAACTTATATCTTCAACTTCGGGAAAATGTAGGTATTAATTTGCCCTGAACTTAACTTTTATTGACTTTTTCTTTATTTTTCATGCGACCGCCAATTCCCCAAACCTTATCGATTTATTATTTCATAACCGCGAAGTTTCTGTTTATTATGAATAATAATTTAATTAGGCTATAAAAAGATACTTTTATCCTACCAAAAACCACAAACAACAATTTAAACTTGCAAGAGCAGGAACTTATTTTATTTTATTGTAATAATAAATATTACCTTCAAATCATGAAAATCTAACCAGCTGAGCAATCCCAAAAATGACGTGCACTAGTGCATGTCCTATGGTTTTATATGGCATTACTCGCTGACCGTCATTCCCCCGTTCTCCCCTACCTATTTTTGTCTGATGATGACCATTAGGCGAAACATGTAATAACATTAAAAGAAAGAATTAAAGGTGGATTTAAAAGAATCATTTAATTCTTCAATTGAAATAAAATACTTAGAGAACAAAACAACTAATAAAAATGGGATATACGACATTCGTGTTTTTTTTTAAATTACTCTAGACTATTAAATTGTTCTACAAAAAAATAAAAAAGTTCTAGCTCTGAAATAAAAATATACAAATCTTGTACGTTTTTTTAAACAGAATTTAAATCTGTAACCAGATTCACTCTAACAGAGAGAAATCTAAATGGTTGTGCAAAATATTAATTTTTGAAGAAATATTGCACCCAAATGCTTGGTATGAAATAAGAAACTTTTGTTTATAACGAATGAACTACAGTTTTTATTTTATAATAATTTAAGTTTAAATTTTTATTAAATAAAAGTGACCGAATTCTACCGAAATATAGGCGCTTATAGAAAAATAACAAGAAAAAATAATAGGAGTAGTATTTTTAGAGGGTTTGTTTTAAATTTTTAAGTGAAACAATTTGAAAAGCTGATGTGGTAGAAAAATATTAGTTGCAGATTTGAATTCAGCGTACGAAAATCTACGACCAAAAAATACAAAGTGATTTTAAATGTGTGTCCAAAAGAATTTATAAATAAATAAACTTGTTTCAATCATAGAATTGGTTGATATTTTGGTTTTTAAGGCTATTATCGTAATATCATTACTTTTTGTTACTTATATCTATTTCTACAAACTACAAAGCAGGAGAACTGTTTTCGCAAGTTTATATTTTTTATTAGTTGTCAATTGTTCAAATTTCAAAATAAGGTACTTTTCGACAAACAATAAATAATGCGAATCTGTTTGAAATTTCTGCTGCCTTTTATGCAAAAACTTTTCCTGAACAATAAAGACTTTAAAGACATTGATTTTTTTATTTTTATATTGCTTTGAGATGGTTCCAAAATGTCATCACATTACATTGAGTTTTCTTCCTACAAGCGTTTAGAAAAGTTCGTTTCTTTGAAATTAATTATAACTACCAAAAACACAAAATATTCCAATCTTTAAACATCTTTAAAAAATGTGCATCTTACCCCAGTTTAATACTTAATACCCAGATTCTGGTCAAATCATTTAAGTTTAAAGGCCTTTAAATTTAAATTTGTTATATGGGTTGTAATGGACAATTTCCATGGATACATTATTTGTTTTAAATTAAAGGCCTTTAATTCTGACCAGATATAGCGCTTTATCGAATTGTAAGTGGTGCTTCTTTTTCAAATATTTTCAAACGGATAAAGTGGAAACAAAACAGAAACCCATGTCGAAAAAAAACAAAACTGCGACTTTTTACAAACTTTTTCGAGATTTGCTTGTTTTGGGACTGTTTTCGTTGTGTTTTTCGTTTCCCGCTCGGAAGCGGTAACTTCAAAAGGTTTTGACGTAAGTCTGCTTTGTGGAAACAGCAAGTTGGTGGAGTTGTGAGTTGTGAGTTGTGAGTTGTGTTCTCTTGATTGCAAGTAAATAAATAGAACAGTGTTGACAGGAAATCGTCAGAAATTGAAAAAAACAATGATGAAGTTAATTTCTCTTTACCAGTGAGAAAGAAAAAACTTCAAGAAAACAAATAAATCCGGGTCGGTCTAATGTTTTGGGCACAACGCTATGAATTTTATAACCCCAGATCCCAGAAACCTTTGTTTAAAATTTTGCAACTCGGAAAACAAACACAAAACACAAACAAGAAAATTATTGCAGTTTTGTTTTTGTTTCCAGTATTTTTCAATTGAGTCCTAGCCAAGAAAGTTCAACTATGTTTCGGGAGGAAGATTTTTTTTCTGGGTCCATTGAGTCCCAAATTTTCATGATCTCTGAAGGCATTTATGAGAATAACGATATCTTCAGTGGTTCACTTTATTTTTTCTTCAGACGTGATCTACAAAAAAAAAATTAAACAAAACGCCAACAAAACACCAACTTGCTGCTTCCACAGTGCAGGCTTGAGTTTTGAAACATGTTGAAGGCTTTCGAAGTTACCGCTTTTGAACGGGAAACAAAAAACACAACTGAAACAGTCTCCAAAAGTTTGTAAAAAGTTGCAGTCTTTTTTTTCGACACGAGTGGCAGTTTTGTTTCCACTTTGTCCGTTTGGTGAAAATCCAGCATTGGACTCAATTTCATGGAGTTTTGTAAACTTTACGAAAAGAGCTTGAAGAAAAATATGTTTAGATTTCACACTCACTATGGTAAAAAGCAATATTATCTGCGTTATACAGGGTGTTCCGAAATTAACCAGACAAATTTTAGGGGACGATTCTACGACTAATTTTAAGAAAAAACTTTCTACTAACATATCGTCCCCTTCCTGAAAAAGTTTTTTGGAAATCTTGTCCCGCTGTCCCCCGGAACACGGTTCGGGCGCGCGTTTTATGAAACTACTAAAAATCTCACTTTGTATTTTACCACTTATAATACAAGGATTTTATGATTTAATTGTATTTACATTTAATAATTGAAGACCTTAACTTCAATTCCAACTTTGAAAGTCGTGGAAAAACGACAAAAAGTCGCCAGAAAACAACACAAATTTTTAATTTAGCCAATATCTTGTAAAACATCTAGATATAAATAAACCATTTTGTTTTGGACTTGACAAAGTAGTACTAGATTAATCGATCGTCGGTACTCAAAATTTTACCAAAAAAGCAAAATAATGTACTTGACCTGTTAATGTTTTCTTTGAAGGTATATTTATTTATTTTTAGGAATATTAATATTTCTTTAATTTAATCTATCTGGAGTTTTGTAAAAGGAGTAAACTCGGGATTCAATAACAAAAATACATAATATTAAATATTTCATGGTTTCATTACGCGATTTTTGGCATAATTTTGAACATTCAATTTCAATTTTTGAAAAATCATTGATTTTGAATTTTGAATTTGCGCTTAAAGGTGCCCACACACCAAAATTATTACAATAACATATTGGCACCAAAACATGTTAGCAGCAATAATGTTTTCTTCATATATTAAACCTGTGCAAATAAATGCTGAATCCACATGCCAGAAACAATGTTGATAACTTAAATATCATGCGGATAGTAACATGTATATACATAGGCTTAATGAATGTTGATATAGTACATACGCCGAATAAATTCCTTTTCCAACCTTACATGATACGTAACTGTTGTCTCTCTGGACTGATAATTTCTGCCACCTCAACTGAACTTGCTTACTAGTCTTTCATACTGAGTTTTAAAGTAAAAGAAAGTGAGCAAAACTATTTGCTTTCCTTTCGGTAGTCCCTAGTCCAGACGACATCCATTTATTCGACGGACGGACGGACAATAAATGTTATAGAATTGTAACATGTTGATAAAAATTGTTGTCAGCAAATGTTGACAACAAATGCTGTCAACATATCTGCGTTAAACTATTGAACTATTAAAATTATTAAACCCGAAGATAGATTCTCCATTTATAAATTCACAGTTTACGTATTTTTTCAAATATTTATTTAAACTTATGTCCTTTCAGAAGTTAGGTACAATCGAATGATTTAATAAAAGCTAGGTACTGGGTTCAATTGAACTAATTAATTACATAAATCAAAATAGTCAATGACTTTCGCTTCCTAAGGGTTGATCTCTCTTATGGGTAGTTCTAATTTTTACTAAAATAAAAAGTGCTTGTGCATGGTTATGTCCAGTTTTCTTGAAATCGGTGCGTTCTACCATGAGTATGGATACAAATAGAGAAGCAGATTGCGTATTCATACTAATGTGCTGCCACCTGGTGACCTTAAGTTCAACTTATTGGTTTACATAGTTCTACAGTTGAAAACAATATTTCGTACCTCTTAAAACGCTGCAAACAAACGTCTTGTTTGTGTTTCATGCTTCATGCATGATATTAGAGTAATTAGCAGTTATTATTTTCAATTGAGACCATTATGCTGCTGATTTAAACTATTTTTTTAAATAAATTAAAGCGCCACCTTTCCATCAGCCCCAGAACACAGTTTTGGCGATACGCAAGCTCTTATGGAAACTGGCTCTCTTCTCTCTTATTGTATCCATACTCATGGTTCTACCGAATTGATGTAAGAGTACGTTTTTTGTCCATAATTAAATACGGAACAAAATATGTAAGAAAATATTTTGCCTTCGATTTTACCTAAAACATTAAAAAGTTTATTATGATTCACATCAAGTTTCAAATCTCTAAAACAGTCCGTTTTCGAACAAATGACAAAAAAAAACCTACTTTTAGATACAATATTTCAATTTCGTTATCGAACAAATGTTGATAGGAAAAATTTTTCTTAAAATTATTCGTAGAAAAATTAAATTTGGCTGCTTGATTTCAGAACTAATATGTTAGTAGACATAGAAAAATTTCATGGTTTAGAGTTCATGAAAATCTAAAATTGAAAAATTAGTTTATTGGAAAAAGATTAGATTCATCTTTTTTATCATCAATCAATGAAGGAAGGAATGAAATTAATGTAATTAATATTAAGCTTTGAAATAAAAAACTCACGCAGGTCGTTGAAAAATTACAAAATACAACGCATATACAGGGTGTCCCATTTGACGTTGGATTGTATGGGTATCTTTGTTATTATTGGAGATAGAAAGTCGGTTAAATGGACAAAGTAGTAGAGATTTTTTCGAATAATAATAATTCATTTACAAAAAAATTTGAATATCGCATCTTTCCAACGCTATCTTAAAAAAACAAGAAAATGCGATTTTTAAAATATGGCTATAACTTCTTTATTTTCTGTGGTACCAAAAAAAATTTGCATATGCATATGCCCTCCCAAAATCTTCTTTTTTTATATATTTTCACTTGCATTGTCCAGTCTGGGTCTTTTTAAAGTTATTTTTTATATAAAAAGTGATTGTGAATCAATTAAAGGGACCTGGGAAGTTATTCTCGAATCACTCGGCAAAATATCACATATTCTATCCTTCGTCGTAAACGAAATCGTGTCGTGTGATTCGAGTCAGGTTTCTCGGTGCCCGAAATTTTTTTTGTCGTGCACCCCCAAAGAAAATTTCTGGATACGGCACTGGTACACAAAAATTGTCTGTATTAAGTCAAAAAAAATTTTTGGTACCACCGAAAATAACGAAGTTATAGCCATATTTTGAAAATCGCATTTTCTTGTTTTTTCAAGATAGCGTTGAAACGATGCAATATTTAAATTTTTTGTAACTGAATTATTAATATTCGAAAAAATCTCTACTACTTTGTCCATTTAACCGACTTTCTATCTCTAATAATAACAAAGATACCTATAGAGTCCAACGTCAAATGGGACACGCTGTATACTTAATGTTTATGCAGATATGTCATATTTCCTATAAAAACTCAAATATAAATTTTGCATCTACATTTTAATTTAAAGTTATGATGATCAAAATGCAGTAGTAGTAAAAGTTCGAAAACAAACTAAATACATGGTGATGATAACGTTTGGAACAAAATTCGTAACTGCCGTATTTAATTTTTTTGAAAAAAATAGCTCGGATAGGTCAATTTTAGTTTATAAAATGCTATCTGTTGATAAAAAAATAATATTAATGACGTCACTGGTGATTTAGCAATGTCGTCATCGATTTTTTTAAACGAAAATCCCCACATTTTTTACTCATTTTTGATATAAATTCATATCACTAAAACGATGATTTAAAAAAATGATTACATTTATAAACAAATTTTTGAATAAAGAATCTTTTTATCTATTTACCATATATTTAAATCAGTCAAAATCAGGGCCGAACCGATACATTTTCCCGCCTGAGGCAAAATTTAAAATGGCGCCTTTAAAAACTCAAATTTAATTAGTAATATGACGGATAAGTCTTAAAAAAGATCAAATATCTTCGAAGGTTGTTGTTACTTTGGATAATAAGGTCAATATTTGGGTACAAATAATAAAAAAAAATAATTTTAGAAAAAAATCTAATTAACTGAACATTAAATACATTCACAAAATTAATAAAATATATGTATACAGGGTGTCCAGAAATTAAGCGGCAAACTTTTAGGAGGCGAATCTACAACTAATTTTAAGAAAAAAACTTATAAACATATATCCGATTTCGCTTCCTAAGAGAGCTAGAGTCCAATAAAGATATGATGACAAAAAATTGTTTTTTTTGCTTGTTTACTTAAAGACTGTTATTGCAGATATTTTAAATTTGTTACCAATCTTGGTTCACTTCAGATATGATTTCATGATTATTTTCAGATTTTTTATAAGCTTTTTAAAGGTAGTTATGGGGAGGGTTAGAGTTAACATTTTTGTTAATTTTATTATGGTTAACTTAAAATGATTTTTTTTCTAATAATATTGTTCCGTCTTTAATAAAAAGGATACTCTTATACCAACCCGGTAGAGGTCACCGTTTTCGAGAAAATTAGATTTAGCCACATATTGTTAAAAATGCTATCTTACATAACAAGTATTTAGCTAGTTATTATCTGCAATAGTTGACTTAATTACTTAATTGAATGTAGTTATTTTTTAGTTTTGGAGTAGGTATCTAAATAATATGGACGGTTAAGCCTAATTTTCTCGAAAACGCTGGCCTCTACCGAGTTGGTATAGGATGAGTACCTTTTTTATTAAAATATAAAAATGTAACAATATTATGATAAATCTGAAAAAAATCATGAAGTCATATCTGATGTGTATTAAGATTCGTACCAAATTTTAAATCCTTACCATAAACGGTCTTTAAATAAACCAAGTAAAACCTCTTTTTGGTCACCATCTTTATTGGACTGTAGCTCCCTCGGGAAGCGAAATCGGACATATGTTTATAGGAAGTTTTTTTCTGGACACACTGTATAATTCTCTAAGTAATATAAAATTTATAAAATAATAAAATTCTAATAAATAAATAAAATAAATTTATAAAAATTAATAAGTTATGGTAATATGGATTCAAAATAATACATGATAAGATTAATTAAAACATTCTTCTTGCTTTAATTTGAGCACATAATTTAACCAAATCCAAAAATTTACTTTCGTAGTATATTACTTTTTATTATTGTTAAATAATTTGATTTTGGCGCCCTAATCAATTTGGCGCCTGAGGCAGTGGCCTCTCAGCCTCATGTATCGGTTCGGCCCTGGTCAAAATAAGTCTTGTACAACATTCAAATCTTAAAAATTTAATAGTACAAATTAATTTTAAGCTGACATTATCAATTTTTTATTAAAAACTTTGTTTACAAATGTAATTTTTTTTATTTCATAGTTTAAGTGACATGGATGTCTATCGAAAACGAATAGTAAAACTAGGGTTTTCATTTAAAAAATCGATGATGACGTCATTGCTAAATCATCAGAGACGTCATTAATATTTTTATATCAGGAGATGGCATTATAAAAACTAAAATAAATGTCCGAGATATTAAAAAAAAATTAAATCCGGCAGTTACGAATTTTATCATCACCCTGTATAATAATTTTAGATAAATAAGGTAAAGAGAAAGACCATAAAGTTGAAGTATCTCTCCAAAGAAACTAATTGCATAATAAAAATAATAATCTCCGGAAAATAAATTTCTTGAAGATCATAAAGAATGATTTATTCACTTGTTATAAAACTTCCCTGTGTACAAAAATTGAAGCACATCATCATTACAACGCTACCGAGTTACGTTGAAGAAAGGCCGGAGGCAAAACGTCCTCCTCGGTTTCATTCTGAAGACCTGAGACCTCTCCGAAGAGTCCGACCACTCTTCTACCTGTTTCCCGTCCTTTTTTACGCAAGGCTATAACTTTACATGAAGTAAAATGGAAACTATACGAGATTTAGAATGAAAGAAGTCTTTTCTTTAAAAAATCTCTCCTCCAGTTCTTTCATCTCTTTCAAGCAAAATATTTTGGATAAAGTGTCGTCTCGCTTCACCTGAGTTTTCAAGGCTGGAGTTTACCTGAGAGCCTTTCGTGTAACCTCGTAGAGTTCCGTTCGTGCTGCCATCCGCGGTTCGTTTGAATTTGTCACTCTGTATTCTGAAAAGCTCCGGTGTGGGAGTCGCATGTGCTTTTCGTCCGCCGCGACAACAAGTGGTTTCAGTTGAACGCGCGAAACTTATTGTGTACTTATAATAGTTGTGATTTACTTTATACACTTTTTATAATGTGTGTTTTGTGATCTATTAAAAATGGATACCATGCCTAATTTTAGGATGCTTCACATTTTTTTAATACTCTTCTTCCTTGACTCTGGATTAGCTCTTATGGAGGAAAGAGGTATGTTATTTTGCGAACTTTGCGTTTTCTAAATTATGCTCATGTTAAGGAAGTTATGAACGCACTCTTCCATGAAGGACTATTGGTTTTCGACCAACTCTGCTAGAAACAAAAAGTTCAAATTTAAAACAAGGAAATACCCACATGCTCCAATCTTGTAAAACTAGATATCCACGAAAATTTTGAAAGTATCGAAAAAATACAGTGTTTTTTTCCGAAGTAACCAAAAAAGACCAAGAATTTCCAAATACTTAATAAGCTTAAGAGTGATTTCTTAAAAGGCAAATATAGTACCAAATACGCTATCCCAAATAGAAGATTTCAAAATCACGTAAAATTACCTTAATTTTGGGACCTTCTAATTTTAACATATAAATAGTTGTTAAATGGTAGTCTAATTAATTTACCTTATACAATATCAGAAAACATTTTGAAAATCTGACACAGCAAACTATATATATTTTCTTTCCAAATTACGCGCTCTCTAGCGGTCCGCGTAAAGAATTACATAATTTTCAAAGAAGCTTCACAAAAGTGGAATACATTTTTATCCCCCCTTAGGATCTCTGAAGAAAAGATTCGCGAGCGTCTAGAACGATGGTCTTAAGTAATTTTTAAAGCGTTTGGTAGGTTGATATCATAAATCTAAAACAAATTGTCAATCAAATAAAAAAATCCAAAAGTTCTAAGGTCGTTTGATTTCGGAAGATTTTTAAATCCCTAAAAGCTTATTGAACAAGACAAGTTTTTTGAAACATCTGAGATGCAATCGAAATGAAAGGATTTTAAAGCTTGGGGATTATTTGTTCCTGAACTATCTAAACTCCTCGTTAAAATCTAACCAATCAAATCGACTCGACTGCAGGCAAGAATCTAGAATATACAAAATAAAAAATAAAATACTAATTTCATCATTGAATTCCGATTCCATTGTCAATTTTAACTTCCTAAGATAAAAGTAGTTATAACCGGAAGGATAAAATGGAAAAAGTTTTTATTTTCATAAATATTATCTACAGGTTCTGCAATGAAATTGCAAATAAACACTTTTTTGAAGATTTCTAAATCCCCACCTAAAATATTTGATTGCGTTTGATGGACAGAAATCAGGAATACTGAAATAATACCAAAATAATTTTGACCAATTATATTGTTTAAATTTGTGTATTTTGATTTTTCCAAATACATTCTTAATTTTATTAGATTTAAGCTACTTGAAATAAAAAATATGCAAATAGTGGTATTCCTTGCTCGAAAATCGGGCAAAACCAAAAAACACAAAACAATGAAAACGTTATTTTAGAAAACTTGTTGGATAGATATCAGGAAGGACATTATGATGAAAGTGGTATGCACCATCGTGTGGACCGATTCAAAAATAAAGCCCGGGATAAGGCCTCTGATGTAAAATGACAGTCCAGCTACAAACTTTGGTTTTGATTAAAGTCAGAAAATATTTACTGCAGAAATTTTGCACTTCACGAAAGTTCAAATTGGAACTTTCTTATTTAAGATTACATGCTTGAGGTATTGCCAAAATGAACCATTAAATCAGTGGCATAAATATACCTTAATTTTTTTTGTTGATATTTGTAGAGCATTTACTTGTTACCTTACTGAATACTTTCTAAAATTATGAAATATCCTGGTTCTTGATATAATGATCAATCGATCGTAGATTATAGGATCATTACTTGTTAAATAGCTTAATTACATTCAGCATATTTTGTTTAAAATTGTAATAGTATTTTTTGATTTTGCAAGTCGTTTATAATTTTACATGTTACTCATTATATATTATCCAATCAAGATGAAATGAAATCAACGATGCGTTAAATTTGTATCTACTAGATAATTATGGTTACCAAACAATCATTTAATATTGCAGAGTTGCAAATTGCAAATCAAAAATTAAATAATTTGAACCTTTTCAGTTTTTACTAAAATAACCAAAGCGAACATTGATTGAACACCTGTTTTAGCTTTCGCATTAGTCACACTGCTTACAATCGTGGGTGTAGTTTTTACGTTTCCCACGAAGTCCTAATGAGATTTTAAAAAACCTTCTCGTATAAGATGGTGTCATTTTCTGGTTTCTTGGGGTGATCTTTTTTAACTTAAGGAACTTTTTTACCTGCCAATTTTACTTTATTTTCAGAAAAGGAAGAAATGATTTCGTAGAACAAAAAATTACACACTAAGGGTTCTTTCAAATTTTGATTATGGTTTAGTTTCATTAAACCGAAAAAAAAGAGGAAAAAACCAACGGTTTAGCAAGAAAATTTCTAATTTGACAACATAATTTCTGTAATTATAGCTTCAAAGTTTTTAAGTATGGAAAAAATGAATGATTTATCAAAAGTTAAAGGTTATCGATAAAGTTTTATATATTTTCTACTAGTGAGCTTTTATCTTCAGCAATGTGTAGCTAAATATTCATTCAATTAATCAAATCAAATTTTTGAAAACATTCAATATAATGATAACCAAAAAGAGAAACAATCTGATTTCACATAAGTAATATAATTAAATGTTTTTTTGAGAAACGTGTTTCTATCATAAAACCATACACGCTACAAAATGTTACTGAAAGATACATTACTAAAATTAGCATGATGGGATCTTGAAAAACTTGGCGTAATTATCTTGGCTTCTAATTACCTCTGAGTGTAGGCTGTGCTGAGACCGAGAACATTTGCATTTTCTGGAGATACAAAACGATACATTAATATCTACTTATGGTGATGACCAAATTGATTAGATTGATATACCTAGTATTTAGTATGAATAAGAAGTTGACCTCAAATATCTTCAAAGATAAAAAAATCTGTGTGTAAAAAATTTAGTTTATATTATGAAACAATACTACCATAGGCTATAGGTATTCTCATAGGCTATTGTCAAATCCATTTAGAAAAAATTAGAGGTGCACCGAATTGGCCGAATATTCGGCTAAAAGTTAGATTCATGGTTTGAGCTCAGTCAGATTTTCGCATGAAAATGTTTTGTATGATTTTTTTTCCCAATTCGCACTTAAATGTTTAAATTTTCGACTGGTTAAGTGAACACAAGCATAGTAACATATGGAAATTTCAAATTGATAACAACAATGTATTTTCAATAAAATAATATCGGTTTTATTTTTTGCTGAATATTTGGCCTTTGACATCAATTTTCGGCTTTCCGCCGAATAGTAACAAAATGGCCGAATAGAAAAATTGTAAAGTATATGTGGACTTGTATGGTTCTTGTTTAAATTTTAAAACCAATCAAAAATAGTCAACATGTTGTTTGAGAAAAGCCCAATCTTTGAAATTTTCTTGGAAATTTTATAATTTTATAAAATTCGAGATAAAATCTGAGGGTTTAGAAGTGCAGAAAATCTGATAAATACCTTCATATGTAGTTTTTGATGAGGACTTCAACTAGGTCTCTCATCGTTCTTGATTTGTTCATCCAAATTGGTTAAATTTGGACTTTTCTCTGCATTGTAAATGCTGATGTAAGCTATCCTACAATTTGATGATGATGATGATGATGATAAGACTGATCGTATCTGAAGACATGAAATGATATTTTAATAACATCTCTCCCTATTTTCTTTTTTCTTCTTTAAAACTAATAAAACCATAATTTGCCCCTATAAAAAGTGCCCATATGTGCACCTTTTGTAACATAACAGTCTGCATTCCTAAAACATTCCACAATGAACGTCATTCAACGTTAAGTCCGCTGTTAATAAAATCGTCATGTTCACTCCCGCCACGTGAAAAGCTCGTATCGTGTTTGTTCATTGGGACATAAGAAAATAAACGCGGAATAAAATTTTAAATAGAGCTTTTTAAAGCAACACGTCTTGCTTAAAAGCATTTCCCATCAAATAAGTTGGTTGTTAGCTTCTGTATGGATGTTAACCACTTGTGACCGCCGTAAAACTTAACATATTTTAATTAATTAAAGACTTAACGGTACGCTCTTTTATTTTTAATTATCGCTTATGTCTGTTAAATGAGAGAATTTTAAATCAACTATAAGTGGCATTAATTCATTTTTGATAACCATCAAAACCTTTATTTTTATAATTAAGTGTTTGGTTTAACTATAAAAGTTTGATATTTTTCCATTTTTTATGGTCAAATTTTTGGTCCCAAATATTTTACAAGAAACGCACGTGCGCAGAAAACTTTGAATTTTTACCAACAATGAGCGACTAACATCGAAAATCATAAAATAAGAAGTTTCTCGAAAAATAGTGAAGCATAAAATTCTTTATCATATCCAATCGGTTTATCGTATACTTAATTTGTTACCTGTACCAAAAACCTTATTCATGGTTGTTTGATGTTAATTATAATTTATTTTCCCAGGCTGGGATATGGAAAATTGCAAGTAAACCTTCGTTTTGTTTTGATTCTTCAAGGTTTCTTGTGCATTCGTTAGAACGATTATTGTTTCTTTCGTTTTTCTACCTTTTATTAATAAAAAGCAATTAAAATTACCGTTAATAATGCAACAACGGTTTCATAAATTATAAAAAAGCATTATATAATAAAGGTAATTGGCGAAATTAACAGGACGGAAAATGCAATTTTATTTACGTTAAGCACACTTATCCCAAATAAAATAACCAGATAATTTTAGAAATTATTTCTTATAACCAATTAATGTTTTATTTAATTATTACATGCCTTGTTATTTAAAGTTAAGAAATTAATTAATTATGAATGTAATTAGCAATTTACCTTGCATAAATAATTTACTTATACCACATAACTAATAATTAATTATGACAAAGACAAATTGCACATTATTTTTATTAAATTCTTTCTGTTTGAAATTATTTACTCTAATGAAATAAATTTTATTTTGCCAAAATTTTTTAGATTATTCCATTAAAAAATAAATTAAAATATAATCATAGTAGATTATTTATATATGAAAAAGAAAAAAAGATATAAATTTATCCCAGTTTTAGTAAATTTGAATTTTAATGATTTATCTTTTAATTTTAGAATGACACTAATTTTAAATTTAGTTAGCTGAGCTGAGAAATGGCGTTTTATATTAAGATCACCAGTTGCCTTTACGTATCTCTATTGTGCTCTAATTAATAAAATTAACGGTCATTTAAAGTATCTCGTGGCAAGCTGCTCTTTATTTAGGTTAAATAAGTGAACAAGTTCCTTCTAATTATAAACAGTATTGGTTTGTAAATCATAAATTGTTTGCATTCCAATTATAAAATCGTAATTGCTTTTTATGAGTTTATTTATGTGTCAAGTAGTAAAATTTCAATAAACATTTGTCAGAAGACAGTAGGAAAAAAGTCATAAATAAAAAAGATGTCCTTTTTTCCGCCTTTTTTTGTAGTTTATCTGTCCGATTTGCAAAGAGGATTTTCTGTTGCACTTTTACACAATGCAGGTGTAGCAACCGTTCATAAGAGCAAGCGAGAGAAAAATCCTGTTTGCAAAACGAACAGACCATATAACTTTCGTCCCTTGCTTATCCCAGAGTTTTTTGATATCTTTAGAATTTTCGAGTTAATGAATTTGGGTTCATATATTATTTTTTGATTTTCCTAGAGCTGTTCAGAAATTTAGGAAGACCTTTTGTAATTAATAAAAATAATAAGCGAACTGTATGATAGTTGATGAAATGACTTATTTTTAGATCAGAAAATGCTGTTTATTTTAGTAAAGAAAATACAAAGCAACTAAAAGTGTTGAGGTTTATCGTTTAACGACGTTATCGTTTTAATCTATTTTTCTTACTCGTATAACCAACGTTTACAATGTGTTCATATTTATTTATAGATAAGAACAATTAAATTATTTTATATTTGTTTAAAACGAAGAAAAAAGTTATAGTTTGTAGTTAAATTTCATCCAAATAAATTTTGTGAAGATTTAATTTATTAATATTATCTGCTTTGTTTTTAATACTTTTCATATTATTATTAGACGTAATTTTTATAAACAATAATAATTGTGATTATATGAGATCCACATATTTGTATTTATTATTTTAATTGCGCATTGTGATTCCACTTAACCTTCATTTTTTATTTCCCAGGTTTTATTAACCTAATCCACAAATTACATAAACTGCGATAAGAAAATTAAATAAATGAATCTATTTTTCCATAAAACAAAAAAACCAAGATTAAATAAATAGTTTGCTTATTAACTAATCTTTACCCAGCATTTTATAAATGACTTCGCATAAATTGCAAATTATATCTTATCGATTCGATTTGTTATAAAATTTCATATTTCCCTGATATAGAACATTGACGATCCCAGAATTTTCCATCAGGATATTACATCCATCAAATATTTAAAATTTTGGTGTTGATAACTTGTAGTTTTCAAGAAAATTGGTAAATAGTTAAATAATGAAATCTTAAAAAACTCTTTAAACTTAGTAATTAAACCAAGGTTTATTTTTATTTTTTAGAAAGGGCTTTAAATAAGTTTTCAGCAAAAAAAATAATTTCGTTATCACTTTTGGTTTTTGAGTTCTGAACAAAAATGTGTAAAATCTCACTTTCGAGTCAAAAGTCTAGAAATTTTAGATTTTTCAGAAAAAAAGTGATTGTTGGAAAAATATATCGGCTACAAAAATCTTTAAGGGTTCAAAATTTAAGGAATGAATTGTATTTTCCGATCATTCTAATAAAATGTTTGAAAGTTTTCAAATAAACTCTCCAGGTCCGGATTTGTGCCCAAATTTTAGGAAATATTTTACGATTTTATTATATGAGAACTAATCGACCGATGTTCACCAAATACATTTAGATGCGATAGCGTGTGTTCAGCGATCGTGATGAAAAATTTAGAGACGACGTTATCGTTAATCACGTGATTAAAAAATATTTCTTCATAAGAAATATTTCCTTAAAGACGTGATTAACTTAAACGACGTCTCTAAAATTTTCATCACGGTCGCTGAATACATGCTTATATGTTTCTGGTATAAGATTTTGGTGTTGATAACTAGTTTTCAAGAAAATTATTGAAATAGTTAACTTATACCTCGACTTATACCCAGATTTTGGTCAAATTACTCAAGTCTAAAGGTGTTTAAATTTAAATTTATTATATGGGTTGTAATAGACAATGAGTGTGTAAACCATGTTTTTTATAATTTTATATAAAAGAGTACCTTTTAACTTGAATTTTGCAATTTGAATTTTTGGTCTAGCACTTAAAATGGCTTCGCAATTAATTAACAAAGCTTATGAAATCGCGCGGCGCTACTTTTTTTCCTTGCGAGCTGAGTGACGTCACTATTTCCTAGTCGCCTCGCGCGGGTTATACGGTCGGCAAAAGTGCTAGAACTGTGCGGCTTCGATTAGAAGATCGGCAGGTGAAAAAAATCGCGGTTTCTTGATTTGTCATCTACATACCGCGCTACATCAGGAAACGAGCGGTTTTTTTGATATCTTAATTTTTTCTGTACTTTTGGCGCTCTCGAATTTGTAGTTTGAAATTAGTGCTTTTTCGACGCCGACTTTGAAAATTCGTTACTTATGATCCCGACCGTGTATAATATTCCAATATTTTATATTTCCCTTCTTTCTTTATTATTTATGCGAGAAAAAATCAGCACGATTATATTTTACCCCTGGACTTGAAAAAAAAATCCCAAGTGAAATGTTAATAAAATAGCTCAAACGCGCGCTTTGGTCAGCCCCATCTGCAGCCGTCAATTTTTAAAATTTTCTCAATTTTACATTATCAAAGAACAACAATATTTGTGGTGTAATTAGCATGGTGCATTTTTAAATTTTGCGCGGTTAAAAAGTTAAGGTGTAAAAATGTTGAATTTAGGGGTCGGCGGCTCTCGTCGGCCTATTTTTTAACGGATTTTCATTTTTAAAAATTCTGATAAATCTACTCTTGGTATTAAAACCGCCCACGCATATGGTTTTTTAAATTTTGAAAAACAACGAAATCTTAAATTTTTTAAGATCGCATTTAAAAAAGTCGCATTTTTATTCGAGTTTCGGTTTAATCAGTCCCTCAAATTTTATTCTACCCTAACGCAATGTACATTTTCTGAAAGCTTTCATGGTCCACTTTACGACAAAAAAAGAATCACTTCGCTATTTCCTTTGTTATCGAGTTATGGCCGAAAATGTAGCAAAAATATGCAAAATCTCCGTTTGGAACCAAAATTACGGTCTGAAATTTTTTACTTTTCACAAAATAATTAATATCTTCTAATCTATTAGAACCGCCGGGACGAGTAATAGCTTAAAATTCGCACCGTTACCTCTTCCACCAAATTCCCATATTTGTACCAAAATTTTGCCAAAATTTGCCAATGTTTTCCAAAAAAAACTGTTTAACCGATTTTAACCAAATATTTTTTAAAACGCGTCTATCCATGGTGTTTACCTTTGGTAAAAATTTGAAATCGCTAACTTTTATAGTTTTTGAGAAAAACAATAAATTCGATTTCCACGAAAAATTTTAAGCCTTAAAAATATCTCAAAAAATAGTTTTTCGAATTTTTTCAAAATCGACCCCGCAAATGAAAGATAATAGAAAATAGATGAAATGTAGGGGGTCACTTGCCCTCTACACCCCCCAAAAAAAATTTTACACCCCAAAAACTCAAACAAAACAAAGTTTTTCTAGGTAATGTACCTTAAAAAATAATTAAATCTTAAAAAATTTAATAAGATAATATCGATAATTTTTACAAACTTATCGGTACGAATATTCGTTTTTTAATTTTAGTTATTAAGCGAAATATGAATTTTTAACAATACTCCTTTACTCATTTGTTAGAAAGTCATATTTCGCTTAATAACTAAAATTAAAAATCGTACTGCCTTGAATTTTTTTTATTTTTTTCTTATTTCTTTATACTACAACCCAAAATTATTAACTTTGAAATTTTTAATTTGAAACGGTACACACTTGTAAAAACCACACTAAAGTTGTATAACATTTAAAGTGAAATTTCATAAGTAAAAAATTATAAAGAAGTAAATTTTAAATTAATAAATAATTCTTCTACTTTAATTAATAACTAATAGTAATCAGAGTATTAAAAGATAATAACTATAAAAACGTCTAGAAACAATCAAGTGCACTATTTGTCGTATCGAATTGAAACATGAAACAACTTATTTATAATTATGATTTCTAAAATATAAGATATAAAAATATGAATTATTTTTTTCGTTTTTCTTCTTCATTTCCATGCTTACTTTATTTGTTTCTAATTAAAGGCCTTTAATTTTGACCAGAATATGCCTATTAATTTAGTCCTGAAATATTTGCTTTTTTAGAAAAAAAGTCGATTTTTTGAAAATCATCTTCCGACCCACATTTGGGTCCGGTAACGATAAAGAAGCAAATCATATTAAGTTGCCAAACTACCTTTGTGTTTGGTTTATTAAAAATTTATATTCTCTTTAGGTGTGGATATAAAATTAAAAGTACAATCATGTAAACATGTGTGTTTATGAAAAAATGAAACGTGCATAAAATTTTAATTAAATGTTCCACATGATATATCATAAATTTAGTTAAACATTTGCATATATTTTGCTAAAAGAACTTCTTGTTTTCTGTGCGAGAAAAAAATTAAGGATTTTTTCAAAAGCGATTCCACACTTATGATTGCATTAAGGGCACAGGCACTAATGAAGGAGACGTTTTTTTAAATACCTTTTTTATACTTTATTTAGTTTTAATTAAAAATTCTAATATGAAATTTGATTATTTATGTATTTTGTTTAGTTTTTTCGACTTAATAATATAACTCAATTCATCGTATCTTTCAATGACATATGATAAAACCTTATAGTATTTTTTTTATTATTAGTACGTACAAGTATGTATGTTTATTTTTTTCACAGATTCATGTCAACGTTCATTCATTAATTCCTAGTGTCAATGTGGGTTGATGAATCAAAGGCAAATTATATGACTGGTAAAAATGTGTAAAATCTATAAACAAGGGAGTTGTTTATTTTGCTAATTTGCTATTTAAACCTATTAAATTGCGGTAATAATAAAAGTTCGGAACGTGTTACAGAGGCTATTAGCCATAATTGTTTCACAATGCCATGCTTGTTCCCACGTTCCATCCACATCTGTTTAACACCATAAATGAATTACTATTGTCAAGTCCATAGTATAAATTATAAACCACACACCACACACCACACATGTAAATATCTTACGATATTTTTCCAAGAAAAAATATTTGATTATAAACAGTAAATATTTTAATTAATTAAGAATGCGTAAAATAACTTGAAGCCTAAAGCAGAACATACATTGTAAATTTATTTAATAAAATTGAGAAGCATAACTTTATTTATTAAATTGTTGTAGTTTTTGGGTAAATCTTGACATTTGTAAAAAATTTCACTGTCCATTATCTTTATTGCATGAAATTACTAAAGATTGTTTGTCGGAAGCTGATCAATTATGACATTATTTTTATGGTCTTTATAAGACACTTAGATTCAAAAGAGTGCGGAAAAAAGTAATCAAATTTTAATTGAAAATTTTACAGTTTATTCAGAGTTTAGCAGGAAAAGGAAATTGCTACAAAATGATTGTAATGTAATTATTGGTTTAATAACTACAAATAATCGATTGGGTTCATTAAAAATGTATAACAATTCTAAAATTGCGTGGATGAATATTAAAAAAGTGGTTAATCTATGCTAGTCCGGAAGTTGTACTATAGAGACTAAAGAAAATTTTAATAATCATCCTTTTTGGCACACATGTGTGATGTGTGTAGGATTTAAACAGGATGCAAAGGTAAAACGGAAGCGTTCCTGAAGTGGTCGTATCTTTTTTATTTTCGTCTTTAATTCCTCACATATTCAGTCAGGACAGACGCACAAATAATTCATGCTTACATGGGGGATCTATTTACTTATGATTTATACTTATTCCATTATAAACGGATTTATGTCTTCACATTAGTACACGTGTTAAAACATTTGGTAAATTAATTTTAAGCTTGGATTAAAGTATAGATGATCTCAAACGTAATAACACACGTTACGAAAATAATACTAGATTTTTTGTTGACATTCTTGAGCTTTGTGGGCAACCACGTTGCAAAGAACCACAAGAAACTTCACGCTTCTCTGAACACCAATGCCACCATAATGATTTATTTTACAAGACCGAAATATATCCACATACTTGCACATCGTGTATGAAAACGTTACACTTTTGTTACTATTTTAAATATAGTTATTTTATTTACACGACAGGTACAGATTTATTTTTAATGCTTTATTAATAATAAAGTACCAAGCAGAGCAGAAACTAGTTAACTGTAAATACTTGAGCTTTTTACTCATTGATACTTAGATATTAATAAAAGCTCAATTGTTTGCCTGGTTTTGTTTGAATTACGTTTTCAAAATTTTAGGTCAAAGATATCGAGGGTTTCATGTAAGAGGGGCGTATGAGCCATTTTTCGGAAAATGGTTTTTTAAACTTTCGGACGGAACTTGAACTACTATGTCTCGTAGTAAAAATCCGTATACGTAGGTTTATGCATTGAATACCAATGTACGAATTTTTTTTAAATATCACTATTTCGAAATAATAACGACTAAATTTTCAAAAGTTTTTTTTTGAATTTGGCTCATACGCCCATGAAATCCTCGATATATGTATGAGATTCGAAACTATGCAGGTACCCACCTGCAAAAAAATCTCTGTTTACTGAGTTTACAACCGTTCAATGTTTATATTCTGTACCAGAATCCACAGAACTTTTATAGGGTTTTTGGGAGTATCTTTTGGATCTGGCTTGCCTAAAATGCTATGCGTCTTCATGCCAAGACCTCTTAACATTAAAAACACTGTTTATTCCTTGATTATCTAAAAACATAAAGGTCTGCTATTGGTTCTTCTATTATTTTCGTATACAATTGCAGTATAGTTTAGATTAAAGCTTTAAAAACTGATGAGTGGTCTGTGGTCTCTCCTGGAAGACACTTGCTCTTCAGCAAGTGTCTTCCAGGAGAGACCACAAAAGTGCTTCTTTTCGAACTGTATTCCCGAAGAGTTTATCTATATGTGGTTTAGTGGTTATTGAGTGTATCAAGTCTCACAGGACTATCATTTTCGATTACTTGTTGTAAAAGCTGTTCGGAGGCAAGCGAGGTGGATGGTCGAAAAGTGTTTCATCCATTTCATATGAACTGAAGTTCCCATTGTTGGTACAGGTTCGTTTGATAACCCAAGGATATAAAAAAAACAATTATTATTTTCTTCGAAGTGCATTTAGACTCCCAACTGATCTTGAAACTTTGGTTTTTCCACCAATGTATCCCTTTTAAAAACATTTAGAACAAGTCTCAAGGAATAGACTCCAAATATTTAGTAAATAATTCAAAATCATAATAGCTCTTAGTAGTTACTAAACAGATACGAGTTTACTTTAAGAAGTTCTAAACCTTTCTGAAATATCGTCGGTTTAAAGGTAAAAGAAAGTACAGTTTTTCGGAAAATCGAATTAAATATACCTCACCGTCCATGAACAACTCACTGACTTACTTAATGACTTACAAATCAAGCTATCGAGATGTAAAATTCATTATCTGTTTCAGGTAACAGTAAACTCTATTAGTTACATAATAAATTTTTAAAAGGATAGTTTATCATTATTTGGTACTTATGCCCATTTTCACCAACGATTCCTTAAATTTAGGCATTGCTTATTATTTGGTATTTTTAATTATTTAATAAAAAATACCTAGCAACGAGCGCTATAAGCAATGCCTAAGTTTTAGGAATCGTTGGCATTAGTGAATTATTGCACTGCACTGCTCAAAAACGGAGCATCGGTATACTGTGCTAATTGTCAGTTCAAGTGTACCAAAACTTTTCAAAATGGCGAAACGGATTAGTCGAGTTTGTGTTATATCTTTAAATTTTTAAACACGAAAAACAAAATCTAAACAAATCCAAAACTCTATTTCTACGTAGCGGACAAGATATTGTTCAACTTCTGTTTATGTTTCCAGTCGTTTTCAATTGAGTTGAAGTCGAAAAACTTCAATGATGTTTTGGGAGGAAGATTTCTTATTCCTTGCTTTTGGTTGGTTTGTACTGTGGTCTGGGTTTAAAAATGGTTTCTGGGTTTTGGGGTTATAAAATTTATAGGGTTGTGCCCAAACCATGTTTGCCTTAAAAGACTGATCCGCTCCGGACTTTCATTAGTTTCTTCTTTCCCAACGGTTCTTACAAATTACGTTCTTCAGCTCTGTTTCAATTTCTGATATACTAGCATTGATATGAGAGGAGAGATACGTAAACGTAAACATAATGCCAACAAAACAAAACTTGCTATTTCCTCAAAGCAGACTTAAGTTTAGAAACATAAAAATCTTTTCAAGATATCACTTCCGTGCGAGAAACGAAAAACACAAATCTTCAAAAAGTTACCAAAAAGTCGCAACCGCGACATGATTTTCTGTTTTGTTTCCACTTTGTCCGTTTGATGGACAACCAGCATAATGCTTTCTAAGAACTTGCGGATTAAAAACGCCAAAAGGATTACATTACTCAAAATGTGACAAAATTAGCACCCAAATGGTGAGTAGGAACGAAAAACTCTTAAAAAATATTATTTGAAGAATTCGACTGGAAGTGTTCTGGTTTTTGCACAGTTTTTTGACAAAACCTCTGTCCATATCCAATGGACCAATAAATTACTACTATAGCACAACTTAAAGAAAAAGGTACTTTCTTAGGTTCAAATTATAGGAGACACAAAACTCCAGGAAATGCTACTAGTAACTAGGCTAATACTTATCAAATATGATTCTACCAAAAAAGATCCACTTTTGAAGCAAATTTGCGAAGATCATCTCGCTAGAAAGAAACTTGCTACCAAGCTAAACAAGAGCCAATGCAAAAGCTACCTTTTAATCAAAATCTTTCGATTTGCATAGTGCTCTTTAAGGAAAACAGCAGAAGGATTACTGCTACTGTTGAAATTAACTGAATGGTAAAATATTCGTATATAGATGGTTTTCCGAACAATATAACAAAATAAATAGTAGGTTGAGTAAAAAAACACCCTTTTTACTTACCCTACTGTTTAGATTTGTCGAATACATCTCGGTTTTCGAACTCGCCTTCCTACTCGCTCACTTACTCGCCCGTTTACTCGCCCGTTTACTCGACCAATGTAAACGAGGCTTTATCGAGGTTTTAAATACCTAATTTTGGAGGCCAAAACAGTACGTGGCAGCAGCTCCTCTACATTGTGTTCAAAGCCATCCAACTATTAAACTTATATGTAGAACATACATTTTAGTGTCCGGCCATTCTTACATGGAATGTAACTCTATATGCATTCAGCGATTTAAAATGCTAAAAAATATAGACCAGTTTTTCTTATGAATGATTCGAAATGAAGTGCAAGATCCAAAAAAGGAAGATGATGGAAATAAAGTTGGTTGACTGAAAATTAAATGCCTTAACTATGAAAAATTACCCAAAAGTAATTTCCTATAGTCACAATTCAGAATTTAAAAGAATATCGATGGAAGGTAAACCTGGACGCTGTGAGATACCTCACATCCTGAAACTTATTCCGAATACCTAAAAAATATAAATTGAAGTTTTTTTGTTCAATCACTATGTGTGGAAATTCTTTTACAGTAAAATTCTGACAATGTACATATTTTCTTTTTTCATAGATGCCCATTGTTAAATAGCCGATTTCTCCGTTATATGAAAATCGTGCATGTAATTTTTCTGGTTGCTTCATGTTTATTAGGGTTAATTAAATTTTATGTTTTTAAACGTTACCTTCATGTTTTCCTTAAATATGGTTAAGAAACTCTATTTCTACGCTTGAATCAATATGCAAAATTAATGCAAATTTTAAAAGCTTTAGGTGTTTATATCTTCTTCGTTATGGGCGCGTAGATAAGTTGAAGACAAATTAAGTATTATTTTATTGGTAATCACTTATAGTTAAATAGATTCCTCCTCGTTCCTCTTAGGTCATTTATCAAAATAAAGTACTAAATACCTTTCACTAGATTTCAATATTTTTCATATAAACAGGCGCCTTGGGCTACCAGTCATGAACATGGTAATAGACAAGCAGTTACATCGGTTGCATCGTTGAAAATTAAAAATCTTTAATGATTCCCTTGAGCAGAATGAACAGGCTTATCAATAAGCAAAATATTACCAAAGCGAAGGTAGGGATTTGCCGGATGTAAGGTGCGCCTAGTGTATGAATGAAGTTTTTTACTTGACCAGCAACTTGCTAATCCAGTTTACCATGGTCTTCTGAAGAAGATTCCAAGTTTTCACACCATCAATTCAAACGGTAAACGTATATCACATTGCATTCCTTTCTAGTTCTTTGCAATGATACAATTGATTGATAACACTTTAAAGGTATAAACTACGAGATTTGTATCAGTGAAACAAAACAGGAAGCAAACTACATGCCAGACATGAAATAAAATACGAAGAAAATCTTGTCTCTAAATTGTTAAGATGCTACGGAAATTAAGAGTTTTGAGTAAAGAAATCTACTTAATATACATATATTATTTTCCAATTATTTATGTTTAATTGCTCGTTTTATTATAATTGTAACCTCTACTTATAACTCGAGTCTACTTAAAAAAATACCCAAAGGCTAATATTAGTCTTATTAAAGTAATGTAGTTATAAGATGAAACCAGTTGCTTGTAGTAATAGATGCTGTCTTCAAAATTGTTTTGTGATGAGAAAGACATAATTGCGAGATAGTTGGATATTTCAAAATTATTACCGAGTCTTATTTACAGTTTCCTGTACGTCGGCGCTGTAGCTCGAAGTATGACATTAATACGGCCATTTTATGCTATTTCTATAGCCATGAATAATTTAATTCCACCAGCTTCTTGACGCTCATCTCGTTTTATCATGTTATTAATTAGTTTCCAAACTAGTTTTGACTTTCTAAACAGGGCACTTAATTCAACACTCAACTTGTCAATGATCCCCAATTATTATGAATAATTTTCATAGAAAAATCTATTTTTTTTTAAATTCTGACATCGGGCTCGGCTTAATGCAGCAATGTATGAATTATTTATTGGAGGTATATGTACAACAGCCACGCATGTCTGCATAAAAACATGGCGCAAATTAGTTGCAACACCTGAGGATTGTGTAATAATTAAAAAAATAAAGAAACTTGTTGTGAGCGTTTGCAAATGACTGCAAGTGGGCGTTCGATTTCTTATCAACCTTGCATGTATTTGTATAACTGGTTAATAATTAAATTTGTGAGATCACTACCATTTTTAATTAAAGTTATTCATTTTTAAAGATTCTTAAAAAGTGGTTTTTAGAAAGAAATCTCGTGCAAAAATTATTTTCGATTTGTAAGCTGGATGTTGTTGTATGTAAGTTCATATTTTATGAGAAAATAGAGTCATCCAAGTCCTAGATGTTGAGAGGTAAAAGGTTTAGTTACTGAAGAAACTTGTATTGCGCATCTAAAATTTCATTTCAAATTTATGCACGAAGAAGCAAAAAGAAAAACGCTCCATACTGGATGCAACTTGATATAAGAAATTAAAGATGTGGCACACGTAGATGCACTCAGACGAACATTTTTGTTTCAAGCTTGAAACGTGCTTCTCATATTTTCCATAATTTTCAATCAAATGAATAATATTTTAATAAAACTTTCATAGGAGGTTATCAAATGTGATCGAAAAACAATTATTCACGTTGGCGACGTGAATTGTTGTGAAATTTACAGCACGCTCCGCCAGACGCATTGTAATAGATGTTACGGTCTGTGAAATAAGTATGTACTTAAAAATTATGTTAATTTTACAGTAGGGCTCATGGAGCAGAACTTGAGTTTAGAGTTTAATTTTTGTATAGTTCTCCCCCATGCTTAAAAGCTCACGTGCCGCCACTGGACAGTATGAGCAACAAAGGTGGTACTCATTTCACGTATCATTGATACACGAAATTGTAATAGGTCTTTATTTTCCTTATTATTTTTAAAGAACAATTTACCCGTGCGCTCTTTTAGCACCAAATGGGAAGTTTAACCGAGCAAGACTAAAAAATGCCTTCCGAAAACAATAACGGTGCCTAAGCTAATTTTTAAATTCAGTTAAGCAAAAAATTAAATTAGGCTTACTTAATCATGGTTGTAAGTTATAAGCATGTATTTATTTTTGGGGTATTTTAGGAAAAGCTTTATTCTTTTTACCCCGCCCGTATGCGGTGACCTTTGTACGATTCGTAATACTGAATACCGTCCATCAATCTTACCACCCCGGTATGGGATACAAAAGTGAAACTGAGTGGTTCCAAATTTGCTGTATTGACGCTCGAGTCGCTCGACAGATGTCCAACGTCTTTCAAAATTATGAGACGTCTAGAAGCTAAAGGAAAAAATACCTTCTTGTAATTTATTATATTTTGCAGACACCCACAAGTGCTCATTCATTCCTAACTTACCATATCGCGCGAAATATATCATTTTAATTAAACAACTTTAAGAATACAGTCACTAAATCTTTATCTTTTATTATTATTTAAATTCCTTGAAATTTCTTGGAAAAAAACTCATTAAAAAGTACAAAACAAACACAAGCAACCGATTAATGGAAATCAATATTATTTTAGTAAAGATAAGGAAAGTTACTATAATTATTTATTTTAAACATTTTTGTTAATCTTAAATCAATGAGTAAAGTACGTGGAAAGTTCAACTACTTCTTAGGTCAACAAACCGTTCCCAGGCATAAATAGTTCTAGTGAAAAACTATTTTCTTACATACTACACATAGAATTGCAATAACCTGAAAAAAGTTGATGCTGAATACTGACACGCCATTACCGTATAAGGTGGATACTACAATCCGCAACTTGTCGCAAACGATCCTTAATCCTTCATTCCTAATCTCTTATCTATTACCTTTAAAAGCTACAGCTTCCTTAAGTAGGCATTGTTATAAATTATAATACAATAATAAAAAATAGGGGCATCTATTAAAATTATTCACACCTAATAAAATTATAATATAATATCTGGACAATTGACCAAGATTATGATTTATATAAGTATTAATTCTTGCTTGAGGCCATTAAAATAAAACCCATATAAGTCTCTAATAACAAACCACAAATTTCTTCGAATTCATATTTTGGTCGTTAGTTCAATTAGTGCACTTCGTGTGAGTTAATTAAAGATGACGTCGGTGTTCGTCTAGTTATAACGTTTCGGTTTAAACATGAACGCGTGGATTCCTAACTGACCGACCAGCATGTCCTTTTAAAATAGGTTAACAATTATTGACCCTGCACATTCTCGACATCTCTAAAAGCGATTTATTGCCGAAAGAAGACAACTCCATGTTTACTTCTGGAAACACGCGCAGATGTTTCGATAAGTCCACTATTTAATCCGCTGAATCAACTGAATTGATCAAATCCAGAAGCTTTTTTAGAAAATGGAATCGTTCTCTCCATTTTTCCGCATTAAATTAAAAGTATAAAATTTTTCTTATTTTCTGAAAGATCTTTTAACTATAATACATACAGCTTTAGAAAATTTCCCAAAGATATGGTTTCAAGAAAACTGTTTACGGTAGAATAGGAATTTTGCTTTGCGATTAGTATTAGTTACATTTATTTAAGTAATTCTGCAAAAAAGATAGGACTCTGTCCAAAACGGCCGGTCGAGTTTGTATTCGCAATTTTAGGAAAGAGCTTTTGTCTTGTCGGCGAAATTGTGAAACTGTCAATCTAGTATAAAACGGCTGTAATAACTTTGCCCATTTTAACTAAATATTGAATCAGAAGAATATTTATTAAAAACTTTGTGATTTTGACCTTTGTTTTCAAGTTTATAAATTGTTCTGAAGAAGCCTACGTTGGTAGGCGAAACGTTCACTATTTATAATTGTGTAAACAATAAAAACACTAGTCTGAGTACTGACTATTTTTCACCAAATCACATACATACAGACGCTAATTGTGTTTAATTTTTTGTAAAACACCACTTGGGGCTATTTTAACCTGTATTCGCATGTAGAAACATGTATGTTATTTTTTTTCTCACCAAGTTACCAAAGAAACATAACTAAAGGTACATTTATACATGAAAACGATTCGTTAATCTCCTAGCTAGACATAACGTAGCTCGAGCTTGAACAATTACCGAACAACGGATTTAAGGTGTTTATGGCCAGGAGAAGAATTTTTGGTGGATTTCGTATCGGAAAAATTTTGAACAGTTGGCGGCCGGTTTATGGTGCCATAAAACTCCACGAAATCCACCAAAAATCGTCTTCAGACAGGAGACCATAAACAGCTTAAATCCATTGTTCGGTCATTGTTCAAGCTCGAGCTACGTTATGTCTAGATAGGAGATTAACGAAACGTCTCCATGTATAAATGCACCTTAATATCTCCCAAAATCACTTAGTCAAAATTGGGTAAAGAGTTAGTCAGTTCATAAAATACAGGGTGTTTCGTAAGTAGCGTATAAATTTGAAACCCCATGTAGGAAACACTTTTTTAAGAAGAAAAGTTCATATGAACATGTCCAATATTCATTCATAAAAAAGTTATAAGAATTAAAAAAAAAATAAATCAATTTATTAGTAAAAATATATAATTTAGTATGCTTTGAAAATTACATAATTAATTTAAATTTTGTTCGAATACACCTCCTCTTGCTGTTATGCAGGCACTGCATCGACGTAACATATCTTCGTTAACATTGAAATTAAAATTATTTTGCACTTCAGCAACCGCATTGTTTACCCTCTCAGGTAATTGTGCTTGAGTATTTATCTCAATCCTGTACACATTTGTTTTAAGAGTACCCCAAAGATAAAAATCTAACGGATTTAAGTCTGGAGATCGCGGTGGCCACGATATTGGTCCTCCAAAACCTATCCAATTATTATTGAAATTTTCATTCAACCAATTAGTCACATTTCTTCCCCTATGAGGTGGCGCTCCATCGTGTTGATACCAAACCTGACATTTAAGGCTACGTTGTCAACAATATCTTGTACATTTGGTATTTAATAGAATCAAATAATCATTTGATGTCAGTCTATTAGGTAGAACTTGTATTGATATTAATTGATTATGAAAAATCCCTGCCCAGACATTTATTAAAAATCTTTGCTGAAATCCTCTTCTTTTTATTAACTTGGGATTCTCCAATGGCCACGCATGTTCATTGTGGTAATTTTGTGTAGTTCCTCTGCCAAATTGACTTTCATCCGTCCAAATAATTTTTGAGCAAAATTTTGGATGTGCTGCCATTTTTTCCAACAACCATTGACAAAAGTTTAAACGTCTGATCTCATCTCCTGGCTGAAGGGCTTGTACTTGTTGAAAATGGTATGGATGCATTACTTCCCTCTTTAGCGTCTTCCAAATAAATGATTGAGAAATACCTTGCATTAAAGAAACACTTCGTATACTTGTACGAGGATTTTCAATAAAGGCGTCTATCACTGTCTTCTTATTCTTCGAATGTATGTTTTTCAGGGGCACCAATTTTTGGTGCAGAATGTATGTTTCCGGTGTCTTTGAAAGGTCCTGGAGAAAACGTGGTAAGAAGGGTGACGTCTATTGGGAAACCTGCGTTGATATTCTCTACTTGCTTGCAAACTATTACCATTACAAAATCCATAAATAAAGATTATATCGGCATATTCAGAATTACTAAAAATTTTGTAGTTTTTGTTTTTTGTTTCAAACTTAAATACGATAAATGTTTTAAATCTTTATTATTTAAATTCCAAAATTAAAAAAAGACGATTTTCAAAGCATGCTAATAGTTATTTAACCAACGAGTATTAATCGCCTTTTAACCTACGAGTTGGTTACAATATTTTTTCGTTGATCGTGCATTTGATTAACTAGAAAAAACTATCATTTTTACAAGATTTTTCGAAATGTCACCATTCAAAAATACGAACCCGATTGATCATAACCGAAGTCGAATTAAACGAACAGGGTTGTCTATTATCAGAGAGTTCTATAGTTATTTAATGATGACTTGATGTGTACATAACCTCACATTTATAAAATAAAAATAAAATGTATTGGTGTACCGATTATTTGAAGTGTATTTAAATTACATGTATTTATTTAATTTATAATTTTAATTAGGTTAAAATAAATTAAATTAACTTTATATTCACAATTGTCGTATACTTCGTAGAAAATTTCGTTAGAAACGTCATCAACAGAGGGCACCTCCAAAATCATTTATTAAACAAAAATCATGCATTAATAGGGGTCATTAATGAATGAATTTGTATACATTAAAAATAGTCTTTAATAAACGAACAACGAAAAATTATATTTTTTTAGTAATAAATTGATTTAATTTATTTTTCTTCAAATGCTTATAACTTTTTTATGAATGAATATTGGACATATTCATATGAACTTTTCTTCTTAAAAAAGTATTTCCTACATGGGGTTTCAAATTTATACTCTACTTACGGAACACTCTGTATAGTTCATCTTAATTTGGGGTTCCTAGTTCCTATACGATATACAGTATTGAGTATTGATGATGAGTGGGTTTCTAGAAATCGCGATTTTAGAAAAGAGCCCTCTCCCTGTCGGTGAATTTATGAAGCTGTAAAGCTAGTATAAAACGTCAGTAGTAACTTTGTCAATTTTGAATAAATATTGATTTTAAATAAAAATTAGAATAATCTTATTAAAAACTTTGTAAAAAGCACTTAACCACAAATTGAATCTGTATTCGCATATAGAAACATGTAGGTTCAATACTGGCTTCGAAAGTTCATTAATGCACAGAAAGCAGATAGCGTAGTTAAAATTCCCAATTGTGTCTCTAAATTTTAAAATACGAAAAAAAAACACTTAAACAAATCGAAAACTCAATTTCCACTATGCGGAACTATATTCCAGTCCATCAGTTCTGTATTTGTTTCCAGTCATTTTCAATAGAGTTAAAGTCCAAAAACTATAATCATGTTTCGGGATTTCTTATTCCTTGCTTTTTATTGGATTCTACTGTGTTCTGAGGTTTTAAGAAAGGTTTCTTTTTTCTCGCTGGTACTAAGAATTACGTTCTTTATTTTTGTTATAATATACATATAAATAATTTATGCCAAAATGTCGGAAATTTCTTTGTGTTTATTCACTGGCAATCAAGAGCTTGATACAAGAGGACAGTTAAGAAAACACGTTAGCAAAACGTCAACTGGCTGTTTCCACAAAGCAGACTGAGTTTAGAAAGATTAAGAAACCTTTTGAAGTTACCGCTTTCGAGCGGGACACGAAGAACAAAACAAAAACAGTCACCAAAAATACAAATCTTCAATATGTTTTGTTTTTTCAACTCGGGTGCTAGTTTTGATTCCACTTTGTCTGTCTGGTGGAAAACCTCCATAAGATTCATTCCAAAAACCTTGAATCTAAATAAAACCTGGCCCTGCTTTTCCGTTTTTGTCCAAAAAATATCCAATTTTTTTCCTAATCACGAAAATTAAAAATAAATATCAGTCTAGGATTTTTATTGGTATAATTTTACTATTAAAAAAAATCGAAATCTAGGAAAAAAATAAATTTACGAAAATCTGGAGCAAAAATGTATGATTTCTGGAAGACCAAATTATACAATTTTTTATTATCTTTATAGATAAATATAAAAACTGTGTTTTAAATAATGAATCAAAATCGTGCTTTTTCTCTGCGATAAGAGTAAAGCAAATTATAAACAATTACTAGAAATTTATAATAATCGTTTCCTTGGTAATAGGTTATTTCATGGAACATAATTTCATTAATATCTAAGAATCTTGAATGGATGAACGTGTAGAAATTATAACCCTTGAAATGACCGTTAACCACACACATACATCTACCTTTCGCTATAAACTGGCTTGAAGATCATTTATAACTTTTATGAAGCAAGGATTATCCTCACTCTAAGCAAAATTGCAATAATTAAGGAGAATGCTTGCCTGGTACAGAGAATAACTTATACGAAGACGTTTATTGCCATAAATAATCACCTCGCGCACATTTTTCATCTGAAAAGTAAATCCTACCAAGAAATTCCCACAAGTAAAATATGCATAAAATAATATAAGTGCACTGAAAAATTATAATTTAAATTATGAAAAAAAATAGTTATAATTGTTCCTAGTGTCTTAAATCTTAATCTTAAAATTGAAAAATTGAAAAATTAGATATTCTCATTTTAATGGCCTTTTTTGTGTTTACTTTTACTTTCATGTTTCCCATGGAGTAGAAAAATCATCTGCTTCTAAATGTAGGTGTGTAATTTGATACTTCTTTTTTAATTTGATGTCCTTTTTTGCAGGTGAGTGCCCCAACCTTCAATCTCGGCTAGCTCGATCTCAAGAATAGATCGTGTGAGAATTTCAAGCGTAAGTAAACATGAAATAGGATAGGAAAAAATTATGGTACAGCCTAGAAAAGGATTATGAAACAATAATTATGTATAAGTATTATAATACTTAGTTTTAACTAGGAAAATATTGCATAGTACTCAAGAAAATAGTATACACACTACATGTTACATTGTTTGGGATTAATATAAAATTTATTCAATAGATTCAATATGTAGTTTAGGTTTGTTATGGAACCATACATTTTCGTACATATTTTTGTTCAAAATTTCTTCGGTATTTTTATACAAGGTGTCGCAAACCTCGCGCATAAGCTCTCGCTGCATTGACAGGTACATTTGGTAAAGTACCGAAAAAAATATTTAAAAAAATCTATTCAGAATTCGCGATTTAGGAAATCAGGAGGTCTGTAAGGTATACGATAGTTTTCGTACAACGAAAAAATCTTTTGTTGACTATGTTGCTTGGTGACAGATTTTCTATCTCTTCCTTATGCACGTTTTGTATTTGTTGAAAAAATATAAAATCGCAACATATTCAACAAACGATTTTTTTGTTGTACGAAAACAAACGTATAGCTTACAGACTTCCACCTCAGATACGACCTCTAGTGGTCATTTGATAAAGGTAGTAGTGTAGTAATAAATAAAAACCTGCTTATGCGAACTTTAAGCAGAATTATCATTAGTTAAAATAACATCGGTGCCAGATTTATTCTCTTGAAATATCAAAAAATTAATTTTGAAAATCCTTACTTCTTAACAAATTTGAACATTTTATTGACATTTGAAAATGGTTTAATTTGTAATTCTTTATACAAAAATTGCTTCTATTTGTGATAGTTCAGTATAATTTTAAAGATTAAAATGTTTACTTCGAGTCTTATTTTCTCATGGAAAACATATTTTCCGGTACTCTACAAAGGCTTCCTGATAATGTAGACTGCCTGTATTATAGAATAAAAGTTTTGTACTTTGCAAAACTCAAGGATAATACGTACTTTTTAATGACTAATTAAATAAAAATACCCTACCTTATATTTTTTTCTTAATTATTACGGGAATTAAAAAAGACGGCATTGCTTTGAATATTTTGTGGTATTACTTTGGATTCTTTACATCAAAGGTACCGCTCCAAGTGTTCTTTCCTATATCAAACCATGGTATACAGATTTTAAACTCATTTAAGCCAGTCTCTGATAATACAATCAAGCATTATTTTAATCCACCCTTTGAGTAATCAAAGACCGACATATAAAAAAATTGCCGATTTTGTAGAACGACATCTTATCCCCAGTCACCCCATAAAAATATTTTTATTTTTTAATGTGTTTACATGAAATAATCATTCATTTTTGTTGATTACTCAAATATTCTTGTATGACCAAACCAAATGACTGTAAGAAAGTGAAAAATCATAAAGTTTGATTTCTTTGGGCACCCGAAAATTTGGAGTATTTAATCGTCCTTGTACTCAATATTTTTACGTTCAATAAGTTCTTAGAAATAGTGAAATAGACTTTGGTAAAACAATAAATTAATTAAAGAATCAAAATATTAACAATTTAAATTGGCTGTTATTGAAGTTAAAGCAACCTTGATTTAATTGCTAGTGACAACCAATAAAACCTAAAATTTTATTAAGCTTTGGAAAAGTTTGCAATTTATTAGGAATACTTGGAATTAGTTTTCACTGCTGCGGGCTGTAAATTAAAACTATTAAAAACCCAAGGCCCGAAGCCCTCAGATCTCTGGTGTGGTTCAACCGTTCAGGCGTTCACGCAATCATAGCCATATGGTTAATTTTTTAAAATTTATTAAAACCTGAACTTTGGGTCCGGAGGAGAGCGGATGTGAGCATTGACACTGCTTCCGGCCGGAGAGGATCGAGATTTTACACCAGAAGGCTGGCCTGGTATCCTGGGCGGAGACGGTACCTCTTATTTTACATCCATAACGGATTTTTAAATGCTAGGATTTGAATAGATTTCAACTAATCCAACACGTGCTTATACAACTATACAAGAAGCTTCTGAATAAATATTTGCCAACAGTATTATATCTTCAAGACGTTTTGAAGTGGGCTTGTCTTTAAGTAGCTTTCAAAAGGATCACAATTATAATTCGCCAAATATTCAATTACTTTTATAATTTCTAGAGTTTCTTCTACGTTTTAAAGCACCAATTGAGGTCAGCAGTTCAGTAATTTAATTTAATTTTTTCATATCCATTTTTGAACACTTTTTAGTTCTAGAAATTACAAAAAATAAAAGAGATGACCATTAAGAATATTGTCCTATATTTTGAGTAAACGTATTTAGATAAAAATCTTTAAAAATACATACAGCAATGAGTCACTAATTAAACTTTGGAATTGCGTGCCCATTAATTCAAGATGCTTTATTTAGCTTGCGATTTAAGTTCACAGTTGTCTATTTTAAATTTGTATCTTTCATTTTCTTACATCATCGACTAGATCAACCTGTATTTGCAGATTTCGTAATTTGCAATATGTAAAACTGGTGTGTTACTTTTTAGTTAGCTGAGAACTGAGGTGCATATAAATGTTAAATGTATCAATTTTTAATTACCATCATTTTTTCCTTAACAAAAACATATTTCTTCACTAATTATCATCTTGAGTATAAATCAAAATTGGTGTCTTGTTAATTGAAGCGTCATGTGAACACTCCCGCCGTTTTATTCACTTGAGAAAGCCTAAGACACGTCCCAAAGGGACAAAAACTTCTTAAGAGACCCGACATAGGGGTAACGATAAAGACATTTTAATAATATATTATAACCTTCTTGAATGGTGAATGCCATGGGAAAATTAGTAGACCACAAAAAATATGATGTAGCAAACTTAAATTAAATAACATCGAGACTCGAATATTTATTTAATTCATGAATTTGACTTGGTGATCGAAAAAACTTGTTAGATAAGCCTACTTCGTGGGATTCTAAAAATCCTGTTAAAACTTGTTGGAGATAGATAACAACTTATAAAAGCGCAGTTTCTGCTCGATCATCAAAATCAGTTAATTTAAATGAGCCGTTTTAAATTTTCGTTTAGATAAGGATAATAAAGTTGGAGTGCTTCATAAGCTTTTCTCAACCTCTAGAAGCGAACGTGATGTAACAATGGAAAACTGTAGCAGCATAAAGTTGCGGTTTTAAATACCATGCTTGAACAATATGTCTACATCCTAGCTCATCTTTGATGAAAGGACCCTTGTTATCAAGTGTCCTTACTTACTACATCCTCCACAGGCGCGTGTCATAAACAAAATAAACCACCATGCGGGCAAAAAAAACTGTTTGACCATTTTAAATTTATAATGGTGAACCTCCAGACATAAGCAGAAAAAATATATTAAAATTTAATTGCTATAAGATTTCTTCAAGCTTCAAGAGCCATCATGGAACAAAAACTTGCTCAATTTTTTTTTATATCTGTTAGTAGTTTGGCAAAAATTTTAGTATAATCATCAACAATTCAATTTTGTATAAAAAACTGGTGACATAGAATTTAAATAATGAACAAAAAGTTGAATATTGTTAGAACTTAATGATCCCAAATCCACAGAGGATGTGATGATTTTTTTGGTGAACTTCAGATTAAGCACTTCGAAACGTCTAAGGTAATTATAATAATTATTCTGACCAATAGAATGGAGATCGCTAATAATAAACATTTTCTTTAAGTGCGCCATGAATTAACAGTGAGTCACTTATCTAGTATATTCCGGTATTAAATTGTAATATCATCACTGAACAACACGCGAGGTTGCGTTTCACGCTGAATTATTGTAATCAGGGGTTGATTCAACGTGATTTTTTAACGTGTTATGGGAATAACCTATTTGTAATTGATTGCAACTATAAATTGCAAGTAAATAAAGACGATCCGATCCAGCTATTAAATTTAAGTGGAAATAATCGTAACCACTTTTATCAAATTGAAAATCAAAATTGGCACTATTATTTGGTCTTCGAAGCTTGGCGTGTTTTTACTATATTTAAATTTGGTTATTGGACCAATTATTATTATGCAAAAAATTCTTCTATACCATTTTTCCTTTACTTGTAATATTTCTTTGATTAAAAATCATATCAACTCAATCAAAATACATCAGTTTAAATAAATTAAGTAGAAAAGTTAGATTTTGATCTCATTTCACACACCAGGTCTTTTATGAAAACATAATGCGCTACTGAAGGGTTAAAAATCAAAAATCATAAAATCTTGTAGTAGCTTTTGAAAATTATATATTCCGAAAATGTTTTGTGTAAATGAAATAAAGTCATTATTTTTTTATTTTAATATTAAATATTTGGTAAAGAGCACACCTTGATTCGTTGGTCGTTAAATGGTAGGTAAACTTTAAAGTCATTAAAAAAGACGTATAAGGAAGGCCAAAAACGTGGGCGCTTGCCGGATTCTCGACCTTAAAATATTCAAAACGCTATCTTAAATTTCAAAACTTTTAATATTAATCTGATTTTCGCTTATTTATTATCTTATTTAGCGCCTTTATTGCTAGACTATCAAACCAAATATTTTTAATTGGACGTTTCTAGTTTCCGGCCCAAAAAAATTGTTGATAATCAATCAGTTGAAAACAAGACAGGATGACATTGATTTCATACCTTTAGTCAGGTGTTAATTAATTAATTAATAGAAGCTTCTGTTTCAAATAATAAAACACAATCATGAGTGTAAAGAAAACCTAATTGATACACTAGCAAAATTTTTGCTTGAACAATTTATTATGAAGGTTCTAGATTTTCTAAAACTTAAAAAAGCCATTTCCTCATTGTTCATTGAAGAAAATATTTTAGTGAAACTGCAGAATAATGTTTACTGAAGTGGAATTTCATATATCTATCAAAAAATATAAATTAATTTACGAGTTATAGAGCCGTTTATTTTAAAAGTGGCGTAAGTCCATTTATTCTTAATTCAATAGACTTAAGGGTTTTCGTTTGAATTAACTTAAAAATATTGGTAAATTGGGATATACGATATTTTTAGTGTCTAATACCATCAGTATAATAAAAATTATTTAAAAAATTATGCGTGTTTGTTAGACATTAATGAACTTATGCCACTTTCAAAGCGCAAAGCGGTAATAAATTTAGGATTTTAAATTCTTCATTCTCATTCATTGATGTTATACAGAGCGCGCCAAAAGGAAGTCCCCCCTTGCTAACTTTTGAACAGCTTAATTTTTTATTCTGAAAATTTGGTGACAGAGGTAGTTGATTGCGTGGTTTCTAAAAAACGTATTTTTGTTAATATGAACCTTCCGGTTATACCGGAAGTTGACAATAACTTTCTTATTTTAAATGGAACACCCTGTATATTTTTGGATGTTTTAAATCTCCGTGAAAAGCTGATTCAAAAAACCTACCATAGTAAGGTTTCGTTTTGTCCAAAAAAACCTTAACCTAACCATAATAATCTGGAAAACAAATTCATCTTGTATTACAGTTTTCAGTCCTTTAATCAGAAAGTTCTTGAAAATTAGAGACGTTAAAAAATCTTTTAGTGTAGCAAAAACAGTTTTCACAGAATTTCAAAACATACAATTTTCAAATTGCCGTAATTCCAAAACTATCACCCTTCTACCCTTACTATGGTAGTTTTTTTGAATCAGCTTTTCACGGAGATTTAAAACATCCAAAAATATACAGGGTGTTCTATTTAAAATAAGAAAGTTATACAATACAAATCTATTTTTTATGGTCACATCGACAATCTCCCTAATATTAAAAACTTATATAAGTAACATCCACATTATTTTCGCCAGATTGGACAATTTTTAACCATGTTAAGTCTATTTTTATATTCCTATTTTGTTCTGTACATGTCTGTACACATGTCGCCATAAGCGGCAAGTTTAAATCTAAGTACAGTTGGTCCCAGTCGGAAGTAGTCGACTGTTGGCTGAGATCAGGCAGCTCCACGTACGCCTGTACCTTTTTCTCCATATTTATTCGTGATTCTTTTGTGTCCTACTTCCAACTGGAACCAACTGTACTACATAGTAACGTATCAAAAAATCCTGATAGACATTAAGTATTTAGTAATCTATACTTGATGTGCTTAATCTAATATGTTTGAACGAAAAACCTAGCGATTAAGGGGTGTTTTGCTAGCGACGGAAATCTTCCGTCGCGGACGACGAAATCGCTGACCGGAATACTTTGCTTAGCAATGTGCAGTAATGTGTAGTATTCCGCTTGGCGATTTCGTCGTTCGCGACGAAAAATTTCCGTCGCTAGCAATGGTGCTCAATAAAAGCAAGAACTATCGGGATCTTTACAAAAAATTTTAGTGGTAAATCAGAAAAACTACTGAATACTGAACAATAGCGACAGCCATGTTTTTGGTGAAGCAAATCATGAATGCATTTTCTCTCAACATCGAAAGATATAATTGCTTAAATCAAGCAAGTCAAAAACATTTAGGATTCCTTTCCGGCGATGATAACGAGAAAAATATTGAAGAAAAATGTTTTGAGTCAAATTTGAGAAATGATGAAGAAGGAACCGAAAGACCATAATATTGTAATGTTTTCTAATGACCCTGCTAAATGGTCCGAAAAAATATCTTCTCATAGAACATTATTCAAAACCATCAATAACTAATATAAATTATCCACGAGATGACCATGGTAGGAAATGTTCAACATCCTATATTATTGTTTATTATCGCATAGCAAGTAAAGAAAAATTATTTCGACAATGGATATTGTATTTTGAGTGAAGTAATTCCGTATTTTGTGGTCCGCGTAAAATATATGGACGACAATCTTTAAAATCAAATAATATATCTCGAAAGAATGATAAGGAAATGTTTTTTGCAAGTAGAACGTAAAGCGTAGTAGTGATCTGGATTGAGTAGTGCTCTTAGTTCTATTTTTAATGATTTCCTCGCCAATTGGTAGAATTCTATCCGTTTTAAATGAGTATCATGTTCTTCCATGCAATTAGCTTTTTCCTCATCATTATTCGCTGCCGTCTTTTTAATTTTCAATTTGTCAAATTTTTGACCTGAATCTTTCCGAGGATGCTGAAAATATAAATAAAAATCTTCTTTAATATTTTTTCTATAAGACCACTCATTAACAGCACACTTTATTTTCTTTAAATCTAACCATGTATAGAAGAAACATCTTCCTTATATTTAGATCAGGGTATAAGTATTTTCTATCAGGATTATGTGTTCTAGTGTAATTAGTTTGAAATATAGGAAAACTTTGAATATGATTTTGAACCTCTTTCCTTTGTTCTCCAGAATTTTTTCTGGATGATGCTTATGTCCGCTTAAACATTTCCTGCTTTTCAACCGTTCTTCAAAAGATTTTTTTGCAAATAGGCAATTTTCCGTCAGTAGAATTTTAATAATACTTAAAGTTATAATTTCTGGGTGTTTCTTTGCCGTTTCTGAAAAGTTTTTTTTTTCTCAATAAGACGCCCAGTAGCTTCGTACAGTAAAATATTTTGCTTATTATCACCCAATTTCCAAAACCTCTCTAAAATATTTGGGCCTTTACAATTACAATTACAATGATTGATCTGGAATATTTTTCTATGTATAAATTTTCCAGTCTGAGTATAATATTTTTCTCTTGCATTTCGCTTTGCTTTTTATAATTTTTGAATCTTAGTGTTCTCATATTTTCTTAATTTTTCATTTGTGGAAAAGTAGTTAACATCTAATCTACCATCGTCTTCATCCTCTGTCTTCATTTGGTAAATTGTTAAAATACTGGTTTATTAGTTTAAACATGGAGTGATGCAATCGTGGTATCAAAATATGAGTGAAATTTATCTTAAGAAATTCTTGTCATGCTTGTATTGTGACGTGACGGTTCAAGAAAGGCGTGCATAGGAAACAAGAGAGCACTAGAAGTAAAACAATGGTCATTTGAAAGACACAAAGAAACCAACGTTATGCCTCAGAGATTCCTAATGGAACCCAGTGGTAAAGGGCGCAAGAAAAGTCTCGATACATGCTCATTAATGATGGACCTCGCGTTCGCGTACATGCTTTTTAAATAAGGCAACATCAGAAAAACTTGCAACTTGTAATTTTATATCCTTTTCGATAAGGTCGACTCCAATTACATTGAGACTGCTATGCATTTTTGCTTTAATTGTTTGCTTTTGCTTACTTCGCAAGGTGCTTCAACTTTCAATGTTGACGTTTTACTCTTTTGCTACATAAACATTTAATACCCATCCCATATAAAAATTTCAATCTTTACATTAAAATAGTAGGTATATTGTTTTATTAGGACTAAAACAAGTGTTTTTGTGGCGAGCATGTATGCGGGGTAAAAATTGCATTTCTACTCCTTGGAATGACAAACTAAACACGATATACGTTGGAAATAAACGAACATTACCATAGACTCAACCGACAGAAAAATGACGTGTCGCAGTCTGCGAAGCGTCACAGAAGACTGTACTTTAATGACGTTTAAAGAAAAACTATTTTTTTACTGACTGCAAAAGTACAAATAGTTTAAAATTCTTAACAATTTCTTAGAGAAAAACGACTTACTCCCAATGATCCTTTGAAAAGGACAAATGTGATATGTTTATTTACTTAAAGTATTAAAATTTGCTCGTGTAAATTGTTAAAGTATTTTGATTAGAAGTGAGCTTAATGACAAAGTGAGCCGTTTGGGCTATTGTTTTTTGCAATCAAAATCAATTTCGTTATAAATTACACGTTATCTTTGTGTCTTGTATAGTTTTGAACTAAACAAAGAACCCCATTAACTCCTGGGCATCAAAGATAAGCTTTGGAGCGTGAAATTTAAGCAAATCCACTTTCACGAACGTGTACAACGTTTAACTGTCGATTGTTACCGACTTAAGACAACAATGTGGCACTCCCATTGGTCACCCACGCAAATATAATTAATTTTTTATTCCAATGTTTAGTTTTTACCTTTTCAAAACTTAACATTTTCCTACAATTACGAATTGTAGTTATTTCCTTGTAGTGCCATACCTACGTTTACTTTCTTAAACACTAAAGGTTACCACCATAAATATTTATAAAACCAAAGAAAAACAATAAGGAAGTTTTCCTAGAAAGTTACTTAATGACTAAAGTGTTTAAAACTCAATATAAATAAACTCACCTACAATTATCCACAAATAACGGAAATAAAATAGCTTCGAAATTAAGTAATTACCCAATTAAACAAATAAACATAATTAAAGAAAAAGCTTTGGCAAAACAATTCTTCCTTTAAGTACTTTTATCACTCGGAAACTATCATTCTCCCAAAAGGAAGACATAAGAAACAAAGCATTTCTAGTCGCCTTGAGAAATAAAAAAGTATAACCAAAACAAAAACTGCGTGAGAACATATGGTAAATACGTCTTGCGTGTGATACATGCGTGCTTTATCTAACCCAACCACTTATACACCCATCCTCGTCCAAGGTTCAATCTTAAAAAAAACCACTTGTACTCCAATTCTCAATTCTCACCATAACTTACTGGATGAACACGTCTGTTTCGTATCGCAAAACAAAACCCATATGTCCCACATGGCCGAATTAAATGATACATTTTGGCATTGACGCAAGAAATAACTTGGTTCAAGCGTCATTTAAAGAAAACTAGGATGGGCTTTAAAGTTTAAACTTAAAACCAAGTTCCTCGAGGCGAATCTTATACAATCATTCATTGGAATCAGTTTACATTATTATACTTCTATTGAATGTTTAAATTTTTATCGGCCGCATCTACCTGGACATGAATGGCGAGGTAAATTCACACAATAGGAAGCAGGTGGGTTACCAGAAAGGTCTTTCAAAAAAAGGACAAATAAATCATTTGCTTTTGTTTGATGGTTAAAAGTGGAAAGCAGTACAAATATTTTTATAGTTGCAATATTTACGTTTAAAGGGTTGCATCTTGAAAATTTGAACATTAGTACCCACTTGAAGAACCTCCAACAATTGGTATATTTGGGTACTCAACGAAGATTAAATTTTTTTTCGATAATAACCCAGATGACTATTATAATAATTATTAGTTAAATTATAAAAATACAGAAGCTTCTTGTTCATTTATTGTAAAATTTTAATTTTTGGTAGGTACATGTAAAGAAAATTATTTTGAGACATTACCTCTTGTAAATCTAACGAGTTTAAAATGGAAGGTAGCAAATGAAACTGAAATTTATAAATGGACTCCTGGATTGACACTAAAAATAGCAATTTTTGCGCAATTACTTACTTAAAATACATAATTATATGATTTTAATATTAGGTATTTAAAACTCGGTCAAATAAAAAACAAAAATATAATTTTGGTATATGTCTGAATTGAACAATCGCATAATATGATCATAGAAAATAGCAGTTGAGGACGAATGGATTTTTTAAAGCTTCAAAATTAATTTATAATATTTAGGTGTGTATCTATAGACCCACGTTCATTTAAAATTATTTTTTCAAAATATACCTAGGGTCATTTTGACCTGGAGACTCCGGGTTTGGAGTTCAATCTCCGGGCTTGAAAATCTCCTTTTTAATTATCTAAAAACTCCTGAACAAAGGATATGCTATTAGTGACAAAAAAAATACTTTAGGAGTTATATGTTTCATTTTTATTAAAAACGAGCAGTTTCCCAATGTTGGTAACCCTAAATATACCATATACCTATTAAATATTAAATCTATAGCGATTTGAAAAATGATATAGGCAACCAATCTTACAAATCCCATGAGCATGATGAGCTTTGCGAAAGCTCTTACTTCAAACTCAAATTACTATTTAGATCATCTTGATTTTTAAATATTGAGACCTACCAAAGCGTTTTAATCAAAATATTAAAAATTTTAATTTTGATGGATATATTGAAGTTTTAGAATATTGCACCATTACATTGGAACTAGGAACGCAAGGATGAAGATTATAAAATAATTTGTTATATGTTCATCCAGATAGGTTTATAAAATTTATGTTTTGATTTTAAATACCTACGCTTTTGGTCATAATATTTTTATGCTGAAGCTTTTTAAAATTTTCTTTTTTTTTTGGTGTACTAACAGATCTTGTGGCAATTATTTTTTGCGTTTTTGGGATAAGCCAAAGTTGTGTGGAGCAACAAAATAATAAAAATTGTGCGCTTTTGCCTCTTTTAGAAAATTCTCGATAAAAGCAAAAATGATAACATATTCTTTTTTGTGCCACTTTGAAGAATATGCTTAAAATGAAAACTTATGCTATCCATTTATTATAAAAAAAAATATGTTATCACTTTTTGTTTTATCGTATTTTCCAAAACAGTCAAAAGCGCGCAAGTTTCAGCATGATCTCTCTTTGTTGCGCCCCTAAAATTGTTTGGTTTACGGGTTTACCCAACAAAGACAAAATTTATAACAAATGCACGAAAAAAACAAATTTAAAAAACTTGGGTGGCAATTTTTTTATGACCAAAAATGCAAGTATCAACCTAATTTCAAAATAAACTTATTTGATTTGCCGACCATCTTCCACATATATTTTTAGTGAAAATGGAAATTATTGTAGGCAACCTGTTTTACAAATCCCATGAGAAAGGAGAGTTGCATAGATTTACCCATAGTACATACACTCATCTTGCAGCCAACTTAGTTGCCTATATTGAACTTCATAATATATTGAAATATTATGTCAATTAAAAAAATAACTTATTGCTTTTCAATAATTTTTTTTTAATTAGGTAAATCATTTATTCTAAAATCAGTTATTTCTAAAAATTTTAAATAAACTTACATGATGTAAAGACTTGCATTTTTGATATTGTTTTTGAGCTAGAAAATTAAAAATGTTATACTTTTTCAAAAATAAATTCTGATAAGTGTAATTATGCAAATCGAGGGTTTCATAGAGGAAGGGTGTATAAGCCATTTTTTTTAATAAACGTCTTTTAAACTTAAATGAAAATCTGAACTACTACGTCTCTTAACAAAAATTCGTATACCCAATACCAATATGTGAAAATCTTTTTACATATAACCATTTGAAAAAGTTGAATCCAAATTATTTTGATACTGTAAAATTTTGAAATTTTCTCATACGCCCCTCTTCAATGAAACCCCCGAAATATAAAAAATGCATATTTAGAGGAGGATCTTTTAAACTAAACTTACTAAACAGTCTAATTAAATGATATTGAAATTTGGATTATTTAATTTCTTTTTGTTGTTTTGTTGTTTGGAGATTACTAAATATATTTATCCAGGAGTAAAGATGCAACCAGGTAAATAACTTGAAGAAATTGCAATTTTTTTCTTTTTGTGGCTTAGAAAGAGAGAATTTTCTTTTAGCTACTTCAAAATAGTTAAAATAATGGTTCAGCCTTTCGTTTTTTGATTTCAAGTATTTGTCAGAACGGAATAACACAATTCTTAAAACTAATATAAATTTTGTAATTTTTTGGTTTTCCCTACAACCTACAAAAACAGAATTTGCTAAAAATAAAGCTACAAAAGAACACAATTAATTGAGATCTTCTAATTTAGAGGGAAAAACCTTACTTTATTTACTTTTAGTTACTGCACTCCGAACAAAAAAAGTTATGCAAATTTTACACAATAACAAAAAGTATGCTATAAATAAAGTAAAGTGTTATATTCGCAATTAAAAATGTGTATGCATTCTTGTACATAGAAATATATACCATTTTAATCAAGGCTACTTCAAAACCTTTTTGGGCCTTTAGGCATTTATGATTTCAAGGGTTCGTAAAAAATGATCTATCAATTTTATTTTAGTTACAGATTTCATATTTGTTATCTCTTTTCCCCCAAAATTTTAATTTTAAATAAGTACTTATGTTCATAACACTTTCCTTCCTCTGCCATGATAATATGCATCAGTAGGCGACATTTTTGAAAACTTAAAGTGGATTTATTTCAGAAAAACTTAAAAAAATTCTTCAAATTGATCATAAAGTTTTCTTCGAAAGATTTTTGTAATTTTCTTTTTTGGGTGCAATGTAGAATCTTCAGGCTATAATTTTTTGCAATTTTTGTCTTTGTAAAGTAAAAATTACGCGTATTTTACTGTTTTATTTAAAAACTTACTCCAGGAAAACTACTACTTGTTTTCGATTTTTCAAAGTTAATTTAGAAAACGATACTCCAAGGCTTGTTTTATATTAAATTTAAAACATAAATAATGCATAATGCAAAAAGGGGAATCTCAGCAACATCTCTTAAATGTCTAGAAATGATATGTGAAAACCGATTGTGCTGTTTTTTTTAATGGTATGGTTGTACTTTGTCTTTGAAATCGACAAAAATTTACATTGAAATCGTCTATACCCAAATTACACCGGGTATCCTCTTAAAGATTCTACAAATTCAATTATTTCTTAAATTTTTAGAAAAAAAAAAGATTTTCTAGATTCTAAACAACTCCAAAACCCGCAAAGTAGCTAACTTGAGCCTTTTAGCTTAGTTTTTGGCTATTCATTCGTTATTTAATCGAAATACTGTTTTTACCCTGTTTGAAATCGGAGAAGGTATCGAACTATTGCGGTTTCCTTTAAGTAAGTTTTAAAATGAAAACAATTAATTGAAAAAAATCCTCTCGAATTCAAGCCCTCAAATTTTGGAATCAAAGAATCTCTAGTCCCTGATTTATACTAATGACTATTTTGGGATTTTTTTTGTCCAAACTGTAAAAACATATTCCTTTACTTACTTACTTTTTATAAAGGAAGAATCTTGTTGTCAAACTTTTAAAACACTTTTTTGCAAAAAAAAATATTTATAAATTACAAAATAAATGAAAATATGGGTATGTAATTTATAACCGCATTGTAAGTTGCCTAGCACAATTCCTGCTCTTTGGAAGTTGAAAACACTGTATGCAACCGTTTATACTCCCAAGAGTGGAAGTTTGAAAAACATTATTTGCAACCATCGTTAGAATATATATTTTTTAATTTGTCACAAAGGCACTATTTTTCAAAACATTTTCTTCTTTTCTTTTTCTACATTTGTTTTACAATACAAATTTTATAAATTTTAAAAATCGAAGATGACTTACTGTAAAATTAAACTAATTTTAATCATATTACCTATCATTTGATATTTTTATACATACAGTATTGGAAAAAACTAGAGAGCAACATTTATTTTTTAAATTATATCTCACAATATTAAATAATAAATAGTATTTACTTAAATATTTCTATATGAAAATAAAAATCGTAGCTTTTTCAGACTATATATTTATAAATACTTTTTTAAATAGTCGACGTTTCGGAAATTGGTTGTTTCCTTTATCAAGACTAAAATAAAAAAATACACATCAATTATAAAAATATTTACATAAAAAATATATTTAAAATAAATTACCTGTTTATGTGTATTTATCTATATAAAAAATACTCAATTTTCATTAAAAATGTAAATAAAAAATAGGTCTTCAATACAAAATAAATCTTCAATATTTTTTATAAAATGTAGACATTTATGTTAAATTGGTTGTATAAGTTTGTTTTTTTTAATTATGTCTGGTTGTCTAGATTAATTATAATTTTTGAATATGATTGTAAATTTTACTCAAATCATCAATATCTGATTTATTATTTACTGCTTTAGCATTTAATTGAATGTAAATCATTTCTTTAAATAATCTTTATGTAAAATTTTTTCTTGATCAAGAATTTTAACATTTTCAAAATCAAACTCATGATTATTAGAGAAATTATGTTTGCTAAGGGCTGTTTTTTCAGGTTTATTAATGTATTTATCCGTACAATCGTTTTTGTGATTATAAATTCTTTTTTTAAAATTTTGTTTAGTTTGACCTAAGTATGATCCTTCACAATTTTTACAATTTATTTGGTAGATAACATTAGTTTTTTGTTCTACTGGTAATTTTGTTTTCAGTTTTGAAAATAAATGATAATTTGTCTTGATATTATAGAATGGAATTTTTAAATTATCATCTTCTAAAACTTCCTTTAATTGTTCAGAAAAACATTCTACATATGGAATTTTATGATAAATAAAAGTTTTTTTTGGTTTCCAAATTTTTTGTTAAAGTTAATTTCGAATTAAAAATAATTGTATTTATAAGTTTAACCGGATAATTGTTTTCTTTTAATTTAATAATTAATAATTTAATATTTGCTTCATGAAATATATTATCACTTAATGTTAAATTTTTTTTATGTTCTTGTTTAATTTTAATTTTAAAATTTATTTTATTTATTTATTTAATCACCTTTAACCTAATCGTATATAAAATACTTTACAAGGTTTTTGGTATAATACAAAAGATATAAATAAAATAGAAAAATACAAAAAAAGGAACAAAAACAAAAAAAATAAAATAAAATACGTACGAACAATAAAATCACATATAATAAAAAATAATCAATAGAAATAATTATCAGTTATACTAAAGCTATTTGGTGTACTATTTGAAATTTACACTTGCCGAAACGTCAAAATAGCGACATTTCGCACACTTTTTTAAAACGAAAAAGTAGAATTTTTGAGATTTTTTCTCGATCGCTAGGTATAAATTTGACCGATATACGGGGTGTTGAAAAAAAAAGTTTATTTTTACCATTTTTTGAAAACGTTACGGCCGATTTTCGAATTTTTTTTTCCTTTCGCTTCCGCTCGAAAATCGGCAACTTTTTTGATTCCTCGCCTTTTTCGCTCCGGGGCGCCGTTTTCTTACGGGACCGGATCCGAGATTTTTTCAAAAAACGGGCACCATTTCATCGGGGGAACTTCTTAAAAATCAGGAGATTTTTTTAGAAATTTCCCCTGCGGCAGGTCGCCTTCGCAATTGAACAAAGGGTTGCGTGACGTGGGTTTTTTTTTAATTTCCCCCTCCAAGTCGAGTTATCGACTTCTTTTGTTTTTCGATTTTTTTCAATTTTCTCGAAAACGCGTCGACCGATTTTTACGAAATTTTCTACAAAAATACTTCCCTTGGCCACCTTTTTGATTTTTATAAACATTTTGAAAAAAAAAATTTTTTCGCTCCGCACCGTAATTTTCAAGTTTTCAAAATGACCAAAATTCAAGTTTCGACTTTGAGCGAAAATGAAAAATATGTGCCCTCGGATATCGACATTTCGGCATGTTCCGTCGTTTTCAGCGTTAAAATCTCTTTCGAACCTATATGGCGCCATTAGCGGCCCAAGCAGTCTCAGGTGTCAAATAAGGCCCCGCGTCCGAACCTACGACTTTTTTTTTTCGTTTTTCGTTAATAAAATAAAAGTCTTTCAAAATTTTTCAATTTTCTCTTCGGATTCTTAAAGAGGACGACGAACCGGATCGAATAAAATTTTTTTTCGTTTAAAAATTTCCACAGGTACGGATTCAGGGTCAAAACAAAAAAAGCGATTTTTTGTCGGACGACGCGCGCACATAAATTAAAGAACTCCTCCGAAGTCGCGCATAACCTTAAAAATCGCTACACGTAGCGGCAAGCGTACAAGTTCCGGCTTCCGGAATAACTATATACGATGACGATCTCTTGAAAATTGACCGAATGCGAGCCGATTCAAAATTTTCCATTTTTTCGAGGTTTTTCCGGAATATTTTTTTTATTTTTCATAGTAGAAAAATAAAAATGAACGGAAAATATTCAGCAGAAAGTTCTCGATGCGAGGCAATTAAATTTTTTCAAAAATTCGCGCGTCGCACTTAAAAATCGAAAATTTAAGTTTCTATAAAATTTCACTAAAACGACGCGCTTTCCGAAACCTTCGCCCGTAAATTAAAGAACTCCTCCGAAGCCGCTCAAAATCTCAAAAATCGATACGCGTGACGGCAAAGGGCCGACTTTAGCGACCCGGAGTAACTATATTTCGTGACGATAGATTAAGATTTGACTTTACACGAGTCACATCAAAATGGTCGATTTTTGCATAATTTTTTTACTTTTTGTGGTGTAAAATTTTTTTTGGGGGGGCGTAGGGGGCAACCTACCCCCCCGATTTTATTTGTTTTTTAATATCTTTCATTTGAGGGGTCGATCTTAAAAATATTCGAAACATTTTTTTTTTTATATTTTTAAGGCTGTGGGCTTGAAATTTTTTATGGAAATCGGTTTTTATTTTTTTACTACAAAACTATGAACGTTAGCGATTTGAATTTTTTACCAAAGGTAAACACCGTAAATCGGCGCAATTTAAAAGATATACGGTTAAAATTGGTTAATTAGTTTTTTTGCAAAAAAATTGTAAAGTTTTTGTAAAATTTTGTTACAAATACGGCCCTGGACGACGGAATTTTCAACAGACAATAATAATTTCAACACATTTTGGTGAGGCAGGTGACGGGGTAAATTTCAAGCTATTAACCGTTCTGCTGGATTGAATAGTTTCGAAAATATTAATTTTTTTGTGAAATGTAAAAATTTCAGAGCAAATTTTTTTATAAATTTTATAATTTTCCTAAAATTCATAAAATTAATAATTTTAATAAAATTCATAAAATCCTTAAAATTCAAAATTTTCATAATTTTTGATAATTTTCATAATTTTCATAATTTTCATAATTTTTAACATTTTCACTATTTTCAACATTTTCACTATTTTCAACATTTTCACTATTTTCAACATTTTCACTATTTTCAACATTTTCACTATTTTCAACACTTTCACTATACTGAAAATAAAAGTAACCTAGACGTGTAACGTCCCTTTTTTTCTTGAGACATACTATTCCATTTACATAGAGAGTTTCTGAGACATACTATTCCACTTATATAGAGGATTCCTGAGACATACTATTCCTGGGATATAGAGGGTCCCTGGGGCATACTATTCCTGAGAAATAGAGGGTTCCTGAGGCATACTATTCCAGGGACATAGAGAGTGCCTTGGGCATACTATTCCTGAGACATAGAGGGTGCCTGGGGTAAATTATTCCTGGGACATAGAGGGTGCCTGGGGCAAACTATTCCTGGAACATAGAGGGTGCCTGGGACATAGAGGGTTCCAGGGACATAGAGGGTTCCTGGGGCATACTATTCCTGAGGCATACTATTCCACATATGGTCAGTTGCTAGTCAGTTATACTAAAACGATTTCGAGTACTTTTTGAAATTCGCACTTGCCGAAACGTCAAAATATCGACATTTCGCACAGGTTTTTAAAACGAAAAAGTAGATTTTTTGAGATTTTTTCTCGATCGCTAGGTATAAATTTGACCGATATACGGGGTGTTGAAAAAAAAAGTTTATTTTTACGATTTTTTGAAAACGTTACGGCCGATTTTCGAAATTTTTTTTCCTTTCGCTTCCGCTCGAAAATCGGCAACTTTTTTGATTCCTCCCCTTTTTCGCTCCGGGGCGCCGTTTTCTTACGGGACCGGATCCGAGATTTTTTCAAAAAACGGGCGCGTTTTCATCGGGGGAAGTTCTTAAAAATCAGGAGATTTTTTTAGAAATTTGCCCTGCGGCAGGTCGCGTTCGCAATTGAACAAAGGGTTGCGTGATGTGAGGTTTTTTTAAATTTCCCCCCCCAAGTCGAGTTATCGACTTCTTTTGTTTTTCGATTTTTTTCAATTTTCTCGAAAACGCGTCGACCGATTTTTACGAAATTTTCTACAAAAATACTTCCTTTGGCCACCTTTTTGATTTTTATAAACATTTTGAAAAAAAAAATTTTTTCGCTCCGGACCGTAATTTTCAAGTTTTCAAAATGACCAAAATTCAAGTTTCGACTTTGAGCGAAAATTAAAAATATGTTGCAACGGGTTACGACATTTCGGCATGTTCCGTCGTTTTCAGCGTTAAAATCTCTTTCGAACCTATATGGCGCCATTAGCGGCCCAAGCAGTCTGAGGTGTCAAATAAGGCCCCGCGTCCGAACCTACGACTTTTTTTTTCGTTTTTCGTTAATAAAATAAAAGTCTCTCAAAATTTTTCAATTTTATTTTCGGATTCTTGAAGAGGACGACGAACCGGATCGAATAAATTTTTTTTCCTTTAAAAATTCCCACAGGGACGGATTCAGGGTCAAAACAAAAAAAGCGATTTTTTTTCGGACGACGCGCGCACATAAATTAAAGAACTCCTCCGAAGCCGCACATAACCTTAAAAATCGCTACACGTACCGGCAAGCGTACAAGTTCCGGCTTCCGGAATAACTATATACGATGACGATCTCTTGAAAATTGACCGAATGCGAGACGATTCAAAATTTTCCATTTTTTCGAGGTTTTTCCGGAATATTTTTTTTATTTTTCATTTTATAAAAATAAAAATTAACGGAAAATATTCAGCAGAAAGTTCTCGATGCGAGGCAATTAAATTTTTTCAAAAATTCGCACGTCGTACTTAAAAATCGAAAATTTAAGTTTCTATAAAATTTCACTAAAACGACGCGCTTTCCGAAACCTTCGCCCGTAAATTAAAGAACTCCTCCGAAGCCGCTCAAAATCTCAAAAATCGCTACGCGTGACGGCAAAGGGCCGACTTTAGCGACCCGGAATAACTATATTTCGTGACGATAGATTAAGATTTGACTTTACACGAGTCACATCAAAATGGTCGATTTTTGCATAATTTTTTTACTTTTTGTGGTGTAAAATTTTTTTGGGGGGGTGCAGGGGGCAACCAACCCCCCAACTTTATCCGATTTTTATTATCTTTCATTTGCGGGGTCGATCTTAAAAATGTTCGAAAAATTTTTTTTTTAATATTTTTAAGGCTTCGGGCTTGAAATTTTTTATGGAAATCGGTTTTTATTTTTTTACTACAAAACTATGAACGTTAGCGATTTGAAATTTTTACCAAAGGTAAACACCGTAAATTGGCGCAATTTAAAAGATATACGGTTAAAATTGGTTGATTAGTTTTTTTGCAAAAAAATCGCAAAGTTTTTGTAAAATTTTACTACAAATACGGCCCTGGACGACGGAATTTTCAACAGACAATAATAATTTCAACACAATTTGGTGGGGCAGGGGACGGGGCAAATTTTAAGCTATTAACCGTCCTGCTGGATTGAATAGTTTCGAAAATATTAATTTTTTTGTGAAATGTAAAAAATTTCAGAGCAAATTTTTTATAAATTTTCCTAAAATTCATAAAATAAATAATTTTAATAAAATTCATAAAATCATTAAAATTCATAATTTTCACTATTTTCAACATTTTCACTATTTTCAACATTTTCACTATTTTCAACATTTTCACTATTTTCATCACTTTCACCATAATGAAAATAAAAGTAACCTAGACGTGTAACGCCCCTTTTTTTCTTGAGACATACTATTCCACTTACATAGAGAGTTTCTTAGACATACTATTCCACTTATATAGAAGATACCTGAGACATACTATTCTTGGGATATACTATTCCTGGGACATAGAGGGTGCCTGGGGTATACTATTCCTGGGGCATAGAGGGTGCCTGGGGTATACTATTCCTGGGGCATAGAGGGTGCCTGGGGCATAGAGGGTGCCTGGGGTATACTATTCCTGGGGCATAGAGGGTGCCTGGGGCATACTATTCCTGGGATATAGAGGGTGCCTGGGGCATACTATTCCTCGGACATAAAGTGTTCCAGGGACATAGAGGGTGCCAGGGACATAGAGGGTTCCAGGGGCATACTATTCCTGAGGCATACTATTCCACATATGGTCAGTTGCTAGTTTAGTTATCTAAATACAATTGAAACATAAATCTTTTAATTAAAGTATTAAAGTTATTTATTTCTTTTATTTTTTTAAAATCTTCTGGTATCTTATTATATTCAAATTTTGAAACATTAATTCTTTTGCCAAATATATTATTTGCCTGTGTAATATGTAAATTATTAATACTTCTCGTTTCATGTTGATATATATTTTTATTAAAATTAATTTTTGTATTACATTTAATTAATTGATTGTTAATTTTATGTTGAAGTTTTATATTTTCAATTTTGTAAGATATTTCAATATTAAATATTTTATAATTTAAATATAAAAATTTTGTTGGGGTGAAATGATCTAAATTATAAATTACTTTAATTGATTTACTTTGAATTTTTTGTAGTTTATTTAATAATTTTTTATTTGCAGATCCCCAAATATTAAGTCCATATTTTAAATGTGAATCTATTAATGAAAAATAAATTGCTCTTTTCATATTTAAAGGCAATAATTTTGAACATCGACCTAATGCACCTATTGTAGATGTAATTTTTTTAATAATGTAGTTGACATGTTTTTCCCAATTTAATTTATTATCAATATATATTCCAAGATATTTAATACAATTAACTTTATTTAAAATATTATTGTTAATTTTAATATTTATATTATTATTTAAATTTAAATTTTGATGAGATTGAAAAATAATTGATTCAGATTTGTTTTCACTAATTTTAAGTTTTTTCTGTTCAAGCCAATTATTAAAAATAATAATATCATTATTGATTTCTATTTCTAATTGTTTTAAATTTTTGCCTTTATAAACAATAATGGTATCATCAGCATAAATAAAAAAATTACCTTTCATTTTAATTTTATGAATGTTATTAATATATAATGAGTATAATAAGGGACCCAGAACGGATCCTTGTGGAACCCCAGTTTTCACTATTTCAAATTTACTTATTTAACTTATTTATAGCTTCTGAAATAATGTAATTCATCACTATATTTGCAAAAATAGGACTAGCAGGTGCACCCATTGGACAACCAAATATTTGTTTATAATAAAAATTGTTATAAAGGAAATAGCTATTATCGAAGAAACTGTTAACAATTTTTAAAAATAATTCTTGTTTTATTGTTGTATGTATTTTAATTTCATCCCCATGTTTAATTAATAATTCTAACAACAAATCTTTTGGTACATTTGTAAAAAGTGATTTGACATCAAGTGACATTAATATTTCATCTTGGTCTAAATAAATATATTTAAATTTATCTTTTAATTCATAACTATTTTTAATATTGTATTTAGATGTTGTTATTAAATTATTAAGAATGTTTATAATACATTTTTTGTAAATTATAATTTGGTGAATCTATCATAGAAACTATTGGTCTTAGTGGAATTTGAGGTTTATGAATTTTCGGTAAACCATAGATTCTAGGTGGTAATGGATTATTTGTTTGTAGTTTACTTTTTTCATAATCTTTGATATTATTATTTTTTAGTTCATTTATTAATTTATTAGTTATTGATTTGGTTTGTGGGATCATTATTTATTTGTTTATAATTGTTTTCATCATTAACTAAAGTTTGAATTTTCTCTTCATATTAATCTTTTTTGAATTAATTAAATATTTCTAAAATATAATCTTAAAAATACATCTCTTATAAAAAAATTAAATAATTGGGGTGGAAAAGGGTAGATTTAGGAATTTCCTATTTATTCCTAAAAATATAGAAATTTAAAGGATAGTTAACATCGAATCTATTAGATCATTATTCTGCTGAATGCAAAATGCAACATCCCAATAGGAAATAAATGTCTGCATTCGGAACCATAAACTTATCCAAACTATTTTGCTGCATAAAGTGAAATATTTTGATATTTATCCGATGGACTAAACTCATCCCAAAATCAAAAAAAAACTTTCCCTGTAGCATGATGATGATGATGATCTTTAGATTCAAAATATCGAGGGCTGACAAGCACTCCAAAATAGTTAATATATTTTTGTTCACTATTTAACTTTTGAAAAAAAGAATTCGTTTTGATTAGGCATCTCGAAGCTAGATTCTAGATTAATTGGAGTGTACCTTAGAATTATGCAACTAATTTAGAAAACACTTTTTCGAATGTTATCAACCTTTAAAACTGCAATTACACAAATTATTTTTTTGGACTTGGTACCTTTTGCTTGTTAATCTCTATCTTTAATAGTGCGGGGATGATTTTCTGGTTTCAGGATGGGTCCCATTCTTGGGTCAAATCAATTTGCAGTTTTGTCATATTTTTATTTTTTCATACTAGAAATTTGCATTCCTTTGAATCATTTTTTAGTGTATTACGTGTGTTTTATTGAACCGTACAACATAGTCAAATTTCTAATTATAGAGGTGACCCGGTATAAACATTAACATTTGTAAAATAATCTTACAAAACGGTTCTTGATAACTCCACCTTATGGTGGAATATGGAATAATATTAACAATTTAATCAACGTTTGGAACTCTAAATATATGAATACGAAATTGTTTGTATTTTTGGGGGAATTTTGTTCTTAAATGTTTGCCTTCATAAGAAATTGGAAAATAAAAATCGTAGAACATTTTTTTTGTTTGGAAGTTAAGAAGTAAGTAAATCAAAATTGTTGAAGAAACTATTGCTGTGTACAAATAAAAGAAATTCTATAGTCATAAAGGTGTGACGTTAAGTTTTGCAAAGTGCAAAAAATTGCTTTGTTAGCATGAAAACCTAAAACTTGTTCACAAGAATGTGAATAGTTAGTACCGAGAGCAAGAGAATGATTTTTCTGCATATTTGCTGCAGCAGCAGAGTTGTATCGTTGTATGAGGTTATATCAGTGGTATACCTACCATATACCATACCATCAACTAGGAGGTGTAAAGAGGGAAGGAGCAAAGCAGGAAGGTCACGGACGGTCGGTAGAAGCGTGCAGCCATTAGCGTGTGGCTACATCATAACATTTTGTATTAGTTTTAACGGCGGCCATAAGACTAAACTCACCAAGCCAAGAAACAACGATAAAAATACGAAGAAACGACGGAATTCACAGCTCGAGATGGAATGCTCGCTACATAACGGAGATGAAATATCTACGTTTCGGCTTTTAAAAACCTATAATAAAACCTGTTGAAGTCTGTTTTATTTAAAAATGATTTAAAGTTGATGCGTTTCAGCTCACAGTTTTTATAAATCTTCTGCATAACTCAAAAATATTCATAGATTTTTAAAAACCTTTTTATACGTCACCACTTCAATAACTTAAAAAAGCTAATGATATTTACATAGCTACCAGTAGCCAGAAATAATTGACTAAAAAAGATCTACCCTTTTTTACAAAATTCTTCACAATCTACTCTGTATTACACAGGTATACAAATTAAAACAAGTCCAGTAGCCAGGAACAATTTACTAAAAAGTTCCTACCATTTTTTATTTGAAGAATTCTAAATAATTACTAGTGTCACCCAGGCACACACAAAGTATAATAAATTCTTAGTAATGTAAGTAACTACTTTTATTGTAGACCTCGAGTACCATTATTTTTGCTTGGATAGTTTTAAAATTGGTACGAATAACCTTTAAGGCTTGTTCTTGTTTTAGCAATTGAAACTAAAGTAATCAACAAAGGTAGATAGAATAATAACGAATCAGTGAATCATAATTTTTTGCTTAATGCATGAACAGTGATAAAAATAATGATAAATGCTTCTTGAGTACACCTTGCACTTCATTATTTATTACATTTTATAATAAATGATTATTAAAAGTACAGCTACGTTTCTTTGTGTTAAGCCTGAAGTCCGTGCGCCATTTATTATCAAGAGCTGCTGCTAAACAATAATCAACGAAGAAGATATTTTCTTTACTCTTCGCTTCTTCTAATAGAAAACTTTTATGTTCACTTCGTAAAATAATTTAAGTATACGAAAAGATAATCTTTATTATGTTTATAAATATTGTTATGGGCTATAATTTTTTTGTAAAAAGGAAAAATTGTGAGGCCTCAAATAATGGTGGATCCACTCGTGTAATATTGGAAAGTTTGCAAAATTGGTATCGTTAAGGGCGTTGCTTATTATAATAAGCAATTTAAAGGCGTGAGAAAAGCTTATAGTGTCTGATTCCTATTTTAATTAAATAAATACTAATGTATAATTTTATAAAAATACTTTCATGGGTTTAAGTTTAAACTTTAGTATTTAAGATTTTCACAAATTATTAAATTTATGTTATTACAGGGATTAAAGATATTTGTTTGTATTATCGTAATAAATAACATGTATAATCCTAACTGTAATTTATTTGAAGGAGAATAACCTCTGCAACAACTTCTCTAATATGGTGTCGTTTTATTAATAAAACATCTCTGCAGGTATGGCCTGAGGAAGCAACCGAACTGGATCGATTGTAATTATAATAATCGAACAGGACTAAAGAGCGAATGAAGCTTTGTTAATGAACCAATTCTAGCCTACGTGAAATTTTCGACGGAGCTACTTAGTTTCCGGCGTAGCACGAGCTACCTATCATAATTCTTCGAAATTCTAAACTTCCGCTTTGGGATTTCTTTTCACCTATTAGAAATTCGCCTACGTTTGATGAAATTGAGCTATAAATAGGATAGCGCAAAATCTGACTAAAAAAATAAAATTGGTTGCATTTAAGTGGTCAATAATTTCTCATTACAGGCTTACAGATTTAATTCGGAAAAGGAAACTCCTTTGTCCTTGCTGGTCTTTATGTTGGATGATACTTTATTGTCGTAATTGGTACTAATTTCGAGCGACCTTACATGGGCATAGAATGAATTGTTATTTGAGCTGGGCAATATTTTTTTTATTTTCATCCTACGAGTGAAGATGAAGACGCTGGTCTGAGGGGGCGGAATAAATAATACCCAGAATTAGGTGGAAATTAGGAAATTGTTAAAACTAATGTTATTTTTACCTACACAGTGCAATCTTTTGTTGATAATTGCCCAATAATTTAGGTAAAGAAAACCTACGTGGTTTGACCTAAAGTGAGACCAATTATGGATGTAAATCACGTAACCGCAACGTAATTAACCTGGTTATATTCACATTGTTTCTAATAATTGTTAGAGAAAACAAAGGGTTTTTCTCGAAAAACTTGATTTTCCACGAAAAATTTAATTTACTTAAGAAAAATGTTTTTGGAAGCTTTACGGTTGTACCTAATTTTTAAATGTTATAATATTTTCTTGTTAATGTGTGTTTAAAATAAAGCAATAAATTATTAGAAAAACCATTATTTACTCATTATCGTTTTCCTGCAAATCATATAATTAAAAATAGGATTCTCGATTCTTACATAATCGCCTGGTTTTTCACTTAGCGACACATCTAGTTGGTACAAAGGCCAAATCGCTTATTACTAATTATCATTTGAAGTCGTGGCATTTCTATCATAAATGTTCTTCACGTGCATTACGTTTCGCATGGCTGACTTGCCAATTATATTTTATCTTATGCATTCCGACGCCTTAAACGATTGGTTTTGCTAAATTAGCTTTGCATTTTATACCTCGACTTATTTGAATTTTATTTTCACACTCCTGCAGAACTTATTCAATTACATAGATTAAAATACACACAGTTCCAATAACCTAAAGTTTAAATATATATCCCATTTTAATCAAGTAACATAAACGTAACAAATCGCTAAATACAGAGCTTTAATGAAGTAAAATGATTTCTACGATTTCTACTTATAGGTTATTAATTTAAACTTTCAGAACATAATTTTTTGAGGAGCACAAATTCATTAGATTCTCTCTTAGAGTAATTCAATTATATGGTAGACATTGTCCCCTTATCACTAATTTTTAGATAAGGGTATGCCTGTGGACCACCCAATTTAAGAGGATAGCCAGTGTATTCCGAAGAGTCTTGAAAGATTTTTTAATTTATGATTTAAAGATCTACGCTCAGAATAAAGGAGCACTCAAAGAAATGCAAAGATGGTTCACAATTACTTAAATTACATAGGTCTTAATAGAATTTGGTCTAGATAAATGTGGTATTGTCCACATAAAAAGAGGAAAGCTGCTAGAACATCTAGGTGATATTGAATTGGTAGACGGATTCATAATAAAACAACTATATAGAAGACTGGGAAAGCTATACTTACCTGGGAATAGAACAGAAAAACTTACACGACGCAAAAGCTGTTAAGGAAAAAATAACTGAGAGATATCTGAAGAAGATGAAACAAATATGGAAAGGTTTGTAACTCTAACGAGTTGATCTCGGTTGAGAGTTGACTCGTTAGATATTTTATGTCTCTCTCTTACACACAAAAACGTCCATAATGTGAAAACGAGACAAAAATCGTAACCATAGTAATGCAGTAAATAATCCACCGTTATCGGTACGTTAGGAGTTACAAACTTCCACCTCAGAACTCACATCCAAGAACAAAGCTACTGCTACGAACATCTTAGTTCGCAGCTTTTGGAGTGATTAAGTGGGCCAGGAATGAGCTCCAAAAGCTTGACATAAAAACGAGAAAATTTCTTACAGATGAGAACAGAAGTTTACACCCAAATACTTCGATACATGTCAAGAGCTGAAGGTGGCCGTGGACTCCAGAGTCTTGAATTATTTCTCTAAGACCGTTGTATCAATGACAGTTTACGTTGAACTGAGTGATTATCCTCTGCTGCGTTTGATTTAACCACATGGGACCATTGGAGATAATGCTTTCCTCTACAAAGCAGCTAGAAAGATGACAGATTGCCTAGAGACAAATTTGGATAGCCTAAAGGAACTAGGAAATAAGGCAAGTGATAAAGTAGGAAGAGTACAGAAGCTATTAAGCTGAAAGAAGGACGCTTTTTAAAACCGCTTGTTTTATAGGAACATTGAGAAAGAAGAACTCTGCAAAAAGCTTACCTCCGCTTACCTTAAATCTAAAGCCTTAAGGGGGCTTATTTTATAAATTGTCAACATAAGGACATACTCTTGTTTTTTCATGTAAATGACAAAGACAGAATTATGGAACTCACATGCGACATCTTGTCGGGTGATTCAAAAATAACCCCCAAGATCAGAAACTGAGAAGGATTCGTTGTGGCTGGTCAATATGGGGTGTTCAATACTTTAAATTGACAGAGGAGAGTATTTGGAAGTTCAATAGTAGATGCAAAGGATGCAGAAAAGATGAAGAGGCTATCATGCACATTTTATCAGGGTGCAGTAGGTACGCTCCAAATCTCGGCATAATTCTGTAGCAAGGGTAATTTACTACCAGCTTAGACATAAATTCGAATTTGACAATAAAAAGATAAGTCCATATATTACAGGAGACCAAGAGTCAGTAGTATCAAATGATAAGGGGAATATATATTGGAACTTTCCGTTCTATACAACTAGGCAAATTTCCGCCAAAAAAGACAGATATTGTACTTCTGAAAAAAACAGAAAAAGCAACTCGTGGTTATCGAAATATCCTACCCGGCTGAACCTAATAAAAACACTAAATTAGAGGAAAAAAAGTTGAAATATAATGATCTTTTATTTGAGCTGTCACAAACTTACCCAGAATACCTGATAAATCTGAGCGTAGTTATAGTGGGAGTCCAAAAACAGACGTTCTTAGGGTTCATGCATATTTTGCAAGCAAATAACACCAGAGGTGGAAGTCTACAAGAGATACGATTGTTTTCGTATACGGAAACTATCGTTTGTTGATTAAGTTGCTTGGTGACAGATTTTCTGTATATCTTCCTTATGCACGGTTTGTATTTGTTTAAAGAGACAAAACCCGTCACCATGACAACTAATTCAAGAAACGATTTCTTCGGAATTCGAAAATAATCGTCTACCTTACATACTTCCACCTCAGAGGTGGAAGTCGGTAAGCTATATAACTGTTTTCGTATTACGATAAAATCGTTTGTTGACTAATGGTGCAATTCTGTGCACAACTGTAAGTTCTTGCAGGAAATATCTTTAAGGTAACCATGGAAACCATCCATTACAACCCGTACAACAGACCTTACAGATATTAGCTGTAAGGACCTACAGTTTTGCACATAATTGCACCATAAGTTGCTTCGTGACAGATTTTCTATACCTCTTCCTTATGCACGTTTTGCATTTATTGAAAGAAGACAAAATCCGTCACCATAGCAACATATTCAACAAACGATTTTTTAGTTATACGAAAACAATCATATATTATTTTACAGACTGCCACCTCAAGTTCGATTAATGGTGCAAATCTGTAAGTCTTTATAGGAAAAATCTGTAAGGTTTGTTATAGGGGTTTTAATGGACGGTTTCCATGGTTACTTACAGATAATGCCTGTAATAACTTACAGTTTTGCACAGAATTGCACCATAAGTTACTTACCAGTCTTTGAGTGGAGTACCTTATGCTAAAATCGAGGGGTAGGACGGGAATCTTGAAGGACGATTTAGCAATCTGAAATAGGACAAACGCCATTACCTGTAAAAAAATGTAGTACGTTAGTATCTGGGATATAGTTTTTTGTAAGCACACGCCCTGTACAAGTTCTAATTATCTAAAACTGAGTTTTTATGAGATAATAGAAAATATCATCTACGCTTTGAAGTGTTAGTAACCTTCTAAACTACAAAAACACACCTTTGTTCATTGTTATAAGCTAAGATAACCCGAAATTGTGAATTATCAGAATTGCCAAAATACTTGATGCCTAAATATTTGAAAGAATGGTTCCAGTATATTCGTGAAATTATTTTCCATGTAAATGTCTAGTCTTTTGAGGTCATAAACATGATCCGTCAATACAACACGGTCTGTTTGTAGTTCGAAGCGTGGAACGTTAATATCTAAACCAAATATTTAACATTTACAGCTGCGAGAAAATATTTCTCATATTAAAAAATTAAAGAATCATACGTAAGAAATAATTTAATCATCATCAATATGCTAAGTTTGCTTGGCCTATATTTAAATATCTAATGTAAATAACAAAAAACTCTTGCACAAAAAATCATAATAATTATAGGCTTTTAATGGAAGAACGAACATTGTTATTTTTTAAATTGTGTTGTAACCCATAATTAATGACCATTTATAACAATTAAAGCACGCACAAAAATTTTCTTCGCTAAAACACAACCCATTAGCTTGAGGAATAAATTATCACTATATGATTGCATTATTTGCAGATTTGTGGTTAAGCGTGTGTGGTCAAGTCAAGATTTCACCTCCAACAACTGGTTATCTTCCAATCAACATTAAAAAAATTACAAACAGACTTTAACTATTAGTTTTTCCTAACAGACATCTTTATGCCATTGGCATTCAAATAAACCGTAAGGCTAGGTGAAATTTAATAAATCACGTGTAAATTAAATGTTTATGTGGATATGTTTTGAATAAAGAGTTTGCGGGAAAAATTAGAGCGATGTTTAGAGCAATCGAATTTTATTACTACACACACTTGTCGGATTTGTAGTCACGCGTGCTCATGCTTTGGAATGTTCATTAGATTTATTTGGCCTTACGATGTTAAGAAATCGCTTTTGTTTGCTACGAGAAAATATTTAGTGCTTATAGCCATGAATAAGAACCAAATCGAACTAACATTTTTCTGCCTTCAACATTCAGTGTGTGAACTCATTTCAATATTGAACTAAATCTTCACAAGGTGTTTCGATTAGTTTATACACAGTCATAATCTTTGTTCCAGATTTTCAAAAAATGAATACAAGAAAATTTTTGTCTTTCTAAAAGTTTGCAAAATATTGATAAAAAAATCTAAAAATCTTAGTTATTGGTTATGGTGTAAAGGAATATTGATAAGTTTTTTTAACTCAAGGCGGATCTAGAATATTAACAATTTGGATTAGCATATCATGTTAAAACATAAGCAATTGATGACTAATCTGATAAAGCAATTTTTATTTCTTTAAGATAAATCTCGGAATTATATGCTTAGAAAATATTTTTTCCGGTTGCAACTAGAATACATTAGAACAATGCCGCAACCAATTACGACCAGATATAGTAAGAGTTTATATCGGAGCAATAATTATTGATCCTACTCGAACAAGTTACTAACGTTAATGAACATTAATGGAAATGTTTGTTTGTGATTAGCTACCTTGTGTTACGTACGTAATTATTGTTTCGAGATTTAAATGATAATTAGCATGAGCTTAAGGTTCTGATAAATTATAAATTTGCAGCGCTTTAGGTGGTTAAAATGAATTTGAAAACTTATTTAATTAACGGCGTTGTTACATAATGCCACTCCTGGGCTGTCGTTTGTTGTTTTTCATAATTGACAGACGACAGAAGTCCAATAGAAAACTAATGGTACCTTTTCAGAAAACGCCCATATAACTTAACCACGCACTAAGCACGTTCTTTCCGCGAATTTTAATGCACCATTGCACAATTGCTTTGTTGCAATTCTGGTTTTAATCTTGGCAGCCGTAACTATTGTTAAACCCCATGTTTTATTATCTTATATCACATACCTATGTTAATTTGATTGCTACTTTTCTTCAATTAAAAAATAACTCTTAAAACATTCAGTTTATCCAAATCAAGACCTTGGAGGAAAAAGAAGGTTTAGCTAAATTTCAAGATTTCAAAAACAAATCTTGAAATGTCATAAATGTTACCAAATACATATTTATATAAACTAATCAAGATATTTTCAAAATTTTGATATAATACCAACTAACTTACAAACAAGATTTTATTGAAAACTTGGAAATTTGGTCTAATGTGCTCCTCCAAAATCTACTAAAGAACACAAGTGTACAATATTTGAAAAATATTCAAACTGAAAAAACTGTGGTTCTAATAAAAAATCTTTTTTAGTTTAAAGTTTTAATGTAACAAATAAATCATGTTCGCTGTTTAGTTAATTACAATGCTAATTAGTTGAAAGCTCTAAAATTACATGTAAAACAAGCTGATCAATATATTTAAAGTTTGTTTCTTTTGATGTTAACACTCTTGTCGTTTGTTCCAGGTAAGCTGGCCAGCCTTATCAAAAAATCAAGATGCGACCATCGCGATGCTTACAAAGCCATAAACCTATGAGGTATATCATGTTCTCCACTAATCTTGTCCACACAGCAGAACTTCAAGACAGTGGTGGTTCGTCGCTGGTCGTTGGACGAAAAAAAAACACAATAGAAAACCGGTTCTATTAAAAATTAAGGATATAAATAAATAGTTAAAATAAAATTTATTACATATCGTTTCAAATTATACCCGCAAGTTCTTATATGAATCTTGCAGACTTTCTCCTTTTATAGCTTTGCAATTCGAAGCATTTTCTCTAGAGATTTACAAGAGTATAAGTTTTTAACCTATATGATTATTTAATTAATTCGTAGTATACTAAAAATTCCCTAATTATACATTATAGTGTCTGCCCTTTTAAATTTAAAATTTAAACTAGACGAACCGTTTTATTTATAATGTATGCTAAACAAAGGGTTGTTTATTTAAATGAGCTGTTTTTATATTTATATATTTTGTGTGCTTGAATGTGGATGAAAGGGTCAATCCTATGAATATGTAATTTTTAAGACTTTTATAATGTGTTTTATTTTAATTTTAAAAGCACTTTATGGTGTTATAAATATTTGGCAAGTTTCCTAGAAGTATTTAGTTTGATCTAAAGATAAAGAAGAGGAAATGCAAATTAACACAGCGGAAATAGGAAGTACCACAATGAATTTCCTGGCTTCTGGCCCTTCCATACTTTGAGGAATTGCTAAAGGTAAGTGCACTTTTATTACAACAATATCCTTAAAAACCCCCCAGTCCTTTCCTAAAAATATGCGGGATGATTGCTATATTTTACATTATACAACCTACCACTTCGGATTTATGATTATTGACGGCGCCTGAGCCCCAATAACACCGTCTGCCGTCACAAACTTTAATGACCTTAATTATACGGTTTATTGTTGTAATTTTTATGTAATTAAACACGCGTCATTTCTGCGTGGATTGATTTTAAATCGATTCGTTCGGAATAAATCGAATAAATCGAAATCGCTTAGGGAGTGAGAGATCTACAAATCGTTCGTCGTGCCGCTCGTGACTTTAGGATCCTGATAATACAAGACGCGGGAGAGTCGGTTTTATTCCTTATCTGTGATCTTCTCGTGACCATCCGGTAATGTCTTTCTCTTTCTATCCATTACCTACCGATAAAAATAAAATCGAATTGCATTGGGCATTAACCATCAGACACTCTACTCAGTCTAGGTATCCCGATGATAAAAGCTTAAAAGCTCCGTTATTTACAATTATTATCAATCCGAAATTTAGAGAGGGCGAATTTACATATTTTCATTTGGAAACAATAAAGTTATAATCACGACTTTGGCAATTCGTGGCTTACGCAGGAGCTTCAGGCATGCCTTCAGAACATTTATTTTACTAACGTGACCTTATAATTAACCATAATTAAAATTTATTCGATTCCGTTATTATTCGCTCGTAAAAAACAACTGGTAGGACGAGAATACGAATGTTCTTTTTAATTATAAGATTAAACGAACTTACCTTAAGTGAAGTTCTGATCTTAATTGTATGAAATCCCTATTCCGAATAGTTCAATTATTGTAGACCTGCGTCCAGTGTCTATTTACCACACTTCCAAAGCCTAAAATTAAAAATATAGGCTCTGCAACTCTCCGCGCATGTCATCAGCGCCAGCGCCAAGCCGTTCATTCGTTTAAAGCCTAACCGTAATCTATTCAAAAAGGGGGAAAAATAAGGGAAGGGAGGGATTGAACTATTCGGAATAGGGATTTCATACAATTAAGATCAGAACTTCACTTAAGGTAAGTTCGTTTAATCTTATAATTGTATTTCAATCCCTATTCCTCTAGTTCAATTATTGTAGATGTTTAAAGCTGATTACGGTTTCAAATTTTATTTTAAGTAACCCTAAGTTGGAAAAAATAAAAAACCTTAATTCCAAAAGAAAAAATAAATATATTCTTAAATTCATACAGAAAAATAAAAAACAATTTAATTCTTAAAACAAAGAATAACTCTAAACATTAGGAACATAATAAACGTTAATAAAATACAATAATATAGGATTTGAAATAATCCAATAGGAAAAAAAAAAAAAAAATTATTGCAAACCACTATGATTTTATTATAGCCCTCGCCAAAACGTCCTCATTGGTTAGTTCAAGATTATAAAATTTTGTAAAAACTTCTGACTTTCTTGTCCAGCCTGCTGTTTTCCGAATGGTTTCCAGGCTAATGCCTGCTCGGTTAGCAGCTGATGTAGTTGCATGTCGGGTGCTGTGAGCTTTGAAGATGCTTGTGTTTATTCCACTTTTTCCTAAGATGATTTTAACCCATCTTCCTAGTGTTTGAGAGGATACAGCCTTGTATGGTTTTTTCCATGATATAAACAAATAGTCCAGGTTGCTCCTTATACTCTTGGTTCTTTCTAAATAGGATTGTAGTGTGAAAGCTGCGCAAATAGTTTTTTCTTTGAAAAAAGGTAAAACTAACTTCGGTTGAAGTTTATTTAAGCCTGAAGTTTTAATACAATCGGTAATTCTAATTTCAATTTTATCCTTATGTATACCAATATTTGATATTTTGATTGCCTTTAAGGTTTGAATTCTATGAGCCGTAGTTAAGGCAATTAACGTTATTAACTTCATCGATAGATCCTTTAAAGCCAGCTTGGTGTTGCAAGGTAATGTTTGTAGAAAAGTTAAAACCACGTTAGGATCCCAGATGGCCTCATATCTGGGTTTTGGTGGACGATTTTTGACTATTCCTTTAAAAAATCTCTTTATTCTGTAGTCCTCCCCTATTTGGGGTCCCATTAGTAAGGAGATTGCCGATCTTATACAATTTAAACTGCTGTAAGATGAGCCCTTATCATACTCCTGCGTTAAGAACAATAGTATATGGAAACAAGATGAATTGAAAAAATCTAGATCTTCTTTAAGACAAAATTCCCACCATTTCCTTAAGGCACAATTGTATTGACTTTGTGAAGACTTTGATAAAGAATCTATAGATAGATCAATTGATATTCCTGGTACATCCTTTAATTCAAAAGCTTGCCTGATAACCTGGCGGAAGCCAGGGAAATGCTTTCCCATAACGGATGTGGATCTTTCCTAGAGGAAGTTAATAAATTTATATTTGATTCAAATATCAATGGTTTATTAACACAAATTGAAATAAATAGGGGCCACCATGGCTGGGTAGGCCAATTTGGAACCACTACAATTCCCTCTGATCCTTCATAAACTATTTTCCTTAAAACCTTTAAAATAATTGAAAAGGGGGGAAAAGCATAAAAGAACATATCTTTCCAAGGGATTGTAAAAGAATCAATTGCCCAAGATTCTGGATCTTTTTTCCATGACACATATTTCTTACATTTTGTGTTGGACCTACTAGCAAAGAGGTCAATTTCAGGCAATCCAAATTCCTTAACAATCTCTTTAAAAATCAAACCGGAAAGTTCATACTCAATTTCCTGTTCTCCCCTTCTCGATTCCTCATCAGCCTCCTTGTTTTCAGCCGAGCTAATATAAGAAGCAAAAACAAAAATGTTTCTTTCTTCGCACCATTCCCAAATCTTTCTAGAAAGTTGATTTAAATTTTCAAATCTGACACCTCCACATTTATTTATATATGCTACCGCAGTGGTATTGTCAATTCTCAATAAAATCTCACAATTACTAACAGATCTGGTAAAACATTTTAACCCAAACAATGCTGCCATTAATTCAAGTATGTTTATATGATACTTTTGTTCTTCTTGGTTCCAAAAACCATGTATACGTTCCCCATTACAAAAAACACCCCAACCACTTCTGGAGGCATCCGAAAAAATAACCAATTCATAACTGAAATTTCTAATCGGATTAGGAACTTGTAAATTTTTCATCCACCAAAGAATTTCTTTATTTAAAGATGCAGGAACTATCATATTGCTGTCAAAAATTCCTTTATTAAGGCAAAGTTCCTTATATTTTACAACTTCGAAGGGTTTTATATGAATCCAACCAAACCTAACTGCAGGGCAACATGCTACTAGTTTACCTACTAAACTTGCAAATTCTCTTATCTTTACCCCTTTTCCGATCTTAAAACAATTAAGATTTGACCGAAGTTTGATGATTTTTTCCTCGGGAACATTTAAACTTAAATTACTGGAATTAAACATAAATCCAAGAAATTTGCATTGTTTTGAAGGTATTAAATTACACTTCTTTTTATTAATTATAAAACCCAAATGTTCTAGTAATTTTACTGTTGTCTCAATATTATCCCTGCAGGTTTCCATTGTATTACCCAGTAATAAAAAGTCATCAATATATGCAACTGAAAGAAACCCTCGTTCACGTAAATAACCCACTACTGGCTTTATTAATTTCGTGAAAATAAAAGGTGCGGTACATAAACCAAAAGGTAAACAAGTGAATTCATAAAGAGTTCCTTGAAATTGAAAACGTAACAACTTTCTAGAAGACTTGTGTATTGGTACCAAATAATATGCATCTTTGAGGTCCACCAATCCCATATAGGAGTCTTTTGTCATTAAATTTATGGCTGACCTCCAATCCTCCATTTTAAAATGAAGCTTTTGCACAAAATCATTCAATTTCTTTAGATTTAATATAAATCTATAAGAACCATCGGGTTTTGGGACCAAAAATATACTAGAAATATATTGTCCTTTTTCATGATTGCAGGGAGTAATTACTCCCATATTTAGTAGTTTTTGAATGTGAAGATTGCATTCATTATTTTCAAACAACGATCTACTCTTTTCAAGTGGAACGACTTTTTGATAAACATTTGAAATTAGTGGAATTTTATATCCCCTTAGTAGATTTATGATAAAAGGATCAGAGGTAATGTCCTTCCAGTTTTTAACAAAATGTTTAAGTCGACCAGAGATTTTACTTACTTCTAATATTGATGTCTCCTGTATGGTTGATGTTGTTTGGTTTTCTGATACTGTTGGTTTTTTCGTGTTTTTTGTGAGACCTTTGTCTGTCGCCAGTTGTGCCCCCCCCAATTCTGTTGTTGATTTTGACGAGAAGTGGACGGGGCTTTGAAGTTTTTTGACTTCTTTGTTGATGAAGGAGCAGTAGTCGTCTTTGTCTTCTGAATTGCCAATTCCTCGGACACCTTTTCTAAATTCTTTGCAGTCTTCACTTCTTCCTCCAAATTATTCCCAAATAAGAATTCATCAATTGAAGTTTGATTTAAAGTTTGCCTTAGACTTTGTTTTATATTCGGGGCCAATAAAGCCCTTCTTATTGTGCTCTGAGTATATTGCACATCAGCTAGAATTCTAATTGAATCGTTTAAACATTCAATCATATTCAGATTTGTTGATCTGTCACTTCCTCCCCCTCCATTTTTTATCAATTCGGTTAGACATCTGCTTGAGGCAGCTAAAGCAGCACTTATCTTTTTTTGATTTGACAACAATTTGCTGTCTCGCTGCAAATGTGTTTCCGAAGTACACCTAACGATTGAATCATTAAGTTTAGGGGGGTTAATTGTACCACAATTTATTGGTATGGGATATTTATCCATAATAGAGGTAAGATCCTCCGTTTTTAAACCATATTTTAAAATATGGGCTAGATTCAAACTTAATTTTTGTTGAATCGGTGGTCCCACATTGTCCTTTATAATCACATCATCCCCCAGGAGTGCGAGTATTTCCCTATCAATATTTTCATCTTGGGGTTGGATATTTTCCTTATCCATAGTAAGATTTGACGAACCTGCGCCCTGAACCAAATCTTGAGTTACTAGTGCGCATTCCACCTCGCGCCCTGGCGAATCAGTCCGAAGATTTCCGAACTCGTATTGATTTTCTGGGGATGGCGTGTCTGCGTACCGTAAGGAATCGTGCGTTGGCGTCACATCTGCGTTAAAGAAAAAACGTCCCTTGTTAGATACGCCATTTGCATTAAATGTTAAAATACATTTAACATTTTTAATCTAGCACATAGTCTAGCTTCATGAAAAGAGAAAAATCTAATTCACGGATAAAAAACCACGTAAGTGGTTTCGGCACATAGGCCGACTTTGTGAAAAAGATAACAATCTATTTCACAGAACTTTGCAGTTTTTTCTCGCATTTCTAAAAAGAGAAAACAAAAACATTAGTCACTTACTTGGAGACGAATTTGAATTAATTGAAGAATCTGTGCTATGTCTTCTTGTGACTTTTCTTTCTAATCTCTTTAACTTCTTGCTTAAGCGCGCTATTTCTTCCATGTTGCGTCGTTTACCCATTTTGCTATTTTGGAGAGCGAAGCGTGCAGTATGCTCGACACACAGAACAAGAATGAACGGCTTGGCGCTGGCGCTGATGACATGCGCGGAGAGTTGCAGAGCCTATATTTTTAATTTTAGGCTTTGGAAGTGTGGTAAATAGACACTGGACGCAGGTCTACAATAATTGAACTAGAGGAATAGGGATTGAAATACAATTCGTACGTCATACCACAGAAGAAACTCAAGCTACAATTTGATCCACTGCGTTTCTATGCCATCTGGAGCAAGAATATGTTTTTATTTTCATACTCTATACGTTTTACGTGTACAGGAATAAATTACAAAATCAATATTTTCAATTGTAAAGTAGATTCAATTTCAAGAAATATACAAAAACTTCAAAATCATATCAGGTGAATCTAAATTTAGAAAATACATGAATGTAGTTTTTGATCGATTTTCAATATTTTTGATTTATGTAAATTAAGTGTGTCAAAACTACTTTTTGTATTTTTTTTTCCAAATCGCCCAAAAGTCATAAAGTGAAAATGTTACCATAATTAGTAGTGGTGGATTCAGAGTAAAATTCTTAGGGGGTGGGAGTCGACGAGGTTCATAGGTTTAAAAAAACTTCATAAACAGATATAAATAGATAATTATACAATATACGTTTTGGAATAAATAAAAAAAAAAATTCATAAAATCTTTGGCTGTCCATTGAAGGGTGAGGTATGTTATGATTATACTTTATCCCTTCGAAAATTCGAAGGGATAAAGTATAATCATATACATACCGGGTGGAAATGAAACTAGGGCCAGCCCTGGGATTTCTTTATTTATGGAAATAAAAAATTAAAATTTTAGTATGTTATATCTAAGAAAACAAATCTTATGGATCGAATAAATTTTTAATTTTACTTCCGGTTTATCAGGAAATGGCATCCACTTTCTTATTTTAACCGCCCTGACTTTTTCTACGTAAAATCAAACATTGGTTAATTTTAAGTATGTTTATGACAAAAAAATATTTTTTTTCAAAACTTCAATTTGAATTTTTTTTTTGGTAAAAAATTTGAGTAAAACATACATAAGGGATATCACAGGAAAAAAACCCTCTATTTAATTAGGGGGTGGCCCTTATATCATCCCATTTAAAAAACTAAAGATATTTCCAAAAAACGCTTCTTGAAAATTAAAAAAAATAATATCTCAAGAACGGTGAAATAAATTTTATAAATTACAATTTATTTTACGTATTTGTATTATTTAAAAATAATTTTTGTAGGTTTTACTCAAATTTTTTACCAAAAAAAAATTCAACATTTTTTCTTAAAGTTTTGAAAAAATTTTTTTTTTTGTCATAAACATACTTAAAACTAACCAATGTTGGATTTTACGTAGAAAAAATTAGGGGGTTACATTTAAAATAAGAAAGTGGGTGCCATTTCCTGATAAACCGGAAGTAAAATGAAAGATTTATTCGATCCATAAAATTTGTTTTCTTAGATCATATAACATACTAAAATTCTAATTTTTTATTTTCGTAAATAAAGAAATGCCAGGGGTGACCCTAGTTTCATTTCCACCCGGTATACAGGGTGTCTCACTTTTTTTCCAGCAAAATTTTTATTTAGATAATAAATGTCATTCTGAACAAAAATTTTCCTATGAACTATTATGTTTTTTCGACTCTTTAAAGAGTTACAGCAATTTTAAAATATCAAAAATTTAATGATTTTTGTGGGACACCCTGTATACATTTCATTTTATTTTAATTTTTTTTATTTAAATCAAGTATGGTTTGGATTTTGTATAACTTTAAGCCAATAAGATGCTAAATTTTAGTGAGGTAAATTTAACCTCGTCGTTCCCTTATTTTAAACACTGTCAATAATATTCAAAAAATTCAATTTGGCAAAGAAAAAATCCAAATAATAATTGATTTAAATAAAAAAACATATAATAAGTAAGAATATTATACAAAAATTATGAAAATTTATCAATTTTAAAATTGCTGTAACTTTTTAAGTTGAGTCGAAAAAACATAATAGTTCATAGGAAATTTTTTGTTAAGAATGACATTTACTATCTAAAAAAAATTCTACAGGCGATTCCTTGACCGATTCTAAGATAAAAGTAAAGAATAAAAATATTCTCAAAAGTGCTCTATTTTTTAGTTATGGGGTGTCAAACTTTCTATATATTTTTTTTCATTTTTTGAGTATAACTTCTTTATTTGTTAAGATGATTTGATCAAATTTGAAACACACTCTAGTTATTATAGTCGTAACAAGATAAAAATATCAAATATCGAAATAAAATACAGGGGAATGTATTTTGAGGGTATAGATCCCATTTTTTAAGCCATAACTTTTTCGTGCTACCCCATTTAACATTTTAAATGAGATATTCTAATTCCCTGCTTTTTTCTGAAAATTTTTGATCTCTTTAATTTTTTCACAGCTGGTACGGTTTAGAAGTTATTTAAAAACATGTACGAAGTTGTACGCCAATTTTGCATTAAACAGGGGTGGCTTTTTTTAAAAAAACATATACCAGAGACTTCCTAGAAGACTATTTGACCAATTTTAAGACGAAAACAGAGAATAAATATTTTTTCTAAAATGCTTCATTTTTAATTTAAATTAAAATAAAATTAACAAAATAAAAAAACTTATTTAAATTAAAAACGAAGCATTTTAGAGAAAATATTTATTCTCTGTTTTCGTCTAAAAATTGGTCAAATAGTCTTCTAGGAAGTCTCTGGTATTTATTTTTTTTAAAAAGCCACCCCTGTTTAATGCAAAATTGGCATACAACTTCGTACATGTTTTTAAATAACTTCTAAACCGTACCAGCTGTGAAAAAATTAAAGAGATCAACAATTTTCAGAAAAAAGCAAGGAATTAGAATATCTCATTTAAAATGTTAAATGGGGAAGCATAAAAAAGTTATGGCATAAAAAATGGGATCCATACCCCCAAAATACATCCTCCTGTATTTTATTTCGATATTTAATATTTTTATCTTGTTACGACTATAATAACTAGAGTGTGTTTCAAATTTGATAAAATTATCTTAAAAAATAAAAAAGTTATACTCAAAAAATAAAAAAAATATAGAAACTTTGACACCCCATAATTAAAAAATAGAGCACTTTTGAGAACATTTTTATTCTTTACTTTTGTCTTAGAATTGGTCAAGGAATCGCCTGTAGAATTTCTTCGCATAAATTTAGAAACACCCTGTATAATCATAAAAAAAATTATTTGTTACTCCCTCCCTCCGGAAATATACAAAAAGAATACTCGAAAACAGCTAGTCGGTAAATTTAAGCAGTTGAATTTAAAATTCCGTTGATAGTTCTTTTGTACATACTTAACGTTTTTTCTACAGAAAGTTTTTTTAAATTTATTTCTTTAGTATATTAAAAAGGCATGTAATTATAATTTTCTACAATGTTTGTCTTTGTGGAACAATTTTAGGCGAGAGGAGAGCAGCAAAGAGTGCTTAATAAAAATTGGCGCACCTATGATTGAATTAAAATTAAAGAAAGAAGAAAAAGTGATACACTATTTTTTATTATGCTACTTAGTAGAAAAGAGATAAAACAAAGACGTATAATTTCCTATTTTGCTTTATATATTTTTGTTGTAATTTTATAACAACTTAAAAACGTATCAATTTTTCAAAACCTTTTAAAAAATAATGAAAAGTACCTAAAGCTAAAAAGGAAATTATACGTCTATATTTTATCACTATTCTACTATGTAGTACGAGAAAAATATGTTATCACTTATTGTTTTTTCTTTATATTTAATTCATTCAAAGGCGTGCAATTATTACGAAGAACTCGCTTTGCTGCTTTCTTAAAATTGTTAAATTTATCCAGGAGTTGCAGCCCAGGCACCGTTTAACCAGCAGGATCCCCTCGGGATAACATTTTTTTGGAAAATATAAATTAGGTACACACATTTTTAGAGAAAACAGCAAACAGTGTACGATTTCCAATTAGATTAATCGGTTTTGTATTTTTTTTTTCATTTTTTATGTTTTTTGGGAATTTGTTGGTGCATTTTTGAGTTTTTAAGTTTGAAGCGTTATAACGGGCAAACAAGAAAATACCAAAAATGTGCTCATTATTAAATCAAATTATAAATGTAAGGATTTTAGATAAAAAATGAATATCATAATTTTTATGCAAAAAACCAAAAGACCAAAAAAGGAAATGTTAGAAAAGCTTTTAACCGCTTTTTTACCGACTATCTTAATTTCCAACAAGTCCTTAATTTTCTACAATTTATCACATTAGGAAAATAAAACATTTCCAATAATTAAAAAAAATATTTGAAGTCAGAGGTGGGTAGTATTTGAAATAAAAGTAATTGAAATAGAATTTGAAATACTTTTAGTACATATTTTGTACTTGAAGAACTTTCCTCAAAAGTATTTTGTATTTTCAATAACCAAATTGTATTTCAATTACTTTTTAAGTTTTTGAAATCAATCTTTTGTACTACATATTTTAATCCAACCTTTTATATTGAATCTTTAGTTTATTCATATTATGACAAATCGTTAGAATTCACGTGCTAATTGCAGTTTAAATTTATTAATTATTCTTATAATACAATTCCTGAATTCTGGAGCTTCTTTGCAAATTATTACCAAATAGAGGGCGCGCGAGTTTGGGAGGAAAAAATGTGAAAAATCATGAAATGGAGCATTAGTTCTGCAGTCATAACTCAAGTTTCCCTCGTTAGATTTTCAATTCTTTTTCAGATTTATAATCTAAATTGATTAGGCTACATCCTGCCAGAGAGTTACCTTCCGCAACCTAGCACAAAATTAATTAGAGGGGTCCAAAGTTAAGGTACTTTTAGATCATTATATTTTTTTTTGTACATTCTCCAATTTTGTTTCCTTCTGGCAAGAATTAAAGAAATGACTTCTAAATCATCTACAAAAAAAACTTACATTTTGGTTAGAATCGTACAAATTTAATTTTATTTAACATCAAAACTATTTTTAAAATATTTCTGTTATTCCGTATACCTTGAACTTCCATTTTTATTTCAAATAAAAAAGTATTTGAAATACTTTATATAGTAGTAACTACTTTATAACTAAGTATTTTGGTCAAAGTATTTCAAATAAACCTAAAAAAATAAAGTATTTTGTATTTCAAATATTTTGCCCACCTCTGTTTGAAGTACATTTACCATTAGGGTACAAACACATCGAAAACCGGCGTCGGTCTTACTAGAAAGTTTGTGGGCAAAGTTAAAGCCAAAATGTCGGAATTAAATCGGGGTAAGATTTGGGGATAATTGTCTGATTAAGAAATACCAAGTTAAACTACCGGTTGTCAAAATCTGTGTCGGAATCGGCGTTTCTTTCTGTTTGTACCCTTATGCCGGTGTCATTATATTTTATATTTTTCAACAATAAGCGACTTTTAAATCTATGAATAATTTTTAACAAGGCAGAATATTTATGCTGACTTTGTTTATTTGTTGTCTCACAATCACATATTTAGAAATAAAAATAGATTAGTTTGTCAAAATCTCAAAACACAAAACATCATCTTTATATGTATATCACGATGAATGTGAAGTAGACCCAATCCTGTTAATCTTTTTTCATTCATTCGATTTCTCAAGTAAGTACGTCCTTAGTCAACTGGAAGAAAAGCTTCTTACGGCTTATGCCACACATATTTTTCCGTTGTTGTCAACTCAAGTTTTTTACCTTTACTAATAATTCTTCTTCATTCATTTTTAATAGATTTTTTTGGTAATAGCCAATGTAAATCACATGAATTCAGTGAACCTCTAGAAAGTCTTATTTCTAAATCTTTGGTTACAGCATCTAACATGGGAATGTAAATCGACCTTCTGTAGAATTCTTCCAGGGAATAATGAGGAATATTGGTCCTGTTTTTTTTTAAATGTCAAAACCTTAATAATCACTTGGGCTTTGGCCTCTCTCCTCTATTTATCCAGCACTGCCAATTAGCAAATCAAAATATGTGGTATTAGTTGTGTCAGTAAAAAATATTTGGTAAAAATTAGCTGATTTTATTTTTCAAAAAAATAAGAGCTACTATTTTAGATCTATTGAAAAATAATTAGAAATGTGTGATTCACCTCTTTAAATTAAAAATCCATTTCACAATCACAAAGTCACAAAGGAAAATTTCAATATTTGATATGCTTCTAGGAAGTTTTGAGTCACCTTCCTGATCAGTTGGAAAGTTCTTGAAATGTTAGTTATGTTTGACCAAAAACATAATATTTCAAAAACCAAATATTTGTTGATTTTTGAAAATTTGTCCCGATAATTTTTGGTTTTAGCTAAAGGACGATAATATTTTCAAATATTTGTTCATTTTTCAAAACCAAAATCAAATTAGAAGGCCTGAAAGTAATTACTAGGTCAATTTTAATAGATTTCTTTCACATAGTTTTTAATGATAATTATAAATGGATGTTGCATATCTACAGGGTGTCCCGTAATTACGTGAACAAACATAGTAGAATAGGGCAAATTCTCATTCATTTACTACCAGTTTAAATAAACTTAGAATATAAGTTTTACCATATTTTTTTGGTTGTAATTTTTTTGCAATTTAAACTTATAAAACAGATAACTTACTATGAAAATGGTATACTTTAAAGATAATCTCAATTAATGTTTCATAATTTAATGTAAAATTATTTTTAATAAAAAAGTCAGGCAGACAATTTTAAATAAAATAAAACGTTTTTACGATTTGATCACACACAAAGAATCGCGCTTTTGTATTTTCCAATTATCCTCTAAACTAGTGTTCTTCAGACCTTGTTTTAATAATGGTATTTAGGAAATAGTCTACTTGATTTAACAATAATTTTTTGTTTATTGCGAAATTTTTATTGAGGTTATATCGAAAATTACTGGTTTCGACGATTGTAAACATGTACACCTTTTTCATAGTAAATTATTTATTTTAAAAGAAAATTACAAAAAAGTGACAACCCAAAAACTTATGGTAAAACTTCTAAGTTTAGGTAAACTTGTAGTTAATAAATGGGAATAAAGAACTTAAAATTAGCCCCATATGTGATTTTTTATTATTTGAAAAGTGAGCATTAATTGGTTATAAGTTATAACTTTGCAAGGAAGCATTTTTGGGAATCGTGAGAGTTACTTGTCATCTTAATTTGAGGTGGTAAACTCGTTCTACTATGTCTGTTAACGTTATTACAGGACACCCTGTATAGGTAATAAATTTGAAATATGCAAGTTATTAACATTTTTTTAAGATTAAAACCATAATTTATTTTTATTTATAGTAGTTCATTCTTGTGACTAGCAAATTTATAGGATAATTAATAAAAAATTTGCAATTATGCTATATAAAAGAAAGGCATGGCATTTCGTAATTAAGATTCGGGAGTCCTTTTCACATTTTACCGCCACGTCAATTAACGTTGATTTTAAATAATCCTTACCGTCCTTCGAAATAAAATAGGATTACAAGCGAAAGCAGTGTTGCTTTATTTTAATCGGTTCACTTAATAATTTACTCTCTTTAATAGCATTAAATTTCATAAAAATAACATGATTATTATTAACTTCCAGTAATCTTTTAAGAGCAGTATTAAAAATCCACAAACTTCATCTTGTAATTTAAATTTTTTAAGTTATTTTCCAGTCCAAATAAACAGTTTTCAACTAATTCTATACAGGATTTTTTAGGATTTTTTAGGAATTTTAATTTTTATATTTAATTGTTTTGTAGCTTTTTATTTGCTTTATCTAAAAGTGAAATGTAAAATTTGTCTTGAAGGTACAAAAAAATAAAAAATGTGTTTAAAATTCTTGAGCACGACCTGTCAATTTTGTTATTATTCCCAAGAATTTTTATGATATTCGCGTGCGAACTGTAAATATTTAATGATAAAAATTTACGGCAAAAGTCCTCAAGCTTCAGTGATTTTTATGGGAGAAGAGTTTCTCATGTAAGCCCCTACAGGGCCGGTCTCCAGCACGAACCCCCATGTAATTACCGCCAAATTATCTACGTCAAATCAATATGTTGATTGATGTTGAGCATTGGGCTCGTGAGCCGAAGGTGGCGAAATGGCGTCCTCCAACTGGTACCCAGCTTCTTTTCTTCGGAATTATGGGTATGAGAAATATTTCTGAAGGCCATGGCTTCGTTATCGCCAAGATCTCCCGTCGGGATGCAGCCTGCACGAAATTTATTTAACCGAGGATTCGAGGAGCAAACCAAAGTCGTTTTGTCCACATTTAATTATATAAAATACCTTGTTGACAATTTGACAAAATTATTACATTGTGTGTGCACATCCACATGATTTAAAGCCTTTACTTACCACCTAAAGAAAATAACGCATGCTGGGTGTACATACAGAAAAACAAATATTGGGATGAAGTCGTAAAAAACTTACCAAATGAGTATCTTCAGATTAAATCTACCTTATGAATTTTACTTTAGAGTATATTTCGTTAATTAAGTAGAATTAATGGGAATTGCTTTTTGGTATTAAGAGATTCCACTGGAATTTGCAATTATTTTATTCATCATACGGTATAAGATTTTTTTAAACCCAAAATATGCTTCACTTACAGTGACTTACAAGATGATTTACAAGAAAGTTTTAAATAATAAAACTAGGCTTGCTAAAAATTTAAGAGGTCTAAAGGTCATCTACAGTGTACCCGTATATAAAATGAATTACAATACAAGTTTTATTGTTATTATACTTTTTTAAATCCTATGTCAAAGTTTAAAACCGCTGCTAGAAGTTGTTAGAAAACCACTTAAACCGCTTTATACTTTACGACCGTTTTGCAAAAGTTAAAAAATTCAACAAAATCATTAACGTCCTCCTTAATTTTTATAATTAATTTAGAGGATATATGTGTGCTGCCTAGTCAAGGTAGCTTTGCCTTTTCTAAAGCTTCAAATATTCACCGCGCAAATTATTTATGTATTTATTTAAGATCCTGCTTTGGCTTATGCCGAAATTTTCGCGGATGTTTTGTGCCATCATTATAAATTTACATTTTTATTGTTATTGCTTTTATTTTCACTTATTAGCTTTTCATGACCCATCAACTTTCCTTTTTGGGATCAAATTATTTTTTCAAAATTGTAGTACTGTAATTTCTTAATTAAAAATATGTAATAAACATAATTTTTCTTTTCCATAAAATTTTTGTTCATAGCCTTAACTATAACGTTGGTTGTTTATGATAAATCTTGTAGAAGTTAGAGGAAAAATATAAGGCAACTACAAACAAATTCGACGAGAATATATTAAGTTTTTATGAGAAGAAGTAAAAAACGTGTTTGTGTAGTTAAATAATTAACTCTGTCACTGAAATGGTATGAGCAAACGTGGATGTACATTTTAAATAAACGTCTTGGTTTAATTTAGTATTCATCGTACGTGCGCGGCTGTAATAATACAAGCAATTAAAATTAAACATGATTTTGCAACACGTAAGAGGATCCTTTCGTAGCTAAGAAGTAAATACGTTTTAGAATTGGTAACAAGAGCAATAAGAAAAGGTCGAGAAATTAGAGACGTGAAACAAGCCGCGTAAATCTTCCTCGGAATAATTTTTACCTAAGATAAGAAAGAGATGACTCGCCAAGGACCCTGCAGGCTCCGCTTTTCCTTGTAGAAGATCGCATAAATGCAGCTTACAAGCTTAAGTCGTGAAAGAAAGATGGCCGACGTTCTTGCTCTTCACTCTTCACATGACCCGAAGATGTTTATCGTACAGAAAATGAGCGGCATGGAAAAAGTTATCGCGACTATTTTATGTAAGCATGCAAATCATGTTGTGTTTATTTGAAGATTACCTCAGGCTGGTAATAGATTTTCCACAAGATGACTCGGGAATAACGGCCACTGCCCAATTACCTCGGGACCTTCAAGTTTCTTCATAAATTTTAAATGTTTCAACGCAAAAATTAGTAATCCATTAACAGATTTTAATACCTCAAGTCGCTTATTATAATTTATTAACGAAGGATTCTTCTCGCTTACAATACATAAATTTATACCACTATATAGGATTTGTCATTCTATTTAATGGATACTTTATTATTTTTTAAACAACTTCTCTTGCTCTTACTCAACCATATTACTTCAGGAAAAACCTCACAGCACTTTCAAATTTTTTGTAATAAAGTAAGATTATTTCATTTTATACAGGGTGTCTCTTACAGGTTTTTACAAAATGATATTAATAGATCACTTTTTCAGCAGGAATTTCGACTCAAATATACCCAGTTCTTTCAATTGTGTATTCGTCTAACATTAAAAGCATTCAGTTATACCGGATGACTGGTAAGTGGCCGTATTTCTTTCAGGAGGTGATACCCAAGCACCTTTGCAACAAATTTAATCATTACATGCATTATCCAAATCTTCATCGGTTTCGAGATATTCCAGGATTTTTGAATTGTATTGTTTTGAAACAGATGTGACTTTTACCTCGTGTAATTTTTTTTTCATAGAAGCAATTTACATAATTTTTGTTACATAACAGGAACTATTATATAAACTGATAAGGTGAACCGAAATATTAGAAAATAACTTTATACTTTTCTAAAAAATTGCAAAATAGGGATAGCAGGTAGTGAAATTTTAAAAAAACTTAAATCCTGGAATATCTCGAAAACAATGAGGATATAGATAATGTATGTAATGGCTACATTTGTTGTAAATGAGCTTGTCTATCACCTCTTGAAGGAAATACAGCCACTTACCAGTCACCCTGTATGGTTGAAAGAACCGTCTATATTTTAGTCGGAATTCCTCCGGAAAAGGTGATCTATTAATGAAATAGAGTGTACTCCCAGGATCAAAATACGATGACTTACCAAAATTATTTAGATTTTTTGAAATTACCAAGAATCAGATTGAAATTTTATATATGAATTAATATGAAAAGGTATTTTTGGACATCATGTTTTTACTTCTGCATCATAAAGCCTACGGGCATATTTTCTTACCAAAATTTTGTTCCCAAATCCCAAATAGACTCAGATGCAACTGCGCAATTTGCAATTTTGGTAACAAAATAAGACTGTCTAAACAGGCCTTTACGTAAGTATTCGAAAGTAGGTCTACTTCCAGAATGTATTTTTATTGGTTAAATAAGAATGCATAATATTTTATTGCTAGCTAAACAAGCTATTAATAAACGTTTTTGTCTCCTATAGAAATTTTCCATCTACCTCAGTTTAGGCAGAAAAAATAATTTTCATTTGATGCAAAACATAATTTCAAAGCTTTTTAGAACCTTTAACGGCCATGGAAAATATTCAAAAAGATAAAAATTAAGGTCGATAGATACGTAATGAAACATCGTTTTATTTGAGTTTTAAGAAAATGTGGTGTTATTTTGTACAGACCTTTTAGCAAAATTTTTGAAAAAAAAACATCGGGGTAAAAGATGGCCGAACACTAATGTAATATAATCACAAAAGCTAATCTCCCAAGACTGGTGCAAAAATATTTTGAAAATTTTAAATGACAAGATATCCATGGAAGGAAAGAAAAAAATGCAAGGAAAAACGATTGGAATAATTCTTTCGGGATTTGAGTTTCCCCTTGGGAATAAATGCCCGTCTATGGGCAACTAATATAGTACAAATCACATCATTGATATAATCTAATCAACGCTCAGAAAGAACAAGGAGCCCTGTCCGAAAATTAACTATTATATCAATCATCTGGAAGAAACTGTACCTGCCAATACCTGGATGTTCATTTTGGATCGACCCAGAAAAATTACATTGACATGGGAAAAGAGTAGAGATGACACTCGTCAAAACTGGACTACTTCAAATCTCACAAGACTGCAAAACGAAATAGACAACGTTAACTTCAATGATAAAATAGACATCAAAATATTTACCGGTTAACGGCTAAACAAAGTACATTCCAATAACAATAAACTTTTCAGAACTCAGAACCAAAGTACTAAAAGATGAAGCAGTTATTGGATTGTAAGTTTACTTCAGTAAAATGAAACAGAAGGAAGATCAACTCCAAGAACAATTGGAAACAGATCAAAACAAATAAGTGTAATCATTATTTTATTTATTCTTATAACAGCTGTTGCAGTCGCAGTCCGATACATGTGGAACCGTAGCAGATCAAAGGGATCACCCAAGAAAGACAGCAACCAAGCCATCAAGGAAATGGTACAACTGAAACCACTAGTCCTACCTTCATCTGAGTTGCAAAAAGTTTAATTTTAATAAATGAAATATTTTTTTACTTTAAAAGATAGCCGGTAACTTTTCCTATTGATTTTTGGGTATTTGTAACCAAAAAATTAACAAAAACGCAACTTGTTGAATTTATTTTTCATATATTTAAGTTTATACAGGGTGTTCCGTAAGTAAAGCATAATAATGAATGGGGTTGTTCAGGACACCAAAACAAGCAACTTTTGTTAATAAACCCATATTCGGAAATTAACCATTAAGCCAGGGTAAATAAAAAAGATTTAAGGTAATTAAGTTAATTATTTAATAAAATTTACAAAAATTTCGGCCATTTTGTTCAATGCACAAGGTTGCACGCTGGTTCATAGATGTTCGAACCCTCTGGAATATCCCAGGGATGTCTTGGACAATGGTACAAGCAGCCATAAGTCTCAACCTAGTGACTTAATGGTTAATTTCCGGATAAGGGTTTATTATTGCTTGTTTTGATGTCCTGAACAACCCCTTTCATTATTATGCATTATTTACGGAACACCCTGTATATTACTGTTAATATTTCTTTGTTAATATTTTAATTGTTTATTGTTATTTGCCCACAAGGTATTTTCTTTTAGTTTTTGTAAATATTTTAAATAATAAAATAATTTTTGTTTTTCATGTCCATTATAGGGGCGTAATTTTGGAAAAATGCGTCTTTATGATTTTTCTAAAAGTACGCCCCTATAGTATACCGGGTGGAAATGAAAACCGGGTCACCTCTATAACTTTTTTATTTATGAATAGAAAAATTTGAAATTTGGCTATGTTCTATGGTTCAAAAAAACATATTTTATGTGCATTTTTTATTTTCGAAATCACTTCCGGTTTCACCGGAAACACCATGAACTTTGTTTTTTTAAATATAACATCCCATATTTTTTTTCATGGCTTAAAATACTTTTAAAAAAAAAAAATTTCGAGATATTAGTTTTTATTTTTTTTGCAAAAAAATTTAAAAAAAAAAAAAAAAGGTTTTAGAAGTCGGTGAAAAGTACCAAAACTAATTGTAAATAATTCAAATACCTAAATAAAATTGTAATTTGAAAAAAAATTTAAGTGGTTTTTGAACTATTAATTTTTAAACTTAGTTAATGAAGATTTTATCAAATATCTCACTTTTTTTAAATGCAATGATGCAGGGTCATTCGACTTTTTAAAAAGAGTATTTTATAACGATTATTTTGGTACCCCATATGTAGGGGTATTATTTTGCATGTGCCTGTAATAAAGATACTTAATGTACCAAAATAATCGTTATAAAATCCTCTTTTTAAAAAGTCGAATGACCCGGCATCATTGCATTTAAAAAAAGTGAGATATTTGATAAAATCTTCATTAACTAAGTTTAAAAATTAATAGTTCAAAAACCACTTAATTTTTTTTTCAAATTACAATTTTATTTAGGTATTTGAATTATTTAGAATTAGTTTTGGTACTTTTCACCGACTTCGAAAACCTTTTTTTTTTTGAAAAAAATTTTTTTTACAAAAAAAATAAAAACTAATATCTCAAAAATACTTCTTTTTTAAAAGTATTTTAAGCCATGAATAAAAATATGGGATGTTACATTTAAAAAAACAAAGTTCATGGTGTTTCCGGTGAAACCGGAAGTGATTTCGAAAATAAAAAATGCACATAAAATTTGTTTTTTTGAACCATAGAACATAGCCAAATTTCAAATTTTTTTATTTATAAATAAAAAAGTTATCGAGGTGACCCGGTTTTCATTTCCACCCGGTATTATACTTGGAAAAACAAAAATTCTATGTCAAAAATAAATTCAATTTGAAACAGCAACAAGTAGCGTTTTTCTTAAATTTTTAATTACAAATATCCAAAAATCAATTTTTCTAGCGAAATGTACGCTTTTCAAATATTTTGCCGAGTATCTTCTTAATATAACTGAATAATAACGACATTAGTCATAGTGCGTTATTGTAATTCTTTTGTGCATCAAAGAAAAAAAAATTTCTGGCTAAGTTAAGCAAAGAGAAAAATTGCATAGGATACAAAAACAGTTTATGCTCTTTGGTACTGCCATTGTATATCGATGACCTACTATTGACCACTTACATGATGTCTAAATGTAAAAGCACATTATCAAGATATACCTTTTTCCTTTACAAGTTCATATACCAAATTTTATCCCAATCGTTTAAACAGATTTTTAGTAGCAGATTTAAAAAAAAAATCGAATTATTTTCAAGTACTTCGATGGTCTGTAGCTTCCCATCGAAGCACTTTTGGATAGAGATGATTTTGGTTAAATCGTTTTAATTTGATCTTAAGGTCATGGTATCATTTGGAGATACCCTGTATATTCCAGTGTTGATAAAAATTGGTATGACAAACATAAAGCCTAAGAACTCTCCAAATTTTAATTTGTTAATTCTAGTAAAGTCCAATTTGTTTTGTTAAACAAGATTTAAGGGAAAATAAACTTGAATATTTCGATTGAGACCTATAAAAATAATTATAACTTATCTATATTTACCCAATAAAATCCCATTAAACTAGAGTCTCGAAAAAAATCCTAAAATAAGATAGCTCCTCATTATCAATATAAATATTTATTTATATATTCATAATACGTTTGAAATCTTGTAAGTCACACAAGGACAAGATTGTAATACACGGCCTTAGTACGAGATAGATGGAATGAGTTCTTACCTTGTGCTTACCTGGTCGGAGTTACCTGGTTTAAGTCAGACGCGCACCACGCATAAAGAAGGCGGTTCAGAAAAGGCGCGCTTTTTGCTCCTCTCAAACTTGCGATATTTCCGTGTTGCTTGTGCTAATAAAAAGAACTTTATGAATTTGTGAAAATGTACTTTTCATCTGTGGTAATTTAATTCCTTAAGGATTTTATTGTATTTCAAGTAGAATCCTCAAGTTTTATTATAAATATTCATTTTAAAGGAATGATTATTAGGTACGTTTATTGCTTGCAAATATTGATGTATATTTTAAGAAAAAAGTCATTGCGCCGCACCTTATCACTCTTAATTTAAGTCACAACTACGCAGTTAATTTTTTCAAAAAATATCGCGTGCCTCTTGCAAATAAAATATAAATTCTGCCTGCAACAAAGCCGATCAATTTGAAGTCAAGGCTTGAAACTCAATAAATTTCTTTAATTGAACCATTTTGATGTGTAGGTGGTTACTCTCTGTACCATGGAGATTATGCATGTCTAATCATCGCAATAAATTCCATTAATTTTTTAATCCAATCAGAAATGCTCACTATTTTATTTATAATCATTACTTATTCAATGATGTTAAAAATTGGTATTAAAAAATATGATGCATGTTTACAGCCAGGATAATACATACGCATTAAAATAAAATTATCGTGTTTGTTTATGTTGTATTAGTTTATACTGTGCAAATGTTGTAAACATGTTGTTAATTTTTTTTAACTTCATGCCACAAACGTTTATTAATCTTAAGAGATTTTTTTTAAATAAAATTATTTCCACTTACAAATGGGTAAGTAAGGAAGTTTTTTCATATTTACTTTAGTTTAAAGTCAAGTGTGCATTAAACTATATGAATCGAGTAAACATTATTAATTAATTCCTGATAAAATCATTAATTTAAAGAAAATACTGTTACTTAGATGAAAATCTTAATTTCTGTCATGAAATTAACATATGCTAGAGATAATATTACAAATTATCGTTACAAATAAAAAGGTTTGGCTTGATTTAATAAAAATTAAATTAATGATGGCATTTAATTAAGTTTTTTGAAACTGGAAAGCTCAGTTTTCCATAAAGGCTCACTCGCGTCTTTTGTTTCATTGGGACGACGTCCTATGGTTTTGGTGCCTTTATAATTTGTGCTTTCAGTTTTTGGGATTTTAATTGGGGTGCGGTAACCCACGGCGTTTGAAACTAAAATTTTAGGCCTCCCCTGCGAGGGTTCTGGTTCTAGACAAGCGTGAAAAAGGAATGCAAATGTCATGATCATATAATAAATGATCTCACGAATTTTTGGGCTATAATCCCACAACATATATTTATCCGCTAATAATACCTGTAATAAGGTGTTTCATAAAGCCGTTTTTGGTTGTTGGATAATTTGTTTCCCCCCGTAGGTGTCAACTTGATATTCAAATTATTTGCGGCGCCGTCGTGCGAAAGACCAGTTGGCTCACGAAGAAATATTGTAATTTATAGAGATATTTATTACTCTTCATAGGAACATATAAATAAATCTAAAATATTTACGGAATTGATGAAAATTGAGTGAGGATTTAACGCGCCTGAGATTTTCATAACTCGTTTTTACGATTTTCAATACTTTCAAGAGTCGGGAGATGAATTATCGCTAGAGTTACGCCATGGAAAAAGTTTAATTGCGCGACCAAGTTCAGGGACACGATTGTAATTATAGATTTTCTACGTTGAAGAATGTCTGAAGAATTTACATCTTTGGTACACATCATAACCAGCGAAAAATCGCACCCATTTTTCAATTCGAGAACAATACCCAGAAAATTTGCTCAACAATAATCTGTACCAATTTAATTTACAAAAGCATGAAAATTTTATTTGCAAAGTTTTTGAAAAAGTACAAAAATAGATTTTATTTGGTTGTTACCAAAATCTTCTGAATTTTCTAATCGCTTAAATTGGATTGCGCGCGATTTTCTAAAGCGGAAAAACTTCCCAGTTAGTTTTTCTTGAAAACCACAATTACTGTACGAAGTAGTAATAATTATTTTAATGAACTAAAAAATATATTTCTGTAGATGTAAATTCACGTGCTAAAAAATAAATCTAATATTAGAACCAATATAACCAAATAATTAAAAATTTTCTTCTTGCAAAAGTATTCCAAAATATGAAGAATGCACATGGTGTCCAGAAATTAAGAAACAAAATTTTTGAGAGGCGATTCCACAACTAATTTTAAAGTATAAACTTTCAATCAACATACGCTCGCCCTCTGGTGGCAAAAATATGAACTTCTATATTCGGTACTTACTTTTTCGATTTAAAGCATTGGTACATGTTTTTTGAGCTTTACTAAAGCTTTAAATAAAAAATCTATTTGTGTTTTGTCGAATATGTAGTTATAAGGTACAATAATGCACATTGGCGGATTAAGCCATTTGGAGGCCTGAGGCGCAACCTGATTTTGAGACCGCTATTTTTTTGAAATAAAATAAGATGACCTTTTTAGTTGACATCAGTTTCAGACGTTTCAGGGGTTAGTTTAAGGAAAACTTAGTAGTGCAAAATTTGAATATAGCGCCATAAGTGAAATTTTAAAAAAATGGCAATGGCAGGTCAAGCATTTCCAGATACTTTGGAAAAACATCTTGTTTTTCTCTTTTTCAAAAATTTTCATGGAATTAGATGAACTGTAAAATATAACCAAAAGTTAAAATTAAAGAAGAAACTAAATTATACAGGGTGTTCCAAAAAGAAGTGTTCAGAAGAAAATCTTAATTGACAGAGTTTAATGTGAAGTTTTACGGATATAAAAAATGGTACCTTTATGGGGCTTGTTTCAAAGATAGTGAAAATATCAAGAAAAAGGTGAAATCTCGTTAATTTTTTGAAAGAAGAATTTTTTTTCGATCAAAACATTCTTCTGATGATATTTTTTAACTTCAAGCCAAAGTGGCATTAATTAGCTTGACTTTTCAACTTATTTCTTTTAAAATGATCAAATAGTTTATGAACTGCAACAAAATTTCGAATTAACAACATTTTTTGTAGGAACAAAATTCAATGACCCATCAAAAATCCTGCCTATTAGTTCTCTTGTTGATGAAACCTCGTCTATTGTCTAGGATTTTCTTCTGAGCACTTCTTTTTGGGCACCCTCTATATGTATAACTGGTTCGTTCGAACCGACAAAATTTTAGAAGGTGGGTCTCAGAAATTTCAGAAAGAGAATCTTTTTTAAAGTCAACTTGTCTCGAACTGGAAAGAAAAACTCCTTTGTATAATTTTTTTCAATTTTTTTGAGGCCGGTTCAATTAGGCGCGCGCCTCATGCGCCTGTGCGATAATCCGCCACTGATAATGCATTTTAAACACAATTTTTGACCCTGACAAGTACCTCCATTTTAAATTTTATAACAGGTATCCAAACATTTTAAAACAAAATAAAATTACAATATTTAAAATAGGAAATTAAACTAATCCAAAAAAATTATAGACCCATTTCGATAACCTCAACATTTTCAAAAATACTTACTTACTTACTTAAGTTAGATTAAACATTTTTTTAATAAGACATTGATTTAAATTAATTTCAACATGAATGCCAAGCAGAAAGTAATGTACAGTCTGCAATTACTGATCTCACTAATTTTATACAAGGTGTTTATAATTTTTATGAATTTTGTGGAGCACCCTGTGTAATTTCCTTCTTTTCGCTACTTTTTTAATTTAATTCAGGTATAGTTTGGATTTCCTTTTCACCTAATTGCTTTTTTTGATTTTTTTTTAAAGAGGGACTTTTAAATCCCGTATTAAAATTAACATATCTGGATGAAATTTCAAGACAAAAGCAAAAGCAGAAATAAAAATATTGATAAGTAATAAAACATCATTAAAATTTTGAACTTATAAAATATCTGTAACTCTTTCAGAGTAGAAAAAAAATTAGTTGATAGCAAATTTTTTCCTGAAAGACATTTAGTATTTAAAAAAAAACTATTGAAAAGAATGGGACACTCTGTATAATTACACATCGCACCCCCTAAAATTTTACTCTAGATCCGCCACTGTTGTAAGAGAATTGAGACGATACATACCGGGTGGAAATGAAACTAGGGCCACCCCTGGCATTTCTTTATTTATGAAAATAACAAATTAGAATTTTAGTATTTTATATAATCTAAGAAAACAAATTTTATGCATCGAATAAATCTTTCATTTTACTTCCGGTTTATCAGGAAATGGCACCCACTTTCTTATTTTAAATGTAACCCCCTGATTTTTTCTACGTAAAATCAAACATTGGTTAGTTTTAAGTATGTTTATGACAAAAAAAATTTTTTTTTTAAACTTTAAGAAAATATGTTGAATTTTTTTTTGGTAAAAAATTTGAGTAAAACCTACAAAAACTATTTTTAAATAATACAAATACGTAAAATAAATTGTAATTTATAAAATTTATTTCACCGTTCTTGAGATATTATTTTTTTTAATTTTCAAGAAGCGTTTTTTAGAAATATCTTTACTTTTTTAAATGGGATGATATAAGAGCCACCCCCTAATTAAATAGAGGGTTTTTTTTTCCGGTTATTGTGATATCCCATATGTATATTTAAAAATAGTTTTTGTAGGTTTTACTCAAATTTTTTACCAAAAAAAAATTCAAATTTTTTTCTTAAAGTTTTGAAAAGTAATATTTTTTTGTCATAAACATACTTAAAATTAACCAATGTTTGATTTTACGTAAAAAAAATCAGGGGGTTATATTTAAAATAAGAAAGTGGATGCCATTTCCTGATAAACCGGAAGTAAAATTAAAAATTTATTCGATCCATAAGATTTGTTTTCTTAGATCATATGATATACTAAAATTTTAATTTTTTATTTCCATAAATAAAGAAATGCCAGGGGTGGCCCTAGTTTCATTTCCACCCGGTATACCAGGTATTCCGTATCGTTATGCACAATTTTTGGGAGCGTAATCTAGGTGCAATTCTAAGACTAAAAAACATAAAAGTTGTAGGTCTATCTTTTTTAATTCAAAAGAGATTTAAGAATTAAGGGGTGGCTTTTTTTAAAAAATAAATACCAGAGACTTATTTTTAAAAAAAAAGCCACCCCTGTTTAATGCAAAATTGGTATACAACTTCGTACATGTTTTTAAATAACTTGTAAACCGTACCAGCTGTGAAAAAATTAAAGAGATCAAAAATTTTCAGAAAAAAGCAAGAATTAGAATATCTCATTTAAAATGTTAAGTGGGGTAGCACAAAAAAGTTATGGCATAAAAAATGGGTCTATACCCCCAAAATACAACCCCCTGTATTTTATTTCAATATTTGATATTTTTATCTTGTTACGACTGTAATAACTAGAGTGTGTTTCAAATTTGATCAAATTATCTTAAAAAATAAAGAAGATATACTCAAAAAATGAAAAAAATATAGAAAGTTTGACACCCCACAACTAAAAAATAGAGCACTTTTGAGAAAATTTTTATTCTTTACTTTTGTCTTAGAATTGGTCAAGGAATCGCGTGTAGAATTTCTTCGCATACATTTAAAAACACCCGGTATATAAAATGGTAATTAGAGGTACCAGTCTTAGTAAGTTATCTATTTTTTAAATAATTGATGTCAAGCGACTTGTCTGGTTACAAATGTAACTAAATTTGAAAAAGTTAAATCTAGGGTTTCACAAGGATCTGTTTTGAGTCTCTTATTGTACTCCCTATACATTAATAATATTAATAGAATTAAAATGAAACTTATTTTATTTATGCTGATGATACTGATAATAAAAATAGATATTAATATTTTTAATAATTTGCTTGAACACAATTTTTATTTTAATGTTTATAAGTTATTTTGTTTTTTTTTGTTTCTTTGTATTATTTTTCTATGTTTTGTATTATAACAAAAAAACCGTGTAAACGTAAAAGGTGCCTAAATAAATAAAAAATAAATCCACATTCTATTTAAAAAAACCTACATCGATTTATTATCACTTCCAAATTCTAACAAAACTTCAAAATTTTCGGTTCTTCGACTATTAAAAATGGGAAAAAAAAAATTATTTTTATGTTACCAAAACACTCTACACTTTTTTAAAAATGGATTAACGCTTTCCACACTCGCATTTACTGATCTGAAGTAGATACTATTTTAATGAAAAACTTCCCTAAAACTTAAAAACTATAGATGTAAATTCATGTGTTATAATATAAACAGAAAGTTATAACCATTAACTAAATCATTAAAAAAATTCATTTTTCCTTTCTAAAAGTATTCCAAAGAATAGAAGTTTTTAAATTTAAATGAACAAAGTATTGCGAAAAGTATGACTAAGCCTAGTCAATCACAAAATCTTTTTTTTGAAGGTTTACAAAATAATAGTATTACCTGCATATTGTTTCAAATGAATCGATTTTATCGTACTTTCATTGTTTCCATTTTAATTAATCAGGTAAACCTATTGTTCAGTTATCCTTAATTCTAACAGTTTTAGGTGTTTTTGATAATTACTCAGAACCATGACTGTAAGCTAAGTACATACAAATCACTTGAAATATCATCGTTATTATTAACCAGTAATCTAATAAAATTTAGAAAAAAGTTTCAGGGTTAGAGTTTTTGATATAAAATTGTTATCTGTAATATTAGATTTTCAAATTTACAAAAACTTCTATAAAATTAACTTTTTATGAGGCAAAACTTCATTTATTTTTTTATACAAAACAGTAAAGATTTCAAAAAATTATCACAGATTTTCCTCATCAACTTATTCCTAAAATATTAAAGCTTATACCTACATATATAAAATTGAAAGAAAATTAAAAAAAAATCGGCACTGTTATTTGATCTTCTCCTATACATGAAAAGGAAGAGAAGTTTAGTCTTGGGATTTACTACACCTTTTCCAGTTGTATTTCAGAAATAATTATTTTCAGAAAAACAATTTAATTTCAGAAAGTACCAATTGTATTGAAAGCATTAATTGAAAGTAACAATACGTCAATTTATTTTCAGAAAATATGATTTGTATTTGAAAAGTAATCAATTCGCACCTCCGGGGAAACAACGACGCAAGTGCAAAATTAGTAGTTCCTAAGAAATTAGAATCGAAGTTTCTTCATTGTTATTCTTAATTTATTAAGACCAGTTTTAATTGGTTTGATTAATTGCGATTATAACAAGGATGCATCCACATCATACAGTCAGTTGAGTCCATTCGAAAGAACTATTATTTTTGAAACATTTTACATTATTTGCGAAAGAAAAATAAATTTTGCACTTGTGTCATTATTTCTCCGGAGGTGCGAATTATATTTCAGAAAGATTAATTGTGTTTCATCCAAAGTAAAATATACTAAATTTTAGATTACCTAAACTTAATGCTTTTTTTAGACACTAACAGCCTTGTCTTCCATTGGAGAAATCGGTAATTGTCTACTTCAATCTTAGAACATAATATTACTTCAGTTGGATTTTATACTGACGAATAAGGACCTAAGCGTAATATTGTCACTGTAATGATAAATTACCAAAGAACATTTTTGATGGATTGTATATGTCTATTGTGGTTCATGGGGACAATTTCCGCAAAAATTCTTGGCTTCTTCAATTTTTACAACTTTGGTTCTTTCTGAAATTAAATGTATTTTTCTGAAATATAATTTATACTTTCTGAAATACAATTGGAAATGGTTTAGATTACTATTTATTATAAAAAAATGCCTAAGAAATATTTTTACCAAAAACCATAAAAAAACACGTTAACCTTTGTTACATTGCTTTTTTTCTAAACTTTTGCAAAAACTGGACTTTATCTATCGTTCCATTTTTTAATCACATATTTAAAATATTTGCGAAATCCTAAAATATTAATTGAAAAATTGTAGTAATTTGCAATGTTATTTCGGTTAGTTTTATAATCAGGAATATAAAATGTTCGTGATTGTGTAAGCTGTCATGAAAATAAATGACATCTCAAGATTAACAAATAAGACTTTTGGAAGTGAAAAATTCTTAATAATTAATAAGGCAATTTGGGTCGAAAAAAACTAAACTTATTAAGGCGATAATTACAGAAAAACCAAAATAATCGTGAAAGTTGTCAGTCCTCCAATTATTGAACCACTTAAGCCATAATTTAATTGGAATGTGGTAGAAGTTGTGTGCAAAAAGTACGAGAGATTAACACGCCGACAAAAACAACTATAAATCATTAAATACCGCAAATAACAAGGCAATTTATTATTTAAAACAATAGAAATATTCAGCATATATTCGAGTTTCCAAATTGTGCGCCGAGCTTAAATGATCGCAATACATCTGACTCGCAGCGGCTTGTTGCGAATTTCTTTTGGTAAATTCCAGAAGAAGAAACGCGAAGAATTTATCTTAAATAATGGCGGTGGCTTGTACAGGTTGCTGGACCGAAAATAAGAAAATAAACAACCGAGAAGTAACTATATTTTGGTATAAAAACGAATATTCCTACTACGCTAATCTCTAGTTTCATAACTTTTCGAAAATTTGCGTAGGAATTGTTTTCATTCAACAAGTGCGCCCACTATTTTTGCCTAATTCAAGAAAAATCGAAAGCTCACAAATGTTGAACCTGCAATCTCATAATTGCGGGTAGGAAGTATCGAGAAACTCCCACATTCATATTTCGACCTAAATTATCAGCACCTCAACTCACCACATGTCACAGCTTAATGCAATTATGTTAAGCTCTAATAAATTTATTTGTAATTAATGCAAAAGTCTTGTACGTTCCAATTTATAATCATTTAAAATTGATCACGGTTCAATTTTAATATTTCAATTATTCAAGTATAATAATTTTATTACAATAATCGTTGGGAATTTAAATTTTTCCGGTTTCGTTTAATGTTATCTTGTGGCTTGTGGGTATATGTATAGTTTCAAAAATATGCATTTCTATTTTGGTATATTGGTCGTCCTTGCCAATTCGACCCACAATCAACCACAGCTGCAAACCGCAAACATCAGATTTGATTGTATTCAAATCAGGTACGTTAGAAGAAAGTAAAAGAAATTTTGTCGTATGTAAGGAGAATCGATTTGGACGAGACACGAGACTTTAAAGCGTGGGTTGTTCAAGTATACATAAAAATAAATAATTCACTTCCGAAATAATTTACAGTTGGGCACTAACATTTAAATTTATTTTGACCTTTATATTTATATTTACAATTGCTTTAGTGAAGATATCAGATTTATTTTATTGTTTATGTGAATGCATAATGCAATAATCTTCTTTTAAAATAAAAATAAATCAAACTTTTTTGAAATCTTGTTTTTGTTTTAAAACCACTTATCTGATAGACTGTGATGCCTTTAAAAGTTGTTTTTTTTTACTATTTCATTAATTTTTTGTATAACTTGTTGATGTGCAATTTCTTATATTGAAGTATTCGTAGCGCCTGAAGATGATGTCTTATTAGCATCGAAACATTTAGCGTCGTTAATTTTGATCTATTTAGCTGTTAAAAAAGTTTATTATTTACATTCAGTTCCAAATCATCTACGAGCACCCATCCCATTTAAATTAGATTATTCTGCATTAACAGAGTTAAATTTTGAACAGTAGATTGGCTTTGTCCGATTTTTTTGTAAAATCTGACTTAGTTCTGCATTAAACCGACGATATGTTTAGGTTTACCCAAAAGTTTAAACATCTTCGCTTCTTCTTCTTTGAAAAATTATTTTGGGTTACTGTCCTCATTGTGTATTAAAATCTATGCTCCAATATTTACTTATTCTTAAACTTGAATTTTAAAGCAAGTTTTCCATATAAAAATTGTCAATAATTTGTCGCTTTGTTTATGAAACTCAAATATAAGTGTTTAAACTTCTTGGAAATTTTCTGAAATTAAATCTTTCGCCAAACACCTGTAAATTATTTAAATTGCATGGTAAATAATACAGATGACTTGGAACATCTGAGCAAATAAAAGGATTTTTAGAAAAGTTTGTGATGCGCACGTGATATTGTAATTATTAACAATTATCAGAACGTATTTATGCTTCGTTAACATTACATCACGAAGTAATAATATCTAATATTGAAAGGAATTAGTGTTATTGGATGAAATTCAATAACCAATATTAATGAGTACAAAAAAATTAATTACAATTTACAAATCCTGACTCATAAGTCATGAGACAATAATTTTCTTTGTACTAAATAATGTTACATAAATTTAATTAATTGGATAAAATTAATTGCGCGTACTGTTTTACTTGAGTAATATAAATTATTGCCTTTTTTATAGCTTGAAATAGAAATAAATGTTACACTTAAGTTGACCCCAATAAAAAGGGCATCTGGGTTTTTTTACTAAATTTGGCGTGGGAAATTCACGTTTTTTTGGAGTACCTAAAAATGCTTTATTAAATCTAGATTACAATCGCTTTGATGCTTTCGTCCCTTTTAGGAAATCGATTCATATTCCTTTTAGTTGTCAAGAAATCTGATGCCGATGAAGACACAGGTGCTTAGAAATTAAGCCAAGTAACATTTTTGAGGGTTGTTCTTGCATAATAACAAATCAAATCACAATAGTCATAAATATGAAGAAAAAAACAGCACGAATTTAATAACCCAATATCAAATTGGTTATGTTTTATGTGTTTTGATTAATGGATTATGTAATTTATGTGGTTTGTAGTTTTGGCACGAGTTTTTGCACGTAATTTGCACCTTTTTTTATGCAGAACACAAACTCGTTTTGTTTTTCGATCATTTCAAAGGCGCCGAGAAGTTAAACTTTTTGGGCTGTACCCTACAATTAACTCACCTCTCATAAAACAGTGGACCACACCAAATAATTCAGCTGATTTTTAATAGTAAATTGTTTACTTTATACCATGTTTACCTGATCTTTTACGAGCCCCAAACCTACGCTTTATTGCATCTTAAAACTTTAATAAAGTGTAGTATTGTTAATTGAATTAATTTATAATTTAATTATTTTTTTTAATAACTCTTGTTTAATAATCTATCTAAATTGCTGTAGTAATAACTGTCAGTGTTAAATAATCATCTTATATTCAAACCAAAAATTACCTTATTAATACTTGTAATTGCAAATAAATCAAAAATAGCTTTCAAAACATCCTTTTCTTTTGAGACCTCCACTGACTGACGTGGAATAATTATGATTTATTTAAACGCGAATAATTAATTTATGCGGACGTTTTAGTGGCCGAACACGTTCGGTCCATTAAACTTATCACAAGCGTAACACTTGGACTTGAGCCTTGGGTCGTTTACATTTGCCACATATAAAATACGATTAACAGAAAACTTATTTAAGATTTGTTAGATTTAATTGCTTTCGTGCTTCCAAACATTAAAATTCGGTTTTATTTCCTCTTGGCCGCTATACACCTTCAAAATCTTGCCTTCCCTACATGAGGCCAGAAGAAAACACTGCCCCAACGTCAAACCTGGCTCAAAATCGTGGTAAGGCAATAAAATAACTTCACGAAAACTAATTGCCTAATGATTTTCAGTTTTCTAAATGTTGATAGATGGAATGACTTGCTGAAATTTATCGGGAATTTATAATTTTAACCTGAGCATATATTTATGTCGAATCTAATATACGCCTTTTCAAGATTATTATCTTCAATACCACGATTAATATCTATAATTATTAATATTTAACAGGCAAGTTTATTTAAAGCAGCTTTGATCCTAAGATAACTTCGTGAATCGACATTTTCCTTATCTAATTATTTCTTAAAAAAAATACACCCAGAATACAATGTGGTGGACACTTTACAAATGCTTAAATATTAGGCAGATCATGCTGGTCATAAAATTATCTAAACAACCAATAAGGTGCAAAAACTTTATCAAAAAATGTAAACACCTGGCAAAAAGTATGGAAACTTTTGTTTTTCTTACTTAAATAAAATAAAATATGGAAATATTTTAATATTTTGTTGGTTATCTTTTTGTATCCAATAAGGATAATTGTATCTATTAATTTACGAAAATGTCCGGTAGGCTTTGGATCTGGAAATTGTGACAGCCATTCAAGTAGATTTACATTTTTTGGGAAAATATTCACTTCAGTAGTATTTCTTCTGAAGAAAATAGTAAAATCCCAAATCAAGAAAAAACACCTCATACCATAATATATCTACTACCGTATTGAATGGTCGGTATTTGATATATTACGTTGTAATTTTGGTTTGTAGGTCAAATGGGACGTGACCAATTCCTTTGGGACTTTCGTATTTTTCTTGGGAATTAACAGGTTTTTACAACAGCATATCCATTTGCATCTACAGCTATCCGGGGATTTTTGATGATTTTGGGAGGCAGCTGAATGTTGAATGATCCAAATAGTCTTCCTGACTTACATGATGTTTTGACACCACCAGGGTGTAGGGTATTTTGCTATAATTATAGATTTCGTAATATTTCAGGATTTTTCTTAAATCTTTAAAAAATACCTGCTTTCAGGCATTTCATATTAAATGTCTAACTTACTGTTTTGAACAATAATTAAAACTTTCCATACTTCTTTCAAGCACTGTACCTTTTAGCTAGCCCTAAATTATTATCCACGTAGAATTTCTTTGTGTCATCTAATTCATGACCTCAGTTCATTATCCTATACTCGTCAAGTTAAAAACTTGTCAGGTTGTTGCAAATGAAGTTGTCCTCTCGAGCTGAAAAAATGTCGATGAGTCCCACACAAATCATCAGTTTTCTTTGGGACAGTCAGATAGCAAATATCTAAATAACAAATAGGTTGAAGTGACTTTAAATTTGGGCCTGCGTTCATAAAGTTATCGTAGAAGTTATACAAGTTCATCGTCTATTTAAAATGTGATGCAAGAAAATGGGTAGGCGTAGATTTCACCTCTTGTTCTCCTACTAGTAGAACCTACACCGGTACAAGTCGTGCAAGCCAGCCGGTCGCCAGTTGTAGAAGAAGAAAATAAAGTAAAAACAACCATAACAGTACAATCATTTGAATAACGCAAATATAAAAATATTAGAAATTTATTTTATTGCTACCCAGGAGTAATAAAATTAAACCCATTTAGACATGTAGGAATTATGTGAATCGTGAAGATCGTGATATATGAAACATTAGATCATCCAAATCAGATCTCACTGTAATTTTGTTTTGTCGGTATACATTTTCCTTGAGGTGGTGTAATAATCTTAACATCGATTCGGACCCAATAATTTAAGCCCATTGTTTCCAGACTTTAGACCGCGGGCAAGAGCATTCATTACACAAAAATTCTCACATATTTTTTACCCAATTTCATCTGACACAACGGTCCAGCAAATATTAAATATTCTTTATATTTTCATCGAGTCAAGAGGTAGACATAAGTTAAGATGACATCGCGGCCCTAAATTTTGACCGTTTTTTACATGCCAGCAGGCACCATATTTCTATAAAGAATGGTCGAGGGCCCTACCCCATCAACAGTTAAAATCTTGTCATAAGAATTTATCTCCATCGTTTAAAAAACCTTACGTTTTCATATTTTTAATTTCAAGAACTGGACGATGATAAAATCAAGGTTTTAGTTTACCTAAACGCTTGCTCGCTGACACAAGTTTCTTTATGTATTCACAGAACATTCGCTTGTTTTTTAGCAAACATTCGTGTAACTAAATAAGCATGCTCATATATATTCAGCACTTTTCTACTTTACAATCTGTACTTGATTTTGAATTATTGCAAAATTTTTAAAGCCTGTTTTAGATTATCGACTTTGTTTACAATTTTCGTCACAAATCCACTTTCGTTTTGTTAGCATTTTTGAAGATTAAATTTATTTGATTTATTAAAAACCTAATTTTTAAATATTTTGTTCTAAAAATTTCGAAAGTTTATAACTTTTTGACAATAAGTTACAACCTTCGGGGTGCCAAAAAAATACCTACCTAAATTTATCAAAAATGTTTGCTAGTAGTTATACAAGGTGTCCCATTTTTTCCAATCGACTCCTTAAGAAGAAGAATTTTAGAAAGTTTTGTGGAACGCTCTGAAAAAATTCCATTTTATTATCATTTTTTTTATAAAAATCAAGTATGGTTTTATTTTATCAATCAGAACATATTTCTTGAACCACTCGACTTAATGCAAAAAAATATGAGTATCTTGCCGCCCCTTTCCGCCGCACACAAACTGAATAAAATACAATAAACAAAATTTGATGTGTCAAACGACAAATACTGGACTACATGCAGCACTTTTATTATTTAATCTATTATCATAAAAAAATACTTAAATGTAGATAAATGCATGTTCTACAAAACGGCGCAACCTGATTTTCAATATCTCAAAAAGTTCGGCTACAATATTCCAATAAAAATTGAATAAAAACGCCATTTTTAAACAAGAACTATAAAGAATGTGTAATTTTTTTTGAAAAAAGCTTTGCGCCGTTTTGTAGATTAATTATCGCATTTTTAAATTCTGAAAGAATTATTTTAAAATAATAATTTTTAAGGGCTGTAGAATTAGTCCAGTAAACCTCAAAATAGCCTTTACAATGTTAAGGAAGGAATGCTCTTAAGGACGAAATTTAAAAAGCTCCATTTCGTTTAAAAAACTCTTGGGAATTTTGACTACGTATATATTTTGACATGAATTTTGTAACAAAATGGAGGAACAGAGTAAACGCTTTGCTGTGCTTTCAGTTTTTACAAGTTTTAGTAACAGCACTACAGTTTATAGCATTTTTGGTGACTTAAAAATGATTTATACAGGGTGCAGATAAAGTCCTGCATTATAGCTATAACTTTTTTAAAAGTGCTTTGATCAAAAATGTTTTTGAGGGACTTGACAGTCTTATCTCAGTCACGTGATCTTGAAAAACATAAGCAAGATCACAGAACATTATTATGAAACATATTTGATCAAACCAATATTAAAATTATGCAAGACTTTTCCTGCACCCTGTATGTACCCCCACATAAAGTTTACACAAATATGTTTTTATTTATTACTTTAGCCACTACCAGAGGTCGTACCTGAGGTGGAAGTCTATACGATTGTTTTCGTATAACGAAAAAAACGTTTGTTGACTAAGTTGCTTGGAGACAGATTTTCTATCACTCTTCCTTATGCACGTTTTGTATTTGTTGAAAGAAGACAAAATCTGTCACTATAGCAACATATTCAAAAAACGATTTTTTCGTTGTACGAAAATAATCGTATAGCTTACAGACTTCCACCTCTGATCTCCGAAATCGCGAATTGGGACTTTCGACTGATGTAGACTGCTTTTAGGGGGCATTGTTTTGACGCAAGCAGTTGATCGAAATGAGTAACAAAATTTCATTTCAGTTAAAATTTAAACAAAAGTCAATTATTTGAAAAGAGGGAAAATTATTAGCTTAGAAAACTATACCTCATTTGCTAAAAACTTTAAACTTTTAATTTGGGGAGGTCCAAAATACCCGATACCCAAAATGATAAATGAGCAATAAATAGGGTGGGGGCGCATATTTAGTTTGTAGCTTCTGGCGACGGCCCTGTTTTTCTTGGTTACTAAATTTTTTAATAAAAATCCTTAAAACTAATTCGTTTGCAATCAAGTAATTGTTTTTTTAGTATGTTAATTTATATTTGGAATGCCTTACAGCGGTTTAAGCAAATATAAATTAGTCTGTTTTTGTGTCTATACCTTGATATTAAAAACTAAAATTACATATTTCTAAGAAATTAGGCTATCTTGATAAAATGCTTAAAATATACTAATCATATTTAATCGGTTCCTAATAAATGGCTGCGTTAACAAATTTTTTTTGGTAAATTTCTTCATATTATTATTCACTAATTTTCAGTTATAAAATTATAAGTGTACTTATAGGAAGCGAGATTCTTTTACTAAATTATTCTTTGATGATATGATACAAATAACGGCTGATAATTTCGAAACGACTGACTAAAAACACAATTGTGCTAACAATGTTGCTTACAAAACTTTTTTTTGAGTAATTTATAAATGAAAATAAACACAAAATGATTGATGGTGCACTTGCAGTTAGTACTCCTACACTGAAAATATGTAATGCACACATATAAACACAATCTTATAAAACCCACATAATTATAGTCCCTACCCAGGCTTGATTTGTATAAGACCAGTGCCATTAAACGAGAGAAATTGTTTCAGCTGAAACATAAAAATTATTTAGGAACGTATTTCAGACAAAACATTTCCATTGTGGAACGTGATTTAACGTCAGAAACTCGACTACTCAACTCGTAAACTCATAATGGATTTTTTCTTTTGAAAATACCATACACATCACATACAAGTTATCTGAAAATTTGTTTCCAGAATTAACTGAAATAACTAATACTAATCTATCTAAAATTTGAACAAGAAAGGTTATCAGTTAACTAGATTCTTTCCACTTTCGAAGAAAAATTTTGACATTACTAATGTTTCCAGTCAAGACCATAATTTTATGCGTTTTTTTAACTCGTTTGATTTGCATAGGACGTTAATGTACATTATAAACGTTTATAAATTGCTACAAATTAAAGTGGTTGAAGAAACTAAAGTGTTTCACTTTTAATTAGTGTAGGTTTTGCAAGTTCATTAAATTGGTTCAAAAGTTGTATATAGATATGCAATTGTGATTTTAACGGGCGTGTCCATTGTGGATGCTGGGCAGCACTAAGTGTATTATTACCCAAGATAATAATTCCGAACGTTCATTCCATGTAACGATTCTTCGAAGTCGTGATTATAGATTATGGCCCCTTGATACTCTCAAGGAAAAGTCTCTTTCTCTTAGGCATAACGCCGGAATGACCAACCATTTTGACCATTGTTGCTGAGCCTTTAATTATCCAAAATGAAAAAAGATACTCCCGCGAGCCGTTTTAATAATCCCTTAATGATGGTCAAGAATTAACTCGTGACTACCAACTTTAAAGAGCCCATAATCAAGATTGAAGATGCGAAGCCGCGCATGTCTTGTAACATTAACGAAATTCTTGCACAAATGCCTAATTTATTGAATTTAAAAACACATAAATAAGTAAAAATTATAATACGCTGACATAATAATAATTTATTTAAATAACAGCAAGATTAGTTATTAAACAAAAATAAACCGTACAGCGTTATTTATTAATTCTCCGCATGCTTTCTTAAATCCCATATTAAATATTAATATTCAACCAAAAATATAATCATATATCATCTTTATTAGCTGAACTGCTGAACTTTATTTATGGCATCATTTAATTCAGACACGCAACTATTGAAAAACACGTGTTCAAAATAAACCCAAGCAACAGAAGAACAACCCATTTATTCGGAGCCTTTGAGGAACCTTCTCCACCTCGCAAATTCCACATTTTAGTGGTTCGTGCTAAAATTTGTTGCCAACTTAAACGCTTTTAGCTTTTAGCAAATTGATTAGATTTACTGCGTACTTTAAAGAACAAGTTTTATTACCCGTGCTTAATTTAAGTTGCGAAAAATTAACACAATTCGCAGGTGGATACCAGAGAAAACCGTGTGAATACTAATTCATTATCGCTTTTCAAACGAAGAGCTGAGTTCTTCAATTTTATGTGAAGTCATAAAGATATATGTGATTTTCACAAATTTATGTAGTGAAGAGACATGGCAAATTTTACATGCCTAAAATATTTTTTAATATTTTTAGTACAATCTGTTTTATTTCATAAATTGAATATGAAATGTAATTCAAAACGCCTGAGATCCTTTAGTTGTGCCTGATAATAGGCCATTTAGATATAAAGTACGCCCCAAAAACTGAGAACGGCAAGTGCTTTTATTGTATGTGTAATTTAATACTATCTCCGCCACCATATTCCTAAAAATTAATAAAAAAATACAGAAAATTACTGCACAATATTTTAATCGACCAATAAAGAATTTTGGTTATTTTTAAGGTTTCTACTTGATGAATTTTTAGATTGTAGATAATCCTGAGTTATTATAATATTATTATAAAAATGTGTAAAATTTAAACTGTCTTCACTAAAATTAAAGAACATAAATCTTGTGATGTTATCTTTGGAAAACTTGTTTTTAAAAAAATGTATATAATGTAATTAAATGTCTTTGAGAAGGTAGTTTGGCAAGGTGAAGTTTCTTAAAAAGTATTTAGAGGTATATGAAATTTGTGGGATTTATGGAATGTTCGGTAGTGGCCTTTTCAATCCTGGATGCGTCTGCCTCTTGTCGGTCAAAAGTAGAAAAACTAAAGGTGCAACAAGTACCGCAGCTCAAACATAATAGGCACTCTTTGGTTGAGCTGATGTCTGAAAGGTTTCCATAATAGACACCCGCTGGGGGGTAGGTTTACCTACTCCGGTATAATTTACAACCCCTATAGACTACAATTAATATCAATCAAGTCAAGAGCGAGCTGAGAAGAACCAACTGCACTAAAAATCCACCAAAAACACAACGCGTTTTTAATTGCAGGCTTGAGTTTATTTTTTTCATTTTTTGATGATTGTAAATTCTATGAAGTACGTGTTAACACGCTATAACAGCATCTACAATGCCGACGAGTTCCGAGGTCTTGAATCTTGAAAATAGCGTCATCTTTGCATATATCTATCTCTTTCTACCTCCTGGCCACGGTCCGAGTATACTTGGAAGTTGGAACCCTCTTTTTCCTCTTCGATAAGCATCGCTCTTCATCCTCGTCGCTTCGTCTCGTTTCAACTTTATTCTTTAAAGTATTCAAGTTTTGTTCGTTATTTTTAGAGAGCGTTAGGCTTCTTGAAGCCTATCTCCACGTTCCATTGCTTGCAACCTCTCTTATCTGTACTTTCGTTATTCTAAGCAATTTTTGTAACTTATCACGCTTATATCTCAATCCACGAACCTTTCTCAAGCACGTTCTGACATATTATAATGTTATGCAAACAATTTTTAAACCCAAACTATTCGCCCTTAATGACCAAAATATATTTAAAACAACTGTTCATACGTGAGATCTAGAAATTATTTGTAATGGGCTTAATGGAGTCTCTTGAAGGAAGTATCATTGTACATTAGAAACAATGTTGCTTTTCTTCCTAAACATTTTTTGATCTCAAGCATGTATTTTTCACTTCTTCAAAAGTCTTCAAAAACAACGAATTGGTAAAGCAAATACACATATAATTTAATTGCTACAAAATAGGTACTTAATTTTTTTGAAATTCAAAAATAATTGTAACAAACTTTTATAAATGTATACATAACTTAAAATCTCTTGCTAGATTTTAAGAACTTGTTGAAAAAAAATATTTTAAATAGCAATTATCAAAAAACGGTGTGTATTTGAAGAATTTTGGAATTAGAAGTTGGATAATTTATGGTTCTTTTTGGTGTAGTGTTTTTCGAAATGATTTGACATTTATTTAAATATGGTAATTAGATAATTGCTTATGAATAAACCAAACGACTTGTGATCATTAATTTTCGGCATCGGGTCATAAATTTGCGGTGGTGACGAGATTTCGCGATATGGTACTAGTAGAGTCCTAGGATAAAGCGCGCACGAAGCTTTTTTCTTAAAATATGCAATCAAAGCCCGAACTCCTATCCTCTATCCTAGACCTGCGCTTGAAAAGAGCAGCCTTTCTATTCCTCCCAAGCCTGGGTCCAATCCCCATTGTACTTTCATTTGCCGCTCCACCAAACTGGAGTCCTTAGCTACCCACCTGTGCAGGTAACTAACCGAGATGTGTTTCAGTGTTGCGCCGCCCGCGTTCAGGATAGCCATGTGACCCAGACCCGCTCGCAGCCATGTTGCTCCCCGGCATGGGGATCAGGATATTAATTTACGTGTTAATGCTAGTGAGTGCAGTGGGTGCTGCTAAAAACAAAAGCAGGACTAGAAATTCTGATGGTAACCACCATGGAAGAGGACATTCTAACAACTCACCCGCCTTGCACCAGGTTATCGCCTCTACACAACGAACTCCCGCGGTACACATACCTGAAAGGGACTCCGAATTCTTCACTAAAGGAAAAAGTGAGTTCGATAATAAAACTGCGAAAAATGTTAAAAATTAAATCATTTCCAAAATTTTGGTTTTGGGTTCGTTTCTTGATCCACTGTTGAAGTCACTAATTCGCAGCTATCTCAGAGGGCGATAATTTTGAAACCAAAAATTTATTTTTAAATTTCCAAAAGCTAATAAGGAGTACAGAACATAAAGCATACAATGTAACAAAAATAAATAACAACTTCACGCCCCTTACTCCCACTATATTACAACCTACAACAAACTGTAGTAAGAACTAACCTAGCTGCATTAACCTGTTTAATACATCGCTCATGTAGGTAAAATCCTAGAAATAATAAACTTTACACTAAAGAATCTTGTACTCAAACGCTAGAAATTTGATCACTCATTTTTTAAATATAATCCTGCGGTTAATCCTGCATATAAAAATGTAAATAATATCCTTTCCAAAATTTCTTTACCTTGCTGGTTACTGAACTTTAATAGCAAGTAGCTAAAAAATTGCTGATATAAGCTTGAAAATATGCACGGTTAGAGCTTTTGCACACGAATATTTTTTTTGATGATTTGAGTTTTTTTTGATGACCCCAACTTTTGGAGGTCCTAAGTCGAAATAATTGCGTGTACGCATTAACGTTGCTCAATTCGAAAAGTTGCTTATCAATAATTTATGAAAGACCCAAATTGTAAAGTCAACAATAATCGTAGAATAGTAATATACGCAAGCAAAATACAAAACTATAATAAAGGCTTTAGAAATTTAAAAGACTAAAAGAAACACCTTTATATGTGTAAGACAGTTTTGTTGTGGAAAGCTTTCATGAATTTTCACTTTACTAAAGCTTCTATATAAGATTTTTCCAAAGGGTTTTTACAAGACTGCGCTTTGGGGTGTAATTTAAGTTTTTTCTTAGCTATCACGAAGGTTTTCACATTAAATTAATTTAACCGGTCAAGTCCTATTGAATCGATGTGTTAAGAACAGGACTTGAGTCCAAAAATTGCGGTTTTGAGATAACATGAGCTTAAGAACATTACGCTAGGGACTATTATAATGGCAAAAGAACACTAAAATTTCCGAAATGAGTAGAAAAACAGTATGAATCGTGGACTGTTACTAATTGATCAAAATGACATCAAGAAAATCATGATATTATAAGCGAGATTTTGGAGTTTTATTAACATATATCCTCATGAAAAACTAACGCTGCCTGGGCTAAAAAAAGTGAAAAATTAACAGATTATACAACTATACAACATTGGATTAAAATGAACTGCTCAGTGCAGTATGTTTTTTTTTTCTGAAAATTTTGGTATGAAAAAATCGTTTTAAGAAGTCTGCATATTTACAAAATATAAATCTATTAAGTTTAAATTGATTGTCTCAAACTTAACTTTTCGAACTCATCCAATTCTTTACCTTACCGATGCAATTCTAAAAGTTGTGGAAAAATGATACAAACTCTCCAAATAACAACACTTTTTGAATTTAGCCAATTTATTTTTATACATATCTAAATACATCATTATACTCTGGACTTGACCGAGTACTGCACAAATCGATCTGCAGTAGTCATAATACTCCTATAATTTTTTTTCCAAAAGAGTGATTTCACCAAAACATGGACTTTTTCCGTTATTACACCAAGGTCTTCAATTTTTGTAGAAGAAAATGATACTTTCCAGCAATATGAGCTTCCATGAGTTTCACACGAAATTATCGCGATTGTATTATTTAGTCTTTTTAGGAAAAGTAAATAAATATTTTGAATAAATATTCACGATTCCATCTATTTTCATAATTTTTTTCACAATAAATTGAAAAAATAAAAATATTATGAAGAAAAATGACACCCATATTTTAGGTTCTTATGAGTTTCACGGGGTTTTCCAAACTAAAATTTAAGTATTTTTGGGGGAGCATAAAGTCGAGAACGATATAATCAATTTCAATAGAAAAATTTACGATTCGGATTTTTATTTTGAAATAAGTTAGTACTTCATAGTGAGATTCGGGTTTTTTCACAATAAGTTCTATGATGAAATTAAAAATTATTTTTTGATACTTTTTGGGCTCTCTGTAGTCTGTAGGATTGATTTCCGTTAGTCTTTCAAGTCGCCTATTAACAACAAATCCATTTAATTTATGACGTAAATTCAATTTTTGAATCAATATTGAAGAATTCTATCGATTTTTTTTTTGAAAATTAATAAAAATAAATACTTTTTGTAAAAAAATTACACTTTTCCAAACAATATACAGGGTGTCTCATTTTTTTTCCAGCAAAAACTTTTTAAATAGTAAATGTCATTCTGAACAAAAAATTTCCTATGAACATATATTTTTTTTCGACTCCTTAAGAAGTTATAGCAATTTTAAAATTTTAAAATATTAATGATTTTTTGGGACACCCTGTATAAATTTCATTTTATTTAAATTTTTTAAATTTAAATCAAGTATGCTTTGGATTTTGACATTATCTGTAAGCCAATCAGATAGCTTAAGTTTCTTGTCAGAAATTTTAAAAACAGCCAATAATGTTCAAAAAGGCAAGTTGGGAAAGACAAAATCCAAACCATAAATCTTTTAAATAAACACATGATGATAAGAAAGAAAAATTATACAAGGTTTCCCAAAAAATCCTTAAAATGTTAAAATTTTTAAATTGCTGTAACTTCTTAAGGAGTCGAAAAAAAATATTAGTTTATAGGAAATTTTTTGTTCACAATGACATTTACTATCTAAAAAAATTTTTGCTGGAAAAAAAGTGAGACACCCTGTATAAGTTTTTCACGAGTTTTCCGAAATATTACCATTAAATCTTAAATTTTTTGTCGAAATAATAAAATAATTAATTTTTAATGTAAAAATTAAGATTCGAGGAAGGTTGAAATTTTGGTCGAAATTAAAAAATATTTTGAAGAAAATGATATTCCTTTTCCATGATTTATTCCTTATTTTTTGGCAGTATTTATAAATATCATGAAATTTCATTATAACTTAAAACTCCGCGTTTCGCCCGCAAAAGTATTGAAAAATGGTGATTTTTCAAACCATTTGGTGAGATTACTAATTGAACAAAATGAAAAATTTTAATTGCATTAGAAAGAACGTTTATTGGGTTAATACGATAGAAGACGCTTTTTTTCTATAAAAAAAATTATGAACTTCGCTAAAAAACAGCATATTTTTGCACATTTCAAGATTTTTTTTACAATTTTGAGTAAAAAAATAGAGAAAAGCGTCTTCTATCGTTCTAACACAATAAACGTTCTTTCTAATGCAAATAAAAAATTTTCATTTTGCTCAATTAGTAATCTCACCAAATGGTTTGAAAAATCACGAGTATCCTCTTAAGTTTTTTGGTTGTTTTTTGTGAAATAATAAAGTGAACAAATTTTTATAGTAAAATACATATCGAGGCAATATTTAGGTTATTTTTATTTTTCCCGAAAAGCTTCTATACCATATTTAGATTTTGGATTGTTTTTTCCTAAAGTTTTTCACAGTAACCCCACGTAACAACTGCAATAATTTAACAATAAAAACTTTTGGATCAAAAAATATATCAATACTAATATTAAAACAGTCGATAAAAAATGTATTTATATAATTTATCAAATGATTTACACTCAACTATAAAACACTTCAAAACTTAAATTTTACTACTTATTCTCAACGTTTTTCGATCAAACAAAACAAAAGCAGCACGTTTTAATTTTATAGCATTTTTACTTGTTTTGATTACGTAATCATTTAAAAACCCAAATCCCATGGTCGGCCATAATCGGATTTTACTTTACTATTTTATATTTTTGTTATGAACTTAATAGCCTGCTTAGAACTTCATTATTTCGTGCGTGGAAAAATAAACAAAAATTATGTAAACATGGAGATGCAAGCTCGCCTGTTTTTTACACGTAATCTCAATTTCCTAACAACTAAACAATTATCATAATTCTATTTAATCGTGTATATTTGTAGTTTTAATTGCATACATGGTTTATCTTAATTGGCAAGTGTAAATATAGTAATAAATAAATAAGCATTATTAGTTTAAAAGTGTTGTTTTATAATTGCATTATTTAAAAAAAAATATACGTGAAATAAGATAATTTTAAAATTGTTTACTTTATTTTAACACAACCGATAAATTAGCTAACTTATACGCTGGGAATGAAATAAATATTACATAATTTAATCATAATTGGAAAATCTTTAAAAAAATTAAGTAAATGTAGTTTTATGTTTCAAGAAATGTAAAAATAGTGGCTAATATTTTTTAAAAGCATTTACATTCATCTAGCAACCTGTATTTTGAGACGAATTAAAATTTTTATTGCTTGCTATAAAATTGACCCAACTGACTTCACGAAGTCGAAATATTATATTGCCTTACAAAAAGCCTTTATGACCGTTATAAATATCTTAGAAGCACTCTCGAGAGAGAGTCGAGAATAAAATGAAATTGTTTAATTGTATAAAAACCTCTGCAGACATTAAATTAAGTGCTGTCCGGTATAATTTACCTGCAATTACGTAAGGTGTGTAGCAATCGTTATTACCACTAAAACAATTGAAAATACATTAATTCAATTTTATTTAAGATTTATGTACGAGAAAAGGGAAAGGTTTATCTGGCAAAATTGGTAAGTTTTAAATGGCTTTAATTTTAAACTTGTTTACTTTTTTGAAAGTATACATATAGATCAAATAATATAATCTCATAAACTACACATTTTTCAGTTGTATTTCAGATAAATTAATATCAGAAAGTATTAATTGTATTTCAGAATTATCAATTGTATTTCAGATAAATCAATTTGATTTCAGAAAGCATCAATTGTATTTCAGAAAAATCATTTGAATTTCAGGAAGGACAAATTCAGTATTGTTCAAACTTCGGATTTATCCTGTTATGACTTCTAAATTGAGAAATACTGACTTTCTAATGATGGTTTCTGAAATACAATTGGTGAATCTGAAATACAACTGGAAAAGTTGCAGCTCTAAGTATTAGGAACTCGATACGTTGCATAAATATCTATAAGTAATTGACTGAAATAAGCGCAAATAATTACCATATAAGAATTTCTTATTTCAACAATAAAATATTTAAATTACTTTGTCCAGCCTTGATTGGGTATATTTTTATTGGATAATTTTAACTTAATAGCATGAATTCCTGCAATCACTATTAACAACAAAAATTCCTATGCTTTATTCATAAATAACATGTAATTTGTTGTTTCCTTTTATAATGCAATTAATCTACTATTTTAGGTTTAAGTGTTTCCAAATAAATCTTTTTTGAACTTTAAACAAATTTTATTAGACGAGAAATATTTTAAACACTTAGTTGGAAAACCAATTATAGCAACGTTCACCTTTACTTTTCGACCTTTTACACGTGTAATACTATAGTATTTTACCGAAGAAATATTTCATAAAGATATATTACCTATTAGTGGAACTGAATATTACTTAATGATTATATTTACCATTTTTTGTTAATTAAATTAGGATATATTTTATATTTATGTGCTCCTTATTAATGTTATGGTATATTTTTAAAAATAATATAATAACACCCACAGAAAATTGGAAATGATTTACTTTATAACCATGTAATGTTATTCATAATGTTAATTTATTTTGTAAAAATTATAATTGTCGTTCTCTGCAAGCGCAATTTAAAGCAAGAAAAATCCAATAATTACAAAAGAAGTTTTCAGAGAAAATCGAGTTGGCTTTAAGTTGTGTTTACAAAGAAGCAAAATGACTACTTTATAATTTATATACAGGTTCTGTACTTTGGTATGTTGTGTTGTATGAAGGTATGCATGTATGTGTAAGTTATAAAAACAGCTCGATTTTAATTGAGGTCTTAGAAGCGAAGCCGAGGGCCATTACTTGTACAATTCCTTGCGTCAATCAAAAATATCAGGGCCTCATCTTACCGATGGCCATTTAATAATAACCATATTCTTTGTTGTTCTTTTCAGAAACAACAACTCAACTTTTAAAAGGGCAGACATTAAATTAGTAACGCGTAATGTGCTACAGGCTGCAAAACAACTACTTTTAAAGCCACCGATGTCGAAACATGATAATTTCTTTCTAGTTTCAGTTTTATATCAATAAATCTTCGAAGAAATTGATAACAATAAGCTAAATAATATATGATGCAATTCTGTGTAAATCTTTAATCCGTAAGATTTGTTATGTAGGTTGTAATGGATGGTTTCCATGGTTACTTTACAGATATATCCTATAAGAGCTTACAGATTTGGACAGAATTTCACCATTAGAAAGATAGTATTCTGTTTTGAAAATCATCTCAGCTAGAAAAAATTATCAAAGTAAATTTTAGATCACTTCAGAAGTTTATAATACATGTAAATACTAAGAGTAAATATTGTGGTAAGATTTTTGGTACTGATGTGGATACAGTACATACAGTTATAAAACAATACACATTTAACCAAAGCAAATTTTCTTCGTATTGACTGCATAATTCATGGAGTCCATTATTACTGCTTGAAGAACTCCTTCATTTCTGAAGAATTCACGGGTCAAAGAGCAGTATAATATGGGAATTATTACGTTACACATTTCTTCAACTGGAGAATCGTGTTAGTGGTTTTTATTACGGTAGGGAATTAAATTTTGGAAAATACTTCTTGGGAAGGAGCGCAGTTCTCACGCACGTCTTTTGCAACAGAATCAATTGTTCACAAATAACGTAAGGAACATGCAATTTTTTAACTTGCTTTAAAATAAATTACAACAAAAACATTTAATCTGAAATATTTTAACGAGTCTCAAAACTCGTATTTCACGCTTGCTTAAGTTTCAAGTCGGCCGAAAAAATCTCGGACCGTAATTTTTCTAGATGGGTGTTTCTTGGAACAGAAAATCGTGTTGACGTTGTTAAATTTTGAGGTGGCATCGAGTTACCAGTTGTTTCGACCATTTTAAGCAAAACATAAATAGTTGTTTATTAACCCATTGCTCGCAATGTCCATTGTGCTTGAGACATTTGTATAAAAAATGGGAGCTCGCGCGAGCTTTCAAAGATATCTTTTCATAAACATAATTACGAACGACCACTTAACTGTGTTCGAACGTTTCCAAGGCACAATCCATTGTATTGTGCGAAAGTAAAACCAGATTGGATACCTGTCTGCTCCACTTACGGCCCTTTCTTCCTCGCGAACGCTTTTATTTTATACCGCGTGTTCAAAATCAACAGTTTTTTATTTTGCAATTTTCGTCTTGGGTTACTTCATTTTGATAACAATATTGGATATTGGAGGGGTGTTAACTAGCTGAAACTTGTTTTCAGTAATTAACCAGCACCAGTGTGGGCGTTTTTACAAGAAACTTACATGGTAGGACATAAAAATTTCATAATTACCACCAGTAATTTACTCACCACCTTATTATACTTTATAGATCAATAAAATAGGTGGTATCCTCCTAACGAGTAGTTTTGTAAAATAAGAATCAAAGTATAAAATATTTATCTTCCATTACTAGAGATACTGGAGAAATTTTTTTAGAAACAAAATAGTTAGAAGTTCCAACATCAACAGCAATGATTTGTGTTTTGATTTGTCCTTTGTTCTTCAAAAATTTTGGTATACAAATGCAACACAGGTACTTATATGATTTTTTTTTAATTGGTAAAATTAGTTTGATGATAATGTAAATTTATAAAATGGGACCCAAATTTCTTCAAAATGGCATTCATTTGCACATGAAAGGCGCTGAATAAACGTTATTTATATTATCTATTTATAATAAATTTATTAACAAGGAATTTCCTACAAATATTTACTAAAATTTTATCCAATGAGATCCATAAATTTAAAATAAGATTAGATAATACATTAATAACAAGGAATTTCTTTATTATTATGTAAATAAGTATAATAATATTTGAAGTAAAGTTTACGAAACCATATCTAAAAAACATAAAAAGCTAGAATTTACGTATTTTATAATGAAAAAAATAGAGAGTGGGGAACATATTAAACTATTATTGTCTTATTCTACACCTTTTTCAATTATATTTCAGATAAATCAATTTAATTTCTATACTTTCTTTCAAGTATCTAGTGTCCGAAGAAATCGATTTACTTACCCCTTAATTAATTAACTAGCCCTAGATTATATATTTTTCCAAAAGATTTAGGCCAAAGTTACCCCAGTTCACTATGTTAAACCCAATAGAAGTAATATGTTCTAAGATTAATACCCAGATTCGGGTCAAATCATTTAAGTTTAAAGGCCTTGAAATTTAAATTTGTTGTATGGGTTGTAATGGACAATTTCCATGGTTACATTATTTGTTTCAAATTAAAGGCCTTTAATTTTGACAAGAATCTGCCTATAAAGTAATATGGTTTAAAGACAACTTCGAATTTTTCCTGTTATGGCTTCTCGTATCATGTAGCAAATGTTGGTTTACTTAGAAACAATTATTGATGAAGTATAACACACTACAATCGAATAAGTAGCTACTTTAGCATTGGAATCCAAAATTTACTTTAAATGAAAGACAATGATTCTTTTAGAAATACAAATCATACTTTCTGAAATTAAATTGACGAATTCTGATTTTCAAATGATATTTTCTGAAATATAATTGATGATTCTAAAATATAATTGATACTCTCTGAAATGCAACTGGTAAAGGTGTAGACCTTTGATAAGCTATCATTCTCAGTCTAGGCTCTTGAAACCATATCTTCCAAGATATGAAAAAAAGAAACAACATTTATATTGAATAGATTATCCTGCATCCCAAGATAATATACAACTTGTTTTTAAAACCATTTAGCTGTAATTTATCTTGGGTTAATGGTTAGTAGAAATTACTAGATTCAAATCTTTCGCCCAGATTATCTCATAAACAAAGTTCTGCGATTGTGTAAACTCAGTTGCAAGTCTTACTACATTTATTTTCTAGGAAATAGTTATTAAAAGATATGATGATGAGATTTCTAACATCTAACAAAGTCAACAAAGAGAAACCTACTTTCTTAGCCTCATCAGTTCCGCGTGCAGTTTATTTACACGCAAATAATAAAACAAAGGAATTATACTTTTTCTTTCAAAGGAAAGAAAAATGTGGTTTTCTTTATCCTAGTTTCGTTTTAGTATTGTTGATTTAATTTAATAATATGGACTAATATCCAATCTCTTCCTAAATGAAATGCAGAAATTAATACATTGTACGAGTGAGTGATTATTACAGTTATCGTAAGATAATCCAGAAAAAAGTGGGCATACATTATATTCTCGAGATGGATATAGAATGTAAAACTTGAAAAAAATTAAGTCAGCATGCGGTTGTAGCCAATCATTAATCAGCATCAGGACTAAGATGGCGTGCAGAGAGGGTATGATATATCGAAGTGACTTGTAATAATCTTGCGTGCTTCAACAGTCTTGACTCTTGATTCAAATTAATATTCAAATCCAGCATGCTTTAATAATATTAAATTTAATCTCTTTAATTCCATGCCAGCTACAAATAAATACCCCAAACTTGTTACCTTAATTGCACTTCCCGAATTTATCAAAAAATTGATGTAATTTTGAGTATTTTCGTGCGTGACCACCTGTTGGTGTTTGTTAATTTTTAAGGCCAAGTCAAGGTCATCCAAAGCCTACCTCTCCCGCGCATTCTAGAAAGCCGCCATTACTGCTCACCTGCTTTGCTCTGTTGGTTACGTGCCCGTTCACATATTTGTTTTAGTAATGCAATTTTATAGTTGTATGTCCACTTTAGTCTTCCAACATTTACCTCAAGTGTTGTTCCTTTCTACAACCACTTTTTGGACCTTAATTATAACCTTATCTCACTGATCCCGGTCCCAAATATAATACCTTAATCCTTTTTATGTCACAAGACTCACTATAACCCAACTGATTGGTTAATATTTCGCAAACACTATCACTCGCTGGAATAACCAGTAATCCTTCAATTATTCAAATATTAATTAATTTTACTAATTAGGAACACTAGTGTTGCTTTATAATCTAGTTTTAATTTTCAAGTATCCAAATTGTTGTTTTTGGAGTACCAAAATAATGCTATGAACAAAGAATTTGTAAACTCGTCAAAACAGGATTTTAACACGTTCTGTAAACCACAAATAACTGAAAGTTTTTAGAATACAAATAGTCAATAGGTGTAGCATTAATGAGGTTTACTCAAGATCTTGATTCGTTTAAATATTTACAGTAAGTTGCTTCATCAAACACAAAATGAATTTCTCAAATAATTTCCTTGGTTATACTAATGACAGTTTAAACATAACCTTTTCTGGTTTTCTTCAACGATTGCAAATAAATTCCTCATTAATTCATTTCCTTAAAAAATAGAGTCATTAAAGAACTTGCAATATAACTCGCATCGTTGACTTTTTTAATTACTTCTGTTTGTATGTAAATGGTTGGTATTAAAACTAACACATTCATTCATAAATACTAACGAAACATCTGTGCATTTGTTAAGAAAACCACAGAAACCCACGTCTTCCAAGACACCTAAGCACTGGTCCTCCAACCTACGTCCATCTCGCGGCTTTATTGAAATGATTAATAATCATAATTACAGAATACGTTTCCATTTTGAGGTAACTTTTGTAGTTACTAACACTACGTCACTAGGTTTTAATTGGATTTTCGAAAGGACACGTGGGAGGCAATTTGCTTAGAATCGCGTTTGCGCGTGCCTTACATGTTCATTTTCGCAGAAAAAACACAGAACCAAACTCTACGTCACTACTTTAACAGTGCGTGTGGGTTTAATTGTATTGTTTAAATTAAATCCTGGTTATTTGAGCTTATTATAATGTTACTTAAGAAAAGTAATAGCTAATTAATGATGCAAGGTAATTAAATAAAACGTGGATAATTTATTCAATGCCAATTTAAATCAATTTTACTTATGACTCAATCAAAATAAGAAAATTGAAAAAATACATCCCACCCAGTGGCGTATTATCGCATAGGCGCATGAGGCGCGCGCCTGTGGCCTCCTAATTGAACCGGCCTCAAAAAAATTGAAAAAAATTATGCAGTCACATTTTTTTACCAGTCATGGTCGTTTTTGAAAACTTCTATTGAAATAAACCATAAACCTAACAAACTAATTATACAAAGGAGTTTTTCTTTCCAGTTCCAGACAAGTTGACTTTAAAAAAGATTCTCTTTCTGAAATTTCTGAGACCCACCTTCTAAAATTTTGTCGGTTCGAACGAACCAGTTATACATATAGAGGGTGTCCCAAAAAGAAGTGCTCAGAAGAAAATCCTAGACAATAGACGAGGTTTCATCAACAAGAAAACTAATAGGCAGGACCAGCTTTTTTGATGGGTCATTGAATTTTGTTCCTACAAAAAATGTTGTTAATTCGAAATTTTGTTGTAGTTCATAAACTATTTGATCATTTTAAAAGAAATAAGTTGAAAAGTCAAGCTAATTAATGCCACTTTGGCTTGAAGTTAAAAAATATCATCAGAAGAATGTTTTGATCGAAAAAAAATTCTTCTTTCAAAAAATTAACGAGATTTCACCTTTTTCGTGATATTTTCACTATCTTTGAAACAAGCCCCATAAAGGTACCATTTTTTATATCCGTAAAACTTCACATTAAACTTTGTCAATTAAGATTTTCTTCTGAACACTTCTTTTTGGAACACCCTGTATAATTTAGTTTCTTCTTTAATTTTAACTTTTGGTTATATTTTACAGTTCATCTAATTCTATGAAATTTTTTGAAAAAGAGAAAAACGAGATGTTTTTCCAAAGTATCTGGAAATGCTTGACCTGCCACTTTTTTAAAATTTCACCTATGGTGCTATATTCAAATTTTGCACTTCTAAGTTTTCCTTAAACTAACCCCTGAAACGTCTGAAACTGATGTCAACTAAAAAGGTCATCTTATTTTATTTCTAAAAAATAGCGGCCTCAAAATCAGGTTGCGCCTCAGGCCTCCAAATGGCTTAATCCGCCAATGATCCCACCATCTCATAACTATAATATAGTGCATTTTCATGTTGCTCTAAGTAACAAAATAATATTTTTTTTAGTTTTTATATTTTTTAGCAGAAATTTTGAATAGTGGAATAAATAGCAAGATTTTCTTTTTGGCTGGTTTCGGGATGTTCTTGGTTCTATTTCAGTTTTTTTTATTACCAGGTACATACATGTTGCAGTTGTAGTTTGCAAAAGATCACGATTGAAATCAGGAATGTAACGAAGCAAGCATTTTCTTTGTTTTGTCGTGATCTTAGATTCATCTAAGTGGTGCTGTTAAAAATATTTCGCGGCTATTATTTTTGTGTCATGTGAACGTAACGTGCGTTCATGCTAAACATTCAAGGTGAACGTGAACATAGAGCAAATATTAAAAAGGCCATATACGGTTAGGTACTTCTTGGAATGATGGTATTTCTTACACGGACCTTCCAACGTTCCTAGGCAATCAATCAAAATACCTTTAAGAACATGACAAAATAACAACAATGCAAGAAATTTCCTATGTAAAAGAAATAACACGCTTTCAAGAATGATATAAAATTTAATTGCATCGCAATTAAATCCTCTTCCATTACAAATTACAACGAAACATGAAGAAAAGAAATCTGCAGATTTGTATAAACCCATAAAATGATATTCACCATAATTCTACCTTTAAAATTGTAGCTGTAAAATATAAGATCCGAGTATATGCACTTAATTGCAAATTATAAAAGCCTTCACTGAAGCTGAAATATCTCTCCCAATACATTTTAGTATCGGTAAGTTCAAAATTATGTTCATGCGTATAGATGCGTACTAATCTAAAAAAATGATCTTTATTTTCACAATTAACGGCAAGTCACGAATTAATACGCCTTTTCGTTTATAGCGGTCGGCTGTTGTGATCATGATTTTCTTAAAATTTATAACCCTTTTACAATTACCAAACCAGTTTTTATATACATATTTCATTATACTGATCACTGATATACCTATATAAAACCAATAAAAGTGGATTTTTTGCTTGCAATAAATTTATTGCTATAATTTTGGAAAATCCGCCCAATCAACTGAGTACTTAATTTAAATTAAACCATTTGTTTTGAAGTGACGATTACTTAAATTTTAATTGGAACCACAAATCTGGTCTTAATTTTGTCATTTTCTACCTTTTATAATCGCCCAAATTAAATTTATAGCTTTGCTTCCACTTCTGAGGTTGCTAATCAAAAACCATTATACAATCAGCATCAACTCCTCGTTTTGATTTAAGGGATCTTTTGTGTAGTACTCCGGCATACCACGGCATAAATCTGGTTTTATTTTTTAGGCAACAAAAGAACTAATCAACTTTTTTAACTGCAAGTCATTTTCAATCATATCTTTTCTTATTAACGTTTGGCAGTACCTTTATCTTCTTTTGAATACACTCTCCTTTTATCTTAACGAATAATTTGCCTTGCTCTCAGTTGGGTTAATTGCATTTTCTTGGTAGATGCCAAGGAACTGGATATATCGCGGCTTCTTAATTACGATTAATGACAGGCAATTTTTAAACATTATTTTCATTCGTACGATACTTAAGAGGTGTTTAAAATTAGTCAGTAATGAGTTGGACATTGCAGAATGTTAATCAGTTTTATTTTACTGCATTCATATCCTTTGTTTGTAAGTCAATCCGATTCGCTTTACCTAATTTACTGTGTTGGGTTAAAGGTACAATGATATAGAGTTACCGTTAGGAACGAGTCTATGGCGCCTGAAACTACCTCCATTTCAGGAGAGAATCTTGATTACTTGCGCTTTCATGTTTTATTGAGCATTTTTTGCTTTTAAATAATTCAAAACATAAAACACCTAACACAATGACTGCAGTTTGACTCGATGTTAAGCTCTGTTTATCATAAGATCTCGAACCCAAGGTGACTTTTGTTTTTCTTTTATTTTTCTGTAGGATACCAGTTACTAAAAAGGCAAAGACAATACTAAATACCCCACGTGCCTTACTACCATAGCATAATCTTGCATTTCTACAACAACAACCACAAGATCTCCTATAAAAATGCACGCATTCATCGTGTTAATTAACTAACGACAATTTCAAAAACCTATTTGCCTAATTAATTAAGCAATAGCCAATTAACTCGCGCGAATGCTAGAAAGTAGTTTAAAAAAGGTTTTCCCGGAATTGGGCAATTTGTATAAACGATTTTTTGAAAGCGTTTAGAACTAAAACTAACCAATTCAAGAAAGTGAATCCCACTTGTTGAAGATACACTGCTTGTTCCTTGTTTTAAAGATGAGTCTTAATGGTAATAAAACAACGTGGGTTGTAGTTTTATCCACAAATAAACTTTCATCATCTTCAATGAGGAATAAAATAAGAAATAATATTTCTTCTGAATTATTATTATTTTCATACAAGTAATAGTTGCATATCATGTTCACAAATAGTGTTTGTGTGCCTTACTTATGTCCCATATTGTAAGAAAGGCGTGGGTGAACTGGTTGATATTTTCAACTCGTGATAGGTGACGTGTAGCGGGAATGCATTTCTTCCATTCTAAGTAGCCTCAACAAGAAATGCGTTTTTGAGTTTTTCTGTAACATTCAGCGCCTGTAGGAGAGGTGAAGGGAAGTCAAGCACGCGTGCTTTCTAAACCGCCATCTAACTAGGCTAATTATTTTTACGAAAGGACACCAAGAATGTCCCCACGTTTCATTTAATACTAGCAATCGCAATGGTAGTTAATTATTCTTTAATTACTAAACATCAAAAAACAATCTGTAATTAAATTAATTTAATTTTTTGTTTCAGTTTGTATTGGTACCCACGGTCGAATGTCGGTGCCTTCGAATCGAGATCATCATTACAGAAACTTGAAAGAGCGTTTTACAAACTGTACTTACGTAGACGGAAATCTAGAACTTACATGGTTACAAGACGAAAATTTGGACTTATCATTCCTGCAATATATTCGTGAAGTCACCGGATACGTACTCATCTCCCACGTAGATATACGAAAAATAGTACTACCCCGCCTACAAATTATCCGAGGAAGAACGCTTTTCAAAATCAACGTCCACGATGAACAATTTGCCCTAATGGTAACCCTCTCAAAAATGTATTCACTTGAGTTACCAGCTCTGCGTGATGTACTAAGCGGCAGTATTGGACTTTTCAACAACTACAACTTATGCCATGTAAAAACCATTAATTGGAACGAAATTATCACGGATCCTAAAGGCAAATATGTTTACGTCTATAATTTCACTTCACCTGAAAGAGAGTGTCCACGGTGTCACAAAAATTGCGAAGCCGGCTGTTGGGGGGAAGGAGAAGAAAATTGTCAGAAATTCTCTAAAGAAAATTGCAGTCCGCAGTGTTATCAAGGAAGATGTTTTGGTCCCAACCCACGCGAATGTTGCCACCTGTTTTGTGCTGGTGGCTGCACTGGCCCCAAACAAAGTGATTGTATTGCCTGCCGAAACTTTTACGATGATGGTGTTTGTACGCAGGAGTGTCCACCTATGCAAATTTATAACCCAACAACCTACTCGTGGCAACCAAATCCTAACGGAAAATACGCTTATGGCGCAACGTGTGTCAAAGAGTGTCCAGAACATCTACTTAAAGATAGTGGTGCTTGTGTAAGGACGTGTCCGCAAAATAAAAAAGCTGTTAACGGAGAGTGCGTTCCTTGTGATGGACCGTGTCCCAAAACGTGTAAAGGCGACATACTAATTCACGATGCAAATATAGACAATTTTAAAGGATGTACCATAATCGATGGTTACATCCACATTTTAGAAAACTCGTTTAAAGGATATCAAGAAATTTACGCCAACTACAGTTTCGGATCAAGAATTCCCCAAATGCATCCAGATCGTTTGGAAGTCTTTAGTACCCTCAAAGAAGTCACTGGCTACATAAACATCCAAGCCAATCACACCGACTTCAAAAATTTATCCTATTTCAGAAACTTGGAAGTTATTGGAGGAAGAGCTGTTTATGACTACTTCTCCTCTCTTTTCATCGTTAAAACATCTCTTCAATCTCTCGAATTAAAATCTTTAAAGAAAATTAATGCAGGCACTGTAGTCATTTTAGAAAATAGCCATCTATGCTACGCTGAAAAAGTTAACTGGACTAAAATACGAAAAAATACGGATAACCATCACCCAATGATACAGCATAATAAACCTGCAGCCAATTGCAGCGCCGAAGGTTTAATTTGTGACGAACAATGTAGCAAAGATGGCTGTTGGGGATCTAGACCTGACCAATGTTTATCATGTGCTAACTACAAATTTGTTGATACCTGCATTCACGACTGCGGATCACTTCCAGGGTAAGCTAATCTTTTAATTATTTTCAACATTTGTGCTTGGGTAAAAAGTAAACACCTACACGAGATAATTAATAAGTTCCTTTTTTATTAGTTTAAACTTTTTATCAATTTGCATGATCATAATTAAGTGTAGACACAAAAGACATTTTTTATACCTACTTGAAGTCCAAATATTTTCCCAAAAAAATCTCCGATAACACAAAATTTATTAACCGACTTTAAAATAAACAAAACTATTTCGATTTTATCTAATCTATTTTTATTTTTAGATTGTACCGTACGAAATACAACGAATGCAAGAAATGCCATGATGAATGTGGAAATTCCTGTAAAGGTCCAGGTGCTGATAACTGCACAACTTGTAAAAATTTTAAAGATGGTCCCTTCTGCGTTTTACAATGTCCCTTCACCAAATACGCTGATAATGGAATCTGCAAATCTTGTCATGATAATTGTGTGGACGGTTGTACCGGTCCTTCAAATATTCTTGGAGCTGGAGGGTGCAACTCTTGCGATAAGGCAATCATTAATGAAAGCACCCCGGTTTGTCTTCAAAAGGACGAAGCTTGCCCCGATGGTTATTTCTTCGAATCAGTTCAAATGCAGGAGGAATCTCTTAAAGCTCTAGTCGGAAAACCAATATGCCGAAAATGTCATCCAAGGTGTAAAAAGTGCACAGGTTATGGTTTTCATGAGTTGGTTTGTCAGCAATGTACGAACTATAAGCGAGGAGAGCAGTGTGAAGATGAGTGTCCTTTGGATCACTTCGCTGATAATACTACTCAACATTGTATAGAATGTGATAAAGAGTGTAGAGGCTGCACAGGTTCTGGTCCTAACAATTGCGTAGTTTGTCAAAATCTAAAGATCTACCCTGATGGACAACCTTCCAATGCAAGTGCCTTCATTTGCACAACAACCTGTCCTGAAGAATTCCCACATCGTGTATTTCCGCAAGATAATTCTGAATCGTACTGTTCTGCTGAATCTACCACCCAATTACTTGGATCTTTTGTTTCGAGTAAAACTCCTATAGCTGTGGTCGCTGGCGTAACAAGCTTCGTATTCATCGTCTGCGTGATAATTATTATATTTGCCGCACAATGGTGTCGCAAGGCGAAAGAAAAGGAAAGTGCTATGAAAATGACATTGGCCCTTACTGGCTTCGAAGACGAGTTGTTAAGACCTTCGAAAGTCGGTCCGAATTTGGCGCGTTTGAGAATTATTAAGGAAGCTGAAATGAGAAGAGGAGGTATTTTGGGATATGGTGCATTTGGTACTGTTTATAAAGGTGTTTGGGTTCCTGAAGGTGAAAGTTCTAAAATTCCGGTGGCTATTAAAGTTTTACGTGAAGATACTGGAGCCAATACAAGCAAAGAATTTTTGGACGAAGCTTATATCATGGCCAGCGTAGAGCATCCTAATTTATTACAACTTCTAGCCGTTTGCATGACTTCTAAAATGATGTTGGTAACACAGTTAATGCCACTTGGATGCTTATTGGATTTTGTTAGAAAAAATAAGGATAAAATTGGTTCTAAGTCGATGCTTTCATGGTGTACGCAGATCGCGAGGGGTATGGCTTATTTAGAGAAAAACCGATTAGTGCATAGGGATTTGGCCGCGAGGAATGTTCTTGTTCAATCGCCAGCTTGCGTAAAAATTACCGATTTTGGTTTAGCAAAATTGTTGGATATTAACGAAGAAGAGTATAAAGCAGCTGGTGGTAAAATGCCCATCAAGTGGCTGGCATTAGAATGTATTCAGCACAGAATATTTACGCACAAATCTGATGTATGGGCTTTTGGTGTAACAATTTGGGAACTTCTTACTTATGGAGGAAGACCTTACGATAACGTGTCCGCGAGAGACGTTCCAGAACTTCTGGAAAATGGGGAAAGATTACCACAACCACAAATTTGTAGTATTGATGTTTATATGATAATGATCAAATGCTGGATGTTGGATGCTGATAGTAGACCTGGGTTTAAGGAATTGGAAGACGAATTTACCAAAATGTCTAGAGACCCAGGCAGATATTTAGCTATACCTGGAGATGCACTTATGAGACAATCATGTAATCAGGTAATTATTTTTAATTTTTAGTTATTTTATAATCTACAAATTACTTACTTGTTTTTTTGTGATAATAATTTGTTTTTATTTTTTAGGATGATAGAGGTACGCTGAGGAGTGTACAGTCTTCAATTGATCATTTTCAAGGGAGTGAATTTGAGGAATGTCAGCAACCGAAGTCGCGAGCTCCTTTTCCGTCGGGATTCTCGACTGTATCAATATCGCCACCTCCTACGCCGCTTAAATGGCCTCATGGATCCCATATGACTTCTGATGGAAGTTGTGCGCCACAAAATCAGCACAATTGGAATCAAGAAAGACTGCGTTATGCTCAATCCCATGGTTTGGACCCGAACACGTTACATACTTTACAAAATTCTGATGGTTCGAGCATAAAATATTGTGGTGATTCAATTAGATATAAGAGTGGTGATTTGGGTTCAGATGAGTATGATTCAGCCAGATCTCAAGCTACAGTGGGAACGGTAAAGCTCGAACTTCCCGTGGATGAAGATGATTACCTTATGCCCTCACCCCAGCAATCCCAAATACCTTCAACGTATGTTGAATTAATGGGAGACTCTAAAAGTTCTGATGGTAGTACAAATATAAATGTGTATAGAGCTTATCCAGATTTTTGTAAAACTAACATAGATAATCCAGAGTACCTTATGAATAACAATCCACCAAGTCAAACAATAGGCATTCCCACAGTTTCCGAAATCTTTCAAAATCCTCCTGGTGTAGAATTGCCTCCCGGAACACCCAATTACCTACCGCAAAGAAGTTCAGAGGAAGAATCTGATCATGAATATTATAATGACTTTGATAGATTGCAAAGGGAGTTGCAACCACTACATCGCAAGGGAGAAACTACTGTTTAATAACCGTGAATCGCGATAAGGATTAAAATTTAACAAATTTTACTTAATTAATTTTTAAGGTAACATAAGCTGTTGATCATGTACTGTCAGACAATTGACAATAATTCTGTGCCATTGTTAATAAATGGCATGCATTTTGTACATAATTTTACATATATTATATATTGTAAATAATTTTTAGATTTGTAAGTATTTAATTTTTTTGGGTAAGTCTTTTAACATGGGAACGAAACGCTACAACCTGTATTGTTCTTGCCCTTACTATCTGTGATAAACGTATATTTTACAAATGATTGAATATATTCTTAAACTTTTTATAAATCTTATGTAAATAAACTTTGCCCAACAATGATATTTTTTATATGATGAAAAAATGTTGTGTATTTGTCCTCCATTTTAATGTTAAATGTTGCACTAAGGATGTGCCATAGAGTGCCTTTATAGAATTTTATTACATCTTATTTGTACATTTATAAATTTTTAATAAATAGATAATAAAAATAAGTTTATTTTGTTATTTTTACCGATAATATTTATTATTAATTAATGTTTTGATAGTACTATGTACACTGTATCGGGTGTACATGACACCTGTCATTTATTTATTTATGAAAATATAAAATTGAAATTTTACTAGTTCTATGGACTAAGAAAACACATTTATTGAATTTTTAAAATTTTACTTCCGGTTTACCCAGAAGTGAAACCAACTTCGTAGTTTTAAATGTACATATTATTAAACATTGGGATATTTAAAATAAGCTGGTGACAATTTTTTTTTTCAAAAGTAAGAAAACAAATTTGGATTTTTTTTTTTGGTAAAAAAAATTGGTAACTTGAGATTTATACTTTCATGTTGAATACCATAGTATTTGGAAACAACTTCTCTGTGTAATTTGGGGGTTACTATCATGACAATTAAAAAAGTAAGCAGATATTTGCAAACATATTTATGGTAATAAGCAATTTTTCAAATAAGATACCCTGTGATACCCATAAACTAATTAACAATTTTTGTTTGATCTGCCTTGAAATATGCAACAAATGGGTTCAATTTAAAAAAAAAATTATTTTTTGATGAAAAATTGGAAGTTTTAAAGAAACAGATGAGAGGCCAACATTTTTTTAAATTCTCAATTTGTGACTACTGACTACTCTATTCATTTGGCTCAAATTTGCTTCACAATAAAAAAAATTATAATTTCGAAGTTTTTTTAGCGTGCCATAATAGGTGCGTGAAGTTAGCGACAGAAAAACGTGTTTTTTTAATAAATTTGTTAGAGCATCATTGAATTTCATTAGTGCTTTGTTACTGCTTATTAGTGCATCAAAAAAACATACTATTTTTGAAAAAATAAGAAAGTTACAGGTCTTTTACTTTTTCCGACCAAGCGGGGTTTTCTTTATTTATCATTTTTTTCAGATATTTTTTATTTTTTTTTTGATTATATTATGTATAGAGTTTCGTGCATCAGAAAAACACTAATATACAGGGTGTTTCTGAACAAGTGTCGAATAATCTAGGAATGGGTTTTTGGACCAATTTTAAGACAATAAAAGTAACAATAATTTTTTGCGATAAAATGCTCCATTTCGTAAATGCTACTCATTTTTTTTTCAATTTTTAACACAAAATCTCAAATTTTGCACATAACTTACTATTGGCAGCTGGCTTGAGATGAATTAGCAAATTTTCAAAAAAAAGTTAGAGTGAAGTTTTTCGGGCGAATTAACCCTTTGAACCCTCTTTAACTTTTTTGTACATCATAGTAATGAAAAAAATTAAATATTTTTACACGTTTTTTTTAACTTTTTGCTCTTTAATCTTTTTGATAACTTGTTGCGTTTAGAAGTTATGGGATAAAATAAACCACTTCAAATTTCTAATGGTCTACAAAATTAAATGAAATTATTTTATTTCTGTGCAAAATTAGATAAAATTAGGAATCTTTTGAAGAATTAATCAAGAGTCTGAAAAAAAAATTTAAAAAATTGAAAATAATGAGTAATAAACATCAATGCCCTGTATTTCTGAAATGGAGGAATTTAGCGCAAAAAATTATTCTTGCTTTTTTTCTTAAAATTGGTCCAAAAACCCATGCCTAGATTATTCGACACTTGTTCAGAAACACCCTGTATTTTTAGAAGAGTAAGAAATTTACAGAACTACTTTTTTGACCCAGCGCTAATTTTTTCATTTATGAATTGGATGCGCGCATAGAGTTAGTTTTAATTTCATTCATAATTTTATTGATATTTAAACACAAAAATACGCAAGTTACTTGTCATCCGACTTTAATTAACTAAAAAACGTTGATTAATAAACTAATGCCCGTTTTCACCTACTATTCCTAAAATTTAGGAATTGCTTATACCTTATACCTAGCGCTAGTTGCTAGATATTATTTAATAAGTAATAAAAATAATAAGCACTAACGAAGTTCTAATACATTTCGAAAGAAAATTTGAAAAAAATTGATAAAAAAAATAAAGTCGATGGGTCGAAAAGAGTAGACGATTTGTAACTTCCTTATTTTTACAAAAATAAAATGTTTTTTGATGTACTGCTAAGCATTAATGAAATTCAGAAGAAAATTTGAAAAAAATTAAAATATAAAAAAAAGTCGATTGGTTGAAAAAAAGTAAAAGATCTGTAACTTTCTTAATTTTCAAATATTTGGTGTTTTTCTGATGCACCAACAAGCACAAGTTAGAAGAAAAAATATGTAAAAAAATTGATTAATATGAAAATTTGTCGCTGGGTCAAAAAAGTAAAAAAAATTATGATTTTCGTACTTTTTCAAAAACAGAATGTTTTTTGATGTACTAATGAAACACGAATGAAGCACTAATGAAATTCAAAAGAAAATTTGAATAAAAATGATGAATAAAAAATTGTCGCCTGGTCGAAAAAAGTAAAAGATTTGTAACTTTCTTATTATTTCAAATATATGGTGTTTTTCTGATGCACTACATGCATTAACTAATGAAAAGTGGTAAATAAAAAGATTTTCGCTGAGCGTGAATTTAGCGACAAAATTTAAATAAACATTTACTCACTTAATACTTATTAGCCGTTAATTTTACTAATTGTTACACTAGAAACCGCTAACGATGCACTAACGAATGTATTGAAAAAAACGTTATAGTGCTTCGGGTATGTCGCTAACTTCATGCAGTTGCAATAATGGCAGTGTCGGACTGGCCCACCTGGCAAATGCCCAGTCATGGCCCTTCCCGATTGCTAGTGGTTGCCCCTAATACTGTCAGTGACTCCAAAAAAAAATCTAATCTTCTTGAATTTAATAATTCTTTTACTTTAATAAGCACTAATAAAGATTTAACATTTAAAATTTTGCAATATATAACAGAGATGTTTGAATTTTGGTTTTACTGTCTATTTCAATTTTTTCTTAATTTTTTAAATTTAATATTTGACTGTACAAATGCTGGCCATACTTCTAAACAATAGGACACGATTTAACCAAAAGTATTATTTCCATTAAAAATCGATTATTATTGGATTAAGGCGGGATTACCCATATCAAACTTCTTAAAAATAAACAGGCTGGAACAAAAATAACGCAATAATAGCAGCAACTTTTTAATGTAATGTAATTAAAATCATATTAATCAATTTTTTGTAGTTACTCAGTGGCATCCTATGTTGTTATTTTGCTCCGAAACTCATAAAAAATTAATTTTAACCTTAAATTATTTTGGAAAAACTTTAATAACTTTAGAACGGTTCAAGATTTTTCAAAAATTCTTTATGCATCATGAACTGCAACTCAATAGGTCATTAAAATCACATTTTTTAATATTTTGTAGTTACTTAGTGGCGTATCATGACGTTTCTTGCACCGAAACTTAAAAAAAATCAATTTTAATCTTGAAAATTATTTCTGAAAAACATTAATAACTATAGAAGGGTGTAAGATTTTTCAAAAATTCTTTATGCATCATGAACTGATGTAATTCATTTTGTAATTAAAACTATTTTTTTTATATTTTGTAGTTCCTCAGTGGCGTACTATGTCGTTTTTTGTTCCGAAACTCATAAAAGATCAATTTTAATGTTAAATTATTTTGGAAAAATTATAATAACTTTAGAACGGTGCAAGATTTTTCCAGAATTCTTTATGCATCATGAACTGCAATTCAATAGGTCATTAAAATCACATTTTTTAATATTTTGTTGTTACTTAGTGGCGTATTATCATGACGTTTCTTGCACCGAAACTTATAAAAATAAATTTTAATCTTAAATTATTTTGGAAAAACTTTAATAACTTTAGAACGGTTCAAGATTTTTCAAAAATTCTTTATGCATCATGAACTGCAACTCAATAGGTCATTAAAATCACATTTTTTTAATATTTTGTAATTACTTAGTTGCGTATCGTGACGTTTCTTGCACCAAAACTTATAAAAAATAAATTTTAATCTTAAATTATTTTGGAAAAACTTTAATAACTTTAGAACGGTTCAAGATTTTTCAAAAATTCTTTATGCATCATGAACTGATATAATTCAATTTGTAATTAAAATCAAATTTTTTATACTTTGTAGTTCCTCAGTGGCGTACTATGTCGTTTTTTGCTCCGAAACTCATAAAAGATCAATTTTAATGTTAAATTATTTTGTAAAAATTTTAATAACTTTGGAACGGTGTAAAATTTTTCAAAAATTCTTTATGCATCATATGAACTGTTCCTCAGTGGCGTACTATGTCGTTTTTTTGCACCGAAACTCATAAAAGGTCAATTTTAATCTTAAATTATTTTGGAAAAACTTTAATAACTTTAGAACGGTGCAAGATTTTTCAAAAATTCTTTATGCATCATGAACTGCAACTCAATAATTTTCTATAAATGCCCAATAAAACCCCATAAAAATGTTCATCAGCTCTGTATTAATTATAATAAAGAATAGGTCCAGATAGGGCGAGATTTCCACAGAGTTGGTGGCCCCCATTGAACCTGTTCGACACTGAATAATGGCGTTTTAAAAAAGTGATGTGTTAAAAATTTTTAAGAGTACTTTTAAATAGCACAAAAGTAGTTTTTTTGTGCTTTCTACTTTTTATGCAATTGGAGTTTTGGAATAATTTGAAATTTTGAATTATTGTTTCTCATCTCATACAATCTAATCGGATTATATTTCTAAAACCTTTATGATACAGATAGTTACTATAAGACTTGAAGATTGTCATGGTCTTCGCCGAAACCTTGGTCTATTTTCAAATAATCTGTACCTAATTTATCAATCATCCCCACCCCCTTGAATAAATTCTTAAAAATTACTGTTTTGTTATGTGACCACAATCACAATCTTCAAATTGTCAAAGGATTTATACCTCTGGCGCCATCTGCCACATGACCTTTTAATATCAAAATAAAAAACACTTTTGGAAAAATAATGGGAATTAGCGAAAATAACTTTTGTTTATATTGATAAATATGAGGGTTTTTAAGTGACAGATTCTACATCGTTAAATATTTATTATATTTTTCTTTATCTTTGTTTTGATTAATTGATAAGTGCTAGAAATCAAAGGTTATTTTTTATAATAATTACTAGGTTGTTGTGTTAAGTCATGCTAGCAATTAGACAGGCCCAAAAAGTTTCAACCAAGTTAACTTCTTGCTCTAGAACTATGTCATACATACCAAAAGATCGTCTTCAGGGTAAAGTAGCAGTAGTCACAGCTTCGACAGACGGGTATCTATTTTATAGTAATCTCAAAATGTTTATTTATTTTACTTTTTTCAAACAGTATTGGTTTTGGAATAGCTAAACGATTAGCGCAAGAAGGTGCTAAAGTTGTATTAAGTAGTCGTAAACAAGCAAATGTTGATTCTGCTGTTGGTAAATTAAAATCTGAAGGTCTTGATGTTTGTGGTGTAGTTTGCCATGTGTCTCAAGCAGAACATCGAAAAAATCTATTTGAACAAGTACTTTTAAATCAATTTAACTACTTGAACTAAAAAACTCTTTGTAGGCCATTAAAACGTATGGTGGACTCGATATTTTGGTATCTAATGCTGCAGCTAATCCTTCCGTAGGAGGTGTTTTAGATGTAACTATTTACTTTTTTCTTAATAATCTCTTTACAACTCACATGTAATGGATTAATTATTTATTCTAGTGTGATGAAAATGCTTGGGATAAGATTTTTGATATTAATGTAAAGGCAGCATTTTTGTTGGCCAAAGAAAGTCTTCCTTTTCTTCGTAAGCGGGGAGGTGGTAGAATCATTTTTGTTTCTTCTATTGCTGGCTTCCAACCATTCGAAGTGAGATTAATTCTAATATTGAAGAAATCCATAAAAAAAATGTATTAGCTTTTAGGGGCTTATTCTGTGAGCAAAACAGCTTTATTAGGATTAACTAAAGCAGCAGCACAACAATTGAGCACAGAAAATATAACTGTGAATTGCATTGCACCTGGAATAGTCAAAACTAAATTTTCAGCCGCAGTAAGTTAATTATAATTTATTGCAAAACTAAAAACTTACAAAAACCACAATATAATAAATTAATTTTAGATTACTTCTGGACCAGCTGAAGAGGTTGCTTTATCAACAATACCGATGGGAAGGTAATAAAATAAATAATTTACAAAAGAATGTAAAAGTTTATTCATTATTTTACAGATTTGGAAAACCTAATGAAATTGCTGGTGTTGCAGCATTTTTAGCATCTGATGATGCTTCATATGTTACAGGAGAAACAATTATAGCGGCTGGTGGATTACCATCACGTTTATAATTCGTTTTCTAATAAAAAATTTATATTTTCTACCCAACCATAGTTCTCTTTCTTCCCATTGCCCTAACATTATTAAATTTAGCTATTACGTCCTTACAATTTTTATATTCTTTAATATACGATTCCAAAATTAGAGGAAATATTTGATTAGCAATACTATGAGTACTTAATAATGCCCTTTCTAAAACATACAAATCTACACCTTTATCAGTTGCACTAGAATCAGTGTTGGCTAAGCCAAAATCTATTAACACAAGTTTCAATTTATTAAAATCTGAAAAATCAGTTTCCCCACTAATATTAACTAATAACATATTAGAGGTAGTTAAATCACCATGGACAATATTGCTTTCATGCACTTTAGCCAGAATCTTTCCAATTTCAAAAGACAATTGTTCAATTTGTTTCTCATTCGCTGAGAAAAGGAAATCCTTCGCAGTTATACTATTGGAAAAATACTCCATAAATATCATTCGTCTTTTTAAGTCGACTAAATATAATGTTGGTGTATTAATACCAATTAGTCTGCATTTCGCAACTGCTTTTGCTTCAGCTCGCATTCTTTCCTTCGTCAACTGGTTATCAAGTTCAGGATGACGATAAGTTTTTTGAAATCTTTTCTTTACTATACATGACTTTCCTAAATATGTACCTTGGTACAACTTGGCCTCAGCTCCTTGCTTTATTAATTTCATTTCATCCATTTTTAAGATTTATTTGAAAAAACATAACCTTCAAAATAATGCCGATGTGAAGTTATCTCCTAAAAGTTATCACGTATTTCCGAAGATACCCGATCGTATCGCGGCGTTGCCAAACGTACTATCCTGAAAGACCTAACATAAAAATAAATATCACGTACTTTTTGATGTTGTTTTTTATTAACCAGGCTAAAAGAAGTATGCCCTTTCCAACGGTACTAATCTCAAGGTGCGGACGGGGCTAATAACAGCCCCAGAAAGCCATCACCCATTTTAGACGGCCCAGAGGTGGAAGTCTGTAAGCTATACGATTGTTTTCGTACAACGAAAAAATCGTTTGTTGAATATGTTGCTAAGGTAACGCATGTTGTCTTCTTTCAACAAATACAAAACGTGGATAAGGAAGGGTGATAGAAAATCGGTCACCAAGCAACTTAGTAAACAAACGATTTTTTTCGTTGTACGAAAAGTATCGTCTAGCTTACAGACTTCCACCTCAGAATTTTTTAAATGTTCAATTTCACTATGCCGTACCAAAAAAGAGCACGAATATATTTATGTTTTTTTTGGTCAACTAGACCAAGAAAGTATGCCCTTTCCAACGGTATTAATTTTAAGGTGCGGACGGGGCTAATAACAGCCCCAGAAAGCCATCACCCATTTTAGACGCCCCAGAAATTTTTAAATTTGCAACTTCACGATGCCGTACCAAAAAGAGCACGAATTTGTTTACGTTTTTTTTTAGTCAACTAGACTAAAAAAAGTATGTCCTTTCCAAGGGTACTAATCTCAAGGTGCGAACGGGGTTAATAACAGCCTCAGAAAGCCATCACCCATTTTAGACACCTCGGAATTTTTTAAATTTGCAACTTCGCGATGCCGTACCAAAAAAGAGCACGAAATTTTTTATATTTTTTTGGGTCAACTAGACTAAAAAAGTATGCCCTTTCCAAGGGTACTAATCTCAAGGTGCGAACGGGGTTAATAACAGCCTCAGAAAGCCATCACCCATTTTAGACACCTCGGAATTTTTTAAATTTGCAACTTCGCGATGCCGTACCAAAAAAGAGCACGAAATTTTTTATGTTTTTTTTCGTCAGCTAGACTAAAAATAGTATGCTCTTTCCAACGGTACCAATCTCAAGGTGCGAACGGGGTTAATAACAGCCCCAGAAAGCCATCACCCATTTTAGACACCCCGGAATTTTTTAAATTTGCAACTTCGCGATGCCGTACCAAAAAAGAGCACCAAATTTTTTATGTTTTTTTTCGTCAGCTAGACTAAAAATAGTATGCTCTTTCCAACGGTACCAATCTCAAGGTGCGAACGGGGTTAATAACAGCCCCAGAAAGCCATCACCCATTTTAGACACCCCGGAATTTTTTAAATTTGCAACTTCGCGATGCCGTACCAAAAAAGAGCACCAAATTTTTTATGTCTTTTTCGTCAGCCGTTGGAAAGGGCATACTTTTTTTAGTCAAGTTGCTCAAAAAAAACATAAAAAAATTCGTGCTCTTTTTTTCTACAACCTTGCGAATTTGATATGAGTGATGCCTTGATTGAGGTGTTATGAGCCTCGTTAGGACTTTAAAATTGGTACCGTTGGAAAGGGCATACTTCTTTTAATCGGGTTAATAAAACACAACATAAAAAAGTACGTGATATTTATTTTTATGTTAGGTCTTTCAGGATAGTACGTTTGGCAACACCGCGGTACGATCGGGTATCTTCGGAAATAGGTGATAACTTTTAGGTGATAACTTCACACTTCACATCGGTTCTATAAATCATATTTCTATGATCCGTATTTGTTAACCTATAAATTTTTAAAACACATAAACATAACCTACAAGCTATCTAACGAAATTTAAAAGTAATTTTTATCTTGTTTGTTGTCAATAAGTAAGGTTTAAACGCATTATTTAATATTGTTTTAATTATATATTTTAGAGTATTGAATAGTAATGTCTTCAAATTCAAAAAGAACAATTTATGTAGGTGGTTTAGCAGACGAAGTTGATGAAAAAGTTTTAAATTCTGCATTTATCCCATTTGGTGATATTGTTGATGTACAAATACCCCTAGATTATGAATCTGAAAAACATCGTGGGTTTGCTTTTATCGAATTTGAAAATGCTGAAGATGCTGCCGCTGCGATTGATAATATGGTGAGTATCTTCAGACTTTCTTTTTATTTTAAGTAGAAATTACCTATAAGATTTGCTTGTAAAATGTAAGCGCATTCATGATATGATAACTTTGGTATGATTTTTTTCAGAACGATTCTGAGTTATTTGGACGAACAATACGAGTTAACATAGCAAAACCTCAAAGAATAAAAGAAGGATCCACACGTCCGGTGTGGTCCGAAGATACGTGGTTACAACAGCATGCAGGCGAAACGATAAATAAAACTGTAATGGATAATGATAATTCCACTAAAGACATGGGTGATAATGTAAGTTAAAATTTTCAATAATCACTAGTGTCTCGATTTGTGTCCGGTATACATTTTAAGAAATGAAAAATAATGCATATCAATTTAACAGAAATCAAGACTCTAGTGTATTTGTGTAATACAGGGTGGTCCAGATTTTACTTCCCAGGAAATATCTCAGTTATTTGAAGAGATAAAAATATAAATCAAAAAGTGCTTTGAATGGCAGCACTTATACCTCATAATTACATTCTAAAAAAATATTTTTATTTACCACTCTTAAGACGCCATCATCATTTTTTTTTTCTTTAACAGACACCCTATTTTTTATAATTGATATTGCATCCACAATTTATTCTAGAAACAGTGATTTGCTACACTTTGTATTTTAAGTACATTTTGTGTATAAAAAAAATTAAAATATTGATCGAAGTAGTATGCAAAATTATTTAATTAGTTTTTTTTTAAGAATTTTTTTTAAATCTAAACTAACTTAACTTAACCTAATCTAACTGAACCTAATTGTAAATTACAAATTTTGTTAAAAAACCTAAATAAATAATTTTGCATAATACATACTTTGATCAATATTTTTATCTTTTTATTCAAAAATGTACTTAAAATGTTAAGTGTAGCATATCACTGTTTCTAGAATAAATTATAGATGCAATATCAATTATAAAAAATAGGGTGTCCCATTAAAGAAAAAAAATGATGATGGCCTCTTAGAGTGTTAAAATACCATAATTTTTTTAGAATGAAATTATGAGGTATAAGTGCAAAGCACTTTTTAATTTATACTTTTATTTCTTCAAATAAGTGAGATATTTCCTGGGAAGTAAAATCTGGGCCACCCTGTATAATTTTTGAAACTTTTTATTCAAAAAATTATTTTAGGAAAATAAAGAATCAGCACCTAAAAAAATAGTTAACCCACAAGTCTACTTTGATATTTCAATTGGTAAAACCGAAGTGGGTCGAATAACAATGATGTTAAGAAAAGATGTTGTGCCAAGAACTGCAGATAACTTTAGATGTCTTTGTACTCATGAAAAAGGGTATGGTTTTCAAGGCAGTAGTTTTCATCGGATTATCCCTGATTTTGTAATTTTCTTATTATTTACTAACGAGAAAGTTGTTAATTAAATTTATTTTAGATGATCCAAGGTGGAGATTTCACAAATAATAATGGTAGTGGAGGAAAATCAATTTACGGTAGAAAATTTGCTGATGAAAATTTTGAGCTGAAACATACAGGACCTGGAACTTTATCCATGGCTAATTCCGGGCCAAATACCAATGGCTCTCAATTTTTTATTTGTACAGCAAAGACTGATTGGTTGGATAATAAACATGTTGTTTTTGGGCATGTGATAAGTGGGATGGATGTGGTGAAGCGAATTGAACGATGTGGGTCTAAATCAGGTACTACCAGCGAAAAGGTCACAATTTCAGCTTGTGGAGAGGTCCAATAAATTATTAATTTGTAAAATTTTCAATAAAATTAAAATTATTTCTGTAATAATTGAAATTATTATGATATTGACGGTTTTGATTGGTAAGTTTTTTTTAAAATTTCCTTTTTTCAAAATATTTCAAAAAGTCTTGTATCTGAAATTGTCGAATTAACCAAATTATTCAGCAATAACTAATATTGTAAAAAATAAAAAGAAATAAAAAAACTGATCAATATAATATATAACATATTATGTTATAGGTATTTCTAACAGGCTATGACAATAACAAACCCATAAATATCCCCACCCCTAAAATATATAGGTTTATAGAAGTAAAAACGTCACTACATGTGAAGTTCACTTTTTTTTTAGATTTTACTTTTAAATATGTTTTCTTATGCTATTATTTATAATGTTATTTATAACATATAAAAAAATTGGATGGCGGTCATTTTCTGTGTAAAAGTTATGATCCATTAAAGTTGCAAGTGCCATCATCTTGAAAATTACACCAAGAATAACATCATTTAAATCACCATTTGCATTCAATTATTCTTTGTTTAACAATGTAAAAATATTTTACCTGTACTTAAAATATATTAAAAAAATCTAAATAGCGGTATTTTCTTGAATAACTTATGACCTTTGAAAGTTCAAAACATTATACATTATTAAGGGCCATTTCCTAAACGGCAAATATAGTGGTTTAGTTCTGCAGTTATAAAAGCTAGTATGAACAAAATTTTTGTATAATTTTTTTTGTAGATGACTTAGAAGTCATTTATTTAATTCTTTCCAGAAGGAAAAAAAATTGGAAAATGTACAAAAAAAATATAATGATCTAAAAGTACCCCTCTAATTAATTGTGTGCTAGTTTGCAGAAAGTAACTCTCTTGCAGGATGTAGCCTTATGAATTTAGATTAGAAATCAGAAAAAAAAAATTGAAAATCTAACAAGGGACACTTGAGTTATGACTGCAGAACGAATGGTCGATTTCATGATTTTTCACAATTTTCCTCCCAAACTCGCGCGCCCTCTAGGGATTCGCATTAATTATCAGTTATTTGGTCATAATTTGCAAAGAAGCTCCAGAAAAGTGGGATGGATTTTCTATTTCTTGTTATTATCTCCAAAGGAAAATTTATCGCGGGTGTCTAGGAAGAGGCTCTTAATATTCCTACAACATTACCATCACCTTTAATTTAATTTTTTTTCTTTAAATCATAGTTTATTTAAATACAAACAAAGTGTAAAAAATTGCGTAGCGGTATTTTCTTCTTTTCGAGTTACTGCCTTTAAAAGTTCCAAAATAATAAATATGCGCACGGGCGCGTACTTAAATCCTACAACTTTGGCATCACCTTTAATTTTGATTTTTTTCTTAAGTTCATAGTTTATTGAAATACAAATGATGTGTAAACAAATGAGTAGCGGTATTTTTCTGTTTTCGAATAACGCCCTTTGAAAGTTCCAATACTATAAATATCCGGCCGAGCGCGCACTAAAATACCCCTGCAACCTGCAACTTTGGCATTACCTTTAATTTTGATTTTTGTAATCGTAGTTTATTGAAATGCAAAGAATGTGGAACAAAATTGAGTAGCGGTATTTTTCTGTTTTCGAGTTACACCCTTTGAAAGTTCCAAATACTATAAATATACGCGCGGGAGCTCAATAAAATACCCCTATAACTTTGGCATCACCTTTAATTTTGATTTTTTTTCTTTAGAATATAGTTTATTAAAATACAAACAAAGTGGGAAAAACTTGAGTGGCGGTATTTTTCTGTTTTCGAGTTGCATCTCTTGAAAGTTCCAAATATTATAAATATGCGCTCGGACGCGCACTAAAACCCTCCTGCAACTTTGCTATCGCATTTAAATTTGATTTTTTTTATCATTTTAGATCATTGTTTATTGAAATACAAACAATGTGGAAAAAAATTGAGTGGCGGTGTTTTTCTGTTTTCGAGTTACGCCCTTTGAAATTTTCAAATACTATAAATACAGGGTGTCCCGTTCGTGGTTCACCAAACGTCAATGTTAGAAAGTTGAGCAAATTTTATCTAGAAAAAAACCGAAAAAGTAGGGGTCTGTCTTTTGTGGTTTGAAAGTTACAGTGGTTTGACTTTGGCAGAAATAAGTAAATGATCAATAGTTGCTTAATAATCAATTTATATAAGCAAAACAGTTAAATTTTGATGGCTTTTGTTTTACTAAATATTAACAAAAATGAAGGCGCACCTCAATTTTAACTAACTATGCTTAGAATAAATTCTCATAGGAGTAAGTTTAGAACGCTCTAGTAAGTGCATAAAAAGAGTTAGGGTTTCAAAACTTTTCACAATTTCTAGAGAATTTAACAAATTTTTAGAAAATTTAAAAAAAAACACGCCTTTAATAGGTCATATCTTGGGGAAAATCTTCAAAAACTGCTAAAAAAACAATTTTTTTTAATACTTAATAAACGAATTGTGCTTTATCATTGTTACCAATGGAAAGAGGATACTTTCAGCTTTAAAATTATATTTTTTTAAATCTTTTTACTAAGTTTTTAAGCAGCTATTGATCATTTACTGATTTATGGCATGCCAAATTCAAACCCCTGTAACTTTCAAACCATAAAAGATAGACCTCTACTTTTTTGGTTATTTCTTGATAAAATTTGCTCTACGTTCTAACCTTGAAGTTTGGTGAACCACGAACGGGACACCCTGTATAAGCGCGAGCGTCCACTAAAATACCCCTGCGACGTTGGCATCACCTTTAAGTTTGATTTTTTTTTCTTTTGATCGTAGTTTAATGAAATACAAATAATGTGGAAAAAACTTGAGTGGCGGTGTTTTTCTGTTTTCCAGTTACGCCCTTTGAAATTTCCAACTGTGTACTATACAATATACGCGCGAGCGCGCACTAAGATACCCCTGCAACTTTGTCATCACCTTTAATTTGTCTTTTTTTTCTTTAGATCATAGTTTATTGAAATACAAACAATGTGGAATGTGGAACAAAATAGAGGAGCGGTATTTTTCTGTTTTCGAGTTACGCCCTCTGAAAGTACCAAATAATATAAATATGCGCGCGGCCGCGCACTAAATTCCTCTTACAACTTTGGCATTGCTTTTAATTTTCATTTTTTTTTCTTTAGAACATAGTTTATTGAAATACAAACAAAGTGGGATTTTTCTGTTTTCCAGTTACGGCCTTTGAAATTTCCAAATACTATAAATATACAATATACGCGTACTAACAACCCCTGCAACTTTGTCATCATCTTTAATTTTGATTTCTTCTTCTTTAGATAATAGTTTATTGAAATATAAACAATTTGGAACAAAATTGAGTACCGGTATTTTTGTTTTCGAGTTACACCCTTTGAAAGTACCAAATATAATATAAATATGCGCTCAGGCGGGCACTAAAATCCTCCTACAACTTTGGCATTACCTTTAATATAGATTTTTTTTCTTTACAACTTAGTTTATTGAAATACAAACAAAGTGGGAAAAAATTGAGTGGCGGCATTTTTCTGTTTCTGTTTTCGGGCTATACCCTTTGAAAGTTCCAAATACTATAAATATACGCGCGGGTGCTCACTAAAATCCTCTACAACTTTGACATCACCTTTAATTTTGATTTATTTTCTTTAGGTCATAGTTTGTTGAAATACAAATAATGTGGAAACTAATTGAGTGGCGGTATTTTTCTGTTTTCGAGTTACAGCCTTGGAAAATTTCAAATACTATAAATACAGGCGCGGGCGCTCCTAAGTCCTACCTTTAATTTTGATTTTTTTTTAGATCATAGTTTTTTATTCAAATGCAAACAACGCCTGTTTGTTCTGTGGTTGTAAAGATTGGATTTTTTCATACTTTGCATTTCAATAAACTATAGTTGTAAAAAAAAATCTATATTAAAGATAATACCAAAGTTGTAGGAGGATTTTAGTGCCCGCCTGAGCGCATATTTATATTATATTTGGTACTTTCAAAGGGTGTAACTCGAAAACAAAAATACCGCTACTCAATTTTGTTCCAAATTGTTTGCATTTCAATAAACTATTATCTAAAGAAAAAAAATCAAAATTAAAGGTGATGCCAAATGCCAATGTTGTAGAGGGAGATTTTAGTTAGCGCCCACAAATAATGATATACATATGTAACTTTCAAAGGGCGTAACTGAAAAACAAAAAAATACCGCCACGCAATTTTTTACACTTTGTTTGTATTTCAATAAACTATGATTTAAATAAAAAAAAATTAAAATTAAAGGTGATGCTAATGTTGTAGGAATATTTTAGTGAAAGCACTCGCGGCATATTAATAATGTTTTGAACTTTTAAGGGTCATAAGTCATAACTTCAAGAAAATACCGCTATTTAGATTTTTTTAATATATTTTAAGTGTAGATAATATATTTTTACGTTGTTAAATAAAGAAAAATTAAAATGGTGATTTAAATGATGTTGGTGTAATTTTCAAGATGACGGAAATTTCATGGATCATAACTTTTAAACGGAAAATGACCGCCATCCAATTATTTATACGTTATTTATAATAGCAGACGAAAACGTATTTAAAAATAAAATCTTAAAAAAAGTTAACTTCACATGTAGTGACGTTTTTACTTCTATAAACCTATATGTATATTTTAGGGGTGGGGGTATTTATGGGTTTGTTTTTGTCATACCCCGTTAGAAGTACTTATGACATTATACAGGGTGATGATAAAGTTTGGAACATAATTCATAACGCCGTATTTAATTGTCTTGAGAAAATCGCTCGGACAAGTCAATTTTAGTTTTTAAAATGCCATCTCTTGGTATAAAAAAATATTAATGACGTCACTGGTTCTTTAGCAATGACGTCATCAGCGATTTTTTCAAATGGAATCCTCCACATTTTTGATAGAAATTCGTTTCACTTAAACAATGATATAAAAAACAATTAAATTTTTAAACAAATTTTTGAATAAAAATTTTTTTTAAATTCAAAAAAGGAAATTTTTATTTTAACGAAAGAGGTTTTATAAAAATAAATTAAAATGAATTTGAAGTTACTAATAATAACAAAAGAAAGTAAATTTTTAAATAATACGCATTCTAATGCGAATGTAAAATATTAAATGCATTTAACAAAATTTAATAAATAGTCTTGAAAAACTAATTTTTTGATTCCATTTAAATGTAAGGAAATTTACAAAAAATAAAATTTAAAATTTACCATTTATTAATATCAGCCAAAATAAATCTTATACAACATTCAAATTTTTCAAATTTAATAGTTCAAATTAATTTTAAGTTTATATTAAAAAAATTTTAAACGAAAATTTGTTTACAAATTCAATCATTTTTTTATATCGTCCTTTAAGTGACATAAATGTCTATCAAAAACGAGTGAAAAAAGTGGGGGTTTCCATTTAAAAAAATCGATGATGACGTCATTGCTAAATCACCAGTGACGTCATTAATATTTTTATTATACCAAGAGATGGGATTTTAAAAACTAAAATTGACCTGTCCGAGCGATTTTCTCAAAAAAATTAAATACGGCAGTTATGAATTATGTTCCAAACTTTATCATCACCCTGTACATATATTAACCAGTTTTTTTTTAAATTTTTTTCGTGACATTTTTAAAAATATTAGTTATTGCTGAAATCTATTGCTAAACTTCACAAAAGTAATTAAATACTATGTTAAAATTTTGCACTATTATTTTAAAGATGAACAAGAGACAAACAAACTTGTTTTTTGCTTATAGAATTTTTGTTCTTTTTAATAGCATTTTGAAAGAGAGGTAAGTCAAGTTTTGTGCGTTTCAATCTAAAAATTTGAAAGTTAAAAAATTTAGAATTAGAATTTTTATATAAAATATGACATTCTGATTAATGGGTAAAGGTGTATTATTAAAAATTTATATTTCGTCTAATAACTAATTTCAATTTTTTCTTGCAAATCGGTTTTAATTTTTTTCTCGAAAACTATAAAAGTTAGGAAAATAGAGAGTCGAATTAAATTGCAGCAAATTTAGCGGTTTATTTTGCAAGGATTGTACCAATATGAGTACAGATACAAAATAAAGAAAAATTTAATGTGAAAGTAGAACGATTTCTTAAGGGCCGTACAAAGCGATATTTTTTGTATTTTAACTTTAAATGGGCACGACCGAACTGTCCCCCAAACACTAAAATTTACCTGCTCGCGAAAAGGTTGGAACCGAATTGTCTCCCGCAAAGGCCAGGTAGATCCTATCCTAAAAGGATTAGGGATTAACATTTAAGGTAATCGAGGGGAACTAAATTTTTCTAACAGTATAACATCACCAAATTACCATGTATATTTTAAAAACCGCATCAAAACTTATCAAACTCTACCCAAACCTAACCTAACCCGACCACCACAGAGTGTATTTTAAAAAACAATAACCTAACCGAATCACCTGATTATTGACGGAAATTACGGGAGACAATCCGGTCCCTTTTTAAAACTACCTGAAATTACGGGAGCCAGTCCGGCTCGTCTCTTTTAAACACCCCAAAATAAAATCTCCAATAATGCAAAATATTTGAATTTTTAACGTTCCATTTTCACAGCTAAAATGTTATGATTTTAAAATTTTCTTCTTCGAGGGTCCTACAATATACTATTAATTAACTAATGCAAAAAGAAAACTTAAACAAATGTTAAAGATACGGATGTAATTGGTGTAAAATGATACCAATTTTTACAGTAAAAATTACTGATATTCGTTTCAAAGTTTAAAGAATTTGTTTATTAATAATAGACTCTTTTTCTATTGTGTGAGACATAGTTTTAGGAGTAAACATCATCTGTTAACTTGCGGGGAATGGAAACTAATATTTCTCGTCAGATTTGACTCCCTATCGCCTTAGAGGTTTCAAAAGCAGGAGACGAGTTCTCACCCAAGACCGGCAGGTATATTTTTTCAGCACCGAATTCTCACCGACCAAGGGCCGAATTTTCACCCATTGGATTTTAATATTTAACTTATTATAAAATACTACACAGGTACCGAAAGGATTACGAAAATTAAAATACACTCTGTGGTGGTCGGGTTAGGTTAGGTTTGGGTAGAGTTTGATGCGGAAAAGGTTTTTAAAATATACCTTATAATTTGGTGAGGTTATAGTGTTAGAAAAATTTAATTATTTTTTTGCTTATCAACATACATTTTACTAAAGTTTTGAAACGCGATCTCTTGTAAAGTATAAAGGTATGATCATTAGCGTCGCAGGTCAACCCCGTAAGTTGTGCGCTCAGAGGAGCTCATGGGAGAGAATTCGGTTGTGACCTTTTTCGGCTTAGGTATTTATTATTCCATAATTTATGAAAAAAGGTTCCTATGTACCGTTTGGAATAATTTTGTTAAAACAATAGGTCTACAAAAAAAATTGTATGGTAACCATGACAACAATCCCGGCAAGCACATCTTTAGACGCACTTTTCTCTTAATCGGCTCATTCTATCGAATTTGTATAAGAGCACGTTTTTTGTGTAAATTTTATTACAGAATGATATTCTGAAAAAAAATCTCATAAAAATGCAGCACTAAAAAAGTTACCATTGTTTTTACCACCAATGATCTCTTAAAATACCACTTAGATCCAATAAAAAAATTTCAAAAAAATCATTGACGTGAGTCCAATGCTTTTTTAAGGAATAACTACACGAGAGATTTTAACATAAATGTGAATCACCCTGTATAATGATTTTTTAATAAAACAAGTAATATCAGCGAGATTAAATACAAATTTTTGTTTGATCTGTCCTTATTTTGTAAATTCAAAAAAATCCGTGAGGAAACCAATGTCACTAGTGTAGCAATGATAGATTTTCTAAACCACTGATATATGAATGAAAAAAAAATAAAAAAAGTGATAGAAGAAAGATAGAAAATTATAGGGGCATAACAATTATAAATACCTTGTATAAGATATACGCAATGCTATTAGAAAAAAGGCTAGCAGAGGAAATGGAAAGTAAAAATATTTTGGATGACACATAGTTTGGTTTTAGAAAAAACAGGGGAACGGTGGACGCCCTCTATACTCTAAACTACATCATAGAAAAGGATATATCAAATAAAGGTGGGAAGATATATACATGTTTTGTAGACTTGAAGTCAGCTTTCGACAAGGTTGATAGAGATAAAATGTTCAAAACAATGGAAGTCAGAGGAATAAGCCAGGAAATGATAACAAGAATCAGACATATATACAAAAGAACCATAAGTAGAGTAAAAATAAATAATGAGGAATCTGAGGCCTTTATAACAGACAGAGGTGTATGGCAAGGCTGCTCCCTAAGCCCAACATTATTTAATTGTTACCTGTCAGACCTGGAAGATATGCTTAAAAAATGCCCGGTAGGAGCAGTTAAGATAGGGACGCAGAAAATATGCTCGATATCATATGCGGACGACATAGTAATAATAGCAAAAGATGGAAGGGAATTAAGCAGCATGTTAAAGGCTTTAGAGAATTATCTAAGAAAAATGGATATGATTCTGAACGTTGAAAAAACAAAAATTATGATGTTTGCTAAAGGTAGTAGAGAAAAGAAGGGGGAAAATATTATTGGCAGGGAAAGGAAATTGAAAAAGTAAAGGAATTTAGATACCTTGGTGTACCACTACAAAGGAACAACTCCGGGAATATACATACAAACAGAGTTCAAAAAAAGCAACAATGATGTTGGGTAAAGTTTGGAGTCTGGGAAAAAGAAGATTAAAAAGTAATGTAGCAATGAGAATCGCTCTATTTGATGCCATAGTGAGGAGCGTTTTATTATACGGAAGTGAAGTAAGGGGGTGGATCGAAATGGAAGAGATCGAAGAAGTACAAAACAAATTTTTAAAATGGACAGTAGGACTAAACAAGAACACTCCGGATTATATAGTCAGACAAGAATTAAACAGAGATAGAATAGGAATTGAAGGAACAAGAAGAGCAATTAAGTATGAGGAGAAAATAAGACAAAACAACATAGAAATAGTAAATAAAATAATAAGGGAAATAGACAAGGAGACAGAGAGAGGAAGCGCAAATAGATGGATCAAGGTACGCCAGAATGTATTTGAAAAAACAGGACAGTTAAATGTCGAGATACAAAGATACATCAGAGAGGGCCGCAGCATAGAAAACCTAGTAATAGAGAGGTTAATAGAAGTTGACAAACAGGTGAGATTCAATAGAATCGGTAACTCAAGATATAACCCGAAATATCGATAAATAATGGTGGTCAACAGATACCCTGAGTACATAAAGAAAGAGTATGATAAGGAAACAATTAGAATAATAGCTCGATTTAGATGTGGCAATGAAGAAAACAGTAATAATTTCTGGCTAGAGGAGACAGCGAAAAAATGCAGAATATGTATGAGGGAAGAAGATAGTGTAAAACATTGGACGTCGAGTTGCAGAGGAATCTCGCCGCAAAGCCATATCAGAATGCAGAGATGGTGGAATTTGTTAGCAGAGGATGGTAGAGGCAAAGAAGATATGAAGGAAATATTGTCCTTGATAAGAAAATAGTTTCGGTTAATTGTACCTGGGATTTTTTTTTCTTATTTTACTGTATTTTTTATGTATTTTTTGTAAACTATAAATGCCAATAAAGGTCTATTACTATTATTATTATTTTATGAATGACATACGATTTTCTCATATGGTCGTCGGAAAAATTTATTTTTACTTTCCCTGGATCGTTTATTTAATTTACCACAAAAAGTTAGACCTGTTAAATTTTGCTACGATTCGTAATTTTCCTTTAATTTCACAGTTTTAATCCAGTGCCTTTGTTAAAATCTTTAAATTTTATAAATGTTTCTGACTTTAAACTTTGTGGTTTTTATTAAAAAGAAAAATGTACTTCATATTAAACAAAAAATATGTCGCATGGCGCTCTTTTATGCTCTGATGGTAATTCTAAATGGATATTTCCTAATTACCTACTTAAAATAGTTATCAAAATAATAAAAAAAAATTATCAACAAACGAATCGTTGGAAAAATAAATCGCAAATGTCTCTTTTGATGTAGCTTAATTATTTCTAGTAATTTAATTTCGTATCAGTTATCTTTATTTATATCTCTAACATTTCATTGTAAAACAATTGTTTTAAAAAATCGGACATATGTTTTTGTTTACGTATGATAAAGTCGTTAATACAGAGACCGGTGTGCGCACGGTGTGTCGGTGTCCTCGAAATGAATACGAGAAAGCTTTCAGTTTTGTTTTAGTATAAAACACTCCTCTGAAGCTTCTTAATATGAGTGCCCATACCAATTCTGTAAAAATTAACATAAAAAATGGTTTATTGTTGTATTACCACCAATATTCGTATTTTTCACAAAAGGTAAGTATTAATTAAGTTTGTCAATTGTAAAATATAATTAGTAGAAGGTACCTACTATTAAATTATGTAATGTAAATAAACAATTAATAATTTCCTCTTATGATCATCAAGAAGAAGATTATTTGCATATAAAATATTAAAAATGGATAATAAACATATAATTCTTGTATTAATTCGAATTTAATCATCTTGGTTTGCGATTTTGTCATGAAATAAATCACATGATGCGGCGAGTGCAATTACCTAAATTACTTGTTACTTAAAGGTACTTATGGCACTTTATGAAAAGAACTTGCCTTTTGAGTCTTCAGTAATTGATTTAACCAAAAGTGTTCAATATGAACCTTGGTTTTTACAAATTAACCCAAGGGGAGAGGTTCCTGTTTTACAAGACGGCGCCAAAATTATTCCAGATTCGACCAGAATAATTGATTATTTGGAGGATAATTTTTATGGCGGTAAGTTTAAAAAATTATGTATTTAAAAAGAGCCAAATTCAGAAATAGATCTTGCTTATTAAACTACCCTAATTAAGGTTTTGGTGAAAATTTTGTTATGTAGGAAATAATTTAATAAAATAAACTTAAGTAATACGTAAGTATGTATTCTTTTTTTTTCGTGATGGGAATTTGTATTAGTAATATGCATTTATATTTATGCTGGTGTCATAAATAAAAATATTTCACTGTTATTTGTATACCAGTTTTATTAATAAGTACACTATACATTATAGTGTAGATTATAAATTGTGTGGTATTGGAAACTATGATTTAAATTATTTTTGTTTAGAATATTTTGCAATTTTATTTTAGTACCTGGACACTACAAAAAAATAAAATATATGTTTTAAATCTTGTCCTTATATTTGCTTTACTGAAAATTATAATCAAATTCTTCAAAAACACCTTTGAAATATATAAAATTGAAATTGAAATAATCCAATAGTTAGCAGTACCACCTACCATAAGTAGGCTAATTATAGATTTGACATTCAGTGGGTTTCATATAAAATTAAACGAGAGTCCTCGTTTACTGAGTAAACATAATAAAAAATATATACCAGCTTTTAAATTTAGATCATATGAAGGAATTATTTTATAAGTATACTTACGTCAAAAGAGACGAAACAAATTACATATGATTAATTTTATAAATTTTATTTTGTAGATGGAATACCGCGTTTAATACCAATGAACCATGGGCCCGAAATTCGTCAAAAAGTTACCCATTTTAGGCACATGATAGATCAAGCTCCAAGTGGAATTCTTACCATGGGTTCTTTTATTCATCCTGATCTAGTCAAAAATCCTAAAATTCCTTTTAAACCATATTTACGAAATATATTGATAAGTAAATATAGAATAAATTAAACGTATACCCAGCCTAAAATTTGGTTTTAGAAAGAAATAACAGTGCAGATGTTTTGAGATCCCATGCAGAAAATAATCCGTCACCCAGTAAAGAGATTTTGCTTCATAAAGCTGAGATGCAAGAGAAAAAGCACAAAATAATTAAAGATAGAAATGAATTCCTAGTTGCTTTGACACAGGTTGATGACATTTTAAATAAAGTTGAACAAGAACTTTCCACTCGCTCAGATGGTAAGTAGACTTATAAAATATATATTTTGTCTTTAAGTTATTTAGGGTGGCCATGCCTCCAAAAAATTTTTGGTAATGCAACATGAAGAATTTGCTAAAAGTATATGTTTTGATTGTTGATCCTTTTGTGCGTTACGCGTTACGAATACTAAATTACTAAATAACAATGAAATCTCAAAAAAGATCGTCTGGAGTCAAAAGTCAAACGGATATTGAATTATGGAGCCATAAAAGAATTTAAAAAAAAGTTGTTATAGCCTCTGTACAGTTGTTCCCAGCTGGAAGTAGGACAAAAGTAATAACGATCGCATATTCTTTGTCCTATTACTTCCAGCTGGGAGCAACTTTACCGCAGTTCAAATGCAACTGCTAACATTTAAAAAGAGCAGCGAACTTTTTGAATAAAACAGTGGTTTTGTAAGTTTTCTGCTAATCCTGCTTCTCAATAGCCATAAATATGCCGAAACTGGGGCAATTAAAAATTTTGATTTATACTTTATACGTTAATTAGAATAGAATCATCATAAAAAAATTAAGAAAAAAACATATTAATCATATACCTTGAAGGATTTAAATTTTGTTTAAAATAGTAATTAATTAAATATATATTTGATTTAAGCCTATCTAGGATTTCATCTTGGGGAAGGGATAAAATTATTGATGAAAACTAGGACTTGGGTGATTTTTTCGAGGACCTGAAGTTTTTTGAAAAAAAAAGGTTAAGTTAACCCTAACCTTACATTTTTTCTATTCTTTGTAAACGTATAAAATAAATCTTAAGCGGATAGTCGGGAAATGTGAACGCTTGATATTTGCGGTTTTGCTCATAATTTTTTTTCCATTGAAGCTTTTTTAAAATTTATTTTTTTGGTACACAGAAGAGTCTTGTGGCAACCAATTTCTTGTTGTTTTGTTTTAGTAAGTCAAACTAAATACTCATACCGCAGCACTAAAACGGGCTCTACAAAAAACATTCGCTTAGTGCCGTTTTCCACAAAAATAAAAAAAAACTAATTGAAATAATATTTTTTTCAACGCTACCAATAAGTTAAGATATTAACGAAGAGTTTGCCATTTCGTTTTTTGTTTTAGGTATATTTTTAAACTTTTTACAGCATCCCAAAAATTAAGTAAAATTTTAAGAAATTTTTGGAGAGCTGTAAAAAGTTAAAAATATACTTAAGACAAAAAACGAAATGGCAAACACTTCGTTTATACCTTAACCCTTAATAACTTATATTGCTAGGAGTTGGAAAAATTTATTATTTCAATTAGTTTTTTATTTTTGTGTAAAACGCCGCTAAGCGAACGTTTTTTTGTAAAGAACCCGTTTTACTGCTGCCGTGTTGGTTTGACTTCCTAAAAAAAAGAAGAATTTGGTACCCACAAAACTCATCTGCATATCAAAACAAAAAAAGAAATTTTAAAAAAGCTCCTCTGGAAAAAAAGTTACGACCATAACCGCAAATAACAAGATAATTTCAAAATCGAGCGCTCTTTGACGACTATATCGCCTTAATTGAAAATAATACACTCTTTGTCCCAAAAAGTAGTGATCAGGAGTCAGGAGTCAGAAGAAAATTGTATAGAAAGTACACGAGATCTCATCGACCAAAAACCCAATAGTCATAAAATAAATTATCTTTTTTCTTGATATTTTAACTCATATCTTTGAAATAAGTCCCATCTTTGGTACCTTTGTACCACTTTTTGAGGCCTAGGCATTTATGATATCAAGGGCCTTTTTAAAATATGGGATATCAATTTTATTTCCTATCACAGATGTTTCTTGTTGTCTTCGCTATTTTCCACAAACTTTTGATTTTAAATAAACACTTTCATTTCCACTGCCGTAAGCCATAAAATGCGCCGCAGGCGGAAATTTTTGAAATCTTGTTTTTTTCACCCTTAATAAATATTTACTTTTGAAAAATACTTATTACACAAAAAATTAAAAAATATTAAATTCTGTTACAATTTTAAAAATTTCCTTTAGATTATGCAAATTTCTAAAATTTCAATGTTTTCTCAAAATTAAAAAAAAAAGATTTTCTATATTCTAAAAGACCCCAAAAACCACAGAAATACTCTTGAATTTATACAGGGTGAGTCGAAATTAAACCGCCAAATTTTTTAAGCCGATTCTATGACTTATTTTAAGATAAAAAAGATAAGGGAGCTATACAGCCCTTCAAAGTTGTTGAGGAAAAGAAAGGTTATAAAAATTCCCTTAATTTAATTAAAACATCCAATATAATCAAATAAAGACATAGATTTTATTAGCTACCTAATAATAAAAGACTTGCATTGTAGAAAAAAGTAGATACCTATAACGTGCCGTAAAATATCGTTAAGGGGTAATACCTACTCAGTTGGACCAAAAAAATAAATTTTTTGATTTTTACGTTTTCTTTTAATATAATATCTAAAGAATGTTTTCTGCAAGTTACAAAAGAACCGGAGAAAAATTAGCCGATGAAATCGGGTTCCGGAGTATTTATGCACGATGCATTTGTATAACCATCATAAAATTAAAACGCGTTTTTCTCGAAACTAATTTTTCTTGAAAACCGCTTGGCGGTGATCAAGATATCTTAAAAACCACTGAACCGATTTTAATGAAATTTGGTAATTTGGTACATGCTTTCTCTATATCTAGGGCTTGTCTTTAACCCAAGGAATTTTGATTTGGTTGCGAACTCTATTTTTAATTAGCAAAACTATAAAAAGTGGCAACGTATTTTTTTCACTTTTTCATTTAAATCAACGCCATTTAATGAATTTTTTTTTGAGAAATCCCTCGATTAAGGACAAGATTTAATCTTGAGTAAACTAATTTTACAGGAAATTTTGATTTTAGATGATCCAGCCTCAAGTAAGTAAATCGTGATCACCGCGAAGCTCTTTAAAAAAACCGGGTCGTAGGAAAAAAGGTGAATCGCCGCCATTTTTCTTTTGTTCTGTATAAAAAAACATACCACTTATAGCTAGCTTATACAATCATATGATGTAAAAATAAATTTTATATCACGTACAATTTTGCTAAAAAAAATCGTTTTCTTCGTCTCCATGAGTAGCTATAACCGGTCATTGATATGATCTTTAGCCCCTTCATCCACCCCCTAAAAATAGGCCCTTGATTTCAAAAATTTTGGTTTGTTCTAAATTTTGTGAATAACTCGTAAAATTACCTTTAAATCCTATTTCATTTTGGAACATGGCAACCCTATTTACAATAAAGTATTTCCTTTCAAAAAATTATTGAATTTTTTTTATGAATTTCAGATAAACAAAATTGGTGGCTTTGTTGCGAAACTTTTACAGTTGCTGATATCAGCCTAACAATACTCCTAGAAAGATTAAATCAGTTGGGCTTTGCTTATAGATTTTGGAAAGATAATAAGAGACCGCAAATTGAAAAATATTATGAGCGTGTTCAGCAACGAGAATCTTACAAGAAAACAATTCCAAATGCATTATTCCATGTCAAAATGTTTATCAATGCCCAAAAACCTGTGTGTATTGGAGCAACTGCCTTATCAACAGTGACTTTAATATTAGGAGGTTATTATTTAATTAAATACCTGATAAGTGCGTAAAAATATTTTTATTTCAACAAAATTATAAATAAAATATAAAAAATTAAATAACAATAACAACCCGATTAAAACCAGTGAACAATCACCGAGAAACTATATTAAGATTGTACTAAAATTAAATGATTTTAAACAAAATGTCTTTGTAATTTACTTTTCAAGAGAACATCAATACAAAAATATTTTCGTTAAAATTTATATTCTTATGAGAACACTAAAAATGCAATAAACAATAATAAAAATGCAACATAAGTTTTTAAAGCATCAACTTAAAAAAAATATTTTTAATGTTCTCAGTAACATTGTTCTATCTAATTGGCGCATCTTCTATATCAGACTCATTCCCATCCACTCTTGTATATAAAGGTCGACCCATAAAAGAAGGTTGATTTCCATTTATGATACTACCAGCTCTTCGCCTTGTATTCGTATTAACATTTGTGTTTTTACTCTTCATATACTTAAATACCCCATCCCCAGGTAATCTCGGCAAATAATTTGAAGGATACCACAATCTATATGTTATAAACCAAGTGAATATTGCCAAAATACCACCAATAAACTTCTCAACCATAACATGATAATATAATATTGTTCCAAAAAGCATAAAATCCCATAATAGAATAAGACCCGTAATAGCCACAAAAAGTCCTCTAATGTGTACAGTATTCTTCTCATAATTATACTGCAATCTTATAAGCTGCTCCTTCGTTAGCAACTTTAGTGGGTTTGTATTATATGTTGTATCTCTTGTTAATCGATAATGATCTTCCAGCCTTAAATGTTCCTTAATAGTATCCCAATTAACAATACTTCTCGTTTCTTCAATTAACAATAAACTTCCATAAATTAATATAAATGAATGTCCTGATATATCAAAACCGTTCCAGATTTTTCCAGCCTTTAAACAGGCTTGTTTTGTACTTAAAACGTTACTATTAACGTTGCATTTTCCCAATGAACTTTCAATAAAATTAAAGAAATTCGTCCAAAACCACCAAAAAAAAGTAGCAATAAATATTCTTAAAAAGTGGTGCTTTACCATTTTATCTTTCACTCCACAGCAATAAATCCTACATGTTAAGTATACATAAGGCACCAGTAACAATAAATTCCAAGCCCAAGCAAATTTTACAAAAAGCTGGTTGAAAATGTTATCCGATCGTGATAAGTACGATTTAGGTATCGTACCTACATCCGAAATTAATGATAGCAGGAATAGGGCTCCTAGATATACAGCTATTCTACGGTAAATATCATAAAATACAATTTTTTTACAAACATACAAAACCATTAGGGTCATTATTTCTAATATGGAAGTTGGATCTGTCGTTGGCTTACTGCCTTTATTTATTTCGGGTTTCTCCATTGATGGTCTGTAATTTAGTTTTGCACTTTGGGCATTTATAGGTTTTCTTCTTGTGGCCATGATTATTAGTTTTTTGAACTTTCATTTGCATTTCTAATTTTGTGACATTTTCATGATTAATGCTCATCTACTTGAAGTTATTTACTTAATATCACAGAATGAAAAATTTATAGACATTGAGGAAAAATGCAACACTGCATGGAATATTTTAAATTTTTGCGTAAATATTTTTATTTTAAAATTATTTTAACAAATTAACCCTGAAAGAAGAAAATTATTAACCCACTTTATGCGTAAAAAAAGACACGCACTACAAGTTAAGCAAAATAATTTTAAAAATTTGAGGGATTTTGGACAGTTTATCAAAAAGTTCTCTCAGTTAAGCTCAAGCGCTTTGTTAGAATGTTTTCTTGGATTAATAAAATAAAAGAATTACACTAACTATAATTTATTTAACAAAATAACTAAAAAATATTAATTTAACTCCTTTTTTCCTTTTTCTAATAACTTGGAATTAATAATATCTTGTTCCATTTTTTCTTTCTCAATTTGCATATTCTTGTGTCTTTCAACTGCAAAATCTACTTCTTTCGATAACAAAATAACTTTTTGGGCGAGCTCTTTTTGTCTTAAATAACGTACTCTTTGCTTGATACCCATAGGGGTAAGTCTTCCATCTAAGAAAGTGTAATCGGGCTTATCAGTTAACACTCCAAAGGAATTGGGATTATTTGGTAAACCTCTTTCTGCTCTCCATTTTTGTATTGGAGCTCGACGATTTACATAATTAACAACATTTCGTACTTGTAGTGATGGGTTTTCTAAAATAAAACAAAAATCAATTAAACTACTAAGGTTTTATTATTATTTAGTGCTTACTTGTTATTATGTTAAGCTTATTAAATAAATGCATAATTAATAGCAGTTTTAATTAAAATTTATTGTTTATAAAGAAATTTTAAGGTTAAGTTTTCATAACCTAAGAAACTTTGATTTACTACAGAACTAATACGTCAAAGAGTGAAGAATTTAGAAAATATTTGTGTTTTTCATGTACAGTGTGTCCCAAATTAAAAATGAGGAATATTTTTTTTATTACATTGATTGAAGACAAAATTATTGATGGGTGATGGGTATTATTTTAAGGTATAAAAAGGCTATTATTTATTATAAATTTATTTTAAAAAGGAATGATAGAATAACAAAAAAATAAATACTTATCCTAGTTATACGAAAGGATAACAAATAAATTACTTAATCTACTTAAACCTATAGTAATAAATTTAATGAAAATTCCCTACTTCATATAAAAAATAAATACATACACTTGTATAAATTCTTTGGACTACATTACAATTGGTCAATTTAAGTATAATTTGATTACATCACTTTTCTGTATTTGTGCTAATTATTAAAGGAAACAGTTTGGATAAATTTAGTTGATAAATATATACATACTGCCTATAACCACTACCTTATTGATTGTATTTTGGATAGTCAAGTTTCACCTCTAAGGGTAAGAATATAAATATCAAAAAAGATGAGCAAAAGAGAGCAAAACAGTTTCAAACCTTTATCAAATCAGTTGGTGAAATACTGTTTATTACTCTTTTCTCTTACAAATGGAGTATTTTGAACTACACTATTATCTACCAATCATAAGTATTATTTAAGGCAATAATATTGTTTTGATAAAATTTTCGCTTGAGATTTAAAATGTATAATTGATCATTATTCGATGATTTAATAGTTTAATAAAGCTACAATCCAAACGAAAGTCTACAGGAATCGGAATTTTCCATTGCATCAGAACATTTTAATGTGTTCCTTTTTAAAGCTTTCATTTTGACTTTCATGTGTTCCAATAACTTATCAATTGCACGCAGTCGCTTTTCCAGATCTGCTGTGTAAAGAAAACCAATCTGTAAAAAAAAAATAAAGTTATTACAATGATGTTTGACGTAAACTATTTGGGGAAATTACATAGCTCGCAAGCTTCACGCAGTATTTTTTTCTAAATCGGTATTAACCGCACGCGCTTTTAAAGTGCGTTATTGTGGAACCTCCAAGAATAATTCTTTTAAAAATAAAACTTACTTGAAGTTTTGATGAAAGAGGCAATATCGGCATTAACCACCAAGCCCAGGCGGGTCCATCAGGTAGATTAAACCAATCGTCTTCTAATTGGGGCATTTTCCCAATACAATTTTCAACTTCCGCCAGTACTCTGGGTGCTAGTGATTTAACCCATTTAGCTGCTTTATTATAAACCCTTCTATGAAGTGTTAACAATTCAGGCATCCTTTCGGGTTTAACTGTAGTATCTTTCATGTATTGAACAGTAGCTGTATCATACCCATCCTAATAAAAAATATTAGCATCATAATGTGACTAAATTAGAAGATTGTTAATTTCTTACCTGTTCTCCTTTTTCGATAACTTTAAATCTTCTAACTCCAACTGTTGTAAGAATTGATGTACCGTCTTGTAGGTGGACCGCGTCTTTCACTTCAAGAATTGTACCAAAAGTGGCGAGCTTTTCAGGAGTATCAGTGCGTGATACCATTGCAAAACGTCGGGATTTCGACTGCAAACATCTTCTTGCCAAGAGTCTATACCTAGGTTCATAGACATAGAGAGGGCAAGCCACTCCAGGAAATGCGTTAGTGCATACAAAAACAGGAACCTAAAATATAAGAAAATAGTTAACAACTTCTTTTTGGAAATTATAAAGATGGGACTTACTTTTCCTTTATCCATACTTCTGATTTCAAGTAGATTTGAAACCATACGTTGCTGATATTCGCGAGGGGCAAGAAAACTTAAAGCTTTTTCAATAACCATAGTGGTTTCCTTGCTTTCTTCTGAGGGATTTAAAGGCGACATGCATAGGGGACATGCTAATCCATGATCAATGACTCTTGCCAAGCAACCTCTGCAGAAAGTGTGGCCACACTTTGTAGTTACAGGTTCTAGGAAACACCTACTGCAGAGAATGCACTCGAAATCGCTGCTAGGAATAATATGTTTCCACGAATCCAAACATGACTTTTCTAAAAAAATATTTAATTATTACTTTTTCGAAAATTTTATTGAGTTCACAAACCTTTTGAATTTCTGGTGTGTTTTGGAATTATTTTGATATCGTAAGGAGGAATCTTTTCTAGATTTACGTTTTCTTTAGTGTCTGCTTTTGAGATTATTCTGCTACGCTTTTTGTGGTACCATTCCTTTTCTTTATGACGCGATTTGTAAGGGGAAATTCTACATTTTCCAGGCTGAAATAAAATAATAATAATATTTAATTTGAAGGATTTTATGGTAAAAATATGATTGGTCATTATTGAAAATATTATTTACGCTTCTAGTATAAATGTTTTATGTAATTATTGCGTAGTGCGAGTTTTGTTATTGAAAACTTATTTAGAAAAACAAATTTATTCAGAAAAGCAATTAAATGCCTCACCTTATTCAGATTATCATCGTTTAGTAGACCTGCGTTTCTTGACCTCAAGCAGTACCTAGGTTCAATTCCCAAAATAGCAGTTGGCTCGATGTGATTGTGCTCTGAAAAAAACAAGATAATATTTTTTTAACGCTATAAACTTTCAACAAAGGCTACCGCACTTAACGATAAAAACACAGCATAAAAATGTTAATGACAGAAAACGTTGTTGGTCAATTAACGCTAAAGAAATGAAAATTAAATGTTTCTAAAAATATATTAGAGTATTCCGAAACATTTATTTTTATTACTGAATACATGAGTTTTTAATAATTAACGTTTTTTAGAGCAGATCATTACAAAAGAATGTTTATGCCAAAACCACAAAAAAGTTTGTAGAAATATTTAAAAACAAAATTCCTTATTGATGCAATTCCAAAATGTGTTTTTTTAACTGCATGAAAAATGAGCATATTTAAGGAGTAGATTTTCTGCATGCATTTATCGATAAGTACTTTATTGAGGTCACTAATAGAACAGTGAAATTTTTATGTTTTGTTCTTTTTTACATTTATTTAAATTAACTAGCAAAGTTTTGAAAATAGACTTCTGAAAATTCTTGTAATTAGACTCCTCATTTCACTTCTACCAAATAGTATAGAATCTAGAACAGTATTAGAATTTTGCCTGATTTTTCTTACAGATTTTTTCCTTTTAGTACAGCTTTTTTGAAATAAAATATAGCACCCTAATGAGATATTTTATCATAAAAAAATGTGCCGAATTATTTTTAAGAATTACGAACTGTGAACTTCTGAACTTGACATAATGGTGTGTGGGGTATTTGAAATAATCCGAGTTCTCATATTTCACTGTTTTAATATGTATTATTTGGATTAGAATATGATTTATTGGATTATTTTAACAAATTGAATTTCGCATTAATCAATTCATGAATAATGCGCATTCGTGTTAAATAAATGTCCATTATAAATACATTACGTTATGTTTTAACTTTTAGAAGCAACAGAAAGGTAGTTTAATGTTTGTATTGAGGTATGTGCATTTGATTAAAGCAAAATTACCGTTATAAAGCAATGAATTGTAAATTATTTTAATAAATAACTGTAAAAATAATGCATCACCAATAAGTTGCAGAAACTGCTAATGAAAAGGGAATCGGGGGGAAGTTTCGTAAGAAACAGTTACGAGTATATTTATGACACATGATCAACTGCTATTGGAAGTACTGCAACATTATATATATTATATATATTATTATATAAAATATTACGTTTGCACTAACGGTTTAATAAGGCTTGCTTGGAATATTTTCCAGCCACTTTGTTAAAGATAACTGTTTACTAGTTTACAGTACAACTAATCGGAGTAGTTGGCATTAGGCTATAACAGGAGATTGGCTTTTAACTTCTCTGTGACCTTAGGCTTTTTTAATTTATAATTATGAGTATAACTGTTTATTTCTGCAAAAAAATCTAGAGGAATTTTAGTAGTCGTGATTTTTTCAATTATTGATGAGCCAGCAGCCCAGCTTCAAAAAATTTGAATTTTAATCAAGCACAGGAAGTTTAATACGTTTTGTTTATTTTAGGCGGATAAACCGATAACGAATGAAAAAATTCAATGCGCAAAACAAAACGAAAACAAACGTAAAAACCCATTTTATGTGTTTATAATTTTGCTTTGCTTTTGGTATCTATGATTACGTGACCTACATACGGATATGTAAATACTTTGCCTTTTGCCTAGGGGGATCCGACTGTTTACAATCAAAATTATTAAATCGTTTTAGATTTGTAGATAGTATTATAATAAAAATATTCCGGTTAACATTTCTGAAGAGGAAAACTATTGACTTTTGCGCAATTTAACTTTATGCAAAGGATCTATCAGCTATCCACAAAATAGCTACACGACTTCAACAAAGCAAATCTGGAGTAGCTAATAGGCCTTGTCATAGTTCACTGCCCTTTGAGGTACCCACTTAAGAAATTGGGTAAAGTGGAGGAATATACTGTTTGAATACAAGTAAAACTTGGGATCATATAATGTACATTGCACATATATTCATGTCCCTCAATAATTTACAAACTGAAAACATTTTGCATAAGTATAATTTTGACCTCCAATTCGAATCATAAAATGTTTAATATTAGAAACAATATTATTTGATTTACATTTTAAAATATTCACCAATAAAATTTTTGGTGAAGGCCATTACTTTCCAAATAAGATTTGTAGAAAAAAACAGTAGTGATTCACCACTCGATTTTTTAAAATACAGGGTGTCCCGTTCGTGGTTAGAAAGTAGAGCAAATTTTGTCAAGAAAAAACCAAAAAAGTAGGGGTCTATCTTTAATGGTTTGATAGTTACAGGGGTTTGAATTTGGCATCGACCGTTTTTGCCAGAAATCAGTAAATGATCAATAGCTGCTTAAAAACTTAGTAAAAAGATTTAAAAAAATATATAATTTTAAAGCTGAAAGTATCCTCTTTCCATTGGCAACAATGATAAAACACAAATTGTTTATCAAGTATTAAAAAAAAATCGAAAAGAAAAAAAAACAGTTTTTGAAGATTTTCTCCAAGATATGACCTATTAAGGGCGTGTTTTTTTTTTAATTTTCTAAAACTTCGTTAAATTCTCTACAAACTATGAAAAATTTTGAAACCCTAACTCTTTTTATGCACTCACTAGAGCCTTCTAAACTTACTCCCATGAGAATTGATTCTAAGCATAGTTAGTTACAAATGAGGTGCGCCTTCATTTTTGTTATTATTTAAAAATACAACTGTTTCAAAAGCCATAAAAATTTAACTTTTGCTTATAAAAATTGATTATTAAGCAACTATTACTGATTTCTGGCAAAAACCGTCGATGCCAATTTCAAACCCCTGTAACTTTCAAACCATAAAAGATAGACCCCTACTTTTTTGGTTTTTTCTTGATAAAATATGCTTTACTTTCTAACCTTGACGTTTGGTGAACCACGAACGGGACACCCGGTATATTAAAACATTTGTTGAAGAAAACTGACAAAAATATGATCAAACATTATTTTTTGATTGCATGAGCTTTATTCTTGATTATCAAGCAGATTTAAGGAGGTTTATAATATAAAAGAGTTGATCTTAGTCAATTTATTTTTAGTTGCATAAGAGCAATTATTTATTTTGTAAGGTATGAAACGTGGGCGCTAAAAATAATTTTACAACCTCTGGAGAATGGATTTGAATTATTCAACTACTCATTGTAGAGTGTTTCGAGTTAATCATACCGGGCATTGTCAATTAATGAATCACATTCGCTTAGTCGCTTCATCGTGTCACATGTCACGTACAAATTTTACTCATCAAATTTAAATTATTTATGGGGCCGTTAATATTTTTAAAATTTGCAATACAAAATCCAATCAAAAATTTGATTTATCTAGGTTCATTGGCACGAATATCAAAATAAGCGCAAAAATTGGCGCATTGGTGATGAAAACAAATAAATTTTGACCAGTGTATAAAGCTATGAACTTATTTCATCTTTTTTGTTTATGATTTTTTTGGAGACCCTTGAAAATGAGAACAAATGGCGAATCAAAAATAATTGGATGGATTTCAATTAAAAATTAAATTCAATTATCAATGTACACAAATCACACATGGCGGAATATTGCAGAATACAGGGTGTAACAAAATTATCGAATAATTGCTAAATCTCGTTTGTTTGAAAAGTTACAAAAATGTTTATAACAATATTTTTTTATTTTTATTAACTTTAACGTTTTTAATTTGTTTTATTTTAATGGTGCAGTAACCACCTTAATTTTTAAATTCGCAATTTGGAGATCACATACGACCTCTGGTGGTCATTTAAAAAGCTAGTAGTGGAGTAATAAATGAAAACCTATTTATGTAAACTTTATGTGTAATATGTAAGTACCAAACCCTTTAAGTACTTATAAATCCATTTTTTAGTTACCGAAAATAACCAATAAAATCTTAAATCAACTCTAAATGATTTCTGGAATTCATCCTTGAAATATTTCCGGTACGTTTTGAGACACCCTGTATACGCAATTAAAATTTCCAAAAGCATATTTGTTTGGTTCCATGGTTGCACAAAATTTCTGGTGGTTATTCCTTCGATAAAGATAAAAGAAAAAAGTTCCTATAAAAATATGTCCGATTTTACTTCCTAGGGGAGTTGACTTTAATGATAAAGGAATTGGGTAAAAAGTAAAATAATATTTTATTTGAAAATACCGAATTCCTAGTATTTCGATTACCGGAAATATGACCTTTTTTGATCCAGTATTGGAAGAGCAATACCGGTATTTTGGTATTTCAAATTTTGAAAACAAATGAATAATATTTTATTCATTTGTTTACATATTTGTAAGTATTGTCTATGGTTCAACAGGATGGTCGAACGAAAATTTCACTAGTCTGTTTTTTTTTTGGTATTTTCATTCCGTTTTTAAAAACGCTAGGACTAGTCAATTTTAGTCTTCAGACGTAAATATTTTTAAATAATTACTCCTTAACTACTTTCTACCACTAACGTATGATTGACATCACCTCGATAATGTCAAATCCCAACAGGGACTAAAATGTAAAATATTATTTTGAAAATTGGTACAAAATATAAAATCATGTTTAGAGTAATAAGTAATAATATATCATATGATATCTGAAAAATCGTTCCCGCTGCGTCCAAGTGGATGGATGTAGACTTTATTTTGAATTTAGAGAAACTATACTGGTGCAAAATTCAAATAATCTTTTGTTTTAATTCTATACTCTGGACACAACACATTTTGTATTTTAGAGTTCAGTCATAACATAAGTCTTGTGAATAAAACGAATAAAGTTACTTTTTTATGGTTCATTTGTTCTGGGACGAGCTCAAAAACTACTCGAAAGATTACGAAATGACTATGACATGGAGTTGCATAAGTATGGCATGGTATTGCATGAGTATGGCAAGATATTGCATGAGTATTGCTTGGTGTGGCATGTGGTATTTCACAAGTATGGCATAGAATTGCATCTCGAATAGCATAGTGACCAACTATTGCATAGAGTGACCAACCCCTCGGCTACGATGGACAATTTGGAATAAAGACCATTTTAGGCCAGCATATTTTTATTACCAAATCTTGTACAAGATTTGTTGTTTCTCAAATATAACTGTTTTACTTTCATTATAATAATAATAATAATAATAATAATAATAATTGCCTTTATTTACCCAACAGCCAACTGGCCAATTACAGAGTAAACATAAAAAATATATAATAGCTACATCAAAATTAAATAGTTCATCAAAACATTAAAAGAACATACTGAAATTGATAATAACTTAAACGATTAACAAAAAGTAAAATACATTCAAATCATTAAAAGTACACATTAAAATAGATAATAAATTAAACGATTAACAAATAGCATAAATACATTCAGAACATTGTTGTTTAAAAATTCTAAAATCAACGACAAAGATATCAGCTAGATATTGAAATTCATTATAGCTGGAAAACATTTTAAGTAGTGGGGAATTAGAATGATGTACTGTGTTAGGTGTAGAATAATGGAATGACTGACATTGTCTGGAAGTTATACGCGGTACATGAAATTTTAGTTGATTACTGATACTAGAGTCATCAATAATTGAGTGAACGACTTTATAAAGATAGCAGCAAAAGATCAGTTTATGATTATTATTAACAGACATGAAGTTAAATTCATTTAAAAGACTTTGATAGCTATAACTCCAATCAGGATATTTTTTGTATTTCATAAAGAAACAAAATTTTAGGAATTTCTTTTCAACTTTTTCCAAAATTTGTATGTATTTTATATATGACGGAGACCAGACAACGCAACAATAATTTAACTTGCTTAAAATATATGACTTGAATAAAAGTGTGGCAGTAGAGATGGAATTAAAGTTTTTGGAATTTCTAATAACAAAACCCAAAGTTTTAAAACAGCTATTAACCAAGTCTAATATTCATATATATATAAAATGTAAGTTTAAAATCAAACAACACACCCAGATCTTTGATACAAGTAACACGACTCAAACTATTAACAGAAATTCGATAATTAAAGTAAACGGGTTGACTAACTCTATGATATGAAAGCACATGACACTTTTTTATATTAAGGCACAACTTATTATTTGAACACCACAAGGCAAGATTACTAAGATCACTTTGAAGTAATGCTTCTATAAATCTTGATATCATCAGCATATAGGAGAATTGGATAATTGATTACCTCACACACGTCATTGACAAATATTAGAAATAGGAGAGGAGAGGATCAAATTATTGTTTATGCCGAATTGATGTAGCTTTTTTATAGGTATTGAGTGATCCATGCGGTCAAATGCCTTAGTCAAATCGGTGTAAATTACATCAGTTTGGACTCTTTCATCTAGATTACTCGATATGAATTGCGTTATATTCAGAAGGTTCGAATCAGTGCTTCGAACCTTCATAAATCCATGTTGAAAGATTGATATATTACCATTGGTGATCGAGTAAATGTGCTCCGTGACGATGCTCTCAAATATTTTCGAGAAATTACTTAGTAATGATATTGGTCGATAATTCTCAATTATACTCTTGTTACCACTCTTCAAAACTGGATAGATCTTGACTTCTTTCCAAACATTAGGGAATACACCAGTTTTTAAGATTAAGTTAAAAATACGACACAGCGGCTTGCAAATATAGAATGCACAATCCTTAACAAGAAAGGCCGGAAATCTATCTAATCCCATGGTTAAATTGGGTTTTAACTTTTTCATGTGGGACAATATAGTCTGCTCAGAAATATAAAAATCACCCAGACATGAAAAATTGTTAAGATCCATAATATCTGAGGTATTACTATCTGTGGTATTATTAGAGTACACCTCACTGAAGTATTGAGCAAAACCATCAACTATGCTCTTCGAGTCACCTAGTGTAACATTGTTTAGAACCATAGTACCAGGAATGCGGGTAGTACCCTTAATACTGTTAATAAAACTCCAAAATTTTTTAGGGTTACTATGAATTCTAGCTTCCGTTTTGCTGTAAAAATCACGTTTGGCGTTACTTATAGAAAGCTTGACAGTCCTACGGGTGTTGAGATACAGGTTGTGATGTTCAATAGATAATGTACTTCTATATAATTTTCTGTATTTTTCTTTTAACATGATTTTCTTTTTAATATCAAGGGATATCCAAGGAGGATCACGACTGAGATTGTTGTTAGATTTAAATTTAGGAACGTGCAGTTTTTAGCAGTCATAGAGCTTATCATAGAAAGTCTCACAGAACGAGTTAACATTTTCTGTATCGGTGAGGTTTTCCCAATCAAGTACAGCAATAGCCATATATAAATCATACATATACAGGGTGTAACTTAAATGCACGGCAAAAATGTAAGGGGTGCTTTCTTGGGTCATTTTAAGAACATTTATACCTTAGGTGATTTTTCGAAAAACGCTTCATTTCAAAAATACACAATGATAAAGATTTCTTAAAATGTGTGGTTTTTATCACATAAAGTTGTTACTATGGCTACTAGATTTTTTTTCGAATATACAGGTAGATTTTACGTAATAATTTTAATTATTTATTAATCTAAATACAATTTACAATAAGTGTTCAAAATGAAAACCATTAGCTAGCAAACAAGAATCCAATCTTCTTCTCATCGATTGGCGAACTTTTTCAAAGATACCAGGATTGTTTCTTATCGAATTACATTCGTTAATTATTCGAGTTCTTAGATCTTCTAAATTTTCTACCGGAGTCTGATAAATTAATGATTTCAGATGGCCCCATAGAAAAAATGTAAAGGATTTAAATCAGGGGATCGAGGAGGCCATGGTTGTGGACCACTGCGTCCAATAAACCTATTAGGATAGTTTGCATTCAGGAACTCACGAGCAACCAAACTAAAATGCGTTGGAGCTCCATCATACATTAGCCACATTACATTCCTCGTCGCCAATGGTACATCTTCTAACAAACATGGTAGCGATTGTTTCAAAAAAATCCGATATGCTTCACCGGTAAGCCTTGGAGGTAGAAATGCTGGTCCAATAAGAAAATCACCCACAATTCCGACCCAAACGTTTAATGAAAATTGTTGTTGGAAACGATCTTCACAAATCTCATGTGGGTTTTCTTCGGCCCACGAATGTCTATTGTGAAAATTCATTACAGCGTTTCTTGAAAAATTTGCTTCGTCAGTAAATAAAATTATGGTCATTAATTGAGGGATTTGGATCAATTTTTGAAGAAACCATGGGCAAAATTGTATTCGTGGTGGAAAATCGCGAGGTAAAAGTGCCTGAACGCGTTGAATGTGGTATGGGTGTAACAACTGCTGCCTTAAAATTCTCCAAACAGTTATATTACTTACATTCAAATTTCTACCAATTTTTCGTGTAGAAGTACTTGGATCTTCTTCCACCAAGTTGAGCACATTTTCTTCCAATTCTAGCGTTCTAACTCTCATTGGCCTTCCTGGTCTCTCTCTTATCTTAAATGAACCACTTTCTCGAAGACAGTTATGAATGTTTTTAAAAGTTCTTCTATCAGGAAGACGACGGTTGGGAAATCTTTCACGATAAAAACGTCTTGCTCGTAGTGCATTTCCATTAGCAAGTCCATAGGTAAAATGCATGTCTGTCATCTTGGAATTTGTGTTATAATCCATAATTAGCAAAATAAACTATGACAGGTGACAGCAACAATGTTTGTAGCCATGGTAACAACTAAACTTTAATTTTTACACCTATTATTTATTTAATAAAAAGAAATCTTTATCTTCGTGTATTTTTGAAATGAAGCGTTTTTCGAAAAATGACCTAAGGTATAAATGTTCTTAAAATGACACAAGGAAGCACCCCTTAAATTTTTGCCGTGCATTTAAGTTACACCCTGTAATATGTGATATAAAGTATGATTTGGTTAAAATTGAAAATTTACACGTTCACTAATATTGGTGTCAAATCTCATACAACATTTTGGATGGTCTAAATGACAAACCATCTGGATTTCCGAAATCGCGAAAAATCTTTACGAAAAAATGGGTTGGTATTGATTTTTTGGCCCGGTATTGTAATCCCTAGTTATAAATACGAAATTTAAATTATTTACTGTGAACTGTTTTGAAATAACTAACCAAAAACTTAATTTTAGCAAGCGCCTTTAAAGTGCTGCAGGAGACATGTTTATACAAGCGAACCAAGAAGTCAGTCAGAAATGTTGAAACAGGAATATGTAATATGAAACACCCTGTATTAAGATCATAAATATTACATTTAAAATACTTTACAAAAAAATCCTAATCTTTAAATTATGAAACTTATTTTTTAATTTTATTTTTTCAGTTAACACCCCCTCCCCCCAAAATAAATCCTGGGTGCGCCACTGCCTACTATACGTAGTAAACCCTATTAAAAATCTAATAAAATTATAAAAAGTAAAATATTTTATTTAAAGTAATAAATTTTAAAAGTGTGATAAATGCAATATATTATTTTAAATGGCACGATTTTTGTGTTAAAATCATTTAAAAATAATTGCATCAAACCCATTTATTTTTGGGTTAATTAATGCCATTAATTATAATGCAGTGCAACAAAATGTGCTTAATACAGTTCTAAATAATTACGTAAACAACTAAACTAAACATTAGATCATACTAATTATGCCCATAAATCATACATTTTTTGTTTTATCTAACATTATTCGATTATTACATAATTTTTAATCGATGTATTGTGGTAAATGTAAAGGTGACTCAATTATAATAAAATATACCTATCATCATGGCTTTATAATGGTTCTACATTAACTTTTTTGATTACCTTGAAAACTGAAAGTCCATTTAGAACATAATTTAAGAATTGAAGTTAAATTATTTTTAATCGGTAATTTATTACTAAAAGTTTGGATGTCAAGCATGATATTATATAACCAAAACGAGATAGTAAACAAATAATTGCTATTCGAGAGTAATTATGTTAATAGTTCATTCTGAGTAATAGAGATCTAAATATACACGTTTAATTACGTAATATTAATAAACTTTGAGATTATTTGACACTACATGTCTTTTAAATATCATTTTTTTATATTTTAAACCAGATGGTGCTATTTTCACATAAATTATGTAAAAAAATGGAGGAACGTGAGTAAAGGCTTTCTTGTGCTTTGAGTTTTTTTGGTTTTAGTAACTGCAATTGCTTTACACATAAATAGGTTTTTATTTATTATTCCCATTTTAGCTTTTCAAATGACCACCAGAGGTCGTATCTGATCTCCGAAATCGCGAATAGAGCTTTTATTAGAATTGTAATGATAATGTTCTTGAAATCATAACACAAATGATGTAATATTGTAAGAATATATGCAAGCAGAAGAAATTAAAAAATCAAAATTAACCCATTAAATAGTGGTTAGATTTTTTATTGGGATAAGACTTTGGGGACCACAAAGAATTAACTAAAAATAACAATAAAGTAATTAACATCCTACATCTTATCCTGTAATAAATAAGGTTTAATAAATGAGTAAGAATAAAATTCGTCATCAAGATGATCCAATGTTATATTTTAAATGCCAAATGAGTAATTCTCGCCAATCCCAACATATGATGTACTTATTTTTTAAGTTCCAAGATTTAAATTAAAGTTTTATAAATTATTACTCAATAAAACTTATTTTTAATATAAAAAAATCATTCGTCTATAAATCTTTTATTAGCAAAGATTCGTCATAAATTGAATCAGCATTACAGTATTAAACGTAAATATAAACGTTCATAACAATTGTTGTAACTTATGCAGTAACATTTAGTTTACAGGATTTTTCACAACCTTTCGCGTTACATAAACATTTAAAATATTACGACTATTTCATGCGTAGTTATTATTTCACTTCTTTACGTAAGTTGTAAGCTCCTTAAAGTTATAGGATTTAAATTCAGGTAATAAAAAATCCCTTTTCTATTTTCATTGCGTAACATCGTATTTCCATGTATTGGGGATTTGGTAAAAAATTGATAACACTAATTTTATTTATAATTATGGGTTATTTTGTTGTTTGAAATTAATGTTTTGTAAACAAATAAACAAAGACATGACTTCTTGAACAAAGTATTTTATTTACGTCACCTGAGAGGTATGTGGGCTCGTAAAAAGCTCTAGAAAATAAAAGCGAAATGTATTCTTTGCATCGTGCCCACATTCTGGAACCCATTCAAACATTTATCGTAGAGCTTATAAATTTTACAGCGCAATTTCGCTTTCTTTTAAATTTCCCTGAAAATTCGCTCGCGATCCAAGGATCAAGATCTTTTTCGTCTTTCGTCCTATGGTCGCCTTTGTCTAGACTTCGCGTTTGGTACAACAGAGCTGATAATGGGCCGCCGATGAATGAATGTGGAAAGTTGGTGGGGAAAGGATGTCTAGTCTGGCTCTGGCTGGGTATGTCCCCCAGAGTTTCGTGGGAATGACCCGCCGACCCTGACTGCAGCAGTTCAAACTACTGCTGAAGTGTTGAGCTGTCCGCGAAAAGCACTTGTGGTTCATGAATTTTTCATCAGTTTATTTAATAATTAGTTAATACCTATTTTATTGCTATTTAATGTCTTCTCAGAAATTTTATTGATTATGATATTAAAAATACATTAAGTTACTACTTTCAAACTACATTTTATACATTATAAGCAACCTGAAAAATGACAAATATAAATTATTATTATTTCAAAACCTAAACGAATTCTACAAGTATTTTTTGTGAAATCAATTGATATTTTAGAATAACTTGAGAGTTTTCAAATATACTGGACATTTACAAAGGTTGTTGGTTAGGATCCGAAAACGATTTTTGGTTACTGGTTACCAGTTTAACCTTCTTCATGAAAGTTTTGAAGAAGGTTATAATATAATGACATGATAATGACTCCTACATATAACAACATTTGGTGTTACTTTACTAAATACATATAGACTTCTGACTTCTAAATCATTTGATTATCAAGAGACATTTGACCTAAATATCAATAAATACAAAATTTTGTGACTTTTTCAAGAATGTTCACATATTACCAGTGGGGGTCGGAGGGAGTGCCGGCCTTCTACAAGACCTGGCCTGGGTGCAACCAAAATGTAGCTGCTCCCATATAAACATAAAAAGTACCGAATTCTAATTTTTTATGGAGAATCCTGAATCATGAAATGTGTTGTTCTTTTAGGAATTTTGGCGAGTTGGATTTCGCACAACTTTGTCAAGAACTCAAAAATAAAAGTGATAAAAAATTATTCTTTTTTAGAAAAAACTTTTCTAAAGCTCTGTCCAAAAACATAAAACTATAAACTAGGTATAACTAGTCACTTATGTTAATTTAAAGTTTTTTAAGATTTTATTATTTAATTTCAGGGTGTCCTACTTTTTTTCCAGCAAAAATTTTTTTTATACAGGGTGTTTCACTTTTTTTCCAGCGAATTTTTTTTATAGATAGTAAATGTCATTCTGAACAAAAAATTTCCTATGAACTATTATGTTTTTTTCGACTCCTTAAAAAGTTACAGCAATTTTAAAATTGATAAATTTTCATGTTTTTTTTTGTGGAAAACCCTGTAAAATATTTTTTCTTATTATATTTTTTTTATTTAAATCAATTATTATTTGGAATTTTTCTTTTCCAAATTGGTTTTTTTGAACATATGTAATTGGCTGTTTTTAAAATAAGTAAACGACGAGGTTAAATTTCCCTCGGTAAAATTTAGCATCTTATTGGCTTAAAGAGATATACAAAATCCAAAAATAAAAAAATTAAAATTAAATGTAATTTATACAGGGTGTCCCACAAAAATCATTAAATTTATGAAATTTTAAAAGTGCTGTAACTTTTTAATGAGTCGAAAAAACATAATAGTTCATAGGAAAATTTTTGTTCAGAACGGCATTTACTATCTAAAAAAAATTTGCTGGAAAAAAAGTGAGACACCCTGTATAGTAAATGTCATTCTGAACAAAAATTTTCCTATGAACTATTATGTTTTTTCGACTCCTTAAAAAGGTACAGCAATTTTAAAATTTCAACAATTTAATGATTTTTGTGGGACGCCCTGTATAAAATAAAGTATGGTTTGGATATTGCGTATATCTTTAACCGAATAAGATGTAAAATTTTATCGAGCGAAATTTAACCTCGTCGTTCGCTTATTTAAAGTTTTTTAGTCAATAATGTTCAAAAAACTATCTAAAAAAAATTTTGCTGAAAAAAAGCGGGACACCCTGTATATTTAAAATATTTTCCAAGATTTAGATTTTAATAATTTTCTTGAGAACTACAAAAGTTATCAACACCAAAATTTTATACCAGAAACATGTAGCACTTGGATGTATCTTAAAAAATATTTGGTGTAAATCGGTCATTTAGTTATCCCATAATAAAAATGCTAAAATTTGAGCATAAATCCGATCCTGATAGAGAGTTCATTTGAAGACTTTTTAAACATTTTATTAGAATATTCGGAAAAAATAAATAATTTCTGTAAAAGTGATAACAAAAATATTATTTTTTTGTCTGAAAACTTATTTAAGGCCCTTCCCAAAAAATCTAAAAATTTGATTACTAAATTGGATGCTTTTTGATATATCTAATACTCTGCTGATGGATCTTGGGATCACCACTGCATATTACTACTTTATTAAATATCGTTCGACAACGGGGAAAACGATCAAAACGATCTGGTTGAAAATCGGATATTGATTTTATTTTTTTACAAATTTAAATCAAATTCACTTTTGGAAAAAGAAAGGAGAGCATTAACAACATAAGTGCTTATTTTAAAGTTTGAGGAAGAAGATGCAATAAAAGCCTGTAATAGAAAATATAATTGATAGATCATTTTTAAAGGGCTATTGGAAATTTCTATTACTTATAGATGGCGTTATTTTGACATAAATTTTGATAAAAATGGAGGAAGGGGAGTAAAGACGAGGTCTTTGTTGTGCTTTGAGTTTTTTCCGCTTTAGTAACTGCACCGGCGTTTATAGCATTTTTGGCGACTATAAAAAATTGATTTGTTATTACCCTCACATACAGTTTACATAAACAAGTTTTTATTTAGTACTTCACTACTAGCTTTATCAGATGGCCACAAGAAGTCGTATCATGGTCGTTGGTCGTACTTGATCTCCAAAATCGCGAATAGAAATTATAGTTGCTTAGGGACCAAAAAGGTTTTGAAGCTTTTGTAAAAGATATCACAGTATTCCAGAAAATAAGGATAAAATATGCGAGGTGCAATACATTTGATAATTTTTATACATCTTATCAAAGCTATTTAGTATATACAGGGTGTCCCATTTGACGTTGGACTGTATGAGTATCTTTGTTATTATTGGAGATAGAAAGTCGGTTAAATGGACAAAGTCGTAGAGATTTTTTCGAATATTAATAATTCATTTACAAAAGATTTGAATATCGCATCGTTCCAACGCTATCTTGAAAAAACAAGAAAATGCGATTTTTAAAATATGGCTATAACTATTTTCTGTGGTACCAAAAAAGTTTTTTGACATAATACAGACAATTTTTTGTGTACAATGCAGTAAAACAAATGAATATTTTTTTCGCTAACGGATTGACCGGAACTGAACCAAACTTATTTTTTTCTTATGGCAGCCATATTGGATTTACACATTTTCGGAATCAGTATTTTTTTCTGAGTAATTTGGTATACCATATGTCATATTTAAAAAAAAAAAAATTATTTGATTTTACAAACTTACATTGGACTTTAAGAGATGTAAATTGTCAATAACATAAATGTAACTATTTAAAATATTAAATGTAAAATAAATCTTAACACATATGTTTTGACAGTTTACATCTATTCAAGACCATTTTTGGTTAGTAAAATAACATTATTTCTATTTTTCTTAAAATATTACATATGATATATCAAATTACTCAGAAAAATGTACTAATTCCGAATATGTGTAAATCTAATATGGGTGCCATAAGAAAAAAATAAGTTTGGATCATTTCCGGTCAATCCGTTGATGAAAAAAAATTTTCTTTTGTTTTACTGCATTGTACACAAAAAATTGACTGTACTAAGTCAAAAAATTTTTTTGGTACCACCGAAAATAACGAAATTATAACCATATTTTGAAAATGGCATTTTCTTGTTTTTTCAAGATAGCGTTGGAACGATGCGATATTCAAATTTTTTGTAAATGAATTAGTAATATTCGAAAAAATTTCTACTACTTTGTCCATTTAACCGATTTTCTATCTCCAATAATAACAAAGATACCCATACAGTCCAACGTCAAATGGGACGCCCTGTATAATACAGGTACAATTTGTAAATTGAAATTCTGAAAAATATACTATAACCCTTAACCCTTTTCTCCATCACCCTTCGCATAATTTTAATTTTAAATTTTTGTAGTATAAACCTACCTTTTTGATGTGTTATTGAGTTATCACTGAACTTATCAATGCCCAAGCGTTTTGTTATGGAATCTGAAACAAACAAAAAAAAAGTTTATTAACTCATAAAATTTACAAAAATGTAATTTTTATAGCATCGATAAAAATTAAACCAATCATTATTTGTAAATAAAAAAAAACTTTTCAAGTGTGAATAAAACGCAATTAAAGCTTTTTAGTTTTTATTTCATTTTGATAAATTATAACAGGTGATCCACTTATTTCGATTGTATGATTATTGGGAGGAAAATGTTTTCACCCTCCTCAAAAGAATATTAAAAACGTGAAGAAGTATCCTTTGCGAAAATTCATAAATCTCGAGCTAGTTGTGAATTGGTATTTGTTGAAATTCTCGAGAAATTAGTCATGAGTCTAGTACATTTATAACTCAAGATTTAAATTGTTTCAAAATTCGCAATTACTTCATACAAAATTAAAACAATAAACGTTACTTGCAGTACATACAATGTAGAGCGTGACTAAGTGATTACGTCAATTTCATTATCCTCTGGGCGTCTTCATAATTTTACCCCACGTAACATGTAACACGTCATAGTCTGATTTAAGTGTTTGGGGGTCGTAAGGAGTGTAGAAAAATTATCACCCACAAAATTATTTTTGGAATATAGTGCACACCTACACGACGCAATCATGAAATTATAGTACTGTTAATCAAACTTATTACCCATAACGAGTAAGCATGATTATTTTTAGCGAAAGTACGATTTAGGTCTAAAATAAAATGGATGTCAGGGTTACAATTGAAAGATGAGGTTAAAATGAAGAAATCGCCAATAAATCCCACCTCCATAACTTCGCAATCGTCCCTGATTTCGCCCATATATCTGGGTCGTACAATACCAACTACTTTTAAGTAAAAGAAGAAGTGTGCCCGCTCTATTAATTCCTCGCAATGTTTCTCCTTGCAACATAATCACCTCGTAACAAGAGCAATAGCTACAGTTTAAATTACTTGAATCTTCGTTCTTATTTTCAAATGCTACATGAAAAAATGTGTCGCCACATTCCTGGGAAAACAATAGGTGTTATGTAATATTTATAGAGCGGACGAAAATAATACCGACAATTTACAGGGCTTTCATCCTTCGTAAAATCATAACAGATGCGAAAATAGTGTCGTTTTATTATTGTCTGGCCTGGCCTTTTTTTATAATAATTAGGACGTGCTTCGAATAATTTATGAAGATGTTCCATGTCATGCACAAATAAACAAGCATTCTTCTTTAACACGGTGTGGGGTTAGGTGTAAAAATAATTTTACCTCAAGGACTTGGGAAATATAAATTGTCTCCTAAGACCAATCATTTTATTTCCAAGTAAACAACAAGAATTATTACACCTTCATACTCCCACTTTTAATCGTAATTTAAGAGAGCAATAATAAAAGTGCACAGCACTGTTAATTTAATAATAGTATGAAGGCTCTAGGAAATTATTTATATTATACAACATATAATTAATGTGTAAGGAATTGATTATTTTAATTTAAAGTGGAGCAATAGGAATATTAATTATTAATGTTCATGATGATTTAAGATCTCAATAATTGTAAAATTAATAATTGAAATTAAAAGCTATGACAAAGCGTGTGTGACAAGCCACAACTGACAACAATACTCATACAGTTGTTCTACTTTCAATTTTGCAAATTTAATTAAGTATCTTTCTAATATGTAAGTTTATGTTTACTTTAAGTGCATTCAAAACTTTCATCAACCACCAGAATTGATTAATTAACAGTTTTAACATACTTTTCCAAGATTTCATGAATTTCGTTATTTTTGGACTTCCTTTACTCAAGGCTTCAATGGCAAAATATTGTATTCTAAGAAATTTTTAAATTAAAAGAATACCCAAAGCCCAAAGGTATTTATTTCTCAATAGTACTTTTAAGTGTGGTATAAAGTTTAAGTGTGCACTAATGTAGTAGTTAAAAAATAATTTGGAAGTAATAAATTTAGTAGTAGTAATAGACTCGTGACAATTTAGTTGGATAACAAATTTTTGATCTCGTCTCAGATCTCTTACAAGAATAATGTGTAGTAGGATTCTATCATTTTTAGTGCCTTTACTGATATTTAGAAAACTCTAGCACACTATAATACATAAATAAAAGAAGCTATAGTGATTTATACATAAATCACTTTTCTGTACGCTATTCCCGATCAAGGTTATAAATTTTAGAGTATAAAAAGTCTGAGTGGACTACAAATTAGGAAATAAATGTTAGGCTCATGGAAAACGTTTGAACAGTCGACAATAAAACGGAGTTTCCAAATTTTCGGCAATTTAAATGGAAAGGAGATGGAAGTTTTTATGAAAGGGACGTGAAAAACTTGCCTGCAATGCGTCTTTCTGTTTCTGGTGGAGACGGAGAACCGTTTACCCTGATTTACGCACATTGCCCCTAAATTATTTACTATACTACAACAAACGCGATTATTGTTAGGTATAGCTTTTAATATTTCTTTCGCATGTTTAATTTTTATAAAATACGGGGAAATTCCTTGCACGCTATGTAATAGTTTTTAGTACCTGTATACTATTTACTATTCCTAGTAATTTTTGGCATGTTTAAACCCATTTAAAAAAATCTCGTAAAAAATATGTTATTATTATTTAAAACATGATCAATAGTTGATATACAGGGTGTCCCACTTATTTTCCAGCAAACATTTTTTAAACAGGAAATGCCATTCTGAACAAAAAAAGTTCCTAACAACTAATTTTTTTGACTGTTATAGCAGTTATAAAATTGCATAATTTTAATGATTTTTTGGGACACCCTGTATATTTCCTATTATATCAATTGTACTTGGGATTTTGTCTTTGCTCATCACGCTAAAATTAACTCATCTGATTGGCTTAAAATTAAAGACAAAATCGAAGGTTTATTTGATTTAAATAAAAAAATGATTTAATTCAGGGAGTCTCACAAATAATTCAATTTATACCCCGTATATTTTTCGAGAAATCAACCTTTTTCTAAAAAGTCTAAAATTTCAGGAAGTGGGATTTCGCACATATTTGTCCAGAACTCAAAAATGAAAAGTGGTAAAAATGATTCTTTTTTGATCAAAAACTTATCTAAAGCTCTTTCCAAAAACATAAAACTATAACCCACTACTAATTCTCGTCCTTTCCTACTTAAATAAACTCTTCAAAATTATCTCGCTTTTAGGACAGGTAAATACAAAAACTCCTTTATTAATTTGCTGACCGTTAGTCTAAGCTCATTAACACGCTCTGAGGAAGTCTATAGAGATTAGACGAAACGTCAGCAAATTAATAAAGGAGTTTTTGTCTTTACCTGTCCTAAAAGCGAGATAATTTTGAAGAGTTTATAAAACTATAACTAGTCACTAATGTGAATTTAAAGTTTTTTTAAGATTTTATTATTTAAATAGTTTCCAAGATTAATAATTTTCTTGACAACTACAAAAGTTATCAACGGCAAAATTTTATACCAGAAACATGTAGCACTTGGATGTATTTTAAAAAATATTTTGTGTAAATCGGTCATTTAGTTTTCCCATAATAAAATCGCAATGTCATTCTGAACAAAAAAAGTTCCTAAGAACTAATTTTTTTGACTGTTTAAGAAGTTATAGCAGTTGTAAAATTTCATAATTTTAATGATTTTTTGGAACACCCTGTATAATATCTTATTATATCAATTGTACTTGGGATTTTGTCTTTGCTCAGTAGCTTTTTTAAATACTATGCCCAGTTTTAAAACTAACAGCATTATAAATTTCTCACGCTAAAATTAACTCATCTGATTGGCTTAAAATTAAAGACAAAATCGAAGGTTTATTTGATTTAAATAAAAAAATAATTTAATTCAGGGAGAGTCACAAAATTCATTAAAATTATGAGTTTTTAAAATTGCTGTAACTTTTTAGGTAGTCGAAAAAAAATATACGTTCATAGAGTTATTCAAAATGACATTTAATATCTAAAAAAATACTGGAAAAAAACAGCCTGTATACAGAGGGGTGCACAAAAAAAGGCCAACGATGTAGCTTCGTTATTTGTTATCCGATTTTATTAAGTTATATGTCAAATTAAATGGTTTGAAGAATACTGCGATCACACAATAAAAGATTAATTTTATTTTTGAAAACATCAGAGAAGGAGGAGGCAACTTTACTTTTTCAAATGGCAACATATTTTTTTTGATTGAAAAAACTCATTAACAAAAATAATCTAAGCCAATTATACCACTAGTTTTTTTATTATTATTATTATTTTTAATTTAATTCAATTGTTTTTTTTTTGTTTTTGAGTTTTCAATTTTTTAAGTTTTTATTTTTAATTTATTATTAATAATTTTTATTTATTAATATTTTTTTAATTTATTAATAACAAATTAAAAAACAAAACTTAAAAAAATACCGAAAAACAATTGAATTAAATTTAAAAAAATTAATAATAAAAAAATCAAACAAATAAGAAAAAAAATATTAAAAAAAAATTATTGGTATAATTGGTTAAGATTATTTTAGTTAATGACTTTTTTCAATCGAAAAATATACCGGGTGGAAATGAAAACCGGGTCACCTCTATAACTTTTTTATTTATGAATAGAAAAATTTGAAATTTGGCTATGTTCTATGGTTCATAAAAACAAATTTTATGTGCATTTTTTATTTTCGAAATCACTTCCGGTTTCACCGAAAACACCATGAACTTTGTTTTTTTAAATGTAACATCCCATATTTTTATTTATGGCTTAAAATACTTTTAAAAAAGAAGTATTTTTGAGATATTAGTTTTTATTTTTTTTGTAAAAAAAATTTTTTTCAAAAAAAAAAAGGTTTTCGAAGTCGGTGAAAAGTACCAAAACTAATTCTAAATAATTCAAATACCTAAATAAAATTGTAATTTGAAAAAAAATTTAAGTGGTTTTTGAAGTATTAATTTTTAAACTTAGTTAATGAAGATTTTATAAAATATCTCACTTTTTTTAAATGCAATGATGCCGGGTCATTCGACTTTTTAAAAAGAGGATTTTATAATGATTATTTTGGTACCCCATATGTAGGGTACAATCAATTTACTTGTCCCAGTTTATCATATTTTTTGTACTCGGGATTTTTCAAAATTAAAAAAAAATTAAAAATGTATCACAAACACATACCCCTACATATGGGGTACCAAAATAATCGTTATAAAATCCTCTTTTTAAAAAGTCGAATGACCCGGCATCATTGCAATTAAAAAAAGTGAGATATTTGATAAAATCTTCATTAACTAAGTTTAAAAATTAATAGTTCAAAAACCACTTAAATTTTTTTTCAAATTACAATTTTATTTAGGTATTTGAATTATTTAGAATTAGTTTTGGTACTTTAAACCGACTTCTAAAACCTTTTTGTTTTTTTTGAAAAAAATTTTTTTTACAAAAAAAATAAAAACTAATATCTCAAAAATACTTCTTTTTTAAAAGTATTTTAAGCCATGAATAAAAATATGGGATGTTACATTTAAAAAAACAAAGTTCATGGTGTTTCCGGTGAAACCGGAAGTGATTTCGAAAATAAAAAATGCACATAAAATTTGTTTTTTTGAACCATAGAACATAGCCAAATTTCAAATTTTTTTATTCATAAATAAAAAAGTTATCGAGGTGACCCCGTTTTCATTTCCACCCGGTATGTTGCCATTTGAAAAAGTAAAGTTGGCTCCTCCTCCTCTGATGTTTTCAAAAATAAAATTAATCTTTTATCATCTGATAGTAGTATTCTTCAAACCATATAATTTGACATATCACTTATTAAAATCGGATAAGAAATAACGAAGCTACATCGTTGGCCGTTTTTTGTGCACCCCTCTGTATATTTTTAATACTTCTTAACTTTGAGAACAATACAATTTAATAAATGTTAATTTTTGGCTGCATTTTACTTTATAAAGTGATCAAAAACTTTTGCAAATAGAAAATTAAAAACATACTTCTTCTAAAAAGATAAATTTTGGGAAAAACATTTCACTATAATTAAATCAAGGTCTTAAGAGTCATTTTCTAATAGGCAAAAATAGCAGTTTACGGGCAACACTAGATATGCTAGTGCAAACAATATTTTTGTATACTTTTTTTTTATTTTAGATTCTAGAGTCATTCAACTAAATATGGACAGAAGGAAAAAAAATTGGAGAATCTATAAAAAAAGTATAATTACCCAAAAGTACCTTAACTTTACTCGCTTATAATTAATTTTGGATAAAATTGCAACACCAAAGCAGTTGTCCAGTTTTAGTTTAATTAATCTAGTTTAAAAATAACAAAAAATTTTAAAAATCTGTCAAAAGAAACTAGAGATATGCTGTTGCCAGTAATGTTCGATTTCATGATTTTTCACAATTTTTTAAACGCAGCAACAAAAAAAAAACTGTGTATATTGTTGTACATAAATGACCCTTAAGGAATACAATTATTGAAAAATATATAAACTAAGGAAAATCCAAAAAGTAAGAAATTTTAATAAATCAGAAATAATACTTTACTTTTTCTAGGCCTAATAAGAAAGTTACAAAGATGCAAAAAATTTTATTTGGGTGTATTTTTGTAAGAATCTTTATACTTCACATGATTAACTAATTTTTAAGCTACTAAATGCTGTAACTTTTTCCCAATTAACTTGAGTTTTTACTTGGCGACTTATTAGAGTAAAACTAATTGGTACTTGTCTGTTTTTGTGAGCTCTTTTGATTAAGCTCTTTCAGCTTTTAGTCTGACAAGTCATTAACAGGCATCCGTTACAAAAGGAACATTCATATTAATTAGGCATCGAATTTTGGTCGATCTTAATTAAGCTTATTTTAAAACATGCATAGCTCGCATTGTTACAAAAATTGAAAATATTTTGAAGGTAAATAACTAAAGGACGCTTGACGTCTGGTAAAAATGTTCGGTGAAATTGTCTTGGCAACATTTTAAAAACTTGTTGGATTTTAAGTGACTTGTTTTTTTATTGTTTTTCTTCAATTATTAATTACGTTAGTGACAGGTACAGAAGTATAATTACGTTAGTGGAAGCAAGTAATTTATATTTATTAACAAGGTAATGAGTTATTAGCAATGTCGATTTGATTTATACTTTCAACTTACTAACCATGTTTTGGACCACGCAAATGCTTCTTAATCCTTGCAAATTTTGGTTATCTAAATTTTATTGAATTTACCTAGCAAAATCTTATTAGTAATTTAGGTTTTTATTAGTTTTGTTTTGATCGATCAAAAATTGGTCCAAACAACAAGGACAATCCTAACATTTTTATAAGACAATATGGATTTGGACTGACCAAAAAAGTACCAATGCCCAACAATATCAAGTTGTTAATATTTTGTCCCATGTTGAGACTTGAGAGTAAAGTTCCATTTTCATGTAGTGATCAGATATACCATGAAGGGGTTTTCCAAAAAAAATTTCGGTAGAGTGTTTTGAAGTTTAGTAAAAATGTGTTCCATAAATTTTGCAATTCTCCAGTTAGTACATTTGGAGACTAGTGCTTTTAGTTTGAAGACAATTACAAAATCTATCTTGATTTAATAAGTGTAAGCCATGTAACCCGATGGCATAACAGGGTATTGTGCAGAGAAGCTGACAAAGACAGAAAGAGCCTTACATAATACAATATGGCGCTGGCGTGACCGACACTGGCTGCCTACGATTCGGTAACAACACCCGTCCTTTTAAGTACTAATTTTATTACGAAACGATTGCAAAAACTTATTCTCTTAAAAACTACACTTGAAATTTTAGACCTGTCAACAATAAATCACGCAAGCCTTCTCGTCCAAACTATGCGTTATCACGTAAACATCCAAGCTTATCATAATTATAACAACATATTTTCGCTATGGAGAAAATGATATGCGATTAATTTGTTAAGGTCGTTCAAGTCTGTAGAAGCGTGTATTGACCTTTTAATGAGAACAATGCGTGTATGGATATGTTAGGGTCAGTGGACTCATTACGAACCATGATCCGGCCATCTCAAGTTTATGATTTGCTCGAAAAATTACTCTAAATTTAGACTCCTAAATTATTCATAACTGTTTCAATAATTGCGAAAACTTGTTTCGGGAAATTTATGAGCGATTTAAATTTTAATAGACAGTTAATCTCACAATATACATTGCGAGCAATAAAAGAACGCACATAAAATCATGGATGGAATAGCAAAGCAGAACCGCCAGTATTCAGGGCGCAAGAGTATAAATATATCATATTTTTTGATTAAGATTTTAAATTAAAACTCAATTTGAAAATTTGCCAATGAATTTAAATTTCAAGCTTGGCAAGAAAAACTCAGATCAATCAAACAGAGATGTCTGAACTTATCTGTGTCATCATGTCACATAATCCATGTGCATTTCCGCTTTGCTTAAAAGTGATTTTTTTCATATTCGCCACGCTTATGTATGCCAAGATAAACATGTTCCTCATTGTAAAATTTTTGCTAAACCTTGGTTAAAATGCCAAATTAATCAAGATTTTAAATAGACTACTAAGAAGAATATTCTAAATGTAAATATGAATCCAAAACAACTACAGTCAAACTTCAAGGAACTTAAAATAATTCGAGTTATAGAAACAAACATTTATTTTTAAAAATTCTATACATAAATATGTACATATAATATTCTAAGTATAATCAAAATAGGCGCAACATTCTTACACAAAACATTAATTTTTGAAAAAATATGTAATTTTTTATTGTGTTAGATTAAAAAAATCATTATCTACAAAGTTTTCCAAAGTTTGTAAAGCGCGATATACATTATCCGTTGTTCTGTCTTTAGAATATACATATTCTTAAGAATATTCCTCATATCTTTATTGGAAGGTGGATGTGGAATTTGAACTGTTGTAGTTGTCTCATCAGATGAAGCATCTTCATCTTCTTCTTGTTGTCTGATTTTGTCTAAAATGTCGGCATCCGTTGGATAGTCCGCCACAATTACATCATTATCTATACCCAAATATTCATCCAAAGACACATTACTCTCAACTTTTTTCGTGTACAACTGAAACAATGTTTTCATTTGTGATAAAAGCGTAACACCTTCATCAGCCTTTGCAAAACAATTTTTTATAGTTGCCTGCTGTAGATCAATGTCCCACGCTTTAGATAAATTTGTTAGAGCGTCCCATGGAGTAATCTGACTAGTTTCATCTCCATCTTCTAGAGCAATTAGAATCTGTTTAAGTATTCTTTTACGGTAGTGTAATTTGACATTATTAATAATTCCCTGGTCCATGGGTTGAAGCTTTGATGTCATGTTTGGTGGAAGAAAAACAACACTGATGTATGTAAGCGTCGTGGTTATCCTGGGATGTGCTGGACAGTTATCCAAAAGGATTTTACGTTTTTAAGCATGAATTTTTTTATCCTTATCCTTTTTCTCTTTGAAACATCTTGGATTTTTTGATTTTCCAATGACCAATGGTTTTAGTTTCTCGGTACCACACATGTTGGTATCGATCATGACGGTAACTCTTTCCTTGCTATTCTTCCCACCAAAACACTTTTCGTTTTTAAATGTTAGTGTTTTATCGGGTAAGCATTTAACAAATAAACCAGTTTGGTCTGCATTAAAAATGTCTTTTTCGTGATATGGCCTTATGAGTGAATAATGTTATGCCTTTTTTTAAATTTATCGAGCCAACCGACACTGGCGATGAAATCAGGGTAACCCAATGATTCCGCAAAGAAAAGGGCCTTTTCTCGAATAATTGGTCCAGAAATAGAAATATTCTTATCGCGAATCATTTTAAACCATTCCAGAACAGCTTCGTCGACATCTTCATAAGTGCAGGTTTTGATACGTTTCCGCTTACTGCTTGCACCATTTGCAGCTATGGCCAAGATTTTTCAAACTTTTGATAATTGTCGAAGGAGTACTTGGAGGAATCCCAAAATCTGCGGTAATATCCTTCTTCTTCTTCACACCTTTGTCAATTTCACTGATCACTCTCAGTTTGTCTGACAACGATTTTTTTACAATCACTGATTTTCACGACTATAACGTGTGCTTTTGAATAAAATACTAAATGAAAATGTACTATGTCTTCGAGATATAGAAAATTTCGAGTTATAGAAATTCGAGATATAGAATCAAATTTTCATGTAAAAAGCTATGTACATGCTCAAATTTCGTAAAAAATTCGAAATGTAGAAAATTTCGTGTTATTGAAGTTCGAGTTATGGAAGTTCAACTGTATATTACAGTACAGAAATTTTAATGAAGAATTATTTTTTATCTTTATTTGATTGGGGAAAGGTACGTTCTAAAAAAAATGTTGGTCACTAAAAAACCAAAATGCACAAATCTGGATAAAAGATGGGAAGAAAGAATTAATAACCTTTAAGTTCAAACAAATCGAAAGTTTTAGATTGATTTAAATTTGAGGAAATGAGTTTAAGGTCAAAGATTCTGGTGATCTAGTATTTTATTGCCAATCTCAAATGCTGATTTGCGAAATAAAGTTAGGAAAATCTGCGAAATTGGACTTAATTAAAATAAGGTTAGTAAGTGGTTACTTAATATTTAAATAAATTAAAAATCAGCATTTTCATTGAAATGACCTTTTAAAACAAGCTAGTCAACATTATTAACTCCCAGAACTAAACATGCAGTTTCAATTTGATAAAGTAGATGTAATAAAATAAATTTATTTAATTAAAAAGAAAATAATTGTTGAGCTTTTAATTTGATTACTTATATTAAGTATAAAATATTATCATGCAGCGAATGTATTGTTTAAAGTAGGTCATGGGAATTTCATTTAATTGTTTTGATTAAATAAAAGTGAGGCTCTTAGATTGGCTTAACTATTTTCTTTTGGATTATATTTAGCGTAAAAAGGGTTGTAGGAGCTTTTTAGGTGGCCGAGTCATGCTTTCCGGAAGGATCCCAATTGATTGTGGGTTTTTGTTAGCCGGATAACAATGGATCGAGATTTGGGATTCAGACGCCGGAAAATGGGACACGATCTCACGCAAACGACGTGTTCTCTTCTAATTATAATCGAAACGTGCCAAAAGAAAAGCCTGCCAGTTTATAAAAGGAGAAAATCGCATGTCTAATGCGAATGCTTTTTCTGATTCTTTTGTATTTTGACGGCTGTTGCATCAGATTTCACTGGAAAATCAATACTGATTACAGTAGCTCAAAATTATTCTACTGTGAAAAATAAAATTGATACTTATCCTATAACTAAATTTGAAACCAAAGTTCCCAAACTTATTACTAGATCGTGTTTCAAATTTTTGACCTACATAAATATTTGTACATGCTACTAAAGCTATTTTTCATCCAATTTTATTGATAATTAAATTGGTTTATAAAAGAAAACTTTCCTTTTATACTCAAGCCTATTTTTGATCCAAAAAGGTTATTCGGTTGCATTAAATAAAATGATTGGGCATGTTACTAAATATTACTATAGCCTTAATATTTAACATCATAAACGAAACCTTTCTAATTTGCACTTGACACGAGTTAAAATTAAACTTCGACAGCTAAAACCTTTTAATATTTTCGATACAACTGATACGAAAAAATTTTGAATGGCGTTTCACTTTTCAAACAATTATTTGATTATTAGCTCAAAATGCAATCTGGTAACTTATGTAATCTTTTATTACATACGTGCTCGCATGTAAATACTTTAATTTTAATATTTAAGGCTATTATTCAATTTATAACAATGTGAACGTGAAAAACTAAATATGAAAGATGTGTTAATTAATTTGCGTGTGCATGAATTTAATTACTAATATCGTAGTGATACTTGATTAACATGATAAAAATAAACAAATAATTTGTTTATTGCTAAAGTTTTGATTTCGTTTACATAACATAAAACAATTGCTTAACAAGGTTTTTACTGCGTCCTTAATGTTATTAGTTATTATGATCTTGGATCTAGGTTATTTAAAGTTCACATTTTTTTTACTTTGTTAATATTAATATTTCTTAATAAACAAGAAAGTATTTGTAATGGTAGCATCTAATAGAGGTTATTAAACATCAACTAAGCCCTTAAGAAATTAGATTTTTTAAAAGTTTGTGCTAATTTAGTATAAGGTAGTTCATAAGTCCCTTCAAGATTCCAACATTTTTGCTTCTCATAATTTTATGATAAATTTCAAGCTTTCGCTGTTTCCTGCTAAACTTGAAACTTTCCACATTCTAAAGTTTTTATCTTCACAATTAGTTTCTGTAAATATTTTATCTCTTGGTGTTAATTTCATACACTAAAAATATTTGCTCATTTTAGACGGTTGGTGGCGTTTAGCGTTTACTAAAGTACATGAGATTAATATGTTTACAAAGTTTTGTTTGTAGAAAAACTACCACTATGAGTGTAATTTATTAATGTAATTTCTTATCGGTTGAGCTTTAGACAAGGTTAACGAAACGCATTACAAAAATGCAAGAAACTGACCTTCCTTAAATCCGGTTCTGAAGGACCAAGATCTCCAAGAAGAATAAATGGTGGAGCGAGTTGATGACATTCAGAAGACTAAAACTAAGGGATTTTTTACTGGATTAAATTGAGAAAGAAATAAAATTAGAACGTGATTTACTGTTATTAATTAGAAGTATTAGAGCGTTTAAATAAAAGCAAATCAAGTGTTTAAATGTTACTCATTCCAGACAAACAATAAGACGTGCCAAAAACTTTAAGCGCATTAATTGGATTGCCAATTATCCGTTGTTATTTTTTTCTCGGCTAGCCTCCCGTGTCGTGGGATCAACAACACCGAGTATTTATATCAACAAACTCTGTTTATATACAGAGCGAGTGCTTTGCGATAAAGCGGTTGGTGATAGTCTCCCAGAGTTCTAGACGTTCGGGGTCTCAACACTCAACGGTGGCAACAGGCAATATTTGCCTTGCTACACCCACAGGGCCTCATATTTGGCAAAGATCGAAAACAGGCCGCAAACAACAGCTCACTATCATGCGTTTATGTAACACTTTTTATTATTAATATGTATTATATGTGTCATGATTACCGCACGAACCTTGAGAACTAGCAAAGAATCGCTATAAAATCGAAGCGATTAATTTCGACGATGGTTTTCCGCGTTTGTATTTGATTTGAATATTTATCATGTTTTTTTGCTACGAATTATGTAAGCTTTACCGGATTAATTACATTAAAAATACGTAACTTTTGTTATTCACTTTAGAAGCCAAGTACAATACTAACAATACTTATGTTCATTTTTTATCACTATTGAAAAATGTTTACCAAAAACTAAAAATACTGTTTGGGCATCACTCACATTATACCTAACCTCAATTGAAACTTTAACCGAATTTTGTATCAAAAATAATGCGGATTTCCAAGTCCAAGAAGTCCTGGGAAGTTCGAGGAAGCCCTGAGAAGCCCGAGTATTAGATAAGATTAGACAGGAGGGTGATTGGCTACGAATGAGCCTTTGTTCAAACCCATGCTGTAGTGAAATCCTGGGATGCTTAATAAAGCTAATTAAGTCACTAGATACATAGTTATGAAATCGTGTGGAAAGAGTGTTGTCCAGCCGATCAAATCTGGTTCGAGCAATTGACTCGTACGCCCAGATGATGTGTTCCGAGTTTCGTCCTCCAGGCCACAGAATCTACAAGTGTTTGTTTCCTACTTGCCCATTTTGTTAAGGTGATACCTCAATGCTCAATGAACAATGTCCGGTTAAAAGGTATATTAAGTATGTGATTAGCCTTATTAGTACGTTCCTGCTAAGATCGTGATTGATTCATGGCTTTCTTAGGGTAATAATCAATAAATTTCTTCACTTGCTTTGCACTCGGAGTGTCTCCAGTGGCATACTATGTTATCCATTTACCACCGCAGAATATCCTCCCGTATATCTTGTTTAGTCCACAGAACTGTTCGGGACTTGTTGGTGTAAGTTTTGAGACTGATCTTACCAGCTCATCTGCAATTTTACTGCCTTCTATTTCTTGATGCTCTGCCACACACATAAGGACGAACTTGTTCCTTTTCCCCAACTGCTTCGGCTAATTTGGGTATGGACCTTTAGAGTCTCAATCGTTGCCTGGCTGTCAGTCGAGATGTAAATCTGTGCTCCTTTGAGTCTTCTACGTAAGCATTCTTGGGTACATAAATTCACACCCCAACTTTTTGTCTTTGTGATGGTATGGAAGATCCTTGTTCAAACCCTTGTGTAGTAAAATCATGGGATATCTAAATGCTTAATAAAGCCATTTAGGTTCCTAGGAGATATAATCATGACTTCGTTTGGAATGAGTGTTGTCCAGCCGATCAAATCTGGTGCGAGCAATTGATTCGTACGCCCAGATGATGTGTTCCGAGGTTTCGTCCTCCAAGCCACTGAATCTACAGGTGTTTGTTTCCGCCCATTTTTTGAGGTGATAGGTACCTCAATGGACAATGGCCGGTTAAAATGTATGTTAAGTACGTGATTAGCATTATTAGTATGTTCCTGCCAAGATCGTGATTGATTCATGGGTTTATTGGGCAAGTAATCAATACATTTCTTCACCTGCTTTGTACTTGGAGTGTGTCTCCAGTGTGATACCGTGTTATCCATTTGCCACCGCAGAATCTCCTCCCGTATATGCATCTCGTTTAGTCCACTGAACTATTCGGGAGTTGTCGGTGTAAGTTTTGAGGCTGATCTTACCAGCTCATCTGCAATTTTATTACATTATATTCCCTGGTGCTCTGGCATCTCCTAATGGACGAACTTGTTCCATTTTTCAATTGCTTCGACTAATTTGGGTGCCTTTAAAGTCTTGCTTGGCTGTCGGTCAAGATCTAAATCTGTGCTCCTTTGAGTCTTCTACATAAGCACTCTTGGATACATAAATCCACAGCCAGACTTTATGCCTGATGATAGTAGGGAAGGTTCCCAAGGCTAGAAAAACCCAGTAGTTGGGTTCGTAGATGCCTATACCTGTCCCTTCGATTGATTTGGATCCGTCCGAGCACCACAAGGATACCCTGGGATCTAAGTGATTAAACATGTGTTCTTTGCGGCATTATATCCGATGGTTTTATTGCAAAATTTGGCTGTAAAGCTTCCAGATTCTGCAAGTGGCCTTGCGAGTTTCCACTCTATTAAGGTTTCTTTTTTTGGAGAATTCTTAAGGCAGCAAACAAGCCTTCCTTTGGAACCTGCAAATGCAGTGGAGGAAGGTCCAGCATTACCTCTAGGGACGCGAGGTTCCTAGAAAGTCCCAGGCAAATTTCAGAAGACGATGATTTTCGAAATTTTACGAAACATGCACGCAAGTCCCTACAAAATCGATACACCCTTTTTGAATTGGTAACAACAGTAATACAAAAATCGTTGATACAATAGTGAAGAAAAATCCCCAAAAAATGTTTTCTTCAGTTGTCTTTTCTTTTTCAATTATTTGTTAAAAACGCCAATTAAAAAAGGTGTTTTTTGTTTTCTGAAACTACATTATTATCCTTAGAAATCAAGATATTGTATTTGGTATAATTTCTTAATTTTTCTATGTGTATTTATTTAATAGCTTTATTTATAGTAAGTAAATCAATTATTTTAATAAAAACACGTAAAGAAAACACACTCGATCGAAACTATAAACATAGTTATCTAAAGAGAAAATTAATGTTTCACCAAGTGTTATACACTAATAACCAAGAGGAACTTTGTAACCTCATTTTCGATTAATGTAAGCAAACATCAGCTGTTCGTAAGGTCTCTTTAAATATGCATTTTCATAATTTTTTAATTTTTCCCCTAACGCCAATGATATTTTTCAAACTCTAAATTCTCATGTTTTCATTACAATAAACTACGTGTTTTCAATGAAAAAATAAATGTATTCATAATGTTTTAAGTATTAATAAGTGGTCTATTAATAGTTGAAAGCTGATAAGATAATTAGAATTCCGGCTTACGCAAATGCTGGTATGTCGCAGGCTGTTTACTAATTAAATTAATTGTTATTTTATCTTTTTGGTAAATTTTGAAAGTTTATCGAGTGCTATTTAAATGAGTCTAAAAATAAATACTTAACTTTTTGGGGATTTTCCTTTTATCTACACAAAAAAAATCCAATAATAAAATGTCCTATTTTAATTTATACAGTTGATTATCTTGAAAACTAAGCGATTTTTTTTTAAATGTTAGAAATACATATATTTTCCTGTTCATTTTGGTGAAATCAACGAAAAATTGGAATATTCTAAAAAAAAATTTAACCAAATTTTGCTTATTATTTTTCATAGATTACTTATCTAAAATAAAAATTATGGGTTTCTATTTTGAAAAAAAAAACGTTTCTTCATAAAACCCCATAAAAAATTAAAAACGCATGGTACTATTTAATGTCCCCCTCGAGTCGCTATAATTTTTGTCTGAAACATTTAAAAAAAAATTTTTAAGGTATTAATTTGGATTATTTAAAATGGAACACCCATTATATTTGTATACCAAATCCTAGACCAAATCAATATTGATTACACCACAAAATTTATTTTATTAAGATACTTTTACTCAAATCCTTAATTTTCTAAAGTTTTGTTTTTATCAATTAACAAATAACTTACAATGAATCATTGGTAAGAATTAAAAAATACAATAAAATAAATTATTATTTTTGCATTTAACAAAGGTTTTATTCAATTTCATGATTTTTTAAGAGTCATTTTTTGAAGTACTACTTTTGTACAAATCTCTAATTAAATATTTTTCCAATTAACAAATAACTTACCACAAATCGTTGATAAGAATTCAAAAATTAAAAAAAAATATATTTGATGTGTATGCGTCAGTGTTGACGTAATTAAACCAAATATTTGAAAAAATAAAGCAATTTTATCATTGATCAAACAATAATTTTAAACATTTATCCAACAAATTGAAAAAATAACACAAAAAAGGGAAGATATTTGCATTGTCTACAGATTTGTACAGTAATAATTAGCGTTTTAAAAACAAGATAAGCATTAAATATAAAACGCAGACGGTTTTTCATAAATACAACATTACCAGGAATTTTTGTATATGAATCACACATTTATAGGATCAATAATAAGTGCCAAAATAATCATCAAAAACTGTAATTTTCATCAAATAATAAAATCGATATTTTTAGATTTTATAGAACAATATAGTTTTTTTATTTATCTATCGATTAGTTTAGGGACTTTTTTACGGTGATTACAAAACTCTTATAAATTGAGTCTGAATTCAGTTTTTTTAATGACGTAGAGTTTCCCCAGTAGTCACTATCGTGACTCGAATGTACCTACAATATTTTTACAGCCCTTTTTATACTTATCATTATCACGTCACCTTTCATACATATTCCCTGTGTAATTTAAAGCGAGCACAGTTGTAAATTACATGCACTCGTTTATTTTTATAAAAGCTCTAGCTGTTTGCATGATATATTTCCCTTAGCAATACTCGAATATTTTGATAACTTAAGTGTCGCGTTGTTGAGGACCCACCAAGTTAGATAAGAAAATGCTTATCAAAATCGTTTCGTTTTAAATTGTGTAAGGTTAGTTAGTAAATTTTACATTAAAAATAAATTTAAATTCACTTTTCAACAGTTGCGTAAGAATATCGAGCAGGTGCTGATTGCTCCTTTTGGCACCGACGTTGCACGCTTGTTAACTGACATTTCGATGCACGTTTTTTATAAATTTGAAATTTAAAACTTACATTTTATACCGAGAACCTCTTATATTTCTTACAAAAAACTTTCAGAAGTCTTACTTTACTAATTCCAATTCAAATCACTACTCAAGTAGATAAACTCAAAAGCTGAATACCAAAATATTAATAATAAAATTAGAAGATTATTAAAATTATAACGATTAATAATAAAGACATAACTCTATTTTTGGATAACCAACTTCTATTTGTATATTATTCCTTCTAGAGGATAAAAAAACTTTTTTAATTGTCTTACTCACTGAATTCTTAGCGAATCAGAACCCTCAATTTTGATAGGTGATAAAATTATTGGTCATTTTATTTCAATTTTTTTTGTTACTCTAAATTTAAAGAGAGACTTTGAACCAACAAAATTAAAAAATGCTACTTTGAGTAGTCTTCCATAGTATTTCTTCATATATGCAAATTTTATAATTTTTCAATAAAAATGTCTGGTTACATATTTTTTCTCTAACTCTAGAATCATTGACAAAAGCGATTTTCTAAAAAAATGCTTGTATTATTTACTAAATAATTGAGAGCAAAATAATTTTTATTTTTAAAAGTTGATTACCAATCCTTTTTGAGCGACTTTGTGTCTGCAATGTAAGTTCATTGCTTTCTTTATTGAGCACTAGGAAAAAGTAGAGAAAACTTAATATTTGCTATTCTGGCTGTTTGCCAAAATGATTAATAAAATAAAGTCATTGCACTGTTTTCAACCAAGTTAAGAAATGTAAGGGAGGGTTTAAAATTTAATGCCTTTCAATTTTTCACGATTAACACTTTTGTACCAATTTAATTTAGAACCATAAAAGAATATTTCACATTTTAAGCTAGATTTACAATTTATAGTCGAAATTTTTTAATTATTTTGTTAGCATTTTAGCGAGTTTTAGATGTTAATAGTTTTTATTATCTCTCAATTGATTTTTATAGTTCTGAGAAATCGGATGTTCTTTTCTTATCTTATTGATTTTGATATTTTTAACAATTACTTGTTTTTAAATATCAACATTTCCTTTGATTTTTATGGTTCTGAAAAAATAGATTTTTTAATCTTTTTGATATTTTTAAGTTCTTTAAAGGCAAATTTTCTATTTTTAAATATCACTACAAAACTTATTTTTTTAAGTAAATATTTTTCTCGAATGATTCCTTAAAATACTACAAAAACTAAAATAAGGTATTTTTTATTATTTTGTTAATTTTTTAGGTTTAGGTAGTAGCGAGGGTAGTAGTCTCTCGATTGATTTTTATAGTGCTCAGAAATTAGATTTTCTTTTTTTATGAATTTGGTAATTTTTACTTTTTTTTAATATCAGCAATTTTTTCAATTTTTATTTAACCCTTCATTGAGTTTTATAGTTGGTTTATAATGGATTTTCCTCGGGATTTTCTTATCTTTATCAGAGTCTTTATCCTTTTGATTTTGTTTTTTTTAAATTAATTTTCAATTCAGGCACTTTTAAATATCACCATAAAAGATTATTTTTTCAAAATAAATCCTTTCCTCGAATCATTCCCGAAAAAGCTAAAACCGTTTGGTTAAGTTGTCATTACTGCAATCAAAATGAATGAAAATCAGAGTAACTACTTTTATTCCTAAATGACATTTCATTACACAACTATTTTTTTTTTTAATCCAAGGTGACCATTTATTATAACACGATATTTTAAAATTATCAGGATTGCGCGGGTGACTTTTATGTACGTTCCCAACGCCAAAATGTAACATATGAAAAATAGAAATTATAAATATCAGTGTCAAAATCGAGGTCAAAACTTTAAAAATCGTAGGTTAAAATTGAAGGTTTTTAAGGAATAACATTAGTTTTATCAGTTTTAGCGGTCAATGGAAAGTATTGTAACCAACTCGTGTGGTAATGGGCGATTAAAAACCATTAACGTCTCATTTTGTAATCGCCCTTATTATCTCACTTGGTGGTTAAATAACTATCAAATCATTAAATAAAATAAAATCTTGCGAAGATTTGGGTAGATACTTAACATTATTAAATCATTATTGTCGTTATTTTTTTCTCACTAAGTTATCAAGGAAATTACTAATATCTCCCAAAATCATTTAGTCAAAATTGGGCAAAGAGTTAGTCAGTTCATAAAATAAGTTCATCTTAATTTGGGGTTCCTAGTTACTATACGATATATACAGTATTGAGTATTGATGATGAGTGGATTTAGAGAAATTGCAAATTTAGGAAAGAGCTCTCCCCCCATCAGCGAATTTATGAAGCTTTAAAGCTAGTATGAAACGTCAATAGTAACTTGGCCAATTTTGAATAAATATTGATTTTAAATAGAAATTATAAATGACAGTGTCAAAACCGAGGTCAAAACTTTAAAAATCGTAGCTTAAAATTGAAGGTTTTTAAGGAATAACATTCGTTTTATCAGTTTTAGCAAGATGCGGTCAATGGAAAGTATTGTAACCAACTCGTGTAGTAATGGGCGATTAAAAAGCTCGACAGCATTAATGTCTCACTTTGTAATCGCCCTTATTACCTCATTTGGTGGTTAAATAACTATTAAATCATTAAATAAAATAAAATCTTGCGAAGATTTGGATAGATATTTAACATTATTAAATAATTATTGTCGTTATTTTTTTTCTCACTAAGTTACCAAGTAAATTACTAATATCTCCCAAAATCACTTAGCCAAAATTGGGCAGAGTTAGTCAGTTCATAAAATATAGTTCATCTTAATTTGGGGTTCCTAGTTACTATAGGATATACAATATTGAGTATTGATGATGAGTGGATTTAGAGAAATCGCGAATTTAGGAAAGAGCTCTCCCCCTGTCGGCGAATTTATGAAGCTGTAAAGCTAGCTTGAAACGATAGTACAGGGTGAGCTAAAATGATTGTGGTCAATTCAAATTTCCCGCCTAAAAATCTGGGGAATTTGTTTGCTTCAAGTTCATAGTAACACAAAATCCTGTCAAAATCAAAACAAAGTAACTAATAATAGAGGTCCTTAGCTCTATTATTACCCCATAGGGTGCGTTCCAGTAATGAACACTAAAGCCCACGACGACCGCAAAGTCGTTCTACATATGGCGACCGCAAGAAGCTCACAACGACCGTATTTATTCGTGGGTTTCCGTGGTTGTTTGTTGAATGGTGACCTTTTGAGCTAGTGGAACGGGAAAATTTTGCGGTCGTGGTCGTGGGCTTTAGTGTTCATTACTGGAACGCGCCCATAGACTTCACAAAGACAGAGGCGTAGGTGTAATTTTTAAACGTTGTGTCAAAACTTCAGATTTTAGATTTCGTTATTGTGCCTTCAATTTCATATACGTCACTTTTTATCAAAATTAATTTGCGTAAATCTTTGTTTTGTGTCAGCATCTGCCTCGAAAATGAAGAAACACATTTTCAATATTTGACATTTGCTGTGAAATTATAGATTTTGGAAAAAAATTTCGCTACGCCATTGGATTACTGGGAGATTTTCGTTTTAAGATTTCAGTTGTACCAACCTGTGTATTTGGTTGCTTACATATCAAACCAAAATCATTTTAGCTCACCCTGTAGTAATTTTTCTAATTTTGAGTAAATATTGATTTTAAATAAAAATTAGAAGAATACTTATTAAAAACTTTGTAAAAAGCACTTACGACGAATTGAATCTGTATTCGTAAATAGAAACATGTATGTTCAATACTGGCTTAGAAAGTTCATTAATTTGGCACAGTTGGCCAACAGCGCCATATATTGGTAGTTAAAATTCCCAAAAGTCAATTCATACTCATTTGTAAATGATCGTTTTTCTGGGTCGCCCTTAAATTAAATATAAACCCAGAATCCAAAATAAAAAAAAAAGAAAATTGGTTTATTTTATAAAGATTAAAAAAATAGTGTTCCTTTCTACTGCGAGTTCTACTGGGTCTTTCCATGCGCTTAGTGATTTTGATTTCGGCCATTCAGAAAAAAAGCAAAATGCTAAAAACTTATACTTCTGTTCATTTCAGCATTTCAGTCAATTACCAGAAAATTAAAAAGTAGAGTTCTCAAAAACTCTTTTTATTTCATGTAGTTCTAGCGATTTAAAAAAAAAGTAAAATGCTTAAAATTTATGTTCCTGTTAATTTCAGGGAATTAAGGTTCTATACAGGGTGTTACAGGTTTTGAGGGAAGATGGGATGGAACTGTTTAAAGGTTTTTTCTTTTGTGCATAACGTCTCAATAGTATTAGGACAACTAAAGTTGTTATGAATAAATAAGTCCACTTTAAATTGTTTCATTCCATATAACGTGAAACACTTGATTTTGTTAAAAATAATTACAACCACACTTTGGTTCCGCACCAAATAAGTATTGGCAGGTTTCAGACTATTTTTTTAAAATACTATTAAGTAGTTTCCCCCAGGTAATTTTGAAAACAAGTAATTTTTGAAAAATAGCCTTAAACCGATCAATTACACAGGCCAACAAAAAAAATGTTTGTAAAAACTTTTTAAACAAATTTACCTAAATCTTATGTATTTTTGGGTGCTGAAAGCGTATTCGATATCAGTTTCTTCTTATCACCCACAATTCTCTCACAATATGAGATCAGTTATATATTTCAAAAAAAGGGAAAAATTTGATAAATAAAAAAAAAAAATTAAAGGATGACACAAATATTTGGACTGCTTCAATAAATTAGAAAAACTTGAGAAAATTGTCTTTAAGTCCAACTTTATTTAATTTCTCAAGTTTTTCTAATTTATTGATAAATAAAAATTAAATAAATAGTTTCTTATTAGGTTACAATTTTCACATAAAAAATATTAGATTACTAAAATTACTTAATATTAGATGCTTATTTTTTGGTATTTCCTTAGTTCCTCGCGCACAAATAACATAATTTGTGAGGAACCCAACATTTGTCTTGATTGCCGATTTCTACGCCAAAATATGTAAAGTATAATTTTTTTACAAAGTAATGTAATGTTCTTTGATGTTTTTTAATTACAAATTTACCACATATATGGTAAAAAGCGTTAGGAGAATTTTTACAACCACGTTTATCCATATTAAACTATGAATAAAAAGCGCATAGATTAAACACTGTAATGTGAAGTTATATTAACTGGAAGAAAACAAAAGCAACTGCTTAATTTATCAGAACTACCAACCTGATCAGATTTGATTTTATTGCCAACTTTATAACACTAGAATATATTGCCAACTTAAAAATATTTAAACGGTTAATAGTATATTATTCAATGAGTGAGTAATGATAGCCATTACTCACACAGGCCGAATTTGCGACACGAGTCGGTAGGCGAAGGTCGTTACAGGCCTGAGTTACGTTAATTGTAGATTCAAAGATTACGGGTTCGATCCCCGATCATTAACAACTTTATTTCATAAGTTGTTTGAATTTGGTAACAGAGATCCACGGGTAACCCATGGAATTCTGTTACCGGTAACCAAAACTTACGGGTGTGAGTAATAGCTATCACTGCTTGTCTAGAAACGCGTTCATAAAGTACCCATTATACAATAGGCATAGAAAAAAATTATACATTGTGGTTAATAACATTTATTTTTTGTGATTGTTTTCGGAATCAGCACCCCAAATTACACAGAAAATAGCTAAAGTTATTGAAAAAGTTTTTTCATCGTTGGCCTGTATTATTTAGTGGGGGACCAATGCATGATTGTATTTATTTTTATTATAACTTTTAACAAAATCAAGGTTTAAAAGTCTTTTTAACCCATAGTCACCTGTTGAAAACACGTTTTACATGTCTAACGTGAAAATGCTATAACTTCTCAAATATTCCATCAAATTTAAAAAAATATGACAGCTGTTTAGAGAATAGTAGGAGCTTTAGAAGATGTATGATTTGATCCCTTTTGCCTTTTAAGATTTCTGAAGGATTAGTTTTCCTTCATAACGGGGTAAAGCGTTACCATGAAAATTGGTCCACTCCAAATAAAAATTGACCAACTTTAGGGATTTTTTCAAAAATTATTTGCTTTCAAAATAATCTGGGTGGAAACTCTTAGTTGGGCCACCCTGTATGTATGCATAGTATACGCTTTACCAGAAATAAGAAGAAAATTGGACAAAACTATTGTTTGTTTCACAAACATAAAAACTACAGCTGCCTCTTTTCATAGGTGATTCAAGAAAAGCTGCAGTTATTTTCAGTTAAATAAAAATACAATTTTCCTCTACAGGTTTTTCATAAGCACTCTACCTGAAATTCGAAAGGCGATACTGGCGAAGTTCTCAAAAAAAAGGAGGAAAAATGACCATTGTTTATTTGAGCAAACTAAATATAGTTTTGTTCTCGGTTTTGTTCTACTGGGTTTTCCTAGACACTATACTAAATTGGCTCATGTACAATTAGTCACCAGTTCTAAGAAATAAAAAAAATGGTCTGATGACGTGATTTTACTCAAAATACAAATCTATTCTGCAGTTTTTTGACGGGATGTACAGACTATCCAAAAAATGGTTATAGTGCAGAAATATTTAGGAAGGAAATTCCATTAGATCCTCTAGATACAGAAAAGTAGTAGTCTCTTGTAAGATTGATGATTTGTACCTAAAATGGGACTATTATATTTACCATTAAGTTCATCTGAATTATTCTGCCTCCATTTAGTGACTATATCCTGAACTAAAATATTAGTAGCCCTAAGAGAGGCAATATCCTTGTTACATAGAAAACAATAATTTTTATTCACTTTATCCAAGCACTCGAAACAAAACGTGTGTCCACAGTCTGCAGTAACCGGAGTGACAAGTACTTTCCTGCATATGGGGCAGGTGAAGAGTTCATCAGAATCATCTCTTTGCACCCCCTCATCCACTTTTTCTCTCGTTATATTCACGTTCACGCTGCGCCTTTTGGGCATCATGTAACTGTTATGTAACTTCCCGCGCGCTTCTTTAACGAATTCCTGCTGCATGCCGACAAGACAACGACAACAGGGAATAGGGGTGAATTTTATCGGTTTATTCACCTCATTAATCTGAGGCTAACTGCGTTTTATAGCACGTTTCATTTATTATTCCTTAAAATTTTAGGGTTATCGCCCTTAAAACAAATTATGTAACTGCACTGAATTATAGTTTTCCACCCAGTTTCGGGGGTGGTTGTTACTTGTGGGGCTTTAGTTTATTGAGTAGTATTAATAGTTTCGTATAAGTCCTATTATATAACAGGTGGTGATGCGCGGTGTCTTACGTAAACAATGGTGCGACACGCACGTGTAATATCGACTAGTCGCAGCTCACTTTACTCAGTTATCACTGCTGCGACGCGTAAAACCGACTGCCTGCTGCCTGCAGGATTCTAGCGTAGCAGGATTCGTGATTCGTGCGCCAGTGCGCTGCTATACTCTGCCCTTCCAATTTCCAACGTAATAAACGCGACGAACGTAGTATATTATAGAGATAGAGCTTTTCCACTCGTAACGTAACGTTACTACCAACTTATTAAAAACATAGGGAAATAGGTATAGGGCCAAAACTATGATCTTGAAGATATGGGATATGGAAAAATTCCTGCCAAAAATTCTACAAATTGGCTATTTAAGTTATTTGTTAGGTGTAGCATTTTCCAATGTTGGTATCCTAATTTTCACCTCTAGAATACACTAAAAATTAAGATAGAGGGGTTTCAACCATTCTCGTACGGCTCTACATTATGCAAAAATGTCTGCAGGGATTTCTAAAAGATTATTTCACTAAAATCACCAATCTTCATTGGTTGAAGTTGAGGGTCGTTTTTAATCTTATGGAAGAATCTTCCATCCCCTAGGAAGATTTAAAAAATCTTAGGAACTAAGGACTTTTCCACCCAACCGTTATGCAAAAATGAGTTATAAATGATATTTCAATAAGGTCCAAAACTTCGGAATTAGGCATACTATTCGGAAGCTCCATTGTCGACATAACTATGTCGTCCGAAAACATGAACAACAGAATCACAGACTGGCAAGTGGCAGAACAAACTGAAAACATGAGCTGCCACCGTACGATAACATACAATGTACAAGTTTCAGACAATACGAACAAAAAAAAAATACAGACACCAGAACAAAAAACAACACGAGGATGGAAAATTACGCCGAAATCTTAAAAAAATGTAATAGACAATACTACAAACCTTTTTAAAAATAAAAAAAATGAACAACTCTGTCCGCAAAGACTGACTGCAATCATAAGGAAAATCTGCAACAAATACTTACCAAGAAGAAAAAACCGAGCAATCACCACCCCCCAGGGTACTGGTGGACACCAGAAATACAGCAAAAGAGGAAAGACTGCATAGAAAAAAGAAGAGACATGGTTAGACACAACAAAACCGAAAACACAAATCTGAAATTGGAAGCTAAGACTAAATATAAAGCTAGCAAACATGCACTAAAGACCGCAATAAGGAAACAAAAAGAAGAAGCATGGAACAAAATGTGCTGCGAACTCGAAAATGACATCTGGGGAAACGGCTACCAACTAGTCATGAAAAAGATTTAAACTAAACCACAAATAACCCTGCAGCATCAAGAAATAAAGGATCAAATTGAAAAACTATTTCCCAAACACCCTACTAACGTATGGAACAAACTAAACGTGGACATCAACACCATACCCAACTTCACTACGATAAAGGTCACTAATGCAGTAATGCTAACCAAATGCAAGAAAGCCCCTGGGCCAGACATGATCCCACCGGAGCACAGTGTGTCGTTTTCACGATCTAGCTGGACAAAATTATTTAACTCAATTAAGGCAAGTAAAACACCGTAGTAAATAATAAAAAATATATTTTATGAAATTTCAATCAATATAAAACATAAAATAAATTAAAGTAAATTAAAAAATTAAAAAAATTATTAATTTTTGAAATTTGAAAATCAAATAAGTCGATAAAAATACAAAAAAAAAATTAAAATAAATCCTTAGTCAGAATCTGCATCATATTCATAATCTGACTGTCCCAATTCCTCTGGTTCAGATGAAGATTCCATTTCCATCTCAAGAAGTTCGCGTACTTCCGGAATAATTTGGCCACGTACAGTTTTTGGAGGAGCTCGTAAACTGGCAATTACTGGATCAGATGAAATGAGCAATCTATTTATTAAATCCCTGTTCGTATCAACTCTTGATGTTTTTCTGGTAAATAATTCTCTGAATTTCCTGTTATCTTTGTTTCTAGCTTCTAGAGCTTCTTCCGAAAGTTGGCCGATTGGAAGAATACTTGCAGCAAGAATATCTTTTCCGTGAAAAAGTATTTTATGTACGCTTACAGGCATTGAATACCATGAATATTCCATAATATACAATTCTCTTGTTGTCTTAGTGTATTCATGGAATTTATTAATATCGATAGGTAATCCACTATTGATGCACTCTAATATGACACGGAAGCGCTTGATTAGCTCAATATTTACACCTGTTATTTCAGCTGAAATTTCAGCATTTCTAAAAAACTTACGGGCCGTGTTCCCATCATTTGTATTACCTGTTTTTTGTTTAGGCATATCCACTAATAAGCCTAACTCACGTCTAAACTTTTCTTGAACACTTTTCTTTTTTTCTGCCACTTTATTTTTATGCTCCTGTCCCCTAGCCTGCCATGTTTTTATATCAAGGCGATAAGATATATGTAAAATACACTCGAAGAATCTTATCCAAGCGTGCAGAGGAGAAAGGGAAAGAGAAAGAAATTCGCTATTTATTGTCTTTTCTAACACAACCCTTTCATTATTCATTTCCCTAGGCTTTGCACCACATAAGTAACAAGTTTGTGTTGATGCACACGAAGCTACAGCATTACAAATTTTGCCATCAATCATACAAAATATTAATGTTGCTTTTACCAAGACTTCCGCGTCATTTACTATAATTTTAGTAGGTGTCAATGAAGTTACCTCCTCCTTAACTTTGCCAACTTCTGCAACAATCAAATCCACAGTTTCGTTGGCAAATACAAACTTTATGGGTCTGCAATATCTCGCAGAAGATGTGGAAGGATTTTGCCATACAATAGTTTTGATGCTTTCGTCATTCGTTGCATACATTTGGATTGGCACCATCGAAATGCTGAATAAACTGGCATCACTGCAATGTTCTTCAGAAAATTTCTGTTTATATGTAGTTTGTTCCGCGCCATCACAACCCCACTTTATAATTATATCAAGACTTTTCAAATTAGTTATAGTCTTCAGGTCCTCTTCTTGTACCTTGCGCAGTGGTGTAATCGTGTGATCCATCAAAGATTGTAATTTGATTTCAGCTTGCGTCTCTGTAATTTCAATATCACTAGGATAGCACTCCCGTTTTGCCTCTTTAATTTTGTAGTAAGATGGATAAATTGTGCTATTTACTGCTTTTGCTTGATCGCGTATAATATTATACTGATGTGATGAAAGATTCGCATCGATCATCATCGCGAGAGCTTGATTTTCTGACAGTCCATCTTGTTTTGGGCATGCTACAAACTATCGCGCTTTTTTTATATTAGTACCTCTATGAGGTGAACTAAAACAAAGCTCCTTTACAATGGATGCCGAATCTCTTTTTCCTGCCTGGCGAAGCTGAACTTCAGTTGCCATCAATAATTCTTCCTCGTTCGAAGAATCAAGCAGATGTTGAATTCGTCGCCTTTTTGTTTTTTCGCTTGCAGCTTCAAAGTCCTTTTGTGGTCTTCCGGGTTGGTTACTCGTTCTAGGAGTTGCTACATATTGGGTAGGTTCAATGACAATAACCGCAAACGAAATATTTTCATCTAGCCACGAAGAATTTGCTTTTAAAAAGCGACCTCGATGTCTTCCAGATTTCGCCCATTTTTCATCAATTTTGGAGCAATTATTGCGAATAGTAGCTTTAATACTCCTTAAATCGTCATCAGAGAGGGTTGGGTCACTAAGTTCTTCAATAATAAAACACAATAAGGCATCCAGTTTGAAATCTTTTGCGTTAGCAAACCAAACGTCAAAAAAAGATCGTCGCGGAATTAAAGAAGTCATTCTGAAAAAGGGAAAAAATCTATGAATTTCGCAAATTTTCGCAAGAAAAAAAACATGTTTCGTATAGTTTATAAGTGGATCTTTCATTAGAGTCTAATATGTAATCGGAATAATGCGGAAAAATAAACTAAAACTCAAGAAAACCCTGTCATTTTTACTAAAAAATTTCCTTGATATCTTCTCATTGAGTTTACAATAAAACACAAACATTAATAAAAATTTTTTTTAGCAAACTTACCTTATTAGTATTCACTTAAAAATAAAATTACCACAAAATAAGGTAAAGTAAGGCAAATATGTCAGTAGAATTCTGTAAGGAAGTGTAAACTTTACACATTTTGTAAACGGGTGAGTTGTCAAAGTGATCGGTATGAGGCGTAGTAAAGTTAAAAGTTAATGTGGCGCGAGTGTTGACATTAGGTACATTAAATTTCAGTTTACAGAGAGTGCTCGGGTCATCTATAAGAAAATTGACAATTTTGTAAAGGTAGCATGCGGCATTAATAGAATGTTGTTCCTTAACAGTAATAAAATTAAATTCATTTAGTAAGCTCGAATACAATACATCTCTTTGTGGATATTCCTTATATCTAAAATAGAAAAGATATTTCAGAAATCTTTTTTGAATTGACTCCAAGACATCAATATATTTCAGGTACATGGGTGACCACACAACCGAACAATAGTCAAGTTTACTTTTTATATACGCTGAAAATAAAGTTATTAGAGTATCAATACATTCAAAAGTTTTGCATGTTCTCACGATGAACCCCATAATGCGGTGACAATCCTTTGGGAGTTGACCAATATGCTCATTAAATGTTAACTTAGAGTCAAAGACTACACCAAGATCTTTAAAACTTTGCACTCTTGTTAGCGGCACTTTATTAATTAAGTAATTATAATGCACAAGTGTGAGAACGCGAGAACGCGAGAACGATAGAACACAACATTTTTTTATATTGAGATTGAGCCCATTTAGTTGACACCACGACGAAATCTTGTTGATATCATTTTGTAGAATTTGACAATCACTGGAGTTATTGATAGTTCTAAAGATTTTCAAGTCATCAGCATAAATAAGCACTGAGGAGTGAAGCTCATTACCCACATCATTGATAGCTATGTCAAAAAGCAATGGTCCTAAATTCGAGCCCTGAGGAAACCCGCTTGTTGGATAGAAACGAAATGACTTATGGCCTTGGTATTCAACGACCTGTGTACGACAACTCAAGTAAGATCTTATGACATTGACAATATTATGGTTTATACCAGAGTTAATTAATTTCTGAACAAGCAAATTGTGAGGTAAGCGATCAAAAGCTTTGGTAAGATCAGTGTAAATAACATCTATCTGCCTTTTACAATCCATTGCCTCAGAGACGGTTTGTTAAAATTAGTAAGATTTGAACAAGTGCTTCTACATTTGAGAAATCCATGTTGATTTGGTAAAAATTTACTCTTAAAATGTGTATAAATATGCTCATACAGGATCGACTCAAATATCTTCGAAAAGTTAGATAAGATTGCAATAGGCCTGTAATTCTTTATATCACTTTTATTGCCTGACTTGAACACTGGGCAGACCCTGACTTCTTTCCATGCTCGTGGAAAATAACCTTGATGGAGAATTAGTTGAAAGATGCGGGTCAATGGGCTAGCCTAAATAGGTGCACAGTCCTTTAATATAAAAGATGGAATATTATCGAGCCCCATTGTAAATTTGGATTTGAGTCGCTTAATGTGCTTTTCAACTATACTTTCAGTCACTTTAAAGTCTCCCATGTGCACACTACTATCGAATATTGATGGGGTGTTCGAGTTATCAAGTGCATCATAAACGCAGTTGAAGTATGTGGCGAAGCCATTAACGATGGCCACTGGATTATCCATTGCCTCATCATCTAAGAACATACTGCCTGGTATGCGAGTAGTATTCTTCTTTGAGTTAACATATGACCAGAGCTTTGTTGGGTCGCTTTTAATTAGTCTCTCAGCATTGCGCGTATAATTTGCATGCGCATTATTGATGTCCTGTTTTAGCTTTCTGCGAATATTGGTAAGTTCGGCCTTCAAGTGAATGGATTTAGATTTTAGGTATTCTTTTCTCGCTTTATTTTTCTTTTTAATTTCACTTATTATGTTGGAATCAAACCACGCAGGAAAGTGGCTCTTTTTATTCGTTCCACTAGATGTTTTGGGAACATAGAGAGAAAAGAGATTGTGCAGTTTAACATACAGATATTCAACAGCAGTATCGACATTGTGTATTAGTATAGTTCATCCCATGTAATATTACACATATCACCGTAAAGAAGAGGAAAATTTGCTCTTTTGAATTTGTATTTAGGAGCATCACACCCATGCAGTTTTGGGGGTATTTTATCATTTGTGAGAAACTGCCACATAATGATGGATGGTGTTTATCTTCTTTAACCAAGTAGCCAAATTTCCTAGACACGTTGCAAATAATACTTGGAGATGCCAGAATTAGGTCAAGCGTCCTAGAGTTAGCATTTAAAACTTCATTGTACTGTTTCAGATTGTTGAATTCCATGAAATTATAAAAACATTCAAGTTTAGCATTATGAACTGTATCAGGTATAACATAGAACCAATAACGTCCCTAATGAATACGTACCTAAGGTAAGGTATACATATATATTCGTATCCAAAAAGAAACAATAAATAATATAAGTAGTTAAATAGCACCAGACCAAAACTTCGCACAATTAATTGCAGATGGACTTGCTTCAGCTAATTCAAATTTATTTGTAAAATTTTCAAGTTGTGGACAAATTAAGAGATGTTCCATACTTTGAATTTCTTCACCACAGGAACAAGAAAGAGATCCATCATAGAAGCCCCAAAGTTTCATATTATATTTGCAACGACCAACTGATGTATGTAATCTATTAAGGCTTTTCCAAATTATCCAATCTTGATTGGCACCAGGTGGAAGACATTCTTTTGGATTTAAAAGTAAATTCCTATCTGTACCAATGATTGTTCCCACAACTCAATTCTCTTTGTAGATTTAGTACCCTGAATAGGTAGAACACTAGATAAAAAGCTTCTACGAGATTTTAGATGTTTAAATTCTGCTCTTCTACCATACAGTGGATGTAAAATATCATTTTGTTGAATATTACTTTTATACATACTTGCTACAGACCTTCTTATATTTGGAGGAGCAATCCCACTAAGAATATAAATATGATATTCCGCAGAAACTCTCATCTAATTGCTTAATATTTGCTGATGACTTAAAAATTTTTAATAGAATCACATGTCTAAATGATTGTAAGAGTCTACAAAATGATCTAAATGAGTTAAACAAATGGTGCAACACCAATAAACTACCTTTGAATTTGTCCAAATGTAAAACTATTACTTTTCATAGAATAAAACATCCCATAGTACAAAACTATTATATTGCTCAAGAAAAGTTAGAACATGTATCCGAAATTAAAGATCTTGGACTCATTTTGGACTATAAACTCTCATTTTCCCAACATATAATTTTAACAGTAAATAGGGGTTTGAAGATGTTAGGGTTCATTATAAGAATTGGTAAGGATCTGTCAGAAAAATCATTAATTTTGCTATATTTTTCTCTAGTGAGATCAGTTTTGGAATACCTTCCCACAGTGTGGAATCCGTTTTATAATGATAAAATTAAATTGTTAGAAGGGGTTCAACGAAAATTTTTACACTTCATATTGTTCAAAAGAGGGATACCTAAAGATCATCACAATGTTGAAGAGATTATGCAACAATTAAATATTAGAACTCTTTATGATAGAAGATTTGAATTTGATCTTATGACTCTCCACAATATTATAAACGGAAATATAAATAGTTCATTCTTGGTTAGTAAAATTACATTTTCTGTTCCTCTTTCCAATATCATTAGGCGGAAACAACATACTTTTTTGGAGGAATTTTACAAGTCAAATTATCTTATTAACAGTCCAATATCTAGGTTGTTGAGGCTGGGAAACGTGGTATTGTCTAATGATTCATTACCTATTTTTAATTCGTTGGGTGCGCAGTTCAAAAGCATTTTAAAAAGAACCAATTTCGACAAGCTATACTAGGATATTATCTTTTTTTTAATAACTTTTGGCTTTCACTATGGTGTGTTTTACTCATAATTTTTGTAACACAACATGTCTTTTATATCATAGTTACTTTAACTTTTAAGATTTATTGTAATTTTGTAAAATGATGATCGTTAATAAAGAGATTATTATTATTATTATTATGACTAATTAATGTAGGTCTAAGGTCTAAGACATCCAGTAATTATTCTACAACTTTTATCTAACTTTTTCGTATGACAAGATCTTTCCCAAACTGGAGCAGCATATTCTGCTGCCGAAAAACATAAAGATAGTGCAGTAGTTCTTAAGGTATGGGGAGAAGCAATTTTTGAAGTAAATTGTTTCTGGTGGAAACTTTGGCTTTCGTTTTCTCAATGTGTTTGTTAAAAGATAATGTTTTATCTAGAGTAATTCCTAAATATGTTGGGTATGCGTTATACTCTATTTGTTGAATATACCATTTAAGTCTTAATTGTTGATTTGCACATCTATTATTTAGTTGAAAAAGGCTTGACGTGGTTTTTGACGGATTTGGACGTAGACAGTTATTATAATAATATATTGACAAATTTTGAAGAGCATTTTGTAAGTTTCTTACAATAATAGAAATCGTTTTATATTGGGTTGTAATTGCTAAATCATCAGCATATATAAAACTTTTTGTATTGATCATAATTGGTTGATTATTCGTATAAATATTAAAAAGTATAGGAGCTAGAACACTACCTTGAGGAAGTACATTTTTTGCCTTCTCCATCTGCTTTTTTCCCCATAATTCCACAAAAAAACATCTACATATTTTCTAATAATAGATGGATGATCTTAACAAGATTAAAGTCTTTTGTTAGATTATATAATTTCAGTAAAAGTTTACGGTGATTCACAGTATCATAAGCTGCTGGAGATCAACAAATACTCCTCCAGTAACCAAACCTTTTTCATAACCATCTTCAATATATTGAGTTAAATTTAAAATTTGACCGCAACAACTTTTTCTGGGTCGAAATCCAGCTTGTTCTGGAATTAATTGATCATCTATATTTAATGACAGTCTATTAAGTATCATTCTTTCAAATAATTTATAAAGGCAACATAAAAGTGATATTGGTCGAAAGTTTTTAGGATCATCCAGAGATTTTCCAGGTTTCGGAAGAGAAATAATTTTTGATTTGCGCCAAATTTTAGGAATCGTATTTTCAATAATTCAGTTATTAAATAAATGTAATAGCCAATTTTTAGTACTTGTTCCAAAATTAACTATCTGTTCATTTCTTAAATCATCTAAACCTGCTGATTTTTCGCATTTTAGCATAATGATCGCAATTTCGAGTTCATTTAAATTAAAAGATGAACTGTAACTATTTACTTCTTCTGCATAGTCTCTTGTCTCTTATAATGTAACTTTTAGGAAGTTTATTGGCATTTCCATTTATTATAAGATGGTGAGCTACTTGATTAGCTGTAACGTCTGATTTAATAACTGGTCGTTTAGAATCATTATTAATTCATTAAAAGTTTTCCAAGCTTTTCTACTAGAATGTTTCATATCGATATTTTCTATAAGTTTTTGCCAAATTTCTTTGCGATTTAAACTAATTTAAGTTGATAATTGATTACCTAAATCAAAAGTAGTTTCAGAGAATGGATATGTTTTAAAACTATTTGAATAATATCCATGTTTGTTAATGTCCTGTTATTTATTAACGTACGTTAGGGGTAGTGGTGAGAGGACCAAATAAAACTCGTTAATTTCCTTAAATCAGCGACTAGTTTCGGTTCTGCTTAGAACCTTTATCAAGCTGTGAACAATTTATTTTTTAATATAACATAGGTTATCAGTTACATATTTACCTTTGATAAAATCGGAGCGAGTTTCGTTATTATAATTATGTGTTACGAGAATAGAGTACATTATGATTAAATCGTACCATGAGTAGCTGTAGTAATTTATTCTTATTTTTTTTATATTAAACATTAACTATTTACTATAAAAATTACTTCTAAAATTTTTTTTAACTTGCAGCAGTTGTTTACTATGTTGTAATGTCATTTAATTTAGTTGGTTACAGACCGTTTAAATGTAGAGTACGCTTAATACAATTGTTATTACTCGTGAAATTCTACATTATTCAAAATTAAAAGTTTCTATAAAAACATAAAATATAAAATATACAAAATTACAAAAACTAAGCACATTCACAGAAACGACTCACACAATTGTTTATGATATCATTTGATAACTTGGTTGCCAACTAAATTAAATGACATTACAACATAGTAAACAACTGCTGCAAGTTAAAAAAAATTTTAGAAGTAATTTTTATAGTAAATAGTTAATGTTTAATATAAAAAAAATAAGAATAAATTACTACAGCTACTCATGGTACGATTTAATCATAATGTACTCTATTCTCGTAACACATAATTATAATAACGAAACTCGCTCCGATTTTATCAAAGGTAAATATGTAACTGATAACCTATGTTATATTAAAAAAAAATAAATTGTTCACAGCTTGATAAAGGTTCTAAGCAGAACCGAAACTAGTCGCTGATTTAAGGAAATTAACGAGTTTTATTTGGTCCTCTCACCACTACCCCTAACGTACGTTAATAAATAACAGGACATTAACAAACATGGATATTAATAATGGTTTTTACACAACGATCGAGAACGAACATGGCAGAGCTACAGTAGTTAAAATGAAAGAATGGCAAAACACCAACAAGAAATTAGCTAACCTAAGGAATCGAAGAATTTTTTTACTACAATGCAGACGGAATAAGATCTTCCCTAAACACATAATCAATAACATAGGTAATATATATACGTTACAATTAAATGAACACCCGTACACCAGTGAAATCAATAACATCTTGCGAAGATTTAGAACATCGATAATTAACATAGAAATCAAAATCACCATTTGGAATATCAGAACATACGAAACAAAAATCAACAAACTAGAGAATGGAATAAGAAGTATCATAAGTCACCAACAATTTAGTACGTTTAATAGTAGATTAAAACACAGTTACAATAAAATTTTTGATGAAGTGAAAAACAACAATATAACTAAATATACCACCCTAGTTAAAAACCAGACAAAGACCACAAGAGCAGGTTACAACAATAACACAAACACAAACATTTACAACTTCACCGATACAATAATACCTGATGAGGTATCCAACATTTTAAATCTAGGACCTAACTTTAGTTTGAAGAACAACCAAGTAAAAGACTTACCCGTGATAATTCCCAAAATCATAGTAGACCTAGAGTATTGTATCAACGAAGCCATACAGGAAAATGATGAAAGAAACACAGTTAGAGCAAAAGCAACAAATATTATCACCAACGAGGTGAATAAGATATGTAATAACAGAAAAAATAACAACAGCATGTATGTAGATAAGCTAATCCAACATGACATGGCCTACACCAAAACATTTCTCAAATCAAACAACAACATCATAGTATCGAGATCAGATAAAGGAAATAACATTACGATTCTCAACAAAATAGAATATGTAACCTACATGAAACAACTAATTAGTGATCCAGAAATGTACAGCTTATTGAAGTCCGACCCAACCAACAAATACCAGAACAAGATTAATAATTTTTTGAAAAAACTCCTGGAATTGGAACACATTACTGAACTACAAAAGAAAAGACTTACCAGACACAATGCAGTGAGTCCAAAATTATACGGTCTGAGAAAAACTCACAAACAGAATATAGCTTACAGACCGGTAGTAAGTTGCATTAACTCGCCAAGCTACAATGTATCAAAAATGTTACATGAAATACTAAACCCAGTCACTAGCACCTTCGAATATAACATAAAAAATTCATTCGAATTTAAAGAGTTCATCTATAATCATCAAATCCCAGACAATTACAAGATGATATCGCTCGATGTAGTATCATTATTCTCCAACATTCCTAAACAATTAATAATGGACATCATTTCTAAACACTGGAGGACAATTAAGGCATATACATCAATGGATAAAACTACATTTCTCGAGTTAATAGAGATATACTTCGATACTAGTTACTTCCAATTTGATAATACCTTCTATAAACAATTAGATGGGAGCCCAATGGGTAACCCTGCTAGTCCGGTTCTAGCATCTTTTGTAATGAATGAAGTAATAACCTCAGTAATCAACAAAACCGAATATAACATCCCTTTCGTCAAATGTTACGTAGATGACACTTTCATGTTGATACATAAAGACCACATCAAACAAGTTCTAAATGAGTTCAACGCATTCCATCCGAAAATCCAATTCACGTGCGAAGAAGAAGAACAGGGTTCAATACCCTTCTTGGACCTTAGACTGATCAACAATAACAATGTTATAATCACCGACTGGTATAGAAAACCAACTGCATCTGATATTTTCATAAATTATCACTCAGCTCACCCATTATCACAAAAAATAGGGGCGGCTTCCGGTTTATTTAACCGTATGCTAAGACTAAGCAGTAGTGACTTTAACAATAACAATAAAACAATAATAATGAAATTATTAACCAAGAACAATTACCCAAAAAAATTAATAGAATCTATATATAATTCAGTTAAAACGAAATTAATGGGAAAACAAGCTACAAGTACTTTAGACAGTTTAAAAGATGTTGCTGACAATTGCGACGAACAAAAAGTGAAATACTTCAGATTTCCACAAGTAAATAATGTGTCATATGAAATAATGAAACTTCTCAAACCGTACAATATAAAAATGGGCTTGTACAACATAAAAACGACCAGCACATTGCACACTAAGTTAAAGGACAAAGTACCAACAGAACTAGAATCTAATGTAATATACCAGATCCCATGTAAACAATGTAATAGCGTTTATATTGGACAAACTGGACAACACATCAAATCAAGGGTCAAACAACACACATATGATTGCCAGGAAAAGCATAAGGACAAGACCAACAAAACTGGCCTAGCACTCCACCACTTCATCAATAAACACGATTTCGATTTTGATAAAGTAAAAGTAATAGGGAGAGAAGAAGTGTATAAAAAACGCCTAACGTTGGAAGCGATTAACATCAAAAAACACAAGAACAACGCCAATTTGAAGAGCGATATGGAACATATAAGCCTCATCTACCAAAACTTAATCAGCCTACTTTAAAGCCAGCTTGTACAAATTTGGTGTTCTAAAATTAATATAGGCAACCAAGTTATCAAATGATATCATAAACAATTGTGTGAGTCGTTTCTGTGAATGTGCTTAGTTTTTGTAATTTTGTATATTTTATATTTTATGTTTTTATAGAAACTTTTAATTTTGAATAATGTAGAATTTCACGAGTAATAACAATTGTATTAAGCGTACTCTACATTTAAACGGTCTGTAACCAACTAAATTAAATGACATTACAACATAGTAAACAACTGCTGCAAGTTAAAAAAAATTTTAGAAGTAATTTTTATAGTAAATAGTTAATGTTTAATATAAAAAAAATAAGAATAAATTACTACAGCTACTCATGGTACGATTTAATCATAATGTACTCTATTCTCGTAACACATAATTATAATAACGAAACTCGCTCCGATTTTATCAAAGGTAAATATGTAACTGATAACCTATGTTATATTAAAAAATAAATTGTTCACAGCTTGATAAAGGTTCTAAGCAGAACCGAAACTAGTCGCTGATTTAAGGAAATTAACGAGTTTTATTTGGTCCTCTCACCACTACCCCTAACGTACGTTATTTGAATAATCTTTATATAGTTTAACTAGATCTTTAGTAAGTCTATGAATGTATTGAACTCTACATCCTCTTATATTAATAAATTTACGAGATATTCGTTTAAAATTTTCAATAAATAAGTCATAATTAATTACTTTAGGTTCTATTGATAAAACAGCTTGATCCAACGATTTGGAAAATTTAGTCCAGTTTGCTTTTTTTAAAATTAAAAGGTAAGGTGATTTCCTGAAAATCTGGAAGATAGCCAAGCTAGTTCTAATTCCACAGCCGAGGAAAGATCCAAATCTCGCTTCAACTTATAGACCTATTTGTCTATTAGATACTAATGGAAAAATCCTAGAAAGACTGATTAAAGGACGCCTAGAGCAAGAACTTGAAGAAAAGAACATAATAAGTTCGGATTTAGGGCCGGGAAATCGACGGAAGGTGCGCTAAACAAAGTACTTGAAATCATAGAACAAATAAAAGAGCTATAGACATCGGAAATTTGCGACGATGATCACATTTAACATCGAGAACGCATTTAACTCAGCACCCTGGCCCAAAATAGTAAAAGCAATGGAAGAAGCAAATATAAGCCCATACCTGATAAATATCATACAGTCATATCTATCCGAAAAATATATAAAAACAGAAGACAACCAACAAACAAAGATCACTTGCGGGGTGCCACAAGGCTCGGTCCTGGGACCCACACTGTGGAACATATTCTATGACAAGGTGCTGAAAACACATGGTTGGTCCAGAAGTAACTTTAGTAGCCTATGCCGACGACTTGGCCCTAGTGATCACTGGGAAAACAAAGACCTTACTTGAAGCTCGTGCAGAGTATGCCGTCCTTAAAATAGCATCTATTTTGGAAGATCTGGGATTCAAAATAGCCGCTCAAAAAACCGAACTCCTTATACTAGCAGGTAGAAGGAAACTCAATGAAATGGACATAACGGTTGGGCAAACCATCATCGCAAGCTCACCCGCTATAAAATACATGGGCGTACATATAGATAAGGATGCAAGAATGGTGACACAAGTAAAAAATACCATTGATAAGGTAAACAAAACAATAAGTGCCTTATCCAGAATTATGCCAAACATAGGTAGCCGTACTGCATGACGCCGCAGGGTACTAGAGTGGTTTTCATCTGAAGAGAACCCTGCTTAGAAATCAATGTTTAAGAATATTTAGATTAACTTAGTTTATGATTGATGTACTGGTCATCTAAGGTTTCTCAAATAATCTGAATTCCTGTAATGTATAAGTCGACATTATTTAGTTTTTATAATAATCTCTCGGGAAAAAGCGGTCGCGGCGCAGGAAAGGTTCACTTCAGATGAAATCCGCTCTAGCAACCACAGCACTGAATATAATCCTATATGGTGCCTGGTGCCCCTGTGTGAGAAAAAGCCCTTAAGGTGATAGGGAGTCAAATGTTGAAAAAAACGACGTACTTATCTTTCATGAATTTGTTTTTCAATAAATGACTCCCTATCACCTTAATTATAAGATCTACGAGAACAAACTGGAAGCAACCAACAGAAAATTGGCCATCCGAATAACGTCAGCGTACTGAACAGCCCTCACGGTTGCAATACTAGGCATCGCAAAACTACTACCTATAATACTACAAGTAAAAGAAAGGTCAGTGATATACAGAGATGGACCGGCTTCCAGAACGCAAGCAAAATCGGAAACAATAGAACGATGGCAAGAACAGTGGAAGACCTACAAAGGCTGGGCAAAAGTGTTCATAAAGGATGTCCGAGCTTGGGTAGACAAAAAGTGGACCTATACCTAACACAAGCGTTTACAGGACATGGGGTGTTCGGCACTTACTTAAAACGTATAGGCAAAGTCCACCAAGCCACATGCTACTTCTGCGAAGAACAGGATACAGCCGACAGCCGAACACACGATTTTCCATTGCCGTAAGTGGGATGAACTACGGGCGCAAATAAATATAGAGTGTGGCATAACTATCGGAAAAAACAATATATGTACATGAGCTCCTGATAGAATCTGAGCAGGTTTGGAAGCATATAACCAGAATGATCAGAACAACAATGAAAGAAAAAGAAACACACAAAAGAGAGACGACACAAACAAGGACGCAAAGCAACGTTAATCGTTAAGGATGGAGTAGCGACCAAAGACAAATTGACAACTAATTTACAAATTTCCTAAATTTTGTACAAAATCAGCTTTATTCCGACAAATTTTCTGACTGCTTGGATCGAGTTCATGCGCTTGTGTTAACTTTTTATCATCCAAAGTCTACCCCCCAAAACATCTATGCACAAGACAGTGTTGTTGGAACGATTTTAGGCAGTTGCATTTACATTTTCGTTTCAGTACTGATTACAATATGTGTGTATTATTATAAACAGTACAGAACATAAGATTAAAGAGTAAATTTTAATTTCAAAATTTATTTTTTGTCGTACTTAATACTCCTAATTGTCGGAACAAACCTATTATGATATTAATTATTGGTGTCACGTTTTAAGTTACTATTTAAAAATTTATTATTTATTAGGAAAGAAAAATAAAGATAAAAATACCTGTATGTTTACTATTCCTTAGAAAGTAAATGTAGGTGAAAAGTTTCTCATTCAGGGTTAACTAAAAATACCTTAATCATAAATTCTAAACTCCATAACTATAATTTTAAACGATAATATAAAAGTAAACTTTATAAATTTCAGGACTAGACAACATACCATTCCTACAACATATGTCATAGTAACGTATAATTAAAGGTTCAATTAGTTTTTGTAACGGCTTTTGTGCTTTGTTGTGTGTAAATGTGTGAATGTCACGTTCATTCTCACAGCAAACGGGTTATTTACGGCTAGAGTAACAGTAAAGTTTTCAGAATTGCAAATAGGTAACATAAAAATAAGAAAAATCATACCTAATTACGAAACCCATGACTGCATAATGTGGAAAGTGGAAAGCTATGGTGATCTTTCAAATACTTAACGGTTTTATTGTACAAATTCTTCAATAATATTGACAGTTAGTGAATTTTCCCAAAAATGAAGACATTCGTACTATAAATAAATCAATTATTTTCAGTTATGATTAAATTTTCTGAGATATATTTTATTTGTTAGTTTTGATTTAAATTAAAACCACTTTATAACTTTTACTGACATAGATCGATTCTGTGCAAATCTGTAAGCCCTTACAGGAAAAATCTGTTAGGTGACCATGGATGCAGCCCATTAATATAACCCATACCTTACAGACATTTCTTGTAAGAACTTACAGTTTCGCACAGAATTCAGAATTGCTCCATAATTTTCCAAAATTATCTAACTAAAAGCCAATTAAGAGCATCTTCCTAGACACCCGCGATAAATTTTCCGTTGGAGATAATAACAAGGAATAGAAAATCCATCCCACTTTTCTGGAGCTACTTTGCAAATTATGTCCAAATAACTAATAATTAATGCGAATCCCTAGAGGGCGCGCGAGTTTGGGAGGAAAAATTGTGAAAAATCATGAAATAGAGCATTAGTTCTGCAGTCATAAGTTTCCCTCGTTAAATTTTTAATTTTTTTTCAGATTTATAATCTAAATTGATTAAGCTACATCCTGCCGGATAGTTAGCTTCTGCAACCTAGAACAAAATTAATTAGAGGGTCCAAAGTTAAGGTACTTTTAGATCAATTTTTTTGTACATTCACCAATTTTTTTTCCTTCTGGCAGGTATTGAAGAAATGACTTCTAAATCATCAATAAAAAAATATACAAAAATGTTGTTTGTACTAGCTTTTATGACTGCAGAACTATACCACTATATTTTCCGTTTAGGAAATTGCTTTTAAGTAGTATAATAACCAACGAAACCTCAAAGTGTTTTTAGTTGTAAAAATATTAATATTTAATATATCACTCTTAATACATATTATTATAAAGAAATGAAGAATTGGCTTTGATATGAAAATGGTCTAAACTTAGAAGCCTATACAGGGTGTCCAAAAAATTAGGAGTTTTCTTTTTATATTTTTTAACTGTTGGGTATTTTTATGCAGTGCACGGTATTTTTTTGAAAACCCAATATCAAATTATATTTCAAGAAAATCCTGGGCCTTGACAATATTTACAAATTTCTACTGCAGCGCTGTACTACCCCCCGGTTATGCCCCCCCCTCACGGCAACATTACAAAGGCTTGACTTATTTCCATCTATTTTAGAATCAAGAATAATTGGTAGTAGTAGAAGTCAGAAGTCTATATGTATTTAGTAAAGTAACACCAAATGTTGGTATTATCATGCCATTATACAGGGTGTCCAGAAAATGGCGCCCAAGCTCTCCAGTGCGTAGTTGGGGACCATTCAGTAAAATCTTCCTTTTGAGTCAAATTTAGTACAGAAAAAACTATACGGGATACAAAAATCCCCAAGAACTCAAAATTTAAGGAATGAATTGTATTTTCCGAATATTCTAATAAAATATTTGAAATGTTTCTGGCATAAAAATTTGATGTTGATAACTTTTGCAGTTTTCAAGAAAATTATAAAAATCTAATAAAACTTGGAAAATATTTAAATAATAAAATCATAAAAAAAACTTTAAATTTACTAATTAAATTAAAGTTATACAGGGTGTCCAGAAAATGATGCCCAAGCTCTCCAGTGCGTAGTTGGGGACCATTCAGGGATCCTCAGAAAAATAGTAAAAAAAATCCTCTTGACCAACTGACCGAGATATGAAGAGTTAAAGTTGGAAATTCAAATTCTTTATTATTGTGAATTTCTGAAAACTGCAAATTGTGCTGTGAAGGTGGACTTCTATTTGGTAGATTTGCAATAAATTAAATTTAAATACTGTTTTATTAACATTACAATTTAATTTTTTAAATTAAAAATTACATGTATTTATTTCAAAAAATGAATCTGGCAACATGATTAATTGCTTTTTATTAAATGATTAATCAAGTTATCACTGATATTAATCTGACAATCTATGCTGATAATTCGAATTTCATCATTTGATTTTCAAAGTTTTGCTTCGTCAATGCTCCAGTTTTATTAATTTCGTTTTAAATGGTTCTTATTCTTCAGTTTTAAATATCTCTTGTCGTTTCGTTTTAATAAGTTGTTGTCCTTTCGTGTTCATTTAGTTTTCGTTTTTTCTTGTTTGGTTTCGTGTTCACCTTAAATCATGTACACGAATCGCGAATACGCAGATATGTTAAAAATGTTGGGTGAATGCCAGGACAATGCTTTAGCAGCTTCAAGGATGTATGCTGAGAGGTATCCCCAAAGAAGACATCCAGATTGCAGTTATTCGAAGGTTGGATCAAAGAAGTGGAGAAACGGACGTCCACGAAATGTAATTACACCTGACATCCAGGAACAAATTTTAAATGTTTTGGAAGAAGATCCAACGTGCAGCTCACGGAGGATTTCCAATGAAATAGGGGTATCCAAATCTTCTATTAATAATTTTCTGATAGAAGAAGGCTTTCATGGCTATCACTACAATAAAGTTTAAGCCTTATTACCCACTGACTTTGCACTTAGGACAAACTATTGTAATTGGTTGTTAGACCAAATAGAATTGGATGCTACGTTTACTTCCCGTATATTATGGACCGATGAAGCAAATTTTTCAAGAGGCGGATTTTTTAATCAGCGTAAATCACATTACTATGCCCTGGTAAATCCTCATCTTATAAATCCAACCAACAACCAAAATCGTTTTAGTGTGAATTTATGGGCGGGAATACTCGGAAATCATTTAATAGGACCAATTATCTTACCTCCACGCCTGAATGGAGGCAATTTTTTAAATTTTTTGACAAATGAGCTGGAGGAACATCTTGAAAATCTTCCACTAGCTACAATCAGGAACATGTGAATGCAATTAGATGGTACTCCTCCACATATTGCTTTAGCAGTAAGAATTTGGTTAGATGAGGAATATCCTGAACGATGGATCGGTTGTAACGGACCTATACGTTGGCCACCCAGAAGTCCAGATCTTACACCTCTGGACTTTTTTTTGTGGGGTCACATAAAGGCTCTGGTATATCGTACTGCCGTCCAAAATGTAGAAGATTTGTTGAACAGAATTCAAAATGCAGCTCAAAGTGTGACTCCCCAAATGCTACATGCAGTTCAAGCAAATATTAGACAACGAGCACAAATTTGCATACAAGTGCAAGGTGAAAATTTCGAGCAATTATTATAAAAATCAGAAGTTTTTTAAAATTGGATTCAAAAAAGTACTTGTCGGAGCAGCTTGCAAATATAAAATCCTGCATCAGTAAATATTTACCTGTTTTACGACTAAAAATGAAGATGAAACCGTCTTGCAGATTCGACAAATGTAACTCGTTTTTTTGTTGTACTTTGAATAAAATTTATTTAATTTTCTCAGATTTGTGTCAAATAATGTCAAATAATGTCAAAGGTTAATATTACCTTCAATTACAATACCTGTTTTCAGGAAGCTATGTTGCCAAGTTTACCTTTTAGTTTTTGCTTAATATCTTAAGAAGGAAGGTCGATAGAATTTTTTAACAATTTTTCTAAGGATACCTGAAGGGTCTCCAACAACGTACTGGCGAGCTTAGGCGCCATTTTCTGGACACCCTGTATTGGCCACGTTTCGTTTACTTAAATTATCGTGATTACCTTATTGTAATCCTGAAATTGGATTGGACCGTAACGTCGAGTTTAAGGAAATAAACGTACTTTTAGATTTAGTAGACAGCGGTTAATACGGAATACGGCGCATTATGGATAGATGATTCTTAAGAGCATCTTCCTAGACGCCCGCGATAAATTTGGGGATAATAACAAGGAATTGAAAATCCATCCCGTTTTTCTGGAACTTCTTTGTAAATTATCAGCAAATAACTGATAATTGATGCGAATCCCTAGAGGGCGCGCGAATTTGGGATGAAAAATTGTGAAAAATCATGAAATCGAATATTAGTTCTGCAGCCATAACTTAAGTTTCCCTCGTTAGATTTTCAATTTTTTTTCAGATTTATAATCTAAATTGATTAGGCTACATCCTACCTTCTCCAACCTAGCACAAAATTAATTAAATGGGTCTAAAGTTCAGGTACTTCTAAATCATCTACAAAAAAAATTATACAAAAATGTTCTTCGTGCTAGCTTTTATGACTGCAGAACTAAACCACTATATTCTCCGTTTAGAAAATTGCTCTTAAAGGTAAACAAAAAAGGATTATTAAATAAATTATAATCTTAATAAATTTCATTGTTAAGTGCAACATTAGTGATGTTATTCATCTCGTTTTGTAACCATGATTAAAACATGTTACGTAAAATTACTTCTGTTGCAATTCAAGCACGTTTGCAACTTTTCGCACAATTTTATTTCATATTTCACGTATCCATCGCAACTCGCTTAGAGTTTCGTTATAGTTTTGTAATTGCAAGCGATAAATGAATTTTATAATGCTAATTATTCAAATAGCGCGTAACATAGATAAAATTGTGACACCCACTGAAATTATATAACCCAAACCTTAATGAACATGTTCGTTATTAATACATTACCAAGAAGCATAAAAAAAGGATTTTATTTTATTATTTCTATAGTGCGCAAGTTTATTGTACCAACTTTTTAACGCTTTATTAGTTGCATATCACCTGTTTCGAAAAATACTCACTACCTATTTTCTATTCTAAATGGTTCAGCTTTTAGCAACTATCATAAAAGGATCTAGGTATTGTTTTAAAATGATTGCCACTTAGAGTCTCTTGTATCGCTTTAGTCCTTGGAAGCATCCTTTAGTGATTTATAGTTTATCGTTCTGTAGGTACTTACACCAAGCTCACCTTTAACGTTTCGCTCGGTTTATTAAGCAAGAATTTAAAGTAAGTGCAACAACCGTCGTATATAACAAAATGGATTGTTAATTTTCTTATGTAACTATCGCGGTTCATGGCCAAAGAGCCCCGCGTTGGTTCGTTGGTTGTCTCTTTTTCAGCCAATTTAATTGCTTATGTGAACGCTACAGCAATTCGACGATAAATAAAGCAAACCGTTTTGTAATTTGTAATTATTGTCATTTTTTCTTGCACGATTGTTATTTACATTAAGTAAGCAGCTCAACTAACGTTATGTAAATGAAAACTGTAACTCCACTGTTTTATTTTATTACGAATTTTCATACAAAATCGATTTCATAATTCCCTTTATTTTACTGAACTTATTTTTCAAACTGAAAACTTTTCTATTTTTTACAAACGACCTTTTTTTGTAATGAAGGGGTTGTCATGGAATTTATGATTTTTAAATTTTTTTGTACATAAGATTCACCTAGATCTTGATAGATTCGATTTATGGTAATTGAAAATAGAGGTACTTATGGATATAAAAATCTGGACCAGTTTAGTTAAAACGAATTAAAAACATGTACTTATATATATATGTAGTTTACGTAACGCGGATTAATTTTATGTGAAAATAGTTTACGTATATAAACCTACATACAGTAGTGGAAAAAAGTAGAGCAACTTTTTATACAAAAATAAATAATCATACTGTACACTTTTTAAACGTGAATTTGCGATAAATTTTTGTATTTTATAAAATTTAGACATCGTATTATTTGTAAAATAAATAATTTTGTAAGCATCTGCAAATTCAATTGATAATTCATATAACTTTATTGTCTGGAAAAAAGTAGAGCAACTTATTTTTCTTTTACAAATAAATCTTTTAAATAGGCCTTAAATCGAATTAAAATGAAAATGTTTGCTCAGTATTACTTTGTTAATAAGGCTCGCAGTTGTCCCTTATCAATAGACTTAAAAGAAAGAGTGATAAATGACTATAATAAAGGTGTAAAACAATCAGTTATAGCAACAAAATATTTATTTATTTATCAAAAAAAATCTCAACGAGATTATTCTTATGAATTCTTATTGAATAATCTCACTCAAGAGATAAAAATAACAATAAAAATTATAACAAAATAATAAAAAATATTAAATAAAATTATAACAATAAGTAAACTAATTATGATAAGAAATACATAACCATTATATTCGTATAAATAAAGAATAATAATAATTTAACAATAAAATAATAAATTTAAAAATCTTCATTTTCTAATATAAATTATTTCATTTTTGTTTTAAATTTTTTAATATTATTAATCATATAATTTTATTTCAATTAATATTGGATTCATATTACCGTGTCTTTTTATGTTTCTGTTTATAACATGAAAATTTAGATTTGATTTGGTATTATATTTATGAATGTTCTGACTATATTAGACTTTGAATTTTTCTGTGAAATTTTATGTATAAATGTAATGAGTCTGTAAACCATTTTTTTTTATAATTTTATATAAAAGAGTACCTTTTAACTTGAATTTTGCAATTTGAATTTTTGGTCTAGCACTTAAAATGGCTTCGCAATTAATTAACAAAGTTTATGAAATCGCGCGGCGCTACTTTTTTTCCTTGCGAGCTGAGTGACGTCATTATTTCCTAGTCGCCTCGCACGGGTTATACGGTCTGCAAAAGTGCTAAAACTGTGCGGCTTTGATTAAAAGATCGGCAGGTGAAAAAAAATCGCGGTTTCTTGATTTGTCATCTACATACCGCGCTAGATCAGGAAACGAACACTTTTTTTGATATCTTAATTTTTTCTGTACTTTTGGCGCCCTCGAATTTGTAGTTTGAAATTAGTGCTTTTTTCGACGCCGACTTTAAAAATTCGTAACTTATGATCCCGACCGTGTATAATATTCCAATGTTTTTTATTTCCCTTCTTTCTTTATTATTTATGCGAGAAAAAATCAGCACGATTATATTTTACCCCTGGACTTGAAAAAAAAATCCCAAGTGAAATGTTAATAAAATAGCTCAAACGCGCGCTTTGGTCAGCCCCCTCTGCAGCCGTCAATTTTTAAAATTTTCTCAATTTTACATCAGATTATCAAAGAACAACAATATTTGTGGTGTAATTAGCATAGTGCATTTTTAAATTTTGCGCGGTTAAAAAGTTATGGCGTAAAAATGTTGAATTTAGGGGTCGGCGGCTCTCGTCGGTCTATTTTTTAACGGATTTTCATTTTTAAAAATTCTGATAAATCTACTCTTGGTATTAAAACCGCCCACGCATAGGGTTTTTTAAATTTTGAAAAAACAACGAAATCTTAAATTTTTTAACATCGCATTTAAAAAAGTCGCATTTTTATTCGAGTTTCGGTTTAATCAGCCCCTCAAATTTTATTCTACCCTAACGCAATGTACATTTTCTGAAAGCTTTCATGGTCCACTTTACGACAAAAGAAGAATGACTTCGCTATCTCCTTTCGTTATCGAGTTATGGCCGAAAATGTAGCAAAAATATGCAAAATCTCCGTTTGGAACCAAAATTGCGGTCTGAAATTTTTCACTTTTCACAAAATAATTAATATGTTCTAATCTATTAGAACCGCCGGGACGAGTAATAGCTTAAAATTCGCACCGTTACCTCCCCCATCAAATTCCGTGAATATTTTAATTTTCGGTATAAAATTACGTCGTCCAGGCCCGTATTTGTACCAAAATTTTGCCAAAACTTTGCCAATTTTTTTCCAAAAAAACTGTTTAACCGATTTTAACCAAATATTTTTTAAAACGCGTCTATCCATGGTGTTTACCTTTGGTAAAAATTTGAAATCACTAACTTTTATAGTTTTCGAGAAAAACAATAAAAATCGATTTCCATGAAAAATATTAAGCCTTAAAAATATCTCAAAAAATATTTTTTCGAATCTTTTCAAAATCGACCCCGCAAATGAAAGATAATAAAAAATAGATGAAATGTAGGGGGTCACTTGCCCTCTACACCCTCCCACAAAAATTTACACCCCAAAAACTCAAACAAAACAAAATTTTTCTAGGTAATGTACCTTAAAAAATAATTAAATTTTAAAAAATTTAATAAGATAATATCGATAATTTTTACAAACTTATCTGTACGAATTTTCGTTTTTTAATTTTAGTTATTAAGCGAAATATGAATTTTTAACAATACACCTTTACTCATTTGTTAGAAAGCCATATTTTATATAAAAATTCATATCTTTTGAACAATAAGTCGTACTGCCTTGATTTTTTTTATTTTTTTCTTATTTCTTTATACTACAACCCAAAATTATTAACTTTCAAATTTTTAATTTGAAATGCTACACACTTGTAAAAACCACACTAAAGTTGTATAACATTTAAAGTGAAATTTCATAAGTAAAAAATTATAAAGAAGTAAATTTTAAATTAATAAATAATTCTGCTAGTTTAATTAATAACTAATAGTAATATTTTATGAGAGTATTAAAAGATAATAACTATAAAAACGTGTAGAAACAATCAAGTGCACTATACGCGTGTACGGAACGGACAGCGTTCGGAAGAAATGACGTCAGAATACATCGCGTAGTTGAAGCGGAGGGGCTAATTTTCTTAAAATTCAAACGCTTATATTTACGTTAATATTTGTCGTATAGAATTGAAACAAAAAACAACTTATTTATAATTATGATTTCTAAAATATAAGATATAAAAATATCAATTATTTTTTTCGTTTTTCTTCCTCATTGTTTGAATGTTAATTATTTCTTTAATTTTTGGAAATTTAAATTTGTTATATAAAAATGTAGATGAGGTACTAAATGGTAGATTATAAAAAGATTTAATGATTTGATTTTGAATTTTTTGTAATTCTTCAATAATTGATTTATTTGAATGTCCCTTTATACTAGACAAATATAATAATTTTGAATGAATAATAGAATAATAAAATTGTTTTTTAATATGTTCAGCTATGTAATAACTTCTATGCCTTAAAATGCCAATAAATGGAGTTAACTGTTTTTTTAATTTTTTCTATATGTTCTTCGAAATTTAAATTTTTACTTAATGTTAAACCAAGAAATTTTATATTGTTTTTGTTTATAAATTTACATTATCATAATTTAAAGGTATTTCAAAAGCATTTATTTTTTTATTATACAGGGTGTCTCACTTTTTTTTCTGCAAAAATTTTTTTTGGATAGTAAATGTCATTGTGAACAAAAAATTTCCTGTGAACTAATATTTTTTTTCGACACCTTAAGAAAGAAGTTACAGCAATTTTAAAATTCCAATATTTTAACGATTTTTGTGACATCCTGTATAATTTTTTCTTTCTTATCATCATGTTTTTATTTAAAAGATGTATGGTTTGGATTTTGTCTTTCCCAACTTGCCTTTCTGAACATTATTGGCTGTTTTTAAATTAAGGTGATATGGAGTCAAATGTTAAAAAAAACGAAGTACTTATCTTTGATGAATGAAGTGTTTCGAATTGGAAAGTCAAAAAAATAAAGAAATACCTAAACCTAAAACTAAAGTAAGAATTTTACATTCATTTGCAATTTTTGTTATTTATGTAACTACAACTATATTTGTGTAATTTTGCAAGAAAAACTTCTATATTTATATTTTTATTCTTGCAAAACTACGCTTATATAAATCTAGATACATGAAAAACAAAAATTGTATATAAAAGTACAAGTCTTACTTAAGTTCGGTATTTAAATATTTTTTTTTGTTTCCAATTCGAAACACTTTAAAAAAATTCGGGAAAGACAAAAACATTGGTTTTCAATAAATGACTCCCTATCACCTTAAGGTGACCAATTTAAAATTTCTGTCAAGAAAATTAACCTATCTGATTGGCTTATAGATAATGTCAAAATCCAAAGCACACTTGATTTAAATTTAAAAAATTCAACTAAAATGAAATTTATACAGGATGTCGTAAAAAATCATTAAAATTTTAAAATTGCTGTAACTTAAAATATTAGTTCATAGGAAGTTTTTTGTTCAGAATGAAGAATGACATTTACTATCTAAAAAAATTTTTGCTGGAAAAAAAGTGAGACACCCTATATATTATATAATTTGTTTTTTCTGTATTTAATATTAGTTCATTAGAATTTAAATATTTTTGGATTGCGTGCAAGTCATTTTGCATTAATTTATGAAGATATTTTAAATTTACACTAGAATAATAAAGTGGCATCATCACCAAATAGTGTTAATGAACCATTTAAATTTAAATTCTCCATGTCATTTATACAGGGTGGCCCACGACGAGCTAGCCAGGGCATACCTCGAAAACGATTAGTACGATCTAAATGAAATTTGGTACGTTACTATAGTTTCAGACAGGGTCTATTTTAGGATAATAATAATTTACTTCCGGTTTATTGTTTCCGGTTACGTGAAATCAACTTTAAGATATATAATGGAACACCCTGTATATTAATGCATTTTTGAGAAAATTATTTCAATATAAATTCAACGATACTATACACTCTATGTTTTATTTTAAGGTAATGGGAATATCTCAGTTTAAAGAAAAATAAAAAATTACTTTATTGTTAAATAAAAATTATTCAAAATACAAAAAAAAATATTCCAACTAATAATTATGAACAAAATGTTACCAACAGTACGGACTATAAGAGATGTTCAAATTGACTTCCACCTTCTTGTATGCAATATTCGAATCTTGACCGTAGGTTCCTGGTGCAAGACGCTCTAATCATATTTGGTGTAATTCTTTGACATGCTTCCATGATCCTGTTCTGTAAGTCTTGTATGTCAAGAGGTTGTGTGGTATACACAATTTCCTTTAAGCATCCCCACAGAAAAAAATCTAGAGGTGTAAGATCTGGTGATATCGCAGGCCAATTTATCGGACCATTACGGCCAATCCAGTGTTCTGGGAAGGTAACATTAAGGTATTCCGTAACTTGACGAGAAAAATGTGGGGGAACACTATCTTGTTGCCACCACATTTCAGCCCTTTCATTTAGTGGAATATCTTCTAGCAATTCTGGAAGTACTTCTTGGAGGAAATTTAAATATCTGGCACCAGTCAATGTACCATGGTAAAAGTAGGGGCCAATAACTCGGTCATTGAATAAACCACACCATACATTTATACTCCAAACTTGCTGGAAATTTGTTTCTTTGACCCAGTGCGGATTTTCGGGTGACCAATAGTGACTGTTGTGGCGGTTAACAGTACCATTGTTATGAAATTTGGATTCATCACTCCATAAAATATTTTTTAGGAAAAATGGATCATGTTCAAGTTTAATTGATATTTCAGCAATAAAATTTAATCTTCGTTCGAAATCACCCGGTATTAAACCTTGCACTAAATGTATTTTGTAGGGATGATACTTATTATTTTTTAGCACTCTTTGAATAGTAGTTCTGCTTAATCCTAATTCTTGTGAAAGAAGTCTGGTGGATGCATGTGGGTTCACTTGAACATAAGCCAAAATATCAATGATGTTGTTTTCCGTTTGAATTAATTGTCTTCTAGGTGTTGCCATTTGGTAGCGAACCATTTCATAATTTATTTTCGATGTGGGCAAAAGTATTTTCATTTGGAGTTATACGATTTGGATATCGAATTCTATACACATCTGGAGCAAGTCTCTTATTTTTTTGGCATTCGCCATAAACAAGGAGCATGTCTACATATTCATCATAAGTAAAATGAGTAGGCATTTTGGAATAATTTTGAAAAACAACAGAAGGCCACTCGACAATCCAATGCCAACGATATCAAAACTAAGTCAATGCTCATGTGCACAACAGCAACATGAGGCAGTTGTGAATGTAAATTTCATCTTTTATTTATTTTTATTTGTTCACCTACATTTAAATTCCAGATTGGCCAGTTTTTGTTCATAATTGTTAGCTAGAATATTTTTTTTTTTTGTATTTCAAACAATTATCATTTAACAATAAAATATTTTTTATTTTTATTTAAATTGAGGATATTCCCATTACCTTAAAATAAAACATAGTGTATGGTATCGTTGAATTTATATTGAAATAATTTTCTCAAAAATGCATTAATATACAGGGTGTTCCATTAAATATTTTAAAGTTGATGTCAAGTAACCGGAAACAAGAAACCGGAAGTAAATTATTATTATACTAAAATGGACCCTGTCTGAAACTATAGTAATGTACCAAATTTCATTTAGATCGTATTAATCGTTTTCGAGATATGCCCTGGCTAGCTCCTCATGGGCCACTCTGTATAAATTAAAAATAGTATTGGAGATAAAATTGCACCCTGTGGTAAACCTTCTTTAATTTTCATATTGTTAATAGTTGTAAATTGTTTTCGATTATGTAAATATGAATTGAACTATGAATGAGAATGACCCCTTACACCAGAATTTTCTAATTTTTTTAAAATAATTTTATGTGATATTGTATCAAATGCTTTTTTAAGATCTAAAGATAAAGAATCAACTATTTCTTTACTATCTAGATTCGTTTTTATTTCATATATGGAATCCATAACTCCTACTTCGGTATTAGTATTTCTTCTGAAACCATGTTGTTTTTTGTAAAAAAAATTATTAATTTCTAAAAAAAATCTAATAATTGATTTTGAACTGCTTTTTCTAAAATTTTTGAAATGGTTGAAATATTTGCAATGGATCTAAAGTTATCTAATGAAGTTTTATCTCCTGATTTATGTATCGGTTTTACTTCACTAATTTTTAATATATCTGGAAAAATTCCAATTTTAAAGGATTCATTTATAAGACAAGTTAAAATGTTAAAATAGGAAAATATATTTTTTAAAGGTTTTTGGTGAAATTCCATCATGACCACTTTTATTAGGTAAATTTTTGATTATTCTTTCGACATCATTTGAAGTTACAGGGTTTAAAAAAATGATTTAGCCATTAATTTTTTATTGTCATTTATAAAAACAGATTTATTTTGTATTTTTGATTTAAGTTCCATTGTAATGTTTGCAAAAAAACATTAAATTTATTGGCAACATCATTTAAATTTGTAATTATTTTTCCATTAACTGTTAATTTGAAGTTATTTTAACTTTTTTTATATGTAGTGTGAGTATTGAGTATGTTTTTTAGTATTTCCCAAACTTTTTTTGGATTGTTAATATTTAAATTAAATTATAAATTCTTTTTTAAGTTTCCTTCTTAAAAGTGTTAGTTTGTTTTTTAATTTTTTATATTGAGTTTTTAAATCTTGATTCGATTTATTGTTTTCAAATTTATTATAAAGTATTTCTCTTGTTTATATTCTGTAGTATCGCTTGTAATTAAAAGTCATCTTCAGCATATTAAGAAATCTTTACAAAATATTAGGAGTACACAATTAAATAATATTATTAAGAAGTACCGTATTAATAAATAATAAAGTTGCTCTACTTTTTCCAACACATATCATATTTTTTTTATAAAACCTTGATGCATGTTACAATGTCGAAATAAATTGGTAATAGCAAATTGTTTTTAGTGTACTTTAATTCAAGCCAATGGATTTTGTTCTGGGTTTACTTACTTAAATAAATTTAAATAAAATTAAAAGTTGCTCTACTTTTTTCCACTACTGTATAGTCTTAAGTAACTAAAAATGACGAATTTCAGGCATCGTCGTAACTTGGATAATTAATAATTGAAAATAATTTTGATGAATTTCGTATTTAATGCAATTGATTACGGAATAAATCAAGTCACAAATCGCAAAGGTGTTTATTTACGCAATAATCGGGCGAGATGTTTACAAGTCTGCTATAATTGTTTCTTTTATTGATCGTTCAAAGTGGATTGATATCGAATTTTCTTGTATAATTCGAGCGTAAAATGCCAACACGATTTAGTGGCATACTTTACGTAAGCGCAAATAGTTTGGTGCATGATGTCATACATTTGCATTTTTATAAAACATTGTCAGCACAAAAATAAGCCAAAATAGTTAAAGCTTAACCTTGGTAATTAAAAAATGTCTACCAAGTTATGTAACTTTCGATTGGATGATAATAACTCTTCGTCTCAGGAATTATGCAACACGATCACCTCAAATTAATTATTATTTCATTAAATTCAAGATCATAATTCTACACGCGCTCTTTGAATTCGTCAAATAATGAAACAATGAAAGCTGGGCTTGCTTATTATAACGATGGAATTAATGCGATTATTCCTCGTTGTTTTTTGTTTCAATAATCGCTCGGTGATGAAATTTAAATTTATTTTGCATTGCATCATTTTTTCTGTTTGCGCCTGATAAAAATCCTTTATATTTGCAAATTTAATGATAACACCTTTAATTTGTTATTTACCTAAGAAATTATATAATCATTTGCATAGTATACTTATTTGTATTTTAATTAAATTTATGTTGTATTGCGTTTTACGACGATTATGAAACTTTTCAATTAAAAACATAATCACTTTAAGTATACAGGGCATTTTAAACAAAGTAGCTTCTTCATATGATAAATGATTACGTCGAAATTATTAATTTTCAAAAAAAATATTTTTACTATTCCACAATTTTTAAAATAATATTTTGAATTTACGAAAAAAAGAAGAGGACCTTTATACAGGGTGCTCCTAACTTTGGCAATTGATATTTTGACCAATTTTTAGATAAAAAGAAGGTTAGAAACTTTTATACTCCATTCAGTTTCAAGATAGAGTGACTGAAACAAATTGGGCTAAATGCAATTTCAATTTCATTGTCGGTATTGGTACTCGACATTTTTAAAAAATTAAACAATTAATATTTCATCTAATATGGACACTTTGTTGTCGGTCACTCTATCTTGAAATTTAATGGAGGATAGACCAAATTTAATCGACAAAAAACCAAAACAGTGGGTCTAGCTTTTTTAGTTTTGAATTTTAGGTCACCGATTTTTATCACAAAATCGCTAATGTGTGTAGGGATAAAAAAAGTTATCACTAAAAAGCCAAAACCATCTTCTCATTCAATAGGTAATAACAGTAATACAAAACCAATAGTTTAATGTTGAAAAAAAAACAAAAAGAGAAAAAAATAAAAAAAACCTATTTTTTTAATTTTCTCCTAGATAAGACCCACTACGGTTGTGTGTGTTTTTTTAAATTTTCTGAAACTTATTTATGAACAGAATATGTTCTCAACAAACCAGGGGAATTTTTGAAACCACAGCTTTTCCTTCACTTAGTTAGCCTTCTGAATCTGAAGTTACTTTTATCAGAAGTGGTCCTGAGCATAGTTTGTCAAATAGGCTGTTCGGTATATCATAAGGGGTTCATACTTTGTCAATTAGAGTATAAGGAATACCTGATGGAATGCTAAATATTTTTAGTTTCACGACAGTCCACCGATGGTAACACTGTGTTTAGAATACTTCATCTAGGAGTAGCTTCAATAGACTATTGTAAGAGAAGGAAAAGCGCTAATTTTTCGAATTTTTCCCTGATTTATTGTAAATATAAAGAACTTTCAGAAAATTTAAAAAAATACAACCTTAAGTGGGTATTCTAGTCTAGAAATTTGAAAAAATCGAAAAAAGTTTTTTCCATATTTCGATAGTTTAGATATTCAAGAATATCTCTCTAAAAGGATTTTTCAAAATTCGAATTATTTTTAAAGTTATAGTCATTTTAGTGTCGCCCAGAGAGATAAAAAAAAACGGAGGGTTCAGTGGCAATCAACAAGAAACTCTTTCAACACGATGATCCACCACTTACTGATAAAGTTTTAACAGTTTTAAAACCTATTTACGAAACTCAAAATAACAATGAATCACTAAATTCTTTGATATAGACGTTTGCACCCAAACACATCCATGCTAGAGTCCAAACAATCGAAATTGCTACTTATTTAGCAGTCAGTATTTTCAATGAAGGCTTTAATCCCAGTTTAAATATAATAAAACTTATGGGGATGAAGATTGGTGGGGTTAAGCGCAATGAAGTAAGAATTCAACGTTCTGAAGTACCATCTTCAAATGCTTCAAAAGAAGGAAGAACTGCTCGTCTTGCGGAAAGAAACGCTGAAAATCAGCAATATATGTACAGTAGAATAAGGCCCGATGTACATACGGAGCATATCCTGAAGTTCTAGTCGACCGATTTACTTGAAATTTGGCATGAATATTCTTTATACATAGATGATGATCCATTTTATTTATCATTTTTAAATGTGCTAGACAGCCATCAAATTGCAAGCACATGTTTTGTCCGGTAGCAAGTGGCAGGTTATCTAATAAATCCACAAATTCATTTTGTAGGAATTGGAGGAATGATTGACCATTTAGTCTTGCAGGTAACTCAATTGGGCCGATCAACTTATCATCAATAATTGCTGCCCACACATTAATTGAGAACTGTTGCTGAAATTTCGCAGGTCGAACGTTGTGCGGATTTTCTCTAGCCCAGGTGTGAAAATTTGCAAAAATTGTAATTCCCGCACTGGTGAATGTTGCCTCGTCGGTCCACATAATTTTTCTTAAAAAATTGGGTGTGTGTCGTATTTTTCTTCTCAACCAAGAGCAAAAAACTGCACGTCCGCGAAAGTCCAGTTCATGGAGATCTTGTACTTTACGGAAATGGTATGGATGAAGCCTTTCCTTACGCAGTATTCTCCAAATTGAAGTTCGGGATAAACCCAACCGTAATGAAATCTTACGAATGCTGATGCTGGGATCTCGAAAAATTGCATCTAAAACGTTTTCCTCATTTTCAGGTGAAATAAACCTCAAAGGTGGCCGATTTAAATGTTTCTGGATCCCATATTCGCAAAGTCTCCGGTGAATGCTGATAAATGTCCGATGATCAGGCGTTTCTATTGTCGGAAATCTTCTCCGGTATTCGCGAACAGAAGCTAAAGCATTTCCGTTACAAAATCCATAAATGAAATGGATGTACGCAATGTGAGCGTTGCTGAATGCCATTAGAAAGACACCAGAAGTGCTAGCAACTAGTAACAATAACGAAACTACGGTGGTACTGCTAACTCAGTTCTCAATAAGTCAAAAATACAATCTTTTTTTTATTCTTTCAAAGCCTACTATCTACTATTGTTCTCACTCTTTGCATAAAACTATCCGCTTTAAACCTCATTTTACTTGGTTTATTTTAAAAAATTGTAAAAAAAGACAAATTTTTTATATTTTTTAAATTATTTTCTTTTTGTGAATTATTATTTAACATTCTGTCAACAATTTATGGTGTTTTGTTATTACTAGTTGAAAGAGGGTGGTTTTAGCTTTCTAGTGATAATTTTTGTAGATTTTTACACACATTTTTTAAGTTGTTATTACTGATTTAGTGATGTGTGGGAAAAATTGGTAACTTAAAATTAAAAGAGCTGTCACTCCAAAACTATAATAGTTAGACCCACACTTTTTTCGTTTTTTTACGATGAAATTTCTTCAACTTTCTAACCCTGAAGTTTTGGCTACCACGAACGGGACATATATTCCTCTATCGTATGAACCAATAAAAACTAGAAATATTTTATTTTTAAAAAATTCGGGAAAGTTAAAGAATTAGTGGGAAAATCGACCTCAATTTTTGAGTAGCCACCATTTTTTGAAAAAAAATTTTTTTCACTTTTTCTGGTTCATACGATACTGGCAATTATACTGATCAAAAATTATCCCAGGAGGGTAGATATCATGACGACCGGGACACGGCTTTTTTTTTCGTCCATCTACTTCAACGACGCATAACTTGCTGAAATTTTAATATTTTTTTATTTTAATTTTTTTATGTACTCTTGATTTATGAATAAATAAGCCATAAAAAAGGATAGTAAAAATATCAATTGCTTTTTTACGAATCCTCAGAAAACGCTCGAAATTCGGGCACCTAGACTAGAAAATACCCCCTTAATGGTCCTTATCTTGAAAACAAAAATCAAAAACTAAAAAAAAATATTTTTTTCATCTTTATTCTTTGCGATTTTGTATTCAACATTATATCAACCATTTCTGTATTACTGTTGTTACAAATTGCACCCGGGCAAGTACGTGCCTGGGGCCACGAACCTTTTGGAAAACTCGCCCTATCTGGACCTATTATTTATTATATACGGGGTGTTCCATTTTAATTAACCCATGAATATCATAAAAACTTATTGATTTACCTAAAAATTGAAACATTTTTATGGGGTTTCATTAGGATTTTCTGGGAAATAGGGAAACCTTTTTTTTAATATTAATCCATAATTTTTATAACGTTACATAGTAACATGGTTTATAAAAAAGTCTTTACAATATAATATGATGTTCGTGGGCCGAAAGTAGACCTGTAAGAATTTATGTTTTCGTTTTTTTGAAAATGTAAATTATTTATTATCGTTCATTTTTCGAAAATCTGGAAATATATTTCTTCGGTCTAATGCAGAATCTGGGTAATGCACTTAGAAAGCCTAACTTTAACATATCACTAAATTTTAACATATTGAAGTTTTAACAAAATAATTTAATATTAAAATTGATTTTTTATGAATTTCGGTGCAAGAAACTACATGGTACGCCACTGAGTAACTACAAAATATTGAAAAATTTGATTTTAATTACCTATTGAATTGCAGTTCATAGTGTATAAAATTTTTTTGAAAATTTTCTACCGTTTTTAAGTTATTAAAGTTTATCCAAAATAATTTAAGATTAAAATTGAGTTTTTATGAATTTCGGTGCAAGAAAGGATATGGTACGCCTTTGAGTAACTACAAAATATTGAAAAATGTGATTTTTATTAGCAATTGAATTGCAATTCATGATGCATAAAAAAATTTTGAATAATCTTGCACCGTTCTAAAGTTATTAAAGTTTTTCGAAAATAATTTAAGGTTAAAATTGATTTTTTATGAATTTTGGAGCAAGAAACGACATGGTACGCCACTGAGTAACTACAAAATATTGAAAAATGTGATTTTAACTACCTATTGAATTGCAGTTGATGATGCATAAAGAAGTTTTGAAAAATCTTGCAATGTTCTAAAGTTAAAGAAAGTTTTACAAAATAATTTAAGTCATTTTTTGAGTATGCTAATTTTTTTCAATTTTTTTGAGGCGGGTTCAATTAGGAGGCCACAGGCGCGCGCCTCATACGCCTGTGCGATAATCCGCCACTGGTGCCACGCCCGCGTAAATAATTCATAAAAAGTGCATATTTGAAAAAAGTGTTGTATTTTACTTCCGGTCAGCACGTGGTAGTGTCTGGCTGGCTTATGTCACCTTGAGGAGATAATTAATTTTAGAAGAATGTGCCAGCATTTGTACAATCGAATATTTAATTTAAAAAATTAAGAAAAATTGGAATAGAAAATAAAACTAAAAATCAAACATATTTGTTATACATTGCAAAATTTTAAATGTAAAGTCTTTATTAGAGTAAAAGAATGATTCAATTTTTGAGTCACTGACAGTCAAGATTAGGGACCACCACAAGCAATCTGGAAGGACCACCGGGCATTTGCTCGGTGGGCCAGTCCGACACTGTGCAAGAAGATGGTTTCAGCTTTCTATTATAGTGATGATTTTCTTTTAATTCTTATGTATACCGGGTGGAAATGAAACTAGGGCCACCCCTGGCATTTCTTTATTTATGAAAATAAAAAATTAGAATTTTAGTATCTTATATGATCTAAGAAATCAAATTTTATGGATCGAATAAATCTTTCATTTTACTTCCGGTTTATCAGGAAATGGCATCCACTTTCTTATTTTAAATGTAACCCCCTGATTTTTTCTACGTAAAATCAAACATTGGTTAGTTCTAAGTATGTTTAAGACAAAAAAAAAATTTTTTTTCAAAACTTTAAGAAAAAATTTTTTTTTTTGGTAAAAAAATTGAGTAAAACGTACAAAAACGATTTTTAAATAATACAAATACGTAAAATAAATTGTAATTTATAAAATTTATTTCACCGTTCTTGAGATATTATTTTTTTTAATTTTCAAGAAGCGTTTTTAGGAAATATCTTTACTTTTTTAAATGGGATGATATAAGGGCCACCCCCTAATTAAATAGAGGGTTTTTTTTCCGGTTACTGTGATATCCCATATGTATGTTTAAAAATAGTTTTTGTAGGTTTTACTCAAATTTTTTACCAAAAAAAAATTCAAATTTTTTTCTTAAAGTTTTGAAAAAAAAATATTTTTTTGTCATAAACATACTTAAAATTAACCAATGTTTGATCAAGGGGTTATATTTAAAATAAGAAAGTGGATGCCATTTCCTGATAAACCGGAACTAAAATTAAAAATTTATTCGATCCATAAGATTTGTTTTCTTAGATCATATAATATACTAAAATTTTAATTTTTTATTTCCATAAATAAAGAAATGCCAGGGGCGGCCCTAGTTTCATTTCCACCCGGTATGTTAAAAAGTGATTTTTGGCGAAAATTAGTGACCTAAAATTCAAAATACTGTAGCTCCATAACTAAAAAAGACCCCTATTTTTTCGTTTATTGTCTATTAAATTGTTCTGATGTTGTGTACTTACTCGGTCAGGACGATAGGCGAGGCGTCGTAGTTAAGGTGACAAATAATTAAATTTGCAAGAAACAACTTTAACTACTATACAACAAGTTTATTTGGAGAAAAATACTAACAGTTGGTTTTACAAATATACAGTTACTAGGTTTAACCGACGATGTTGTTCACTAGAACTTGGTAACTTGAAAGAGTGAAAGAGTAGAAATGTGTCTCTGTGTCTTGATAATGAGGTGCTCGTAGTCGATGGTCTCGTAGTTCGTAGTATCTCTCTGATTGGTTAAACTCACAGGTACTTAAATTAAATATGTTCAATTACAAAATTCTGCTTAATACTAGAAATACCTAATTTAGGGATTTAAGATAATCTTCCAGGAACAAGGTCGTTGTAAAGGAAGTGGAAGGTAGACATTTCATAGAAGGATTAAGGAAATGATAGCAATAGATATACAAATTACTTAGAACTGGATTACATACAAAATTAATATTAAAAATGTTAATAAATATATTGTTTGTGGTAACACACATGGTACATGTGGATGCGCACACAACACTGACGTGAAACACGAACGGAACACCCAGTACTTTACTCATTTTTGACAGTCCTCTTTAGATAAAATTGTGAATATTCAAAACAAATTTAAAGTTTTTTCGGTGCTATATATCTTTCGATTTTTTTGTATGACACCACTTTACTTTATAAATTGAAATCTTTATAAAACTTTTTGCCCATTACATTTTTTTGATATCTTTTTGCATTTAAAAGTTATAAAACACTTGTTTAGGAACACCCTGTATATTTTAATTAGTATTTAATATTAAAATAAAAAAAACTCACTCTTTTTAAAGATATTTAATGAGCCAGAACGTTTTCGTCAACTAATGTTGACATAATCAATGGCATTAAATATAAATATAAATAACCCTGTATATGTCTTAAATTATAATAATAATTAAAATCGTTTTAATATAAAAAGAGCATTGCATATTATTAGTTCCTTCCTTTTGTTAATAGTTAATATAATAACACAATACATGCATAATATATAACATGTCTTTTATATCACCACAGTGGAAATTACGAAATTTATTACCTATATTACAAATTTATATAAGTACCTACAATAAATTAATAATTGTTATTTGTTATGCATATGTTACATTACTCTACACATGTTCTATAATTCAAATCTGTAAGTAATACACATTTAATTTCTAAATTACAAACATACGGGATGTATTATACTATATTATTTATACCAAAACTGCCTTTTTAAATATTTTTTATATTTTTATATAAATAGTCTTAAATACAGGGTGCCGGATTTTCGAGACTCAACATTGGGAAATTTGACCTGCAATATTTAGTTTTCAAAAGATCGCAAAAATTGTTATTTTCGTTTTTATTTGTTTATTCGAAAATTTCCAACCAAAACATTGTTAAGACATTTTTCAACGAGGAATTCATGCATTATTATTATTGCATATTACATTTGCTATATCACTCCAGAGCAATTTCCTAAACTGAAAAGTAGTGGTTTAGTTCTGCAGTTATAAAAGCTAGTACGAACAACATTTTTGTATAATTTTTTTGTAGATGATTTAGAAGTCATTTCTTTAATTTTTGCCAGAAGGAAAAAAAATTGGAGAATGTACAAAAAATAATATAATAATCTAAAAGTACTTTGGACCCCACTAATTAATTTTGTGCTAGGTTGCAGAAGGTAATTCTCTGGCAGGATTTAGCCTAATCAATAATCAATTTAGATTATAAATCTGAAAAAAAATTTAAAATCTAACGAGGGAAACTTGAGTTATGACTGCAGAACTAATGCTCGATTTCATGATTTTTCACAACTTTTCCTCACAAACTCGCATTATTTATCAGTTATTTGGTCATAATTTGCAAAGCAGCTCCAGAAAAGTGGGATGGATTTTCTATTCCTTGTTATTATCTCCATCGGAAAATTTATCGCAGGTGTCTAGGAAGATGCTCTTAAGAATTCTTATGCGAGATAACATTTATTTATACAGGGTGATCTTTATATATGAAACCAAAGCGATCATGGGATCATGCCCAAATGGCTGGATGGAAAATTTCGTGTGATCAAATGGGACCTTGGTACAAATATTTTTAGATGAAAATTTTTTTTTATTGTCCGTTTTTTGACACGGCAGCCATATTGAATTTTTTTAAATGGCAACATAAATCATCCAATACATCATTGGAAAGCTAATTTTTAGTACTTTACGACAGTCTATAAAATTATTATTTAAATCATAAAAAATTAAAAATTTTAAACTGTCGTAAATTACAAAAAATTGCCTTTCATTATGTTCCTTTCAAAATAAAAATATTTTGCCTTCAAAAAAAGGGCTGAAACATTTTTTTAAATAAAATAATAATTTATTTAAATAAAAAAATAAAATGTTTTAGCAGTCAAAAAATATTTTAGCCCCTTTTTGAAGGTTAAAATATTTTTATTTTGAAAGGAAAATAATAAAAAGGCAATTTTTTTGAATTTCCCACAGTCCAAAAAAGCTAAAGTAGGAAACCAAATTTTATCAATGTTTATTTAAATCATAATTTATGGCACAAGTTGTAATAAAGGTAAGACAATGTTTTATTTCCGAAACAAAATTATTTGCAGCCCCGCATTATTATTTGTGACATAAAACATAATTGGGTTGAAAATTGCTAATTTACATGGTGACAAATAATGTCAAATGACAAAAAATTTGGGAAGAAAATTTATACATATAAAAATAATATTATTGTCTTCCTTCAGAAGAAATAATGGGTCTCGATTTTTTGGTTTCTTAAGTAATAGAGCAAATGTAATAACATTTTTGGATTGAAAATATCTGTATATTATTTTACTTAGTTAGTTCTACTTTCATCTACTCTACAACCCAGTCAGCACAGTTACCTCCCACAGACATCTTTGCGAGCTCCTATTTACTTCACATTAGACCTCCCCCTAAACTCTCCAGAATGTCTCTGGGACTGCCAAATGTCCGCCACATAGGAAATTGCCTAGAAGTCCCGGGGAAGTCGCAAGTGAAGTCACAAACACTTCGCCATGCGATTCTATTGTAACTCACTTTGCGACTCACTTTTAACGCACTACATAACTATTATGAGATTCTATAAAAAAATATAGAATTTAAAAAATACTATTGTATGAAGTTTTATTTGCTTGGACGTTGCCGTACTGTAGGTAATCAGCTGCTAACAGGCTATCTAATTCAATCACAAGTATAATATATCAATAGTTTCTTACTCACACGCACCTTTAATTTGCGGGATTTGAACCCGCGCCGTTGCTATCGCAAACTGTCGAACCAAGCGCCTAACCGTTCAACCATCGAGGTTCCGTGTTGTGAGGACGTAAAAACATGGTTGTAAAGCAATTCTTTATTATATTATTATAAATAAATAAATAATAAATAATTTATTATTTATTCTATTTTACATTAAATTAGCTACATAGAATAATTTACGAGTTATCTATGTATATTTTATACCGGGTGCCACGAAAGTAATGCAACCCCTGTAATTTTTTTATTTATGAAAATAAAAATTTGAAATTTTAGCATGTTATATGACATAAGAAAACGCATTTATTGAACTAAAAATATTTTCTATTTGACTTCCTGTTCCAACGGAAATTACCGGCCGTTTTGAAAAATTAATATTTGAAATTTTTAAAATGCGTTTTTTGCAAATATCTCTATTAATTAATTTCTCAAAAACTGCCGAAAGAATTTTATAATTACCATTTAAATTATTTAAGAGTAGTTTTAATAGATTTTATTAAAAAGAGTTGCCAAAAAATAATCCAAAATTTTTAATAATAAGTAATAAAAATATTGTGTTACATTTAAAATAAGAAAGTTGATATAATTTCCGTTGAAACCGGATGTACATACAATAGAAAACTTTTTAGATAAATGCGTTTTCTTATGCCATATAAAATTACAGGGATGGCCCTAGTTTCGTAGATTCGTGGACACACGGTATACCTATTTTTTATATAAATTGTACATAAAGGATTTTTTTTCAAAATTACACATTGACGCATTTTAGACAAAAATCCGTAACTTTTGGCCTTAGTTTCATGGACACCAGGTATAGAATTTATAAGATGGTTTACGGAGTTTGGTAGTTAGGTTGTATTAACCTCGCATTATGAAATCTCAGAGATGTTACAATTGCGTCAAGACCTGGCGGGAATTCCTGGGATATCATTGCGTAAACTTTTTGTAATCTCTCAATAAGGTAACATTGGGAATTCTCAGAGATGTTCCATTGAGGTCGAGACCTATTGTGAAATCACTGGGAGATCTATGCGATTTTTTTTGTAACCTCTCAATAAGGTAACATTAGGAATTTTCAAAGATGTTCCATTGAGGTCGCGACCTATCGTGAAATCACTGGGAGATCTATGCGAAATTTTTTTGTAACGTCTCAATAAAGTGACAAAGAAAGATCTCAAGGACGTCCCGGGGACTTCTGTGTTTACTGGGAAGGTGTATTGGGGTGTTCCGTTCATGGTTTACCAAACGTCAGGGTTAGATTCTAGACCAAATTTAATCGAGAAAAAGGAAGAAAGTGAGGGTTTAGCAGTCTTTTGAATTTTAGGTCACCGATATTTGTCAAAAATCCCAAAATCGGTAATAACAGTTTTACACCTGTTCACTCGCCGATGGTAACAGGTTGTGCTCAGAACACTACTTCTTGTAGGAATAACTTCAGAAATATTGAAATAAAAGAGCTACTGTTTCAAATTTTTCCTTAATTTATTGTAAATTTTAAGAACTTTCAGAGATTTTTGTATTTATGATATTACCAATTGTAAGAGGATGGTTTTAACTTTTTAGTGGGTTTTTTTAATTCTTCGTACACTGGCTAAAAATTAATTAGTGATTTTGTGATTTTGTGATTTTTGACAAAAATTGGTGACCAGAAATTCAAAACGCTATACCGGGTGGAAATGAAAACCGGGTTACCTCTATAACTTTTTTATTTATGAATAGAAAAATTTAAAATTTGGCTATGTTCTATGGTTCAAAAAAACAAATTTTATGTGCATTTTTTATTTTCGAAATTACTTCCGGTTTCACCGGAAACACCATGAACTTTGTTTTTTTAAATGTAACATCCCATATTTTTATTCATGGCTTAAAATACTTTTAAAAAAGAAGTATTTTTGAGATATTAGTTTTTATTTTTTTTGTAAAAAAAATTTAAAAAAAAAAAAAGGTTTTCGAAGTCGGTGCAAAGTACCAAAACTAATTCTAATTCACATAAAATTTGTTTTTTTGAACCATAGAACATAGCCAAATTTCAAATTTTTTTATTCATAAATAAAAAAGTTATCGAGGTGACCCGGTTTTCATTTCCACCCTGTATACGTAAAAACGATATACCCCTAATTTTTTCGTTTTTTGTCGATTAAATTTGCTCTAGTTTTTAACCCTGAAGTTTGGCGAATCACGAACGGGACACCCTGTATAACACTATATCTATTTGCTATAAAAGAAACAGGCGAGGAGTAAAAAGGTGCGATAATTTTGCACGATTAATATAAGGTTTTATGCTCTTGGTGTTTTTTAAGAACGAGAAATGTAGGAAATGATTTAATTACTCTTTACTAATTATTTTATTTTTTGACGTAGGAAATGATTGTTATTGGCATGTTAAATGAATCGCGGATTTACGTACTTTTCGCGTAAATGTCTCTTTTATATCACGGAAAGCGTTAAGCTCTTGATAATTAAAACACGTGAGATCTTACATAAACTTTTAGGAAAATAATACGAATATAAATCGATAATTTCTATTACCTGTGGTTATCTCGTGTTCCATTTTACAACTCTTCGTGACGTAGTTCTTCTCATTGTCTACGCAAATGCCTTATCTAAATATGACGGTTTTTAAAGCACACGTTTTTATTCAATTAAGATCGTGATAATTAATAAATAATCATAATTTCATTTTCTGTTTTTGATGCATATCAAAAATATATTTTTTTTATATTTTTAATAATTTAAATAATGTCTGCCCAATTTGTTTTGATATACAGGTAAATCGGTGCAAGTGCATACAAAAATTTAAGTTTCAGTTATTTTAAACAATTTTTTATTGTAGCTGGAATAATAAAATATTTACAGCTTATTCGTTTTACTCTGTTTCCTTTCAGGTATAACCACTCAAAAAATATACTACCTCTGTCCCAAATTATGGTATAAATTTCTTCAATATCTTTTGATTATTGAAATTTAAAGAAGTTAATGAGTTTCTTAATAGCAATTTCCTAATCGGAGAATACAGTGGTTTAGTTCTGCAGTCATAAAAGCTAGTATGAAGAACATTTTTGTATAATTTCTTTTGTAGATGATTTAGAAGTCATTTCTTTAATTCCTGCCAGAAGGAAAAAAAATTGGAGAATGTACAAAAAAAATATAATGTTCTAAAAGTACCTGAACTTTAGACCCATCTAATTAATTTTGTGCTAGGTTGCAGAATCAATCAATTTAGATTATAAATCTGAAAAATATTGAAAATCTAACGAGGGAAACTTGAGTTATGACTGCAGAACTAATGCTCGATTTCATGATTTTTCACAATTTTTCCTCCCAAACTCGCGCGCCCTCTAGGTATTCGCATTAATTATCAGTTATTTTCTGAGAATTTACAAAGAAGTTCCAGAAAAATGTGATGGATTTTCAATTCCTTGTTATTATCCCTTATCCCCAACGGAAAATTTATCGTGGGCATCTAGGAAGATGCTCTTAATACTTTTATAGTTCTCTATGCTCAAAACAAATATTTACATTTTGTTCCTGTTAGTTGAAAAAAAATAAAAATGATAGAAAATCAAAATCTCACCCGTTTAGAAGAAAATATTAAAGGTAAAATCAAGAGAAATAGTGGTGTATGTAGTGTGTATAAGAAAAGACTGAAAAACTAAAAAAACTACTGCAACATAAATTAGGGTACAAATTGTAGTGAAAAGCCTCTTGCCATATTCCCCAATTTAGATGTGTAATGCATAAATTAATTATAATTATTATTGAGTTAAAGTTGAGTTTTAATAAAATTTATCGAAGCAATTAATTACTAGTGTATACTATTCGCCGTTTTTTGAAAGACCTCAACCTCTGTCGGCGAATTTGTGAAACTGTCAGGCTGGTATAAAACGTCAGTAGTAACTTTGCCCATTTTGAATAAATATTGATTTTAAATACAAATTAGAAGTATATTCATTAAAAACTTTGTAAAAACACTTAGGAGGACTTTATCCTGAATTCGCACATAGAAACATGTAGCTTCAATACTGTCTTCTATAGTTCATTAATTTGCCACAGAGGGCCAATAGTGCCATCAATAGATAGTTAAAATTCCCAATAATTTGGGACAAAATAAAGACGGAAATGTATACCACAATTTCGGACAGAGCATTCATTATTAATTTTCTTACAAATTTAAATCTTATCCAAGTTATTTCGCACTTATCCCAATTTTCAAGTCTCATTATTTCAAGTTTAGTTTATTTAATCGAAATATTGAGGTAAGTAAATACAGGGTCCGTCAAAAGTCCCGGGACAGCGCTGTATTTTTTGATTGCGTGAATATTTTCAAAAATTTGCATACTTATACAGTATCATAAAAACTACATTTTGAGATGGTTTAGAACTTCCCCATCTTTTGGAGGGGTCACGTGGGGAGAACTACCCCCTTTTTTAAATTGCAACCCCTATCGAGTTTTAACTTATCTTAAAGAGAATGAAGAAAGAAACATATTCCTGCAAACCAGATATCATTATGTTGATTTGTTAAAAAGTTATTAAAGATTACAGTGTGGAAGAAAATCTAGTTACCATTGATATTTTGCAAAGAAAAATGATTAAATATTATGTAAAAAAAAATTTCCACGATAGGAGGTGCTATTAGGGATGACTATCATGGTAAAGCTTTTTTACATAATATTCAATAATTTTTCTTTGCAAAATATCAATAATATGGAAACTAGATTTTCTTCCACGCTGTTTTGATAACTTTAATCCTTAATAACTTTTTAACAAATCAACGTAATGGCATCTGGTTTGCAGGAATGTGTTTCTTCTTTCATTCTCTTTAAATTAAGTTAAAACTCGATAGGGGTTGCAATTTAAAAAAGGGGAGTAGTTCTCCCCACGTTGTGGAGTTATACAGGGTGCGTTGGGAGGAGTGCGTTAAACTTCGGGAGTATATTCTACAAAGGTACAAAAACCAAAATGTTATTATCCAATTTTTATTAGTTTTCAAGTTATGGGGTATTAAAAATTTAAGTAGGCTTATGAATAGTAGCACATTTAACTTATTTTTAATTCATGGAACATTTTGAAAGATAAAGCTTCAGTAAATCTCAAAATACATGTACCAATGCGTTAAATTAAAAAAGTAAGTATTACCGAATATCGAAGTTCATATTTTGCCACCAGAGGGCGAGCGGAATCTAAAAATTCCCAATATACACAATTTTATTCTCTTCTATGTACCTACTGCGCTCCTATATTTTGCTTGCCAAAATTTAAAAAATGTACCAGAGTTCAATGTGATTTCAATGTTTCATTGCAACGTTGCATTAATGTTGCAATGAAACGTTTAAAATACGTTACGTAACATTACATGTTTGCCGAATAACATTTTTTCAATGTTTCATTGCAACGTTGTATTATTGTTGCATTGAAACGTTTAAAATACGTAATGAAACATTTTACATGTTTACTGGGCACATGCCTCAATTTCTCGGTTAAATAAACCATAAACCTAAAATAAATGTTTATGCTTGGTTTACATAGGCAATAGACGCCAGTTTGAACGTCAGTTGTTCTTGCACGCCAATGAGTATTTACATTGCAGACCAGTAATAAAGTCTTTTCAGTTTCATTTTTATTTGTCATTTTGACGAAGAAAAAGAAGAGCGAATTATTTGCAGAACACTCGTGTAATTATGGTTTACACATGCAATGTTAATTGTTAGTTCTCCACTGGCGCATAATTCATGCTGCTGTTATTTTTGAATCAATTGACACGATGTCGAATACGACATGACAAGGACAGACTCTCATTTTTGCATTTGAATGACAAGGATAGAATGGTGAAAGTCGTATACGACATCGTGTCGAATGGTTCAAAAATATGCCCAATGGGCGCCAGTAGAATCAGAAGGCTGCAGAAAACTTTCGATCAGTGCACGCATGTTTTAACTTTTGCACGCCAGTAATGTTCACACGTGAATTTTAATTTGACTGGCGCGCCAGAAACTATTATTGCCGCCAGCAAATCATTGCCAATGTAAATCCAGCAAATGCTGGGTAAATACTTACCCAACAAGTTGGAGAAGTGCGAATCTCGGATCAAATTCAAATTTTTCTATAAAACATCAAAATTTTGTGGAAAATTAATAATAAAGGATATTTTATACTGGTTACCTGAAAGGAAACAGTGAGATAAATTTGATGTAAATATTTTATTACTCCAGCAACAATAGTATACAGGGTGTTTATAAATACGTGTCCACAAATTATAGGACGTATTCTTGGTAAAATTTGAAAGTTAAAATCCTAATACAAAAATATTGTATTGGGCTCCCAAAATCTTCAGGAGCTGTTTAAAAGAAATTTATAAATTGCAACACTGTAAAATAATAAGAAGACTAGATTTACTTTATTTTATATGAGCCAATAAAAAAAACATATCAACAGAGAAAACGAGATGTGATTTTTTAAATTCTTGGAATTCTTACCAATAATAATGATAGAATAAATCAAATTTATTTAATAAATACAAGTACAAAAATACATTCTTTTAAGTTTAAGTTTAGCAGAATACCTAAAAGACTGGCGAAAATGAAAATTTAACAAAAATGTTCAAATTGTCCACCGTTGGCATCTAAGAAATGCTGCAAGCGAGTTGGTAAACAAGTTAATACTTTTTCCAATTGTTCCGGAGTTATTAAAAGGACAGCAGTTTATATTCTTTCCCTAAGTTCTTGATTATTTTGTGGAGGTGAGGCATACACAATTTCCTTTAAATAACCCCCAAACAAAAAAAATCTAGTGGGTTAAAATCAGGCGATCTCGGAGGCCATGGAATCGGACCATAGTTAGCAAATCTAAGTTATCAAAAACTATTTCCAAAACATCCAAATATGCTTCCGCATTTAATCTATTTGTTAATGGAAAACCTCCACTGGTGTGCAAATTCACAACTTAACTTTGGATTTTTTTCAGACCAAGTGTGCACATTGTGACTGTTAAAAATACCATCCCTTGTGAATGTACATTCGTCACTCCACAAATTCGTCGTAAATGTTAATGTCGTTTTGTATACGACGGCGAGTTTGCTGGCAAAATGTTATTCTTTTGGCTTTATCTCCTTCATATAGGGGTTGTACCTTTGTATAATGGTAAGGATATAAATTATTTTCTGTAAGAACTGGTTGAACAGTTGTATGGCTACGAATGTTAAGTTCTCTAGAAATTTCCCGAGTACTTCGATTAGGATCCTCATTAACAGCCTCCAAAATATGTTCTTCTAATTGTACAGTTGGTACCAGCTGGAAGTAGGATAAAAGTAATCACGATCGCGTATTCTTTGTCCTACTTCTAGCTGGGAGCAACTTTACAGTGCGTCGATGTCTCGGCCTTCCATCATTCTGGTGTTGGGGAACAACCTGACCCGTTTCTCGAAACCGCTGGTCAAGCCACTGAAACGTCTTATCGTAGGGATGTCGCCGATTGGGATAAGTTATTTGGTACTCCTCTTTTGCCAATTGAGCATTTCCTTCACAGCGACCATAAATAAGATACATGTCAGCGTATTCATTGAAAGAGTTATCCATTTTAATAAATATCGAAAACACAAAAAACTATTTAAATTAATATTGACACTGACGTTTTTAATCAGTTTTTTTTTTTAATTTTTAACACTGTTGCCATGTTTAATTTATTTAAAATAAATTGATTTTTTTTTAAAGAAGATTCATTATTACGCGTTAAAAACACTGTAGTAGTAATAAAACATTATCATTTAATTCTTGAAGGCATAAAGCATGCATTTGATGTAATAATCTTTAAATTATAAGGCAATTTTAATAGTCGATATTTGCAACTTTAAAGACCTCTTGCAGGCAAACGGCGATGAATACAACATTTGTGTATTAGGATTTTAACTTTCAAATTTTACCAAGAATGCGTCCTATAATTTGTGGACACGTATTTATAAACACCCTGTATATTCTTTTTAAATAACTCGAACTTGAATTTTAGTCTGCACATGCCCCGAATACCCAGTAGAATCACTTTTCCATAAAGTTACGATATTTAATTTCTTTTCAACCAATTTTATTTCTTGTATTTTTAACATTCAGTATTTAGTTTATGAAAATTTTCATTTGGAAATTTGAATAACCTGCGTTATCGTTATTTTTGAAAATTGATGTATTAGGTGACCTCTTTTGACCGTTTGGTACACCACACATTAACCAAAACTCAACAGATGGCATTATACCACCAATCGACAACGTCGCAAAATAGTGGGGGATTAATAATTTTTGTTATGTTCACACTTTTATTTTAGCTTGATATTTTGTCATTCTATGGTTTTACCTGTCATCTGTCATTTTCATCTTGTCAACCACTTTCTGACATGTGTACCTAGTTTTATTTTGCACATACAAAATAAATAAAAATGACTTATATAAAAGAATGGGACGATTTTGAAAAAGCCGCTGAAGTATTATACCTGCAACATCCTCTAAAAGTAAGATACACCATGAAGTATATTCATTCGAAGAATCAACTATTGCTTAAGATGACGGATGATGTTGTGGTATGTTTTTAACTTCTGGTGCTTCATGTTTATCTAATTGTTTTAATTTTAGTGCCTTCAGTTTAAGACAGAAATAGCACAGGATGTGAAGAAAATCGATAAATTTATCAATAATTTAATTCGACATATGGCTTCAAAAGAACATCAGTGAAATTAAAGACTTGTGAAATGGGATTGATGTGTTCATTTTCAGAAATTGCTAATAAGATTTCCATTAACTTAATTTAACACTGTTTTTATTATTCAATTTGTTTCTTTATATAATTCTATTATGAAAGTTGAAAATTAAATCGATTACATTTATTTTTACTGCATTTTGTTTAATCATTACATACTAGCTCAGTTATATCTAGAAAATATATCTAAATAACTATTCAAATTTTTAGGGATATATCTGTTTTCTTTCATTGTTTTGGATATTGATTAGACATGATTTTTTTAATAAAATAAATATGTTTTCATTCGATACAATTCTTTAAAACTTGCCAAAGTTTCATCACAAGTTAAAGGTTTTATTTTTATACATGAGGATGAATATCCAAATAAAAATCTTATTATTTTTAAGTTATAAATAGAAAATAAATTTTATTTTGAAATTAATAATTTGTTTTAATCAATCAACATTACAATTGATTATAAAGTAAAAAATAAGTTTCATCGATCATGGATAATCAAAATCCAAAAAAATGGGAAATTGTTATAGCAATTGGCATTATTGGTGAAGTTTTGTGAGTGAAAACGTGTTCATCACTCTCAAAATCTCAACCCTAAAAAAATTTAAACCACTCCTTTTAAAGCTAAATTGAAACCATGCAAAAATAACTGTGATTGCAACAGAAAAAAAATTAAAATAAAGTAATATTTATAAATCACAGCCCTGTTTGTGAGAGATAAAATAGAAATTAATTGCCCCATTAAAAAATATTTGGCTTAAATGAGAGTACTTAAATCAAGTTAAATGAGGCATAAATAAAAACTTCATTTTTTACATTTTAAAAATGCATTGCACAAAGTAAAATATTACAAATTAATTATTAAAATAAACAAATCTTACAATATGTATAATTCAATATCGAAAGCTCTTTTAAAACAAAAAAGCTAACACACTTACAGTACGAACATTAATTTCTATTAAGTTATGTGGGATTTACATTTTTTTAAATAAAATTATTTACAAGGAAATTCTGCTAATTTAAATCATTGAAAATAAATACATAATTTAAAACTGAAAACAAGTTTAACAAGTCAACACTTAAAATTAATTGTAAAATAATTATTTATATTCGTTGGTAAAATAAATAGGGAAATCTTAAAAAATAAACTATAACTAAATAAAGCTTTTTGTTGGCAGATTGAATTGTTAACCTTGAGTTACTTGCCACACAATTAGATGACTCTTTTCACCTTTTGGTTCGCCCTGAGCATTTTCCAAATTTCCTGATTCGTTACCTACCATACTGTCTTCCATTTCACCATCACCTATTGGCGATAGTAAAGAGGAAATTATTAAAAATAAATGCGCTTAAGGTATTCAAACATAAAAACCAAGAGAATCAAAGCCTTTAGTATAAATAGTAAAATTAAAAAACCTTTAACCTACCCGCATGGATTCCCAGGAATATCGTATATAAGTTGCCAAACAAGCAGATGTGAAGCTGCATCTCTCGGTTCATCATCGTCTTCTGCAATATTTCTGTTCGTAACTAGATGTCATATTGCCTCAATTTATATAAAAGTGATTTGTACTATGTTAATTTATTATAAAGATGAAAGTAAAATTATGGTGTTATTTACAAACTTTATAGAGACAGGTATAGCATAGCTTCCACCAAAAGAGGCTTTGTCTAACTTTTTGTTTACATTTTCATACATGATATTCCCAGTTATCCTATACTTTGTATGTGAATGCAATGCAATTAAGTAGAAGAAATGAAAAGCATGCAAATTATTATACTACTACTCACCAATTCGAAAATCTATGTATCCTTCACCACCTGACATGACTAACATGGCTGAAGGTAATTTTGGTGGACCATTAATTGGAGTTACGGCTGCAGAAATTGCTTCAGATGGCGTTGATGCTGCACTCATACCTATAATTTAATTGTTACAAATAAATTTATTAGAAATGATAATAAATACCTCCACTCCCAGGTACAGCAACAAAGAATTTTACTGAATCCCTATGCCCGTGGAAGCTAAGCTGCGCATGAGCTACGTTACAATAGGGAATTGAACTGCTGGATAATGTTGATACCCTTACTCCACCTCCTGGTAAACCAGAACCCCTCGAGACAATAGCTCCAGTTAAACTTCCACTATCGCTCAATGGCACTGATATTATTACACCATTACTAGTTCCTATCCAAAGTCTGTTTGATGAAATTAATAGAGCCGATATTCGAACCAAGGAAAATCCTAATTTACCTGCACCTGCAATTATTAAGAAACAAAAACTGGGTAAATTATGCAATAATACAACTGTTAGCCATTTTAAATAAGGTGTGTGAATAGAATATTACATGTAAATCAATGTAAATTTATATTGTCAAAAGGTCTGATTTTTCGTGATCAGAACTTTTTGTTTGTTTTTAAATAAGATAATCTTTTTTTTGCTGAAAGCTTTAAAAATTTTCTCAAAATAAGACTAAGAAAAATGGTAGCAACTTAAGAGGATAGTCAGTAAATTTAAGAGCTTGGTTTTAAAAATCGCTTGAAATTTGTGGTTTTAGTCATAAATTTTATTTCAGTGGAGGTTTTTTAAAATTTCTTCATATTATGTTTTGGTAGGTTACTCATACGGCAGCAGTAAAATGGGACTTAAAATATTATTTCAATTGGTTTTTATAACTTTTATAAAGCCCGATTTTTGCAAAGTGAGTGTTTTACCGATGCTGTACTTGGTTTAACTTAAAAAAACAAAATATGATATCCACAAACCTCTTCTGTATACCAAAAAAGAACATTTAGAAAATCTCTATTGGAAAGAAAATTATGACAAAAACCGCAAATATCAAGATCTTAAATTTACCAACTATCCACTTAAACTCTTTGTCGTACAATATTTATCAAACAACAAATTTACTGGTTTCACCTTTAAATTACCGAAAGTAGATTTTAAAAATTAAAACTTATTTTAGCTTACTAGCTTCAATATTTTTGGAACAAACGAGAATGAAACTAATAATACTTTCTTGCTATAATGAAAACTTTAATTTTTTTAAGGTAATTATAACCATATGTACTTACATTGGTTTTCTGATAAATCTGCAGCAAAATTAAAGAGTAGTCAAGTGTGTTTTTAGTATTACATTGCTTACCTAACATTTTACTAACATACGGTTCTATATCAACATCTTGTAGATGGTCGTATGTTTGAGCATGATAAAGCCTCAGTGTGGAGTCGAGGCGAACGGATAACCACACACCTTCTCCTAGCCATGCTAATTGTCTTACCTTATAATAAATTAAATGATATTATATAGCCAAGTACATAATAAATCATTAAATATTGTAAAAAGACTTACTTGACTCTCTTTTCGTGGATGAGCTGTTAAGGTGTGATCAATATCTAAAGTTATAGGATTCAAAACGCACACTTTATTTCTGTAACCACACCAAACTTTATCACCAACAACAACAAGACATCTTATAGAATGAGTAGGTAACCCTAACTGTACAATGTTATATTTCGACAAATCCCATTCTCCATTTTCATCTCTACTAAACACAGCCATTGTTCCATTTGCTAAAGCCGCCAGAACTCTTCCATTAATATGACTAAAAACATTGAATGTAATTTAATTATTTAGGGCAATAAATAATAAATGCGTCAATTGAAATTAATTATTAAACTATCCTAATTTGTATTAAAAATACTTACACAATACTTAAAACACTATCCTCTAGTTTAACAGAATGCAAACACTGGTTCCAGGCAGCGACTGTTGAGTGCACAAAAATTTCACCACTTTGTGCACCCAACCACATAGTGGCTAAAACACTAGACATGATTTTATGATTTGCATCATTTATTTCTGAATCATCATTCGATACATTAGATGTATCACTACTGTTTTCTGGGTTTGGTTCCTCTTCAGAATTTAAATTTGTTAATTGATCCCTTCTATTTTTAATTGTTGGATTATTTTCAACAAATGTAACTTTACCAACCTATTAAAACAGAGATTAGTTTCATAAAAAAAGTGCGAAGGTTTCAGTTTTTACCAGATTACTTTCTTGATCAGCATCATTACTTTCATCACTTTCTTTATTATTTTCTACTTGACTATCCTGATTATCACTAATATATTTGGTATTTCCATAATCACTTGGACTAGCACCTGGAACACTTGCGATACATAGTAAATTATTGGTGCAAACTCCGAAACTGTTGAGTATTTCAGCTGGGTTATTCGCATCAATAACAGTTACTATACTAGCAGGTTTTTGAGACGTACAAATCCAAACTAATGATGACAGTTTCGTTTCAAGCAACGCACTTTCTTTCAGTGCATCTAATTTTTTATCTAGAGAATCTAACTCAGTTATTGTTGCCCCTTTTTCCACCGCATTTGTATCATCAGAGTAAAATACACTGCCGCCAACCTGCAAAAATATCAGAATTTTCTTTCAGGAGTACTTGGTCACCAAAATAAAAAGATAAGCTATGAAGTTCCAAACAATAGCTTTATTATCAAAATCAATAAATTATTATCTTATCAATTTATTTACCCGCCTTTGTTAAAAACATTCTCAGAGTGAATTTAAAGAGTGAAGACTTAAAGCCAAAAATATTTATCATATGAAGAATTTAGAATTATAATAGAAAAAAAGGTGAAAATATTGCTGAAATGAATAAAGCAATAAAAAAGTTATTTTTGATAGTTTTGGTAAGAGTAATTTATTATTTACCATTAATCCTCCATCTTTAGTATATCCTCCCATCAAGTTAACACCAGCAGCACACCATATTTTCATGCCGTAAGATGATTCAACCAATGGCCTACAATAAATCGGAACTGGAACTGGCACCCCACTGGAGTTATGGGGGCTTTTAGTAGAAGGTCCCACTTTATCAGGAAGACTCCAGCCGTAGGCCTGCATACGGCCGTCCTCCTTCCTAACATGGGCTCGAACGTGTCTGAATTGTTCCATCCTTTCAACAGCCCTTTTAGATGCTAAACTACCTGCAGCTATGAGAGGGGACAACATTGTTTATATTGCAACACAATCATTTGATTTAATAAAAATATTAAATTTTTGTTGATCTTTTTATTATTTAAACAAAACAAAGACAAACTTTATTTCATTAATTTGTTAGGAATTTAAAGTTATCTTTGGGCTTCTTTGATAGTGTGTACTAACTTTTCTACAAAGAATTTTTAATTAAAACAAATACAACAAATCTCATTTCATTCCAAGTAATTTACTATTTTCTAAAAAAATAAATTCATCCATCCTTAATGAATATGTACATTACTGTAAATAAAGTATTAATACTTTTGTATTTATATGGTTTTAAACTAGAAACTAAATACATAAACAATATTTTAGTGTTTTTCCCGTAAAACTAAAATAAATTAATCTAATGAAAAGTCTATTTTAGTCAATATTAAAATAAAACACGAAAAGTTACATTAATAAAATATATTAAAACGTAACACAGATCTATATAAACTAAAAATAACATTAACAGTCTTGATTTGTGATTAATAATTTAAGATAATTTCGATAAATTCTTCGTTTACAATTTTCATACAAAAACTAAGACATTTTTTTCCAAAAACATCCTATAAAAAATGTAAATTAATAAAACTGAAACAATCCTAGTTAACTCCTAAGAAAATTGATCTGAGGGTCAATAATGGCACACATTATATTTGTTAAATCTTAGCTAAAGCATCTTTCGTGACAACTTAACTCCTTAAATTAATTGAATATAAAAAATGACTAGGTGATTTTTGACTAATCAAAGGCACCATTCGGTTTTTTACACTAACATTAGAAGAAGAGGTTTTATAATCACAGATAGAATGTTGTACTTATGTAAAATAATGTCTAATAATTTAAGGTTCCGTACCAATTTCAGTGTCATGAAAATCCTGTCCAGGCCTTGGAAGAGGTCGGACACCTGGCATGATTTGATTTGTGCTCGGTTGATAACGTAACTGGGTTTCAAGCATAGGTCTAGGAGCCCTTTCAGAACTACTAAACAAGCTACTAAAGAACTTCCATATTCCTTGTTTATGCTTCATTTCAGGATCCTGTTTTGTGGCTCGTATTAATTCCGACCAACGGACTGCTTCTTGTAGCTCCATGAAACGTTCCTAAGACACATGAATTATATTTTTATTAATAACATTATAAATCAGTTGTTTACCTTATATTGATTACGCTCCATTAACACCCGAGCCATTTCAACTCTAGTAAATCTCTTTCTTTGAGCAAGTGGTACTTCAGATTCTTCTTCTGCTGTATCAGATTTAGCTTCTTGAGCTTCCTTCATTTTCTTAAGTTCTTCTTCTAGTTCTGCCACCCTTTCACGTAATCTTGTTCTTGATAAATTTAGGGACAAAATTTCTTCACGAAGTATTTCTAATTCACCAGATAGAGCATCTACTTGCACTATAAGATCATCTTTAACAACGTTTAATGCATTCCTACAAATAAACACGAATTATTAAAATGATAATTATAAGTATTTGCCACTTACTTCATTGCTAACAATTCGTTATTTTCCATTATGAGATTTTCAACTTCTTTGCCCATGCCTACAAATTTATTAATTTTTGTTGAAATATATGTATAATAAATACACTATTTTTGGGAATATAAATATAATTAAATGAAAGCAAAATATTTAATTTAAAAATGTTGCTTACCATAAAAGTTATCATTAACTGTATGATGAGCATAAGTCGCAGAGCAAAAACAAAAAGAAATTGTTTGTTAGTTTATGATTTTTTTATTCATGCAAAAATTTTACTGGAGGTGATAGAACTTACCCGATGAAGCATATTCACTTGGATGAACCCATCCTCCTAAAAAAGCAAATATTTGTTATAAACTTTAATTGTAATTTATACTACGAAATTGTTTTAAAACATAATTTTTTCTATAGGTTCTTTTGGAGCTAAGCCAGTTTATATTTTAGGTCACTCATTTTTATCAAAAATCAGAAAATTGCTCTTATTATTAGCAATATAACCAATTTAGACTTAAAAATATTATCACTAGAAACCTCAAACAATTCTCTTTCAATTTTTAATAACAATAATACAGAAATAGTTGAGAAAATGTAAAAAAAAATGGCAAAGAAACAAAAATTAAAAAAAAAAATAAGATAAGACTCATTAAGGTTGTGTTTCTTAAAGTTTTCTGAAAGAGGAAAGAAATTGTTAATAAAAACCAAAGAAAAATTAGAAAGAATATTTTTTTGTTGTTGAAAATTTTTTCCAAGACTCATTAAGGTTAATTTTTAGTTTTCTGAAACTTCTTCATATACTCAACAAAACAGGGAAAATTCTGTAACACTTACTAAAGAATGATTTCCTAAATGGCAAAAGCAGTGGTTTAGTTGTGTAGTCAGATACGCCAGTGTGAAAAACGTTTTTATATAATTTTTTTGTAATGATTTAAAACTCATTGCACTAAATTCTGGTGTATGAAAAAAAATTCGAGAATTGTAGAAAAAAATGTAATGACCTAAAAGTACCTTAACTTTGGACCCCTGTGCATGGTTGCAGAAGGTGAGTAAACACTAGATTGTAGCCTAATAAATTTACTGCACAACTAATTGCTTGATTTCATGAAATGCCACAATTTTTCCTCCCAAACTTGCGCGCTCTCTAGGTATTCGCTATTCGCATTAATTATCAGTGATATAGTGATAATTTGCAAAGAAGCTCCAGAAAAGTGGAATAGATTTTCTATTCCGTTATTATCTCCGAGGAAAAATTTATCGAGGGCGTCTAGGAAGATACTCATGTTACAAGATGTCGTAACAAATTGTTTTTATGGGAGTAAATTCAGAAAACTTTAATAAGTGAAGAAAAAGGTTTCAAATTATTTTATGGTTTGTTGAAAATATGAAGAAGTTTCAAAAAACCTAAAAAAGCACAACCTTAATGAGCCTTATTTTAGAGAAAATTTCAACAAAAACTGAAAAAAATATAATTTTTGCACGACCACTCCTAGGGTGGGTTGCATGAAACAGTTTAAAATTGGTTTTAGCTAAAACCAAGCTCAAACTGACAAGTATGATGTTTTTTACATGTATTTTCAGTCATACTTGTCAGTTTAAAACTGGTTTTAACTAAAACTTTTTTGTGTAACCCACCCCTAAAGTTATCACTTTACATACTCTAATCAACGCGAAAAGTTGATTTTTATAGTGTTTATCTGTCATAGAACTCTCATTAATTATGCTATGTTGGGAATATACAGGGTGTATCAAAAGTTAGTTGCCTATACTGTGGTATGATACCCTTATTCATTTTCATCAAAACCCTGCTCCAAATAAACAAACAGTAAAATTGATTAACTACTTAAGTTAACTTTTACACTAAATTATGAAATTTGTTTTTGTTTAAAGTTGCGATCGTGCAAAAAATATTGTATATACCTCGTCTAAAATGGATTTAAATTCTTTTTCTTTGCTATTTTTTTTTCAACATTTTATCAATTATTTTTTTATAACCATTGTTACCAAAAGAGGATTGTTTTAACTTTTAAGTAATAATTTTCACAAATGTATACGCACATTGGTTAGGTTAGTCCGCAAACCTAATAAGTTGATTTGAAACTCTGGTTGACACTTGCATTTTTGGATATAATAAGTTTTTTTAACATTTCTTTTTTGGTATATTCAAAAGTCTTCATTTGTTGTAAATTTTGTCTTTATGGGGTAAACCAAACAATTTTAAGAGGATAGTTGGCAAATCTATTTAATAAGTTGATTTTAAAATCGGGTTGATACTTGCATTTTTGAGCATAAAAAATTTTCCACCCAAGTTTTATAAAATTTCATTTTATGCATTACAAAGACTTGCAGCTATTATTTGTTGTAAATTTTGTCTTTGTTGGGTAAACCAAACAATTTTAGGGGTGTAACAAAGAAAATAGGATAAAACAAAAGTGATAATATATTTTTATATACCACTTTGAAGAAAATGATTAAAATGAAAACTTATGGTGTCCTGTTTTATTTTAAGTGCTTTTATTAAGTTTTTATGGGGATTTGAAAAATTAAAAAAAAAATATGTTAAAAAAATAAGATAACAAAAGTACATAAAACAAAAAAGGCATCCTTAAGTTATTATCTTCTACAAAGTAGCACAAAAAAATATATATCACTTTTTGTTTTATCGAATTTTCTAAAACAGCCAAAAGCACATACTTGTTACAAAGTGCTCTCTTTATTGCTCCATTAAAACTGTTTGGTTTACCCCACAAAGACACAAAATAACAGCCATAAGAAATGTTAGTACACCAAAAAAAGAAAATTAAAAAAATCTACACCAGAAAAAAAAGTTATGACCAAAAGTGTAAGTATCGACAGAATTTTAAAATCAACTGCTTGCCTACTACCTACTTAAAAAAGCAACAATAAGACTGTTTTAGAAAATTTGAAAAAACCTAAAGTGATAACATACATACATACTTTTTGTGCTACTTTGAAGAAAATGCTTAAAAGGAAAACTTAACATAGTCTTTTTTGGTTTAAGTGCTTTTCTTATTTTTTATGGGGTGATATTAATTTCCAAAATGGTCCAAAAAAAAATTGAATAAACTTCAATTTCAATAAATTTAATTAAAATTATTTACGAGTTTTAATATTACCTGTTATATCAGCTCCATCATCCATATCAGCTAGTGCATCAGCATCCTAAAAAAAGTTAACAAATTTTTAACATTCAGAAATGCAATTTTTAAGTATAAATGTAGTAAAACTTATTATTTAATACCTGGAAACTGAGTTCTTGATACAAGTTATTTCCAGTACGTTGTTCTTTTTTAGTATGTACTCTTCCCGCATTATTATTAGTAGGAGGAGGCAATGGGCTCACAGGTGATGTGATAACACTTTTATTTTCAAAACTAATAATATCACTATCTAAAGCTTTCTCAACAGCATCCAAGCCTTCCCTAGACCGTTCCATTTCACCATGAGAGCTTAAAATAATAAAAAAATTAAACAATTACAAAACATATTTTATAAATGTTTTAAAGTTATAGATTAAGCCATGAAACATTTAAACTTCAGTTACAATATTTATAATTACATACCTTGGAGATGAATGTAGACTGCTTATAGGAGATGTTGGAACACTATCGACACCTTCATTCACTTCCAATGAAGCAAAACCATAAGAAACTGGACCCGAGCTTCTACCTACATTTAATCTATTCGAAGATAATCGACTACCTTCTGAGCGTTCATTTGCAATTTGTCCACCTGATAATAACAATTTGGTTCTTTCCATATAATCCATATGAGTTTTAAAAAGTTCTGTATATCGTTCATGTAATTTAGCATATTCCTTCTTTAATTCCGCTTCCCTTTCTTCTAAACGACTAGTATGCTCCATGGAGTTTTTATGTTTTAATTCAAGCATTCTTGCAATGCTTTCCAAGGCTTCTTGCCTAGCTACAAACTCTTTTCGTTCACCTTCAGAATTATCCTCAAATTCAAGCAGCTTTTGTTCTGATGCCTTACGTGCACCTTTCTCTCGCTCATATTGCGTTACTAGCTGTTCGTTGTCTTCTCGTAATAATTCTACCTCCACTTCTTGTTCTTGATTTATTTGATAAGCCGCGTCCAAACATTCCAATACGTTTACAAGTAATGGCATCAATGTTTTAACAACATCTTCGTCATACCTGGCAATCATTCGTTCAAACTCCTGGTAAATACTACCAGCTAATGATTGCACTTTTTCAGACATTACCATATGGGAATCCTCATGGGTACCGTAAACGGTTTCAGTACCCATGCCACCCAAATGGTTATCTTCCAAATCCATATTACCCTTGTTCCAGTCCTAATTCCAGATTCCAATATTTATTTTGAGCATAGTAAAAATTCTCTATTAAACCGTGATTAAAGAGAGTAAATTAAATTAATTCGTTTGTAAAACATTGTAGATAGTAATAATGCGTCTTGAAAATTAATAAAATAAATTATTTAATATTACACCCACTATTTATGTAAAAGATGACAAATTGTCAAACAAAAGACAGCTGTCATCTAAACGACTGTTGACATTTATGATTTTCTAAAGACGTGTTTTGTTGTAGAGTGTACTAAAACACTGTTGCCATTTTTTGATTTGCCATAGAATCAAAAATAACCTATAAAAATGCATGTGCGTTACGTTCTACGTTCAATTGACTCTATGAGCGTAAACATTTAAATTTAACCTTAAAAATTTAAAAATAAATTCATAATTTTCCAATAATACACGCTTTTTTTAAAAAGAGAAGATTATAAATTAAATAAAATGAATATTCGTACAAAATATGTAGAGATTATTTTTCTCTAAATAAAATACCTTTCATTTGTTTTTACAAAAAAACAATAAACCTAAAAAAATTTGATTATTTTGGTACTTATTTAAAAAATAAAACACTTTTGCATTAAATTACACGATTGTAAAATAATGTGGTGTTTAATTTGTTATTTGCGGTTAAAAACATGTCTTATCTTAAGTTTATAACGAAGGGTTTAAAAAATGTGGCTAAAAAAAGAAAAACTTACACGAACAACACTGTTTTCACCCGAGGGTTAAAAGACATTTCCTTTAGTGATATACCGGACGTTTCCGCTTCAATAATCAGAGGCCGGTTAAAAAACCTCGAGAAAAAGTATGATGAAGGGTATAATAATTTTACTGTTGGGTGTCCTATTTGTGAACACAAAGGGGAATCTCTTTCGGAGAGAACTAAAATTTTCATTAATAAGAGAACTGGTAAGACGCAAAATGTTATCCTGTATTTAAATACTTAAGTGGGTAGTCGGTAAATTTAAGCATCAATACTTACGTTTTCGTCATAAACTTTTTTCTACTGAGGTTTTTTTAATTTTATTTTTTTAATGTACTGGTCTTGTGGCTATTAGTTTTTGCTTTGTGGGGTAAACTAAATAATCTTAAGGGAGAATCGAAAATTATAAAAATTGGACGCTGTGTTTTAAAAATTAAGTAACAACAAAGAGTGATCGTATTTTTGTGCTACTTTGTAAAAAATTTATAAAATAAAAGCTTTTTGTTTTATGTATTTTTATAACTTAATTTTTTTAAAAATTTTACCTAATTTTTGAAACCAATAAAAATAATAGAAGCACTTAAGGCGATAGTCGGCAAATTTTTCTTTCCAGTGGAGCTTTTTTAAAATTTATTTTTTTGTTATATAGAAGAATCTTGTAGCTACCAATTTCTTCATTTTTTGGTTTTGTAAGTCAAACCAAATAGTCATATGGCAGCAGTAAAACGGGTCTTTATAAAAAATCTTCGCTTAGCCGCGTTTACAATACAGATTTAAAACTGTTTGAAATAATATTTGTCTTTCAACGGCTACAATAAGTTAATGTATAAACGAAGAGATTGTATAATTCTTTTTTTAATTTAAAATTTTTTTAAACTTTTTATAACGCTCTAAAAATTAGGCAAAATTTTAAGAAATTTTTGGAGTGCTGCAAAAAAGAGCCCGTTTTACTGCTGCCGTATGATTATTTGGTTTGATTTACAAAAACAAAAAATGAAGAAATTGATAGCTAAAAGATTCTTCTATATACCAAAAAAAGAAATTTTAAAAAAGCTCCATTAGAAAAAAAATTATGACCAAAACCACAAATATCAAGCGAATTTCAAAATCAAGCGCTCAAATTTGCCGAGTATCCTCTTAAATCAAATAAGGATGTGTTAAGTTTTTATTTATTATATTATTCTACAAAGTAGTAGGTACAAAAAAATATGTTATCACTTTTTATTTTTTTGTAATTTCTAAAATAGTCAAATGCACGCAATTATAATGCTTGTGGCTATCGTAAAATTGTTTGGTTTACTCTCCAAGTAATAATTTACTGCAAATGATATCAACTTATTAGATTTTCCGACAATCTTCTTAATGAATTTTTTTGTTTTTTGAATTATTTAACAAAATTTTAATTTAATTTTCCTGAAATCAAGACCAGAATCTTCCTTTTCCTTACCTGACTTCTTAAAATTATTAACGGTAATGTATAATAAAGTAATTTAAATTATGATTTTATAGGCACTTATTAATTTTTAGGTGCATTTACGTGTGAGTCTTGTAGGCACACTGGAAGTTGGCTAGACATGGAACGGTATTTAAATCCTGGTAGTAGTAAAGAAAAAGTAGTAAAAGATCCTGAAGTAGTTAAAGATTTGGAAAAATTGGGATCATATTTAAGATCAATTAAAAAAAACTCAATTCCCATTCAAAGATTAGATGAAGAGACATACAAAAGTTTACTACCAAAATTTAGTCTTCCCGTAAGTATATTTTAAATTTTTAAAACTTGATAGGAAAGATAAAATATTTTTAGGAGTTACCAAAAAGTGCATTTGATAATTTGCATGTATTTGTGGATATAACGCATTCGAATATCTTCTTTCCTCTTCACAATTCTTCATTAGATTTAGTAGGATATAAAGTACTTAAAATTAAATCAACCAGTATTGAACCAAAATTGAAAAATACAGAGTGCTCAGGGGTGTTAATATCAAAACCAATTAAACGAAAAAAAGAGGTAGTTGTAGTTGTAGCAAATGTTGCAGATTTTTTAACTTTACGAAATGCCGAAGTTCCCTTTAGTGTAATATGTCTTCCAAATGGTTTAAAAGAATTATCAATTCATATTTTACCATGCTTCGAAAATTATAAAAAAATAATTCTTTGGCTTGGTGATGATATTAAAGCTTGGGATATTGCAAGGTCTTATTCAAGGAAGTTAGGAGAACGACGCTGTTCTTTTATCAAGTATGTAATGACATTTGTAATTAAAATGATTCCACTAATTTTTACTTGCGTATTATTATAATTAGTTTTGTAGATCTAGTGATAAAATAGCGCTACCTCATGTAGATCCTAATCAAAATTTTTTGACTTCGATAGCTGAAGCTTCTCCAGTTTGGCATAAAGCGATAACAACCTTCGCAAACTTGAGAGACGATGTTTTATCAGATTTAAAAAATATGGATAAGGTATATTTAGATATTTTAATTAATTAAAATTTAAATTCAATATTGTTAGGTGCAAGGTATTAAATGGGCAAGATTTCCAATGCTAAATAAAATTATTAAGGGTCATCGTGGTGGTGAGTTAACTGTATTTACTGGACCAACTGGTTGTGGAAAAACTACTTTTATCAGCGAATATTCTTTGGATTTAGCTATGCAAGGGGTATTTTATTATTTCCATTCATGAATTAAAATTGAAGTTTTATTTTAATATAGGTGAATACATTATGGGGAAGTTTTGAAATACGCAACATACGTTTATTACGAACCATGTTAACACAATTATCAGGAAAACAATTGGACCAACATATTGGCGAATACGATTATTGGGCTGATAAATTTGAAGAGTTACCACTATATTATATGACATTTCATGGCCAACAAACTATTAAAATAGTCATGGAGGTAAATCAAGCAATTTACGAATAATTTTTTCAATAATTAATCGAATTTATAAAATTTAGGCTATTGAGCATGCAACGTATGTCCATGATATATCTCATGTAATAATAGATAACTTGCAATTTATGATGGGAATGTCCGAAGATACAAGGTATAGTGATCGTTTTTGGAATCAAGATCTGATTATAGCCAACTTTCGTTCTTTTGCAACCAGAAAAAACTGCCATGTTACCCTTGTGATACACCCCCGAAAAGAAAGAGAGGATGACGATTTAACCATGAGTTCAATCTTTGGAGGCGCCAAAGCATCTCAAGAATCTGACAATATCATGATAATGCAAGATAAGAAATTGATATCGGTTAAAGGAAAAAAATATTTACAAGTATGTTTGGGAATTTTTTTATTAATATGCTATTAATAAACTACTTTCTTTTAGATTTGTAAAAATCGATTTAGTGGGGATTTAGGTATTATGCCATTGGATTTTGATAAATCCAGCCTTAGTTTTGCACCTAAGAAGAAGAAAACGGAAGAAAAGAAGAAACGATCTGATGATGTTCCTGAAGAAATAATGTAGCGTAAAAGTAGATTTAAATCATATTCAAATAATTGTTACTCGATTGTTATTTTTCTAATAAATTTTTTTTAGAAATTTGCACATGCAAGATTTTTAATTTAAGCCAATTTTAAATTTCATTAAAAGGAAATTAATGAATAAAAAAATTAAAAATGAAGTAATTTGAGTATTTAAGGAATAGTAATGGTTAGTAGTTTTTTGTATTTGGAAAAAATATTTCCCGCCAAAAATTTAAATAATTCAGTCCCTAGTAACGCTAGTAACCAAGCCAAACAAATGAATAAAAAATGATGGCTGCTTCTTAAATCATCTGTTTAATGTAAATGCGGGCTGTACGAGATTATAGCATTGGTTTTCTCGTTATCAAAATAAGGAAGTACGGTCGGTGACCCGCATAAAAATACCAGTAGTTCCAAAAAATGCGCAAGTTATTTATTGTCTCAGTGCTAATTTATCAAATTCATTACTTTGGGTTAATTTCCGGTGATATCATTAAGAAGCCGGCGATTTTAGTGAGTTTATTAGTTAGAAATAAAGCTCACACATTGCCATACTTTTTAACTTTGTTGGAGAAGCAAATCTACCCAAAAGAACGGATTTCTTTACGGTTAGTATCGCTATGATTGGTTGATATCATTTGTTTATTTTTAACGCTATCATTTGTTTTGATCACGTGACCGGTAACCTTAGCAATATTTTTCATTAAGTGAGTGACATGCACATAAATGTGTGACCCTTGTTTCCTATTTTATGTGTAAAATGTAAAATATGAGACAAGCGACCCTTTTTCTTTGTTAAAAATTTATCTATTGGTCGGTCATACGCCCTATTCACAGAACTCTTAAATTGTAGACTTAATCCGACTGTACTCAATACAAAAAGACGCGGGAAATTTTTGAAAAATTCTTAGAAAAAACAAGAAACTAAAACAAGTTGTTTAATTAAAATTTATATATTTTTAGAATATGTAGCGATCATAATGCCGACAATTCCATAGAAGTATTGGAGGACTGGATAAAAGATGTAAAAGAAAAATATCATTCAATTGAAACATATTTTAATAAAAATGTTACAAATTATCCTGAAGAGAATAGTATAGCTCATTGGACTAAAGACAGATTCGATAATGTAATTAATCTGCGAGAAGGGGCTTTAAATGCTGCTCGAATTAATTGGGCTGACTACTTATTGGTAAATATAATAAATATAATCATTTACTAATATTATTTGTTTATTTTATCAATATTTTAAATTTAAAATCAGAAGAAATCTTACTTTTGTAAAGTAGGCAACCGAAATTACAGCTGATGTATGCATAAGTTGCTTATTGCAAAGATGTATTTTCCCGCCGTTTCAGTAAAATAATGAGGTACTTCATTTTATTTCATCCGAACTTGACGTTATTTATTTGGGTAGTTATGGGTAAATTTTTTTGCTTGTGCACTTTGTACTATGTGTGCTTTTTTCTGAGTCCCGTCGTAGCATAATTTATCAAAGTCTACAAAATAGTACCATTTGAAAATATAAATATAAAATTCAAGCCAAAGTCGTTAGTAATATATGAATCATTCTTTCATATGCAATTTAATTTTTTTAATTTGCTATACTAATAATCGATTAGTGTTGTTTTCAAATCTACGCGAAATTGATACGCATTATTTGACTCCCTATCGCCTTAAAGGCATAAATTTGACTGTCCATTTTCTCTAATTTTCTTAAACAAAATTAAAAAAAAAAAACGTTTTAGATAATTAAAAAAATTAACTAGGAATAATTAAAAAAATAACTAAATGTTCTAAAAAATGATTCAAATATATATCTAAATTCATAAAAATAAATCTTGTATACAGGGTGTCCCACGAGACTTTGGACTGCATGGGTATCTTTGTTTATAATTGGAGATAGATTCGGTTAAATGGACAAAGTAGAAGAGATTTGTTAGTATAATTCGTTGAAAAAACATTTGAATTTCGCATAGTTTCTGCGCTGCCTCAAAAAACAAGAAAATGCGATTTTTAAAATATTATGCTTATAACTTCTTTATTTTAGGTAGTACCAAAAAAGTTTTTTTTACATTATATGTATATGCATTTTGCATTTTCGTGTGCGTATAATGCAGTAGTGTATTCATATTATGACAAATTATTAGAATTTTCGTACTTATTGCATTTTTAATTTATTAATTATTATCAACTATTTATTGTTTTGATCGACGTTATTTTAACACCGAAAATGTTACTTTACATCGGTGTTAACTTACAGTAAATGAAGAAATAAGTGTTCAAAATAGCATTTTTTTATACAGGGTGGTGATAAAGTTTGGAACCAAAGTCATAACTTCCGTAAAAAATTTTTTTGTAAAAATCGCTCGGACATGTCAATTTTAGTTTTTAAAATGCCATCTTTTGGAATGAAAAAAATATTCATGACGTCACTGATAACTTCACTATGACGTCATCATCAATTTTTTTAAATGGAAACCCCTACTTTTTTTACACATTTTTCATAGACCTTTTTATCATATTAATGATCACATAAAAATATTTAAAAAAATTTCAACCATTTTTGAAAAAAAAAATAAATTTACTCAAAAAAAAAATTATTAATTCTCAATGAAAATATTACAAAAAAAAGTAAATTTTTAATTTACAAGTAACAAAAGTAACAAATTTTAACGAAAATGTTCAAATTGTTCCCCATTGACCATTTGGCATTGTCCCATTCGAGTGTAGACACTCTGAATACTATTGTTAATAGCTTCTTCGTCAATTTGTTGCAATTCCGTCCTAATTCTAAGCTCCAATTCTTGTAAATTATTAGGTCTATTGAAATAAACTTTTGATTTTAAATGTCCCCACAAAAAAAATCTAAGGGCGTTAGGTCGGGAGATCGCGGAGGCCACTCAATTGGTCCCCTCCGACCTATCCATTTGTTGGGAAACGTGGTGTTAAGGAATTCTCGCACCGCCCTGCCAAAGTGTGGAGGAGCCCCATCTTGTTGAAACCAAATGTTTTGGTTAGGAATGTTGCGATTTTCATAATTGGGAAAAATTCGAAGTAAAACTGGTAGCAAATCAGTCCGCAAAAAATTCAAGTATCTTTCGGCAGTAAGGTTTGCATTAAAAAAGTAAGGTCCTATAAAACGTCTGCCAATCATTCCCACCCATACATTTAACTTTCCCTGTCTTTGACTATGGGATTCTACGGCCCAATGAGGATTTTCTTGTGACCAATACCTACAATTATGTCGATTCACTGATCTATTCAATTGAAAGGTAGCTTCATCGGAGAAAATTATACTACTTAAAAAATTTGGATTTTGGTCACATCGCGCCATCATTTCTTCACAAAATTGCAGTCGGCGATCGGGATCATCTTCATTTAACTCTTGTATGAGTTTTATTTTGTATGGGTGATACTTTTCCTTTTTTAATAATTTTGCGACATAGGAATGATCCACATTATTATTTCTTGAAATATCTCTTGTTGAAATATTGGGATTTTCTTCAATCGCAAGTAATAAATTTATTTTGGTTTCTTCATTCAGTTGAGGCCGTCCTTGTCGAGGCAAATCTCCTACAGATCCTGTTTCTGCAAATTTGGTAACTAACTTACTTACTGTAGATCTTGAGATTTGCGGTCTATTTGGATATTGCTCATTAAACAAAGCACAAGCTTCCCCATGGGTTCTTTTTCTATCGCCGTATCCTACCATAATTAAAATTTCGATTCTTTCGCGTTCGCTTAAACGAGGCATTTTTAATTTCGCAAAACTTAATAATTGTTGATTATTATTAAACAAACGAAGTAAGCTATTCAAGCATTGGTAAATGGATTTAAAATTTTATTTGCCATACAAAATAACGTGAACTAAAGCACTTTTATAAAGGCAATTTTTATTTCAATAAATTTTGAATATCAAAAGCATTTTCAAATTTATAATAAATTACAATTTTATTTAAAGTTTATTATTACTCAAACATTTTATTTTAATTACCTTTTTCATTAAAAGTTATTTAAAATTAGTTTTAAGAAATTTCCAATTGTGTAAAGAAGAACAATTCGAATATTTTCAATAATAATTTGTTATTTTTAAACTAAAAATTAGTTTAATTTATTTTTCTTGCCATATTTTCATTGAGAAATAATAATTTTTTTTTGAGTAAATTTATTTTTTTTTTCAAAAATGGTTGAAATTTTTTTAAATATTTTTATGAAAAATGTGTAAAAAAAGTAGGGGTTTCCATTTAAAAAAATCGATGATGAAGTCATAGTGAAGTTATCAGTGACGTCATGAATATTTTTTTCATTCCAAAAGATGGCATTTTTAAAACAAAAATTGAGCTGTCCGAGCGATTTTTACAAAAAAATTTTTTAATGAAGTTAACCTTGGTTTCAAACTTTATCACCACCCTGTACTTACATATATTCACTTTTTATAATTGTATACTTATTTTATTACGTTTATGTTGTTGAGTTTGATGTTTTCTTTTTATATTTTTTATGCACAACAAGATTTTTCTTATACCAACAAAATTTTGTTGATTAATAGCATTGTATTGTATTTAATAAATAAATAAATAATTTTATTTTCAATAAATAAAATAAATAACAAAATGATTGGAGAGGACTTACTTTATAAATGTTCACGACCTTTTCCTACATCAAAGTTATTACCTTGTTTTCCTCTTTTTATATTAAAAAGTAAAATTTTATTGCAATAAAATACTAAAATTGGACACGTATCAACGAAACATTTATTGTGGTAGTAAATTTTTTCAGTATATTGGTATTATTGGTCACTTATACTCACCGAATTGAGTGTTCGTGTCGTTATTCCCTTTAGAAAGGACATCAATTTTTATGAAATACCTGCGATGTCCGATACAGCCATACACTATCCCATTTATCCCTTTATTGAATTCCGAATCCATCGATGAATTCATGAAAAAGTGTTTTTATATCTGTTTAAGTGGGTTCAATCCGCTTTTTTCATAAATAAATCTCACTACATGCCAGAAGGTTACACCCAATATTCCATTCCAACAACAAGCTTTCATGTTGTATAACAATTAATTTTAAGAAATAAATAAAAAATTCTTGGTAATAATTTTATTATCATCTCTTTAATATAATTATATTATTGTATTTTAAAATATTTATCAAATAAATAATTTCAGTCCATCGATGCGGATGTATTTCTTACAAATTACAACACATTGGAATTAATGACATCTAAAAATTATACGATATTAGCACCGATGTTAAAATCGGATGGATTATATTCCAATTTCTGGCATGGAATGACTGAAGATTTTTATTACGAACGTACAGAAGATTACAAGCCCGTCCTGAATCGCGAAAAAATAGGATGCTTTGCAGTTCCGATGGTTCATACCTGTGTCTTCATTAATTTAAACCATGTATCAAGTGATTTATTGACTTACGCTCCTGATAATTTAGTGAACTATACCAGTCCACGCGATGACATAATAACATTTGCAATTTCCTCCAAAATCAATAACATCTCGATGTATATTTGCAATGAAGAAATTTATGGGTTTATTATGGTACCTTTGGAGAAGGATGATGCTATAGATTATGATTATATGCAGTTAACTAATCTAAAACTTGAAATATTAACCGAGCAAGAGCCTTTAATCGTTCGAAATAGTTTCCTGAGTTATGTCAGTTTTCCGGATAAGAATAAATTAGAATTTGATGAAATTTTTATGATTAATTTAAAAAGGAGACCTGAAAGAAGAACGAGGATGCTGCATTGCTTTGATGAACTCGGATTGGATGTTAAAGTTATTGATGCAGTTGATGGGAGGTAAGTTCACAGCTTAAAGTACTAAAAAGATTTATTTTTGTATAATTACGATGATATCATGAAATGCTATTAAGTGAGTTGAACAGTTCATTATGAAGCGTGAAAGTTAGCTTGCTGAAATTTCTCTATCCAATTAAAAAAAACTTATTAAAACGCTTGATAAATTTCTAAAGTTTTGAAGAATATTAATTTGCACTAGGTAGTAACGAGTTATAATGAAAATTTGTATACTTTGTGAGTTAATTTATCTAATTATTTCCAAAATTATGTTTAGAACAAAAAACAGGAAATATTAATAAGAAACGTTTGTATACATTTTAGAATTTATTTAACAAAATGTTTCAATTGAATTTCGAATTTTTAAAATTAAATATTTTGAGGTATACCTGTTGATTTTTTTTAAATCTTTTAATGGAAAAATAGGACTTTGTCGACTAGAAAGACTAGAAAATGTCACTAAAATTGAGGATGTTTTTGAATGTATCTACAGAATGTACAGGTAGTTTGGTCAAGAGTTGTAAGTTGTAAGGAAGTACTCAATATTTTCCAGAATTGAATATTTTTGTTATTTACATGTGTCTTAAAAATTATTAAAATTATGCTACTTTAGAATTTTTCAGCATATTTTTACTCCCAATGGCGGATCCCAAGGGGGGTCGGAAGGTGATTTCACCTCCTGACAATATACCGTGTGTCCACGAAACTAGGACTACCCCTGTAATATCTTTATTTTATATGGCATAAGAAAACGCGTTAATTGAACTAAAAAAGATTTCAATTTCACTTCCGGTTTCACCGGAAATGACATAAACTTTCTTATTTTAAATGTAACACCTTATTTTTGTGTTTATTATTAAACATTGGTAAGTTCCAAGTATGTTTGTGACAAAAAAATTTTTTTCTGAACTTTTCAAAAAAATTTGAATCTTTTTTGTAATCGGAAAAAAAATCCTCTATCTAAATAGGGGGTGGCCCCACTATCATGCCGTTTGAAAAAATAAAGATATTTGCAAAAAAACGCATTTTAAAAATTATAAATATTAATTTCTCAAAAACGGCCGAATTAATTTCATAATTTACAATTTATTTTACCTATTTAACTTATTTAAGAGTAGTTTTGATAGATTTTATTTAAAAAAAAAACAAAAAAAATCTAAATTTTTTTTAGAAAGTTCAAAAATAATTGGAACTTACTTATGTTTAATAATAAGTACAACAAATAGGGTGTTATCATAAAATATAACATAGTAAAATTTCGAATTTTTATTTTCATAAATAAAAAAATTGCAGGGGTGGCCCTAGTTTCATGGGCACCCGGTATATTAATTGATGGCGTTTGTTTTAAGATTTAACTTAATGAATTTAAAGTATTTTTAAGATTTTATTATTTAAATATTTTCCCAAGTTTTAGATTTCAATAATTTTCTTGAAAACTACAACAGTTATTACCAACAAAAATTTTTACCAGAAACATGTAGTACCTAGATGCATTTAAAAAAATATTTGGTGTAAATTTGTCGATAATAAAATCACAATGTATATGCTAAAATTTGAGCACAAATTCGGTTTATTTGAAAACTTTCAAACATTTTATTAGAATATTCGAAAAGACCAATTCATTCCTTAAATTTTAAGCCCATAACCATTTTTGTATCCCATATAGTTCCGACAAATTAACTATATTCTGAAAAAAATAAAATTTCTGGACTTTTGACTCGAAAGTGGGTTTTTGCAAATTTCTGTCCAGAACTCAAAAACCAAAAGTGATAACAAAATTATTCTTTTCTTTTGGTTGAAAACTTTCCTAAAGGCCTCTCCAAAAAATAAATAAAACCAAATTTCTCGAAATCTACAGAAGTTATCAACACCACAATTTTATACCAGAAACATGTAGCACCTAGATGTATTTTAAAACACATTTGGTGCAAATCGGTCGATTAGTTTTTCCATAATAAAATCGCAATGTATTTTCTAAAATTTGGACACAAATCTGTTCCTGGAGAGTTTATTTGAAGACTTTCAAAGATTTTATTAGAATATTCAGAAAGACCAACTAATTTTTTAAATTTTGAGCTCATAACCAGTTTTGTACCCCGTATAGGTTTTGAGAAATTCACTATTTTCTGAAAAAAACTAAAATTTTTGGACTTTTGATTCGAAAGTCAGGTTTTGCACATTTTTGCCCAGAACTCAAAAACCAAAAGTGATAACAAAACAAAATTTACAAAAATATACAGGGTGTTTCTAAATATATAATTTTATTTTAATTTAATTTAAATTACAAACGAAGCATTTTAGAGAAAATATTTATTCTCTGTTTTCGTCTTAAATTGGTCAAATAGTCTTCTAGGAAGTCTCTGGTATTTATTTTTTAAAAAAGCCACCCCTGTTTAATGCAAAGTTGGCATACACCTTCGTACATGTTTTTAAATAACTTCTAAACCGTACCAGCTATGAAAAAATTAAGAAGATCAAAAATTTTTAGAAAAAAGCAAGGAAGGGGTCTATACCCCCAAAATACACCCCCCTGTATTTTATTTCGATATTTGATATTTTTATCTTGTTACGACTATGATAACTAGAGTGTGTTTCAAATTTGATCAAATTATCTTAAAAAATAAAGAAGTTATACTAAAAAAATGAAAAAAATATTGAAAGTTTGACACCCCATAACTAAAAAATAGAGCAACTTTGAGAAAATTTTTATTCTTTATTTTTGTCTTAGAATTGATCAAGGAATCGCCTGTAGAATTTCTTCGCATATATTTAGAAACACCCTGTATAAAGTTTTTTTTTAAGATTTTATTATTTAAATATTTTCCAAGTTTTAGATTATAATAATTTTCTTGGAAACTACAAAAGTTATCAATACCAAAATTTTATACCAGAAACATGTAGCTTGGTGTAAATTGGTCGATTAGTTTTCCCATAATAAAATCGCAATGTTTTTGCTAAAATTTGAGTACAAATCCCGTCCTGGAGAGTTTATTTGAAAACTTTCAAACATTTTACTAGAATGTTCGGAAAGACCAATTCATTCCTTAAATTTTGAGATCTTAAGGGGTTAGGCCACTCTAGGATTAAAAAAAAAGAAATTTTTAAACAGGCACGAATCAACTTAAAATCGGTTAGAAAAGAAGCACAGGAGCAGGATATTAATGTGGAAGGTCAATTGTATGGTACAGGCATCGGAGAATGAAGGTAGGTACATAAAATAGTATATTGTTTTATTAGGAGTAAAAGAAGTACTTTTTGTGGCGAGCATGTAGGTTTGCGGGATGATACATGCGAGCCACAAAAAGTTCTTTTACTCCGAATAAAACATGCTATTTTTTCTTCAAACGTTGAAATTTTTAAAATAGTAATATAATAAATAATTTTAAAATTTGGTTGCGGAATAAGCGGATTAGAAATTTAATTTCTACTCCTAGGCAGTACAAAGTGACCATAGAATCAACGAACATAAAAAGTGACATTTTAAAGCCTGTCAGACGTTATAGAAAACTGTACTTTAATGACGTTTGAAGAAAAATAACTTTGAAACAGGGGCGGACTGACACCTTTTATCGGCCCGGGAAAAATTTTTACCTCCGGCCTACAATTTGGGGGAGGAGGTGTACTTTGCTTGTTGAAAATTTTTTCTGAACCATATTGAATTTAAAAAAAAAATTTAAACAAAAGTTTATTCAATTTAAACAAGCTACCATTTAAACATATTTTTAATATACAGGGTGTTCGTTTTATTGGTGATACTACACCTAACTTTCGTTTTTTAAATGCAACACCCTGTATATTTTTATATTTTTGGATTCTACATTTAATTTGAGTAAACTTTTGTAGAAATCATTTTTTTATAAAAGTCGTTGTTCTTGAGTTACAAGCAATTCTTTAATGTTAAGTTCGGCAATAAAGATAAGTTATTATATCCTTTTTCTAAGTTTAAGTAACATAAATTTAAAATTAATTCACTTTTAAGTATACTTTTGTTTAAACTTTACTTTAATTTAAAACAAAATAGGTTAGGTTAGGTTAGTTTATTGAATTTAAAAAATTGTTTAAACAAAAGTATAAATTTTAAATTTATTTTACTTAACCTTAAAAAAGGATTGGCTTTTATTAGAACTCTTTAATTTTTATAAAAAGTTATTAATAACTTATCTTTATTGCCGATCTTAACATTAAAGAATAAAAATATACAGGTTGTTGCATTTAAAAAACAAAAATTAGGTGCCGTATCACTAATAAAACGAACACCCTGTATACCGGGTGGAAACGAAACACGGGTCACCTTTAATAACTTCTTTATTTATGAAAATAAAAATTTGAAATTTGATCATGTTGAATGATTCAAGAAAACACATTGTAGGCACTAAAAATTTTTTCAATATGAATTCTGGTTTTACCTGAAGTGATATCAACTTTATTTTTTTAAATGTAACACCCATTTTGCTTCAAAATATGAAATTATTTTATAAAAAGAGTATGTTTGTGATAAATTTTTTAACTTTTTTTGAAATTTTGAAAAAGAAAATTTTTTTTTCTTTATCCTAAGTTGATAGAAACTACCAAAACTCATTCCAAATAATACAAATACCTAAGGAAAATTCTATTTTGTAAAATTATTTAAGCAGTTTTTGAGTTATTAATTTATGAACTTTTTTGAGTAACGTTTTTACAAATATGTAACTCTTTTTGTTAATGGAAAGATGGCGGGTCACTTGGTTTTTCAAAAGGAAGATTTTTATACTATTATTTTGGTATCTCATATGTTGGGTGTAATCAATTTACTTGAGCCAGTTTTTCATATTTTTATTACTCGGGAATTTTCTAAATTTCAAAAAAAAATAAAAAAGGTATCACAAACATACTGCTTTTCTAAAATAGTCTTAAATTATGAACAAAAGAATTAGGTGTTGGTATTACTGGAAGTGATATTGAAAAATTTTTTAGTGACTTAAATGTGTTGTCTTGAACCATAGTCAAATTTCAAATTTTTATTTTCATAAATAAAGAAGTTATAGACATGTATGTATAAAATGAAATATACAATATATACAGGGTGTCCCAAGTCCCAACCTACGCAAAATTCATAAGGAGAAAAAAATCTTACACTTGAATTTTTCCGGAAAAGCAAATAAGTTTTAAATGAAATTTTTAAATACCTAAAAAGTTGTTGACTGTTTTATGCTTTCTTTTTCCATCCAACACTATTTTAAGAAATCGAGGATTAGTCGAAGTTTTACTAATTGAGCATCCACTATTCAAAAGCACGTATACAAAATTTCGTTAAAAAATCTTTACTGCTTTGGCTGGAATAAAAAAAATTCTATTTTAAAAAATTAACTTTGGAGGCTTATAACTGCCCAGGTGTTATTTTTTGATCTACTATCTCCAGTTAATCGTTATCGGTCGAATTTTGGGACACCCTGTATATTCGCATTCGCGATTTATTTTATAATGCTGTCGCTACAGCAAAAATAGGCCTATACTGGGTCGACAATCGACAGGTGTGGCCAAATTTTTCTTTTACATGTAAGTACAACATTAAAAAAAATATACCAAATACAAAATTTTATTACAAACACACCGGCCTCCATAAGCACCGGCCTCTCGGGAAAAATCCCGAACTCCCGGTACTCCTATCAGCGCCTGCTTTGAAAGCGTTTTTTTTCGAAACCATATTTCTCAAATTGGTCGGACTCCTAACTCATACAATTCTTGACCTATTAACTTCAAAATTTAACTGTTTATTCAAAATTACATTCTCTATAGAAGTAGGATTTTTTTGATATATCGATTTTTGCAAAAATGGCGCCCTTCTGAAGTAAAAAATAAAAAATGCCATGAAAAATCGCTATAAAATTACCTATAACAAAAGATCTATTCAATATAATAAAAAAATCCTACGTACTTCTATAGAGAATGCAATTTATACAGTTAAATTTTGAAGTCAATAGGTCAAGAATTGTATGAGTTAGGAGCCCGGCCGATTTGAGAAATGTTTTTTCGAAAAAAACGCTTTCAAAGTTTTTTTTTATGTACCTACCTTCAATCTGCGATTCCTGTACCATACAATTGGCCTTCCACATTAATATCCTGCTCCTGTACTTCTTTTCTAACGGATTTTAAGTTGATCCGTGCCTGTTTTAAAATTTCAATATTTTTAAAATCCTAGAGTGGCCTACCCCTTAATCAATTTTGTGTAGTTTCCGAGGAAGGAATGGAGAAATTAACTTTTTTCTGAAAAATCTAAAGTTTCTAGACGAAAGTGAGATATTACACATTTTTGTTCACAACTCAAAAACTAAAATTATAATAATTTTTTTTTGGCTGAAAACGAACTTAAAGCTCTTTCCAAAAAGTATAAAACTTTAGTTTAATTAGTAAATTTAAAGTTTTTTTAAGATTTTATTATTTAAATAGTTTTCAAGATTTAGTATTTAATAATTTTCTTGAAAACTACAAAAGTTATCAACAACAAAATTTTGAGAAAAATCTTGGGATCGCTACTGTTTGCTCTCATTGTACGAGTTTTCTTAAAATTGATTCAAAATTTAAAAAAAAATTCGATAAGCTGATTTTAAAGTTGCTTGAATTTGAATATCCTTTATAAGGGAAATTGGATGTTAAATACAATTGAAATGGAAGTGAAATTCAACGTAAACTGCTTTAATCGTGGAAGTGCAAATTAGCTTTTACTTATTTCCGGATAGTGGTGCAAATAATAATTATTATGAGTCCATTAAATTTGCAGATTAAGCTTTAAATGGAAGATAGGATTATTAGTGCTGCATTAAATTTACACCCACCTAGTAAACCAAGTTAAAAATTTATAATTCAAATAATTTCGTATTAAGTCAAATTTTATTTGTAATAATTTAATGTATTTACTTAAAGAAATTAATTTCGCTTGTTAATTTGTCGAGAATCAAAAGATAAATTGAGTTTCCCTAATAAATTCGCAATTTAATTAGCAAGCTTTAATTAAATTGTTTAACCAATTAAACTTAAAATGATAACTAAATATTATTTGGGTTTAGTTTGGTTGTTGTAATTGATTGTGAAATTTTTTATAATAATAATAAAATTTATATAGGAGTAATATTTTTTAGGGCTTTTAATAAAATTGTTGAAATAACGCTCCAAAAATATTTTTAACATTTATTTTCTATATACATTATATACAAATATGATATAGCAATTAAAAAAATAAATACATGTAGGACATTGTAATTAATTATAAATTTGAATAAATATTTTTGGATGTACAAACATGTTAAACTTGAGCAAATCGAGTTTTTGTAAAGCTTAATCTAATTTGTGCCTGTAGTTATTTTTTTAAACTAAAGTGTTGGGATAATGTGACCCTTTACTGCGTCTAGTGGCACTTCCGTTTACTATGCAAAGAGCTGTTCCTCCTGCATTTACCGAGCCACTATATCCCAACTGGTGCACTTCCAAATTGGTGGAATATCTATCTCGCCGAATTAGTCGAAAGAAGAGACGCTTAAATGCCGAGTCCATCCGGCGCATTCCTTCCTACAAAGTGATAAATTTGTGTTATTATGAAAAGCATTTTAGTGAAAACCGCTTTATATTTCATCACCATTTAAGCTGGAATTAGGGTAATAATGCTCAGGACAGAAATGCACATCTAAAAGTTTAAAATTATTAAATTACAAACTATAATAATTTAAGCAAATAACACAAAAATAACATCATTACTTTCATTACAATTCACATAAAGTGTTATACTCGATTGTTAAGTGAGTTATAACGAATATCTCTCGCGTTCGTCCTGCGTGCGAATGGTAAACACTGTCGTTACTTAACGATCCACGTTATTAAGACTCCATCACTGCAGAGGATTTACCCCCTCCAATCGTCACAATATAGTGCGCTATATAACGACATTTTTTAAGCCACGATATAAGTCACTTACCAACATTGTATCTTAATATACTATTTTGAACTATGTGTTTCGTGATTCTACCACTAAAAGCTGGTCGTGCTACGTCTTTATAATTACTTTAAGCGAATTACATAAATGTGTATGCAATGATTAAGCCTTCATAAGATCTCAAACTTGCAAAACATAATAACGCAAAATAAGTGCATTTGAAGTGATTACATTTACGTTCTGGGCAAAGCTTTACAGACCTAAAATGCTCTTATACTATTAGGTATCGGATAAAGACTCGGAAATCTCATAAAATAAATTTTATTTTGTTTTTAAGTGCATGCTGAAAATAAGATAATATTTAGTACGTTTTGTTTGTTTTTAATTCTATAACATTTTTTTATAAAATTCTTTAAAAAAATGATTTTAATTTATTAAACAACACTTTAATTATTAAAAGTAAACCGGCAGCAATCAGGTCTTTGTTAAATTAAATTAAATTTAAATTGAGATGCATTGTCTATAGGTTTATAAAGAACTAAGAGTTAAATTAATTAAAATATTCCGTTGTTGGTAAAGCTCAGTGAAATAAAAATAAAGCAATAATAAGGTTACGAAAAAAACAAATAAAACACATTTCCATGCACAATATATGTATTTACTTTGATCTCAATCATTCGTGCAGAATATATGATTGGGTTGGCTAGCGTTTTTAAAATAATCAGCATATTTAGAGTCCATTTAATAAAAAACGCTGTTGTGTGGTCGAGTTCTCCTTCATCTAATTGCAAAGGACAATCGTCGCAAAGAAGTATGAACTCCAGTGTAGCTGGTAACCATCCAATCATGCATGATCCTAGTATCAATAGCGTTGTGTAAACGGCTTTAACATTTCCTTCCATAGTTTTCTTTTGTTGTGCACTGGGACGGCTTAAGCTTCGATTCTTCTTACTTCCAGATCTTGAAAGCTTGGACCAAATTCGTTGTTGTCTTTTTACAATTATAAGTATATGGACGTAACAGAAAATCATTAAGATCAATGGAATGAAAAAGAGTAGCGAGAAGCTCATTCTAAACCAAATGCTGTCTAAAAACGTGGGTATGTTTGGGCATACTTTGCTTTGCCACATAGTTTTGTTGGAAAATGTTGCAAACGATACCATAAAAATTGCAGTTGGTACTATCCAGAGTGCAATGATTACTGTCATGGTTTTCTTTGATGTAACCATTGTGGTGTAATGCAATGGTTTTAATATACCCAACCAATGATTTATACTTAGAGCTAGTAAATGGATTACTGTTATAATTACACCACTTAAACGGAACATCTCTAAGGTTGTTCCGACGTAACATTGAAGGTGGAAATCATAGATAATATTTAAATAACTATTAAATAGGAGACCTGTACATAGAAGGGTTGAAGTACATGCATCTGCTGCAGCTAAGCTTAAGCTTATATGCAATGTCGGTGATAAAGTTCGTCTAATCCAATGCACTGATATTAATACTCTAAGGTTGTATACTAATGATATCACACAAAAAGCGAGCATAAGGGGGATATAATTTTTGTATAATTCTTCAACGATTTTGTTTTCATTTTCTGTAGTATTGGTTATGTTTAAAAGGTAGAACGATGAGTTTTCCATGTTTATCTCTGTAGTTCCATCACCTGCAAATAAATTTTCAAATTAAAATTTTATTTTGTACTACTCAAATGTATAGAAAACCGAGCACGAATTGTTTGTAAATATCATTTGGAGTTATTATAGATATAACGCGATAATATACCTAGTTTTAATGAAAAATACACACGAATCTAAATTATATAAACGTGAAAGCAACGACGATAATCTGGATTAGGCTACCAGCTATATTAATTTTTGGGTCATACTAATGCATTTGTGAAATACGAATATATTTTCATTTAAAATAGGCTACTTTGTTGGAGTTGATTTTAAATAAAGGATTCTAAACTAAATAAATTCACATAAAATTTTTAACAGCACATAAATGAGGAGAGTAACAATAAAATAGCCCTAAACACCTTTTTATAATAAACACAGTTTAATTTAATGGAAAAAGTTAAGAATCTCTTTTAATTTAATTTTATCTTTAAATATATAGGTTTTTCATTAATTAAGAAAAGTTTCTTATTTAAAGGCTTTAAGGAAATTTAAGAAAGAGCAAGTAATTGGATTTTCTTTATTCAAATATTTATTTAAAAACGAAGATTTTATTAAAATTATTTTATTATTAAAGTTGCTTTAATTAAATTACCCTCAAACCTAATATTATTAAAATATAAACCAAAAAAACCTTTTATTATTTAATGCTGAACATAAAAAGTCGATTTCATAAAATATATGTGTCCTCTTGAACCCAATAAAACATATCTGCAAAATTAGGGTAGGGGTGTAAAACAAAAACAGCAAATGGCGGTCGTATCTTTTGCATGCGTATTTTTCTTATCAAAACATAAATATTGCTTGTTTAGTCTTGTCAAATAACAAATCTTTACTTTTTACTTTAGGTCCTTGCAGAAGTCGTTTCTGGAAAGCATCAGCTTCCTGCCCGAGTATGCAGACCCCTATCACAAAAGGTAGGTCATCAGACGAACTTAACAAAAAAGGACATTATTTTAATGCTTCTCGTTTGAGCGTAGTAGTGAAAAGGTGCCATGTTTTATTTGGACAAATCACCCTTTTAGGGGAATGAAACGCTTCCATTCAATTTAATTACTCAGGTTATTAAGCGGTTGTAACGAGATTTTGGAATGAAATTCATTCAAATGTAGTGTGTTCAATCTTTTTTGCTCGTGAATTTTATTCCAATGCGGACATTTAAATTATTTACACCTTTTAAACTTAATGTTTAAAATTTTATTTAGTGGACGCGGTATACGTGGTTGGAATAGAGGATTTAATTTGTTAGGAGTATTTATTTAAAATGCACAATGTTGAAAATAAAAATCCGAAACTCGGATTATGGACCCAGTGATGCATGATTTCATACATTACGTGAACATATTCAATTTTATTTAATAATCCTATTCATAATTATTTTTATTGATTAAAAATTTAATACCTTAATCTAAGTATTATTTTAGTGAACTTTAATACTTTTAATAAAGTTAGACCATACATCATTACAAAATTTTTATGAAACGGGCTTTAAAAATTCATAGATAAAGTAAGAGGATTAAATTGAATCCAAACTAAGATTTAAGCTAAAACTTTTCATTTTAATATTTCAGACCGATGACACTCGGTGAAATCGGATGTTTTATGAGCCATTATAAAGTGTGGGAAGAGGTAAGCTAAGGTTTTCTCTCAAATGAAAAATTTTACTTAAAATTACTTTCGTCTACCACAGATAGTCTCCAGAGGATTAGAGACGTCACTTGTTTTGGAGGATGACATTAGGTTTGAGCCATTTTTTAGAATAAAAGTCCGCAATTTGATGGAAGAGGTGTTGAAACAACCCGGCTGGGACCTTGTGTAAGTGGAAATTTCAATATTGGTATCTTGGTAGATTTTCAATTTATGCATGCCTTTGAAATCTTTCACAGCACAATTCATCCACGGGATATGAATATTTTCCACAATTTAACGCATCGCTTTGGTTTTTGATTCATGATTTATGTGTAGTTTTATATTTTCAAAATGAAATTTAATTTGTTAACTTTCTTCTTCTTTAATGCTTGTATTTATTCTTTAATTTAAACTATGTAATATTTTATTTCATTATTATACAAGGTGAATTTTCAGTCGAAATCAGAAGGTATCTTTTAATTTAAGGTATAGGAAATAACTTAAATTACATGGTTTATGGATGCGCATAACTATAAATTATTTTTGTCTATACTGTTTCGTAACTGGAGAGCAGGCTATTCCCTATATTTTTATATATATTTATATATTTTTTATATCCTGTATTTTTTGATATTTGCATCAACTTTAAGACCAAACCATTTTTCGTGACGTCATACGTTAAAGAATACAACGATTTTTTGTTTTGAAAATTTGAGTGTGCCCTTTATTTTTTATTGGAAAATTTCTATAGTTTATCACATTTAGACATATTTTTAGAAATTCATATTGGCCTAATTATGAATATTTAAAAAACAACATTTTTATATATTTTTTGTAATATTGATTTTGCTGTATTTTTAGTACATTTTTTAATTTTATATTATAAATGGTCGTGGAGGCGTGAAATATGAAAACTCGATAGGGATGTATTTTAATTTTATAAATGGAACACTGAATTTTTTATCGCTCCTCTTTAAGTGTTCTTTCACTTTTATACAAATCATTTTTCTCTAAAATTTTGTAAAAATAATCTGATAAATTTTACAAAAAATTTTCAAAAAAAATATCGTTGTATTCTTTAAGTTAGTGCTAATCCAAATATCAAAAAATACTGGGTGTTCCATTAAAAAAGGTGGCTTCAACTATGAAACACCCTGTATAGACAAAAATAATTTCTGGTTATGCACATCAATAAACCATACAATTTTAAAATTTTACTTTTTTCCTATCTCTTAAAATAAAAGATATAGCTACCGTTTTCGCCCTAAAAACTCACCCTGTATTTTATGTGGTGTAAGTATTTAAAAACAAATCCGAATTAAAGGTAAAAAATAATTTTATTTGCATTCCAAATTTGCCAATTAGGGAGATAAATAAAAATAATCATTGTCTACTCAAGTAGTGCTATTGTTAATATTAAATTATCATGTTTATTCATTTAATTAATAATCAAAATGGCTTGTTTGGAATTTCTAATTTCTTTAAATTATTAATTCACGTACATTTATAAGCTGCTTTATGCATAACTTTGTTTGAGTTTTGTTTTTAATTACAGTTACTTATATTTATTCTTGATTCATGTTTCAAACTATAAGTATACAAGTATTTATAATTGCTATTATTTTAAAATGCATCCATTAATAAACCCATTTATAATTTAAATTATCATTTCAGAATAAAAAGCGAATTTATTAAAATTTGCCACAAAGTATACCGGGTGGAAATGAAAACCGGGTCACCTCGATAACTTTTTTATTTATGAATAAAAAAATTTGGCTATGTTCTATGGTTCAAAAAAACAAATTTTATGTGCATTTTTTATTTTCGAAATCACTTCCGGTTTCACCGGAAACACCATGAACTTTGTTTTTTTAAATGTAACATTAATTTTGAAAAATCCCGAGTACAAAAAATATAATAAACTGGGACAAGTAAATTGATTGCACCCTTTTACAAAAAAAATAAAAACTAATATCTCAAAAATACTTCTTTTTTAAAAGTATTTTAAGCCATGAATAAAAATATGGGATGTTACATTTAAAAAAACAAAGTTCATGGTGTTTCCGGTGAAACCGGAAGTGATTTCGAAAATAAAAAATACACATAAAATTTGTTTTTTTGAACCATAGAACATAGCCAAATTTCAAATTTTTCTATTCATAAATAAAAAAGTTATAGAGGTGACCCGGTTTTCATTTCCACCCGGTATATGTATGTATACAGAGTGAGTGTGTAACATGCAATAAATTCAAGAAATGAGAGGCGGTTTGATTAAAAAAACTGCTTGACAAATTGTGTTCGCTATTATGGACATTTTGCATCATTTAAAATTTATGTGACGTCATTGTACAATAGCCATATTCGAAGATATAATCAATCAAAAATTCATCGCATTTTTTTAAAGGAAACCCATAATTTCATTGTACGATAAAAACACATAAATTTTTAATGATGCAATTACAAATACAGGGTCAATCACATTTATGTTAAATTTTCTCGGATGGTGATTCCTTTAATAAAAATACGAAAAAAATCCTGTAAACATGGATCCGGAAATGCTTCATTCCCCAATATTTCAACTCAAAGAGACACGCAAGAAATGTTTTTTCTTAATAAAAAAAGTTATTATAAGAGCAATTACTTTGAAAATTTGGCAATTGTTTTCTGATATTCGGGTGCATGTTCTACACAATTAAAAGAATTTAAAAAAAAAATCAAGGATGGTAAAGTCGAGGATGACTACCATTATTTTAAGCCTAACAATTTTTCCTCTAACTTTTTGAAGAATTTAACTTAACTAAAATAATCTCTGCACATTTCTCCCCAGAAAAGGTCTTTTGATTCATGTCACCAATATTCTGCGTTTTCTTGCTGAAATTTCTAATTTTTTAGAAAATCACAAATTTTGAAAATCGTCTCTGACCTTTTGAATTTATTCCATGCTACAGACTTACCACTTACCCTGTATGTTGGGCGTAAAGTCCTAAAACGGTATTGGCCGGATTTTTTATTTTGACGTTTGCTATGAACAAATACCGAAATTAAGCTCGTTTTCGCACTTTGGCCGAATAAGATTAGCCGAACCACAGATTGGGTAAGTTGGAAGTATCCAAAGTTACAAGTAATGCGTATTTCTCGTCCGAACTCATTAAAGTTTGAACTCGATGAAATTTTATGGCCGTTAGCACCATTAATCCTTAAACCTTTAGGAAAACTTAAAATTTTTAAGTAACAGATTTTCTATTGTATTTCTGTTACCTTATGAATTTAAGCGTTCCACGATAAACGAGTTTACAAGAGAAATTTAGAACTCGATAAGGTTAGAACTTGAGAAAGTTAGATTATGAAGAAGTTTTTTATTTTAGAACTTGAAGAAGACCAAGAAGGTTTGAATTAGATAAAGTTTGAACTTGATGAAGTTCGAAATCGATCAAATCGATAAACTTTGAACTCGATGAACAAGTTCTCTAGAGAAAGTAAGAACTCGATAAAGATAACTTGAGGAAGTTCGATTAAAACGAAGTTTTAATTTTAGAACTTGAAGAAAATCGAACCTAAGAAAGTTCAATTTCTAACCTTATTGAGTTTTAATTTCTCTTGAAAAATCGTTCTTCGTGTTCGAATAAGTTTAATAGGTCATGAGCCGATTGCACTATTGCCACTTAAAATTTAAGGAACACTTAGGCCCGTTTTCACCAAAGATTCCTAAAACTTAGGCATTGCTTATATGCTAGGTATTTCCTAGTTGCTAGGTATTTTTTATTAAATGATTAAAAATACCTAGCAACTAGGTACTACCTAGCATATAAACAATGCCTAAGTTTTAGGAATCGTTGGTGAAAACGGGCATTAAATTCATAAGTTAACAGAAATACAATAGAAAATCTGTTACTTAAAAATTTTAAATTTTCCTAAAGGTTTGAACTCGATAAAGTTTGAACTTGATGAAGTTCGAAATCGATCAAGTTTTAACCTAATAATTTGAACTCGGTGAACAAGAGAAACAACTCGATAAAGTTAGAACTTGAGGAAGTTTGATTATGAAGAAGATCGAATTTTGGAACTTGAAAAAGATAGTTCGAACTCGATGAAGTTCGAATAAGTTTTTAAGAGATAGTAGGAACTAGATAAAGTTAGAACTTGAGGAAGTTCGTTAATGAGGAAGTTCGAATATTAGAACTTTAAGAACACCAAACCTAAGAAATTTTGAACTCTATAAAGTTCGAAATCGATGAAGTGTTAACGTTCTAAACTTGGAACTCGATGAACAAGTTCCCAACAGAAAGTTAGAACTCGAAAAAGTTAGAACTTAAGTTCGATAATGAAGATGTTCGAATGTTAGAACAAGAAGAAAATCGAACTTAGATTATTTCCTCTTAGGAAAATTCAAACTTTGAAAAGTAAAGATTGCCTTTTGCCTTTTTTAGGCACCCTCTATTGTTGATAAAGTGTTATAATTTTTGAGTTTAAAACGTCGACTTTAATCTACGAAACTACGCAAAATTTAAAATAAAATCTTACTTTTTTTAGTAATAAAAATTTGAAAGTTTCCGTAATTCTCAGAGCATTACTTTATTACAATATTGTTAATCTTACATGATCTTACCCTACCTTTAACCTTAAGGTCAAAGCATGACACTTTGTACATTTCACATTTGAAAAAGCCTCGGTTTGACCAATTTTCACGAAAAATACCAAAGGGACCTTAATTTTGGGGTTTGCCAAACGCTGAACGTCTAAACCAAAAGCGATTTCTAATGGTTTTCTTAGTTGGTTAATGGTTAACCCAAAATTTGACACCCCCCTTCATTAACTTCAACCGTCCATATATCGCTTATACAAGCTTAAATTGGCTAGAACCAAACGATCTATGATGTAAAAAATTTTAGTCATTGAAATACGGTTAGTCGACATATGACAGACCAATCTAGGAACCAAAAACGAACCAAAGCCTTTCGAAATCGCTACAAAAAATTCGGCCAATGGTCGTTATCGGACTTTCTGCCCAACATATACAGTAAATCTGTCTACGCTACCATCGATTTTTAATCATTTGAAATTATTAAAGTTTAGCCTAATAAAATTTGTTATAAATTCATTTTTTTTCTAGTTACTTTGGTAGAAAACGTCTTCAAGAAAGTGATGAGCCATGGGTTAGCGGTTCAAAATATTTGGTGGAAGTAAGTTACTCATATTGGACTTTGGGGTATGCTTTAAGTTTGCAAGGTGCAAAAAAACTATTATCAGCTGAACCACTCACTAATCTACTCCCTGTAGATGAGTATTTCCCTATACTATTTAATAAACACCCTCAAGATGATTGGATGAAACATTTCCCTAATCGGAATTTAATTGCCTTCTCAGCTGCACCTTTACTTTTGTATCCAACTCATTACACCGGAGAAAAGGGTTACATTAGCGATACTGAAAATTCAATTGTGGTGGAAGCTGAGAAAATAGACGAAAGGGATGATCTTTAATACAAGACTCAATCATTTTCCTAATAGCTAAAGCCAATAATTTAAATATCAATAATTATTACTGTGTACAATATAATTCAACTGCATTGAAAACAAAAATAAGAATAACCATTATTTTGTATAATATGACGAAGAATTTTATACAGTGTTTTAATTTTTTATCAGAATTTTTCTCAGATGGTGTTATGAAAATCTAGAGGGGAAAGTCGGAAAGTTCCTATTTTAATAAAATTTAATGTGCCTTATAATATTTTAAAGCTACACTTTAACCAATTTATAGCTTAACATATGATATTATAATCCGGATTTAACTGAAATTAGATATTTTATGATCGCAATAAAATGTCATTTTATAGACAATTAAATATTTAGTATGATTTGCAGACGACGCACCAAAATATATTTTTATGTTATTGATTTTTATAAAAAAAATTGTTTTGTGCCATAAACTAGTTTTACGATTTTATAATATTTTGTTTATACTTAATTTTTATACGTAAATAAAATTTAATTCTTTAAAATAAGTCTTTAGATAACCCTTAACGTTTGCGCCAGATTAAACCACATTATTTTATGCAATATCACGCCCTGGAGTTGGAGGAAAAATGGATTTACTGCTTTAATCATCAAAGTTTTAAAATAATGTTTGATATAATAATATCCCAGTTTTGATTTATTTTTTATTATGACTTTATCCGAAACTCAATAGATTTCACGATAATTAACTTTTTATAATAATACATATTTTATAAAACGATAGATAATTTGCATTTTAAAAACCAAATAAATATTTCAACAAAAAAGGATTTTATTTCAATAAAATAATTTCCAGGGAAAATCCTTGAAGTTTGTTAAAAAACGCATCAAATCAAAACCAAAGATTTTTCAGAAATTGAACTTGAAAGTTCGAAATGGGGCCGTAAATTGTACAATCAAACTAGTAGCGGAACCAAAAGGAAGTCGGAGAGTGATTTCACCCCTTGACAAAATATATTAACTGATGGCAGTTTTTTCAAGATTTAAATAAATTAATATAATTTTTACCTCGTATATTTTTGGAGAAATCAACCTCTAAAAAGTCTAAAATTTCAGTACTACCGGCCGTTTGTACGGCTAATCATTAAGCCTTAAGGAATTCTTAGAATTTTTAAGTGATACATTTTCCATTGTGTTTCTGTCAAATTTTAAATGTAAGTGTTCCTTATATTTTAAATGACAATGGTGCAATTTGCTCTAAAGTGGGATTTTGGACATTTTTGTCCAGAAGGAAATGTGATAAAAAAATCATTTTTTGGCTAAAAATTTAACTAAATCCCTTTCCAAAAACATATATAAGTATACATGGTGTCCAGAAAATGGTGCCTAAGCTCTCCAGTACGTTGTTGGAGACCCGTCCGGTATCCTTAGAAAAATTGTTAAAAAGTTCTATCGACCTTCCTTCTCAAGATATTAAGCAAAAACTAAAAGGTAAACTTGGCAACATAGCTTCCTGAAAACAGGTATTGTAATTAAAGGTAATATTAACCTTTGACATTATTTGACACAAATCTGACAAAATTAAAAAAATTTTATTCAAAGTACAACAAAAAACGAGTTACATTTGTCGAATCTGGAAAACGGTTTCATCTTCATTTTTAGTCGTAAAACAGGTAAAAATTTACTGATGAAGGATTTTATATTTGCAAGCTGCTCCGACAAGTGCTTTTTTGAATCCAATTTTAAAAAACTTCTGGTTTTTATAATAATTGCTCGAAATTTTCACCTTGCATTTGTATGAAAATTTGTGCTCGTCGTCTAATATTTGCTTGAACTGCATGTAGCATTTGGGGAGTCACACTTTGAGCTGCATTTTGAATTGTGTTCAACAAATCTTCTACATTTTGGACGGGAGTACGATATACCAGAGCCTTTATGTGACCCCACAAAAAAAAGTCCAGAGGTGTAAGATCTGGACTTCTGGGTGGCCAACGTATAGGTCCGTTACGACCGATCCATCGTTCAGGATATTCCTCATCTAACCAAATTCTTACTGCAAAGGCAAAATGTGGAGGAGCACCATCTAATTGCATCCACATGTTACTGATTGCAGCTAGTGGAAGATTTTCAAGATGTTCCTCCAGCTCATTTATCAAAAAATTTAAAAAATTGCCTCCATTCAGGCGTGGAGGTAAGATAATTGGTCCTATTAAATGATTTCCGAGTATTCCCGCCCATAAATTCACACTAAAACGATTTTGGTTGTTGGTTGGATTTATAAGATGAGGATTTTCCAGGGCATAGTAATGTGAGTTACGCTGATTAAAAAATCCGTCTCTTGAAAAATTTGCTTCATCGGTCCATAATATACGGGAAGTAAACGTAGCATCCAATTCTATTTGCTCTAACAACCAATTACAATAGTTTGTCCTAAGTGCAAAGTCAGTGGGTAATAAGGCTTGAACTTTATTGTAGTGATAGCCATGAAAGCCATCTTCTATCAGAAAATTATTAATAGAAGATTTGTATACCCCTACTTCATTGGAAATCCTCCGTGAGCTGCACGTTGGATCTTCTTCCAAAACATTTAAAATTTGTTCCTGGATGTCAGGTGTAATTACATTTCGTGGACGTCCTCGATCTACACCTCCAGTTGGTGCTAACATACCAGTTTCTCCACTTCTTTGATCCAACCTTCGAATAACTTTGCAATCTGGATGTCTTCTTTGGTGATACCTCTCAGCATACATCCTTGAAGCTGCTAAAGCATTTTCCTGGCATTCACCCAACATTTTTAACATATCTGCCTATTCGCGATTCGTGTACATGATTTAAGGTAAACACGAAACCAAACAAGAAAAAACTAAATCTAAATGAACACGAAAGGACAACAACTTATTAAAACGAAACGTTAAGAGATATTTAAAACTGAAGAATAAGAACGATTTAAAACGAAATTAATAAAACTGGAGCATTGACGAAGCAAAACTTCGAAAATCAGATGATGAAATTGGAATTATCAGCATAGATTGTCAGATTAATATCAGTGATAACTAAAATTTTATTAAACAAAAGTCAAGTAAACAGTATCCTTTTTAAGTTATCACTGATATTTAAAAATATAAAACAAAAAATTATATAAATAAAAAGTAAAAATTACAAATAATTATTATAAATAAATAAAAATCTAGTAGTTCCCTTCCAGCTCATAAAATAATATGTATGCCTCACCACTAACTGTGTTTTTCGCAGAAATGGTCGTTACTCTTGAATCATTATATTTATGCCATTTTTGTGAATAAGAGTGACGACAATAAGCAGTGTAATGGCCACTGTATGTTGTGCCGCTGTGGTTACTCAGAGCATATAAATTGTATCGGCATTGTGTATGTGGTTCAGCAGCGTAAATCGTCATATCCAAACTCTCCAGAGGAAAATCAACTGTAACATTCAATTTTCTCCTAAACCTTTCTGTTGGCGAAAATTTTTTCAAATGGATTACTAATATTTTAGGGAACTTGTGGATCTTAAAAGATTTTGTACATTTTCTTCGCTTTTTACACTTCAAACATGTAGGTTTTTCATCACCATCCAAGGTTTCCTCTCTGGTAAAACTATCAAGGCACTGTAAAAGTCCTATAGGCTCTTTTTTTTGAGGTATGGGAAGCGACAAGTCCCAGAATGGATCAAATGAAACTGAACAGTGACCACAGTGTGTGCAGATAAGTGTCGACTTAAACTGCCCAACAAAAATATCCACCACCTTAGAATTTTCTCTTCGTAAATACCTTTGCCAAGACTCTATTGCTTTCTCCGAATCATTTAATTTTTCATCAATTTCAGTGTGAATAGGTGTTAGTTTGGTGGTGACCCTATTGACATCTTCGTGTAAACCTTCTAATAAATTCCTGAGAAATTCTTGAGCATCCTGCTGTGAGTACCCTATAAAGCGAGGTGCAAAACGTTGTATTTGCGATTTTAGGGATGTTGTATTTACAACATGATTCGATGAATCCTCTGACCACAATTCTTTTATGACTTGCGCGAATGCTTTGATCAATGCTCCTTTCATCCCCGAGATGGTGGTGTTAATATCACTTACATATACATCTTTTTTAAGATATTCTAGTAGAGGCTTCGTATTGGAAAGGCACTGAATGACAGAATTCATGAAGCAGGTATTTCCGATATTTTTTAAACCATTTAGTCCCATCTGATTCATTGGACTAGCGCGGTTATTTAGTTCTTTCTCCTCGTCCAAATTCCTCCTGCTTGGCAGAATATTAAAAGCTTCTTTCTCAGTTGAATTTCGCTGGGAACTTTCAGTGTTTCTCGTATTTTGGGATATTGATGAACAATTTAGTCTTGGAGATGATAAAAGATCCTTAATTTCTTTAATTGAAATAACACCATTCGCATTAGGTTTATTAATTTCTTTTATGTCTTTACTCTTATTTATATTTAAAGAATAAAATATTTCATCTAAACCTCCCGAATTAGGAATAGTATTTAATATAGATGAAGCATTTCCTCGTTGAATTTCGATTCCGATTCTTTGACGAAGATATTCCGTGGCACGATCTTCGCCAGTTCTTTTTGAAATTAATTTTCCTATAGCAGTAATTAAAGATTTTGAAGAAGAACCCCAAGGACCAAACGTTTCAAAACCAAGAGGATAAAATATAAATTTGCCTTCCAAATCTTTATATTTTGAAATTTTTCGTTTTTCAGCTTCTTGTGCAGCAGAACCAATAGAGGTAATTGAAGACGCTATATAAGAATCAGCTAAAGAGTTAACGCAAGTAACATCCCAAACAAGTGCCTTTCCATTTTTCCACGGCATTAAAGTCATACCATCTGGTCTTTTTCCGTCATTGCGTAATAATCCTGGTGGTTCTAATATTGCAGGTATATTGCAAGAAATAAAAGCGCGTTTTATTATATCATTTAATGCAGAGTGTCTACTATATCTACCACAAGTTTTATTGCAACTAAGACCATGATGCCCAAGCTCATCAACTAAAACGCCACATTTGCATTTATATTGACAACATAAATTAGTGCCAAGACGTAAACCAATTGCAATTCTTAAACTGTCATCATCTAAAAAGTTACCCACACTAGCAATAGGAAAGGCATGTAACCAGGATCCAGCTTCTCTAACAGTTAAAGCTTGTAGTCGGGCTTTATCTTCTAAATTTGCAATTGAAATTATTTGTTTACATTTCCTATCAACTAAATGAGTATCCCATTCTTTTTGTGAATTTTTATTTTTAGGAGCAACCAAATCAGTTTTTAAAAACCATTCATTTATAGCTTCTGATGTTAACTTATCCAAATCAAATTTAGGAACAATAGTTAAAACTAGATTATGTACAGAGTGAACTGAAGCTAAAAAAGCTGGGAGAGCAAGTTCAACTGTACTTCTAATACCAATTCCACCTAAATTTACTGGAAGAGTAGTTTGACTCCATTGAGACTCGCTCAAATTACAATTTGTAATTCCTACAAAACTTGAACGTAAAATCTTATCAAACTCCAATAACTTTTCTTTTTTTTTCCAAATCTCACAACATCTTAAAATATGTAAAACTTTTGAGACTCCCAAGCAATTTTTTAAAATGAAAAGACTATGGTGTGCATTTAAGATAAACAAACGCTTAGTAAGCAGTTTGATAGCTTTGATCTTTTCATCAAATATATTTGATATTGCTTCATCAAAAATGGGGGAACCTAAAAGTGAAAGATCTTCTTTCTTTGTGAATCTTATATCAGGAGCAAATTTTCTAACATCATAAATAGCTTGATTAGTTAAAATACTATTCCCACCAAAAATATAAGCTTCACATTTAGACATGTTTAATTTTAAACCCATTTCCTGTCCCAAATGAATAATTTTCGTTAAATCCTCTTGAATCATATTTATAGGTCCTGCTATAGTTCCATCATCTAAATACCAAATATTAAGAGGCGACTTTAAAGAACTAATAATATCCTGAATTGCAAGACAAAATAAAAGAGGACCAATGGGATCTCCTTGCTGAACACCAGATGATGAATCAAGAAAATTATTTCCAAAAAGTAGTTTCGATTGGTTTCTATACATTTGCCAAATAAAACTATAATACTGAGGTAAATATTTATGAGCAGTAATTAATAGTTTATTACGACAAACACAATTAAACGCATTAAAAAAATCAAGTTTTAGAAGAACCTGCAACTCCGAGGAATTTTTTAAATAATACCTGGTAGCATGAATTGCAGCTTCCATTCCACCTTTTGATGCATATCCCAATTGATTTGGTCTTAAAATTTGACCCATAAAATTCGAAACTCTTCTACTAACTATCTTGCAAGCTAATCTGCGGATAGTATTTCCAACAGCAATAGGGCGTATTCCTCCATCCTTTTTGTATAAAGCTGTTAAACTAGCACCATATAATAAAGGACAAATTTCATCTGGTATTTTTCCATTTAACATTAAAGTAATTAAGCTAGCCAAATGAGTGTTTACTTTAATTGAAATATCACCAATTGCCTTTGAACTTAGGTCTTTCAAGTGTTGTGGTCTTAAACCATCCAGGCCACCAGCTGACCCATTAGGAAATGAATTAATAGCTTCTTTCACCTCATCTGATGTAATTGAGTCAAATAAATTATCTTCACTTTTTGGAAATGGGGGACAGATTGAACTATTATTAGTATTTGTATGTTTGGATTTTAAAATTTCATAAACATCAGTAGAATAACCAGCTATAGAATCAGTTGAAGATAAAAGTCGAACGGCTCCACTCAGATCTCCGTCATTTAATTTAAATTCAACTAATGATTTTAAATCAGGTTTCCTTTTAGTTTTCTTATTTAAATCAATAACTGGTTCATTAAGTTGTAAATTTTTCAAATTTGTCAAATTCTTTTTAATTTTACTGGACAAAGAAGTATTCTCCGAAAAGTTATTTAAACAAAAAGCTCCATAAGAAAAAGTAAGTAAACCAAACCAAGATTCTGTATCATTTTTGCTAATACATGATAAAGTGATAACTTGATTAATCATTTAATAAAAAGCAATTAATCATGTTGCCAGATTCATTTTTTGAAATAAATACATGTAATTTTTAATTTAAAACATTAAATTGTAATGTTAATAAAACAGTATTTAAATTTAATTTATTGCTAATCTACTAAGAAGTCAACCTTCACAGCACAATTTGCAGTTTTCCGAAATTCACAATAATAAAGAAGTTGAATTCCCAACTTTAACTCTTCATATCTCGGTCAGTTGGTCAAGAGGATTTTTTTTTACTATTTTTCTGAGGATCCCTGAATGGTCCCCAACTACGCACTGGAGAGCTTGGGCATCATTTTCTGGACACCCTGTATAACTTTAATTTAATTAGTAAATTTAAAGTTTTTTTTTATGATTTTATTATTTAAATATTTTCCAAGTTTTATTAGATTTTTATAATTTTGTTGAAAACTGCAAAAGTTATCAACATCAAAATTTTATGCCAGAAACATTTCAAATATTTTATTAGAATATTCGGAAAATATAATTCATTCCTTAAATTTTGAGTTCTTGGGGATTTTTGTATAGTTTTTTCTGTACTAAATTTGACTCAAAAGGAAGATTTTACATATTTTTGTTCAGAACTAAAAAACCAAAAGTCACGCAGGATTTTCCTTTTTTGGCTGAAAACGTATTTAAAGGGCTTTCTAAAAATATGAATTGTTTTAATTCGTAAGTATAATTTTTCTTGAAAACTATAAAAGTTATGAACAGCCAAATTTTTCCCATCTTAATACATTAATGTTAATGGATACTACGCCATCCATTTTTGTCAAACCTAGGATCGCCACTGAATGAAACCACAAAAAATGATGATTTTTTTATAAAACAAATTAGTGTTAAAATTCGCTTAACTTAGTTTATGCATTAATTACATCGTGCTTTGTAGTAAAAATAGATAAATATTTATTGCCTTTATTTTGGGTTTCGTGCGATTCATTATAGTCCTAAAACAGATAAAGGTAAAAATAGATACGTAATAATTAAGCATTTTAGACATATCATTTAGCGTTTTTGTAATAAGTATTTTCATCATTTGAAATAAATTAAAAATTAAAAAGTCCTCATAATTGTCTTTTATTAAAAAGGGTAAAAATTTTATTAAAAAACGTTTTAAAATTAAATAAAATATTTTCATGAAAAATCTTTTAAAAAAGTAATTTTGTAAGTGGCAATAAAGTTCAGAAAATTTGCCTTTTAATTAATTAGCATCCAATTCCCATCGGTTAGCTGTGAACCTGCAAATTTTTAACCTAAATAAGACCTTTTATTATTATTTTAAATTAATTTTTCATGAAAGGTTCATCTGATAAATACTAAAGAAATAATTTTAAATGAAGGAAAACAGGTAGATTAAAAAACAAATTAGGTTTATAAATCAATGACGAAGGTAAACATTTTCTCGCCAAATAAATGCACGTGCTAACTAAACCGACCTAATTTCTTGTGATTTTCTTCGAATTTGTTATTACTTCAACAGAATGATTAGACTTAGTTGTGTATAGATAGTGTCTATTAACAGATCAATGTGGTGAGGTGTGTACTTTGACGAAGTTTATTTTCTTAACGTTTGAAACAAAAAATAACTCAATAAAAAGGTGGAAAAAATAACAAAATCTTCTAAATTTTATTTACTTTTATGTAACTGTAGACAATGCATGTAATTTGTTACAATAAATAATGATAATAAAACGTAAACTGACTGTTGGATTATATTATTTCACATTATTTCAAGTTAAACTATCATTACAAAGGTACTTAGATAAAATGAATCAATTAATAATATCCACGAGAATAGTAATAAAATGATTACGACCCACAGAGCAGCAGCAAGACTGGATATATGTAGGCCCCAGAAGTATATGTAATTTCTGGGCATAACAGGCCTCGTGGGCCCTTTAGAGTTTGCACAGTTTGCAGTCTTCGTCATACCCATGAAACTAAATAATCTTCCTTCTTATTAAAATTTATTTTTTTACAAATCTCCGTTATAATCTCAATTTACATTTGTTGATGATTTTTATATTTGTAGTAATTGTTATTGTTTTAATTAATAATAAAATTTTCTTAAACCTAGAATTGACAAACGTTAAAGTACACTTTAAAGTTAGCAAAGTCAATAGGTAGAAAGTTTTTTTATTTTCACTCATTTATTGAAAAGTAATTTATGGTGCAATTCTGAGCAAATCTGTAAGCCCTTACAGGAAGTATCTGTAAGGTAACCAAGGAAACCGTCCATTACAACCCATATAACAAAAATTACAGATTAAGGACTTACAGATTTTCCCAGAATTGCACCATTAACTTACTGTGGGTTGACGTTCTACGATTCTAAAAACCCTAATAGCCTAAGGAATTTTAACTTTTCATAATTTTAAATTTGTCATAGTTTTTCTTGTTAACAAGTTTGGTTCAAAAATATTAATTTTGAAGAAGAATCAACAAACCATCACTCAACGTCCTTGCATATTTATTTCTTAGGTGGTAAATTAGATGCACCTAAATGGTTATTTTTAGTAAATCGATAACTTATTTACTAATGTACATACCGAAACAATCAGCTTCAACATTTAACAAACTTCAGATTATCTTGAAGTTACCAGTTTTATGAAGTCCGTGTATTTTTATGTAGAGCTTTCGAACACGTAACTAATGTTGGAAAATAAACATTTCATACAGCACAACATATAATTATTAAACTTTGAGCTCGTAAAACAACTACCACATTGAATAACTTTTGTTGTTACTTGTTACTAATAGCCAATTGACACGCAGATATTTAATTCCGTTTTCGTAATTCGTATAATCCAACCCTTATTTTTAACAAGGTAAGGAAATAGGAGAATTCTCGTCTTTCAAATTAAGTGGTGTTAATTTGATTTTAGATAAGCCCCAATTTTGTATGATTAAATTCGTTGGGATTAATTTTGAGAATTTAGAGCTTTAACTGGTAAAAGAATCTCTTTTAGAAATATCTCCGGAAATAAAGCTCAAAAACGTTTAAATTGGATTAACTACTTGCCCATTTCATTTCCTACAGCGAAAGATTTCATCATTTGTTAAAACGCAGTTTTAAAATCGTTTTCCCAATTTCCGTAAAGCTTCACGTAAATTCGTAGCTATGTTATAAGTTATAATAATATTCCGAAGGAAACATGTTCAATGATAATCGGATATTATATCGCAGATGTTCTAATTGGCAATTTCTGTCCTTTTATTTCTTTTATATTTATTTTTACGATCAAACTTCCCAAAACGTTACACTCAGAAAGTTAAGTGCGGGTATAATGCACCTTAGAAAGACTTCCCGAATGGCTAAAAGGACAAACAATCAAAATAATTAATTTTATTCTGAAGCTTACTTTTTATATTCGCAAGATGTCACATAAAACCCAATTTACACTTCTGTTTTCTTGGATATTTCTGCATATTAAATCAATCAAATTACATGTAAATAACGAATATCAGTGAAACTTGAAGTTCTAGCAATGTTTGTCTATAGTCTATACATAAGTTCTTTTTCCACGACTATTGAATAAACTATACATTACGTTTGAATTTTTTGACAGGTAATTCATTACAAAAATTTTGACATTATTCAATGGACCAATCAGAAAGCTACAGTATTGCCAACTCATTTGGTAATGAGTAATGGATTATGGGTAATTTAATTAATCACTGGGTAACCTATTGGGTAATAAGAAATGGGTTATGGGTAATTTTAACCACAGAAAAAAAATGGCCGGCATACTGATTTTGAGTACTATAAACCATTTTTTTAATAAAAAAATGTCGGGCATTTTGGATCTGCCATTTTGTTTTTGTAGAAAAAAAATGTAAAATTTGAAATTAGAAACTCTGAAAGCGCGGCGCACAATGGGAAAAAAACCCGAAAACGTGACCAAAACTACTTTTTGTTTTCCAATTTTTATGAAAATTGGTAAAGACATATTTTTGAGGTCACTGGTTTCTAATTTGACATTTTTTTCTAAAAGAAAACAAAATGGCCGACATACTGATTTTCAGCGCTATAAATCATTTTTTAATAAAAAATGTCGGCCATTTTGGATCTCTATTTTGTTTTTTTTAGAAAAAAATATCAAATTCGAAATCAGTGACCTCAATAATATGTCTTTACCAATTTTCATAAAAATTGAAAAAAAAAAGTATTTTTTGTCACGTTTTCGGGTTTTTTTTCCCACTGTGTGGCGACACGAATATACAGTGAATTCAAAAAAGACTGAAACCGCAACTAAGAAACCAAACACACTCTGTAGTGATTTTAGACTTGCTAAGTTGGTGTACCTGTTAATTTTCATTCAAATTTAAATCTGATCTGTCACTTTAACCAAAGGGTCTCTCAGAAGTTTTTCTTCGGGTATTTTTTCAAGTCATTTCTCAGTGTTTTACAAATTTTATAAAAAAAATAGTGCCTTTCAAAACTAAAATTATTGCAGTTAAAATATTCGTGATGTTTTTTTACCGGAGCACAACGCATCCACTTCAGTGTAGCCAACAGTGGGAAACTTAGGTTTCCTACCTTGCAATGTCAATGGTTTCAATCTTATTTGAATTCACTGTACTATACTTAATACTTTTACTCACGAGTTAATTACTAAGCAAAATAAAAATGATTATATTTGTATTCAAGTGAAACTAAGTAATATTTAAAAACTTAAATCTTATAAAATAGAAAATAGCTAGGTATTTTTATGCGAAAAGTCAAAACAATACTTATCCTAAACTTTAATCTCGTCATAAATGGTTTATAACCTGTATTAACTTTTATTTTACGAAGTTTATAAAAAGCTCAACTCCTGCAACATAAAAGATCATTATTATTAAGATTTATGAAAGTTCATAATACTTTAAAATTTATATCCGTACGTACTTTTAAAGAAAAGCTCCACTTAAAAAATTTAATAAAACTACTTATTGTTTACAATAATAACATTTATAAATTAAAATTTTCCTTTACAGTAAGTATTATTCAAGAAGTGGTGAAGTATTTTAAAAGTCATTATTTAATCAAAAAAGTATTACACAATCCTCTTACATTTTCTAAATACGGTAAGAAAAAAGAGGCTATTTAAACAACTTGAAAAGTTATGAACTTATTTTATGCAACACATTTTAACTTTCATGAGATATTTCGAGGAAAATAACTGGTGAAAGAATGTTAAGTAATGGTAAATTATTTAAATTTAAATATAGCTTGAGAACCAACTATTTTAAAATATAAAATATAATACATATTATTTTATATTATGTAGTTTACTTTAGTTCGCATTTTATAAATTGAAATTCATATTTTTGATGAAATGTACAAGGTGGTTTATTAAACATAAAAATAAGATATTAAATTCCTAGGAGAAGTTTCATCGACAACAAACGAACAACTAAATTTATGGAGCACTTCCCAATAATGGAAACTACACACATAAGCAAATTTAAAAGAAGAAATTAATGGTGCAATTCTGAGCCAATCTGTAAGCCCTTAAAGGATATACCTGTAAGGTAACCATGGAAACCGTCCATTAAAACCCATATAACAAACCTTACACATTTTTTGGTAAGGACTTAAAGATTTTCCCAGAATTAGTCAATACTTTGCAACTTACGAAAACATTCGATACTTGGGAAAGTTTAAAATTCATATCAAAATATGACAAAGTTACTTCTTGGGTAAATCCATTAGTTATAGTTAAATAGAAAAATGGAAATTCAAGACTTTGCCTGGGCCCTAATAATAAGGCTACAGAGAGAGAACATCATCTTATATCTTATCCCTACACCTGAAGAATTATTGAGTGGATTAAATGGTATGGAGTGGTTTTCTGTTATTGTTATGAAAAATTGGTATAGGTAACTTAAATTAGATGATCCAAGTACTAAACTATACTCCACTTGGTAAGTATAAATTTGAACGACTTCCATTTGGCATATCTTCAGCACTTGAACAAGAAATATTTGGTGATGTATTAGGTGTAACAATATATTTTGACGATATCATTGTTTCTGGTAAAACAGAAGAAGACCATGATCAAAGATTAGAAGCTATGTTCAAACGGGCAGAAGATGTGGTGTATGGTTTAATAAAGAGAAATTTCAATATAAATGTAAATAGGTCAGTCTATTGGAATGCTTATACCTAGGAATGGTACAGAATTGGATTCTTAATATTTGGAAGCGATTAAAAAATAAGTAAATTTATTGCGAGAACTTTTGACTTAACTGGAGTTATTCGAGAATTAACCAAAGGAAACACAGTTTGGCATTGGAATGAGAAACATTTTAAACAGTTTGCTAATTAAAAGTTTTGATATTTTTGACTGATGCTTGATGCTTCCAGTAAAGGGTGTGGTTAACAGATTGTGAAAAAAATATTCTCAGATTAGAAAGGAAATATTAGAAATCTTATTTGTAGTAAAAAAGTTTAATTTTTATATTTATAGAAGATCTGTTACAAATCATAGTGATCATAAACCACTGGAAGGAATCTCTAAAAAAATTTTTTACTAAAATTCCCAGTCGGTTAAAAAGAATGAAACAGAAATTATTTAAATATCATTTGTCTGTAATTTTATATACCTGGTGGAGACATGCTTATCGTAGATTATAATCTACGATAAGCATAACAAGAAGTCTGAGAACTATGTCGAGCTTGTTGAGTGCATGCTATCGAATTTGCAAGAGCTAGGCTGAAAGATGAGCATAAAAATGCACTTCCTGCACTCGCATATAGAGCGATTCCCAGAAAATCTGGGCGATTTTCGAGAGGAGCAGGGCGAAAGATTTCATCAGGATATACGGACAATGGAAGAGCGCTATGAAGGAAGGTGGAACTCGCATATGATGGCCGTCTACTGCTGGAGTTTGCAATGAGATCAACCTAAAGTCGTTCATTCAAGGAAATCGTATAAAAGATCATATGATAGTGTATAATAAAAATTTTGCTTGCATATAGAGTAATTTTCTTGTATTTTTTAGCCAAAATAGCAAGACTGTATATTTCAAACAGTTAAGCTGTTAGCAATCATCCAGTATTTTTTTCAAAATCAGATGTTCCCGATATGAAAAAAACATGTGGTATTATAAATAAAGAAGATGAACAAGATAGTTCATTATGTAATAACAATACAAGTAATATAACCTGAAAATAAAATTGAGATACTAAATACATCAAGAGATGATGAATCTTTATAACTATAATGGAAATATGTAAAAATAGATTTCCAAAATTTTGGAAAAAAATTACCTGAAGAATTAGGAATGTATGAAGCAATGCGGCATGAATTAAAAATTATAGATAGATTATTATTTGTACCTATTATTAAATGTGAGTTGTGTAATAGATATCAAAGATCAAATTAAAACGAGCCTTTATTGCCTCATAAAATTTCTGAAAGACCTTGGCAGAGAATTTCATCAGATATACTTACTAGGGGAAATTATTATATTGTAGTAATGGATTGGTTTTCAAAATGGTTAGAAGTATATAAATTATTATCTAAAAAAACAGCAAAAGGAATTATATTTCATTTAATGGAAATATTTTCATACCAAGGCATACCTGAAGTAATATAGTTGTTGATAATATGCCTTATGATAGTTATGAATTTAGATAATTTGCAAGAAGATTGAATATTGAAGTATAATTACTTCAAGTCTATTGTATCGAAAGTCGAATGGACTCTCTAAAAAGGTTGTGTCTTTTGCTAATCAAATTTTGGAAAATATTGATATTCGACTTCTTTAATACAGGAATAGTCCAGTACAATCAAATGGATTTTTACCAGCGCAATTATTATTGGAACGATCTTTAAGAGACAAAATTCAAATTCAAACTTGAACCTTCAACAAAAAATACAAAACACACAACGATTTTTTACGATGAAGGTTCTAGGCAAGAATTGAACAGTGAAAATAGTAAAATAGTGTTTGTTTATAGTATATTACGCAACGAGCTAGAAAGTGACAAATTTTGTGTGAGTGTGAAAATTTATATTACACGAGCACAAAATTCACTTTCTTGCGAGTGACCACGATGAATATGTGGCCATTATTAATATTTTGTTGTAACAGCTCAAAAGTCATAACATACCGGGTGGAAATGAAAACCGGGTCACCTCTATAACTTTTTTATTTATGAATAGAAAAATTTGAAATTTGGCTATGTTCTATGGTTCAAAAAAACAAATTTTATGTGCATTTTTTATTTTCGAAATCACTTCCGGTTTCACCGGAAACACCATGAACTTTGTTTTTTTAAATGTAACATCCCATATTTTTATTCATGGCTTAAAATACTTTTAAAAAAGAAGTATTTTTGAGATATTAGTTTTTATTTTTTTTGTAAAAAAAATTTTTTTCAAAAAAAAAAAGGTTTTCAAAGTCGGTGAAAAGTACCAAAACTAATTCTAAATAATTCAAATACCTAAATAAAATTGTAATTTGAAAAAAAATTTAAGTGGTTTTTGAACTATTAATTTTTAAACTTAGTTAATGAAGATTTTATCAAATATCTCACTTTTTTTAAATGCAATGATGCCGGGTCATTCGACTTTTTAAAAAGAGGATTTTATAACGATTATTTTGGTACCCCATATGTAGGGGTATTATTTTGCATGTGCCTGTAAAATTATTTATTTCTTAAGTTAGAAAATACTAGCTATTAAGTATCTTTATTACAGGCACTTGCAAAATAATACCCCTACATATGGGGTACCAAAATAATCGTTATAAAATCCTCTTTTTAAAAAGTCGAATGACCCGGCATCATTGCATTTAAAAAAAATGAGATATTTGATAAAATCTTCATTAACTAAGTTTAAAAATTACTAGTTCAAAAACCACTTATTTTTTTTTTAAATTACAATTTTATTTAGGTATTTGAATTATTTAGAATTAGTTTTGGTACTTTTCACCGACTTCGAAAACCTTTTTTTTTTGAAAAAAATTTTTTTTACAAAAAAAATAAAAACTAATATCTCAAAAATATTTCTTTTTTAAAAGTATTTTAAGCCATGAATAAAAATATGGGATGTTACATTTAAAAAAACAAAGTTCATGGTGTTTCCGGTGAAACCGGAAGTGATTTCGAAAATAAAAAATGCACATAAAATTTGTTTTTTTGAACCATAGAACATAGCCAAATTTCAAATTTTTTTATTCATAAATAAAAAAGGTATCGAGGTGACCCGGTTTTCATTTCCACCCGGTATACTGTGTTCATATCAGATGACATTGAAGTTACTCGAATATTTTTAGTTAAATGTACCTAATTCTAGGTGGCGCTGTTTTGACGGAAGCAACTGATTGAAACGAATAAAAAAATGTTCCTATTTTATTTAAAATTTACACAAAAGTTAATTATATAATAATTTTAATAATAAAATAATTAATATTGGCGGGGTTAAATATAAATTTTTATTTGCCATGACCTTTCTTGCAACTTCAAAAAAATCCAAGACAGGGATTTCGTAATTCCTTCGCAGAGCCTTTATCGAAAATTACAAAAAGTTTCTCAGAGTTACAAAACACTAGTGTAGCAATGATATGAATGATATGTACCACCAATATGAATGACATACATATACGATTTTCTTTCTCATGTGGTCGTCGGAAAAAAAAATGGACTAGAGGGAAAATGTTTGTTAAGAAAGAAAATGGAAATACTGTGAGAAGAAATCGAGTACCTATTTCTAAAGGACGGAAATAACATATCTGATTGGGAAGATAAGTTGGATGATGAAGCACAGGATAATACACAGAAAATAAATATTGACAATAATGATCAGAGTATAGAAAAAATATTAATAATACTAAAAATGATCTTCAAGAAACAAGAACATTTTATTATTATCTCGACCTCGAAACTTGTGTTCGGTTCAGAGATTATATTATTAATTTGGATTTGAGTCGTTCGAAGAAGAAGATGGTGTAAAATCATAGAATTGTTAATTTATATTCAGTTAGGAGTCTAACAACACTCATTGTATATTATAATTATTGTCTAGTGAAATAAAGATTTAATTAATATTAAAACAACGCGTTACACAAACTAAAGAAGACGAGGTCAAGGCAGAAATCCAACCAAATAATCGATAAATGTTGCAAACATTTCGAAACAGGTGTCAAACTGCACTTCAAACAAGAAAAATACTTTAAGAAGTAGAGAACATGCCTGACAATTCATTTTCCTTATATGTATAGTAGGATTGGCCAGCAAACAGAAATTCCAACCTAACTGACATTGAATGAAGTCAGCAACGCTGAATTTTCCTACCCGTGCTGGAGAGTATTAGTGTAGTAGTCCTTACTACAAACCACAACTCTTGGAATTCCTGTTTGCTGGCCGGTCCTACTATACGTATAAGAAAAATGAGTTGGCCAGCATGATCTCCAGATTTCAATCCGGTTGATAATGTTTAAGACATGTTAACCAGAGGACAAAGGTTACGAATTCTTACTGACCAATGCACCGAAGAAGTGAGAATTGCTTTTTTTCAAAGGTTTAAAAATGGCACATTTTTTTTAGAAAATATTTGCATCTTGTTAGTTTAACTTATTTTTTTTGGTTTAGAAAATAAACTATCTCCGTTCCTTTAAATTTGCCAGTGTGTGTAGTTTCCAAAATGTCTACTACTTACTATCTAATATTTCTATTTTTATCGCCCAAAAGAATAACGATTCGTTTCAACCTTTAAAAATATTTGAGGCTTTAAAAATTCTTTATTGTTATGCTTAATAACGCCGACAGCACTTGATAAATGGTAAGTTGGTGGTAAAAATTGTACTTATCAAGGACTTTATTCATATTTTAAAATTTATTTTAAGCGAATCTATCAAAATATAATAGCTACAGATATAGGACATTTTATGTCAGCCTTTTCTTCAAAACATTGAGGCGTGCATTACCATTCTGGAAAAGGGGAAAACTTTTGTGGCCGTAAAGTATGTCTATGAAGAGACCCTTGGAGATACCCTCCCTGTCATCTCGGTGATATTCATCAAGCTTTTACTTTATCGTTATTTCGCGGCCTGTTACCGCTGCACAATTACATTTCAGTTTCATGAAGCATTTACAATAAAATTGTTGAAATGGTAATATATGAAGTTGTAACTTGTGAAATATATTAAATTCATAGTTGCGTATGATTATTCTAATGTGAAATCAATCAATCAATAATATTAATAGCTGAACTCCTTACATCATCTATAAATAATTGAATGTAGCAAGAAACTACAAAGAGGCTGTTTAACTTAGAAAGCAGAGGAAATAATACAAATTGAATTAAAGTTACCTTTGTTGTAAATAGAAACCTAACTAAAAGGATTTTGTTCTATAACAATTAGACTTCTAATAAAATTGAAAAACAAAGTGAATTTCACCCTCGAACTTCAATTTTATAGTAATTAGCTTTATTTTCTACTTGCGACAAACGACAATAATGGCTTTTTTTATAGTTAGGTTGTTTACAATTTTAGTAAGTTTTCTCCTAAGAATATGTTTTAATAGAGGAAATTCGAACAATATGTTGCCAGTTGGGTTGCTTCATTCTCACTGTGTGAAAAGCGGTATGCGGTATCCTTGAATTTCCCATCCCTTTATGAATATAGGAACTCTTATAAGCTACACTCGGAATTTAGGACTATTTAGTTAATTCTTCCTACTTTCCTACACAATTAAATAGTTGTAAATACCTAGTTAGCTACTCCAGGTGCTTCTAAAGTAATGGGATAATTAAATATGATAAACTATGCCAAACTACATCCATTAAAATAAAGTAGCATCATAATACGATTAGTAATTGAAATGAGCAATTAAATTTAAGCTGATTAAATAGTGAAAGTAATATTACATTTCTTAATTGCTTCATGATTAATTTTTATTATATACAATGTTTATTTTTTCGACATGTTAAAGTGTCTTAAAATAAGACTTTTTAGGTTCACTTATATAATTAAAATTTCACCATTAAAATCCTTATAATGTGTTTTATGCACTCAATAAATAATGAATAAGTTTCTGGTATAAAATGATTATTTTATAGTAGCAATTATATTAATGATTATAATTAATATTTTAAAAATAATTTATCTGCTTGCATATACTATAATGTCACCTTTACGTATTTGAATGACATAATGGCATTCTTTATCGGTTTGAGGCCCATAAGGAAATCACTATAGTAACGATTTCATTATCGGCACCAAATTACAGAACACGTTCATAATGCCATAATAAATAACTGTATGGGCTCCAAATTGGTGACACTAATGTGTCAAGAAATTTTAATTTATTTCAATTTTTTCATGATTTATGCAATCTGATAAAGTTTGGTATGTAATTCGGATCGTAACCAATCATTTTGGATCACGTGGTGTAAATATTCACGACGTGAACTATAATGCTTGGCGTTACGATCCTTATGACATAAATAACTATTATAGTATTTTTTTATTTTAAGCTTTAAAAGAAGCCTGACATAACGGAAAAGTCATTTTTACCACGTAATTTCCTATTATTTAAGCCTTCCTGGACGGCTTTGGATTAAAATTGCATGAATGTGAAAAATTTGCTGCAGACTCTAAAAGCTTGTTAACTATATTTCAACTTCTATGCTAATAATAACTGAGCCTTAGCTTACAGCCGAGACAGCAAATTAATGTTTTCATATTCAGATTGGACATATATAGGAAAGTTTAAGTAAATTTATTATTATCTACAAACGTGTGGATATTTAATTCTAATATAAAAGTTTTAATTAGTTTTAATTTCAGTGAGGAATATTTAAACCCCTAACAATTTTTCCCCTAGGCTACTCTCTAAATTCGTTCCTGACACCAATATACGTTATTAAAAATATTTCAACTCATAAAATCCGAATTGAAATAAACTGTAGCAAAATTATAATATATTTCAAAATTCTTACACTTTGAGCTTTGTTTAAATTTAAACAATTCCTCTTCACTGTTCTCTATACTACAGATATTTTCCTGAAATTTTTTCATAAAATGTTTAACACACAATACTTTCAGAACTTTTTAAGTTCAATATACAGTCTAGCTCGCTTTTCTTTTCCACGCTTATTATTTATTAAGAAAATTCCAGTGGGGCGAGACAGTTTTTAAATTAATAATCACTTTTAAGATACTCTTTAAGAAATTTCCAGCGGAGGATATACGTTTCTGAAGACCCGAAGCTGAATTTTTTTTAGGCTTTTGTTTACATTTTTGTCCACAATTCCAAAAGAAAATGTATAGGAGTATAAAATTAATTATTCTTAAACGTAAAAGAGGCAGAAAGACCTTTTAAATGGTTAATATTACAAGACATTGTTAAAGTAATCAATAAATACATGTCTAAATTTTTCAAAAAAAATTAGTTGTATAAAAAAGCACCTTCAAAAATTTGGATTTATGGAAGAACTATGAAAGGTAGCTTTCTTCATATTTTGTACCAAATACATATACCTGTAGATTATAGGTATAATTTAAAAAATATCTAGTAAAAAACTTGAAAATTTTCAATTTTTAACGAACTTTAGTCAAAAATTTGATACAATGTAGTCAATTTACAATTTCAAAAAGAAATGCTTTGAGTTCAAATCAGACAATTCCTCAAATTATGAGTTCCCAAACGTTTTGGTAAGTAGTTCAAATAGGTAGTTTTAGAGAAATTGATCGCTAATTACGCCTTAACCAATGTATGTAGGATTCAAAAAAAATTATTAATTAAAAGCTAAAACCATCCTCTTTCAATAGGTAATAAAAGTCAAAAAAAAATAATTGTTAAAATGTTAAAAAAATCAAAAATTGAAAAAAATTAAAAAAAAATAAAAAAAACTATTTTTTTCCAGCTTTTTAAATTTTGTCCTAGATCCATTGTTTTTTTTTAATTTTCTGAAACTTGTTCATATTCTCAACACACCAAGGAAAGTTTTGAAACCGTAGCTTCTTTCCTTCACTTAGTAAAACCTTCTGAAGTTACTACTATCATAGTTTGTCAAATAGGTGGTAACAGACAGTGCTCATAATACTTCTTTTAGGAGTAACTTCAGAAAGCTGTAATAAGAGAAGGAAAGGAGCTAAGGCTTCAAATCTTTCCTTGATTTGTTGTTAATCTGAAGAACTTTCAGAAAATTTTAAAAAATACAACCTTAATGGGCCTTATCTTAAAAAAAATTAAAAAAACTGAAAAAATATTTATCTTATCTTCTCTTTTCTTTGCGATTTTTTATTCAACATTATATCATATCAACCATTTCTATGTTACTATTGCTACCTATTAAAAGAGGATTTATTGTAAATATAAAGAACTTTCAAAAGATTTTAAAAAATACAACCTTAATGAGTTTTGGAAAAAAATCAAAAACAAAAAACTACATATTTTTTCTTCTCTATTCTTTGCGAATTTTTATTCAACCATTTCTGTATTACTGTTGTTCCAATTCCAAGAGGATGGTTTCAGCTTTCAATTATAGTGATAATTTTCTTAATTCTTATGGGTTATAAAGTAATTAGCGATTTTGTGATTTTTGGCAAAAATTGATCGAAAGTTCAAAATGCTATAGCTCTATAATTAAAAAAGATAGACAATAGATCCCTACTTTTTTCGTTGTTTGTCGATTAAATTTACTCTAGTTTCTAACCATGACGTTTGGTGAACCACGAACGGAACACCCTGTATTATGTATTCTACATTTTTCAATAATATTGAGCTGTAAAAAAAAGTAGTTTTGAAAATTTAATTTTTATGAAAAACTATGAAAGGTAGCTTTCTTCATATTTTTTAGTAAAGCACAAGTAAGCACAATTTTAAAAAATGGGACTAATCTAGATTTTTCATAAGAAATGCATAAAGTTTCAAAATTTATGCACAAATATAGCCAAGGGTGGTTTAATATTTAATTTATAAAAGAAGATATATTTTGAGTTCAAATGATAAATCAGATAATTCCTCCTCCTATAAACGTTTGGTTTACCGGAAATTGCATTTTTCTAAAAAATCAAAAATATTTTAGATCAAAATTTGTTTTCTTCGTGCGAAAATCACTACATCCTAGTTTTTTGATTGAATATATTCAGTTGGTTCAATTGTACCAAGCTTTCATCATGTTATCTTTCGATTGTAAAAGTCTTTACCTCCTGAAAGGACAAATTGTGTAATAAATATGTGAAAAAATAGCCCCAATGCAGATTTATAAATTGCAAATCTACCTTAGGGTTTAATAATTTCAATAGATGCAAAATTTCGGATAGTGACTTTTTGCAGGAAGGGGACAATATGTCGTATACTATTTTGTGATTTGTGATAAAATCGGTGACCTAAAATTCAAAAGATAATATGTATTCAGCGACCGTGATGAAAAATTTAGAGACATCGTTAACGTTAGACACGTGATTAAAAAATATTTCTTCATAAGAAATATTTTTTAAAGACGTGATTAACTTTAACGACGTCTCTAAAATTTTCATCACGTGCTTATAGCTCTAAAACTAATAAAGCTAGACTCCGACTTTTTTGGGATTTTGCCGATTAAATTTCGTCTAATTTCTAGCTCCGACGTTTGGTGAACCATGAACGGAACACCCTGTATAATATTTTGGAAAATGCACTAAGCGGTTAGCGGTTTTTTTAATTCCGTTTTTTGATATACAGTCTTCTTATCTAAGGGAGCAGCAAAGAAATTACTTAGTTCGAAAAATCAGAAACTTATAATGCTAAAAATTAAATATGATGGAATTAAAAGAAGAAAATACAGCGAAGGAGAGATAAAAATTTAACGCACTTAGTTCGAAAAATTAAAAACTTATAATGCTAAAAATAAATATGATGTTGGAGAAGTTTCAGCAAGTAAACCCTGGAAGGAAAAATAATTCAAATTATTCCATTATTGAAATGAACTGAAATAAGAACGACAATATAAAGTATAATCAAATTCGTTTTTAATTTAATCGAGGTTTAAATTTATGTCATCAATAATATCTATTTTAAATTATAAAATTGGAAAACAATGAGAATCGCTATTTTTTCAAATTTGAGATTATGATCTTATTTCATTACTGGGAGGTAAAACTGTAAAAGGTGCTACTACTTGGAGGTGAACATACACTTACAGATGACAATCCTGTCAGTAAGGCTATTAAACACTTTAATGAAAGGTGAATAAAGCGGCCTTGAATGTAACTAATTGGTTCAATTGAATTGAACTCATCATATTATCTTTCGATTGTAAACGTTTTTAGCTCCTGAAAGGACCCAAGGTGTAATAAATATTTGAAAAAATAAGTAAAATGCGATTAATAAATTCTACATCTATCTTCAGGTTTAATAATTTCAATATTAGCATAATTTCGGTTAGTGACTTTTGCATGAAGGGGACGATATGTCGTATACTAATTTTTCAAACAAATGAGTTGAATAAAAAATCAGGTTTGAAAATTTCATTTTTGGAATAACTATAAAAATTAGCTTTCCTATTATTTTTGTAGCAAATTCATTTTTTATAAGAAATTCCTAAAGTTTCAAAGAATACATATTTTTCTACCTTGCGTTCGAGAAAAACTCCTTAGTATAGTTGTGAATTTTAGACTTTTAAAAGTTAAAAATGTTATGGTTTAAATTATACATATGTGTGTATAAATTTGAAACCACAATTTTAATTAAAATTTTAGACTTGTAAACAAACTGCGGATATCTATTCTCAAAAATTTCTCGTTTAATTACTGAAGCTTAATAAATTTGTAAGAACTTCAAAGAGTTATACAAATTAAAAATCAATTTAAATTTATATTCCTGACTTTTCAGCTGCAAATTGCAGTAAAATCAATAATTTATTTATGAGTTTCCAATTATATTGACATACAAATGAGAAAAGCTGAATTTATTTAATAAGATCCCAGTAGCAAATTCATAATTTTAAAAATAAGCTATTGAAAATATAAAATTAAGAAAATTTATTTGGGTTGAAATATTCACCGTTACAATTAATTAAATTAGATATTTACTAAATTTTTTCAAATATTGAATACAAAAAAAAATCAATTTGATTCAATACTATTACTCTGCCTTTTTAATCATAATACGTACATAATACAATATTTTAAATTTAATTAAAAAGTCCATACATTCCGCATATCTTTTATAAGATAATAATCGGATTTAATGTCATTTATAAGTTATTAATCTACAAAATGATAACGAAAATTGAGTTGCAAATAGTTAAATTGCGTAGGTTTCAGTTTTCAATCATCATACTAGAAAGTAATTACGGGAATTTAATTTAAAAGCTAATTACTCTATATTATATTTTTCAAGCAACTTAAAAAATAAAAACTTTCCATTTATTTTGTGATATAAAAAAAGAAATTATTAATTAAAAAGATAGAAATTAGCTTAGAATCTTTTAAAACTCTCGTAAAGTTTAATGACTATTCACTAAACATCCAAAGTTGAGATAATTATGCAGAAAATATAATCTTTAATTGTCCTTTAAATCTGGCGTTTAGCCTTAAAGTACCCAAATATATTCTAGGATCAATTTCCACCTAAATATAGATTTTCATTTTAGATTAACATGCAGAAACTACTAGCTAGTTAGTTTTCCATGGAAATGTAAACTGGTTTTTGTTTGTTTTGACTTTAAATGACTTCATGCATGCTTTTTGATGTGTAATAATAATAAGGTATATACAATTTTTGTACCAGAATTTCATACTCTAAATAATTGTATCATCTAATTAAATTCTACTGTAAAAATGAATTACCAAAAGTGCTAAACGTGTTGAAGTATTCTATATTGTCTAATTAATGGGAATAGAAATTTCAATTAATTATAGTTGAAATATTGAAATACAAACACGACTTGAATAATAAATGAAATTTTCAGTGAGTTTAATTATTGATTATTGAGGATTATGTATTGACACGTCAATCAAAATAAATTCTGCTTTGTTAAAAGGTTTTTTAAAGCATCTGACAATAATCAAAGGCTTGTTTTAATTTTAATTATTGTAAATTTAATTAAAAACATTTTTTTAATTAATTAAATTTGTTGTTCAACTTTATTTTTTTAAATGAAATATTTTGTGAAGCTGTATCAATCAACAATAAAATAAAAAAAAATTGTATTGTAGTATTATGTAAATTCTTACAATCTGCATTTTTATTCGACGAGTGTTGAGTGTAAGGTATTTGCAATTTCGTGTCCAATGTCCTATTAAATTTTTAGAAATGTTTTATATCTAAAGACCTGCGACATTTATGACGTTAGTTTCGTTTTAAAGTTCTCATAAAACCTTTTATAGTTGCAGTTATTGAAACCGTTATCGCATGTTATCTACGTTCGTTTTTAAGTACCTCAATTTTATTTTATTTCATATTGTAGATTGTAGTTCATGAAAATTTACAAAATTAAATTCACTGTTCAACACTGAACAACAAATTTTGAACAAAAAAATTTACCCTGTTATTTTTTTGTATCTATTTAACTCAGAAATATGAAATCTTGAGCAACATTCGTTCATGAAGTATAATATAGGATGTCCCAAAAAGAGGTGATCAGAAGAAAACCGTAGAAGGAGATTTCATCGATAAAAAACCCTCTTGTTTTAACTGGTCTTTGAATTTTGTTCCACAGAAAATGTCGTTAATTTGAAATTCCTAAACTATGTGATCAATTTAAATGAAAAAAATTGTAAAGTAAAACAAGTTAATCCCACTTTGGCTTGAAGTTATAAAATCATCATTAAACAGTTATTTTGATAGAAAAAAATATTTTATTTAAAAAAATGAAAATTCACTGTTTTTGCTCATGTCTTTGAAATAAGCCACTTAAAGGAACTACTTTACTTCCCAGTAAACTCTAAAAATCTTGAAGTCAGTATAGGAAAGATAGGATGAAGGTTGAAGGTCATTTACAAACAGTAAACGTTGTAGTTTTAACTCCTTCATATTCAACAGTTTGCTTGATAATCAAAGAATACTGTATTTTATCAACCGATTTTGATAGATAAACTTTCGAGATAAATAGCATCAATCTTCTCTACTATCCAAAGATTCATATATTTTTTGACTTAAGTTGAAGAGATTGGTAAAGATGAAACCATGCCATAAAACCATGTTATTGGATTGATATTGACGAATACACTTTGAATTGAATATACAGGGTCCGCCAAAAAAACGGAAACACCTAAATATTTTTTGAACCGTAATGAATTTAAAAAAAAAGTTTAAACAAAAGTTTATTTAATTTAAACAAGCTACCATTTAAACATAATTTTGAATATACAGGATGTTCGCTTTATTAGTGTACGGCACCTAACTTTCGTTTTTTAAATGCAACACCCTGTATATTTTTATATTTTTGGATTCTACGATTAATTTTAATAAACTTTTGTAAAAATAATTTTTTTATAAAACTCGTTGTTGTCGAGTTGTAGCTACTTATTGAAATTCCTGAACCTAAAACATTTTCCAACAAAACCTTTATTTCTAGCAAATTTTACAAACAATAATTAAAGAACAATTCTAAAACAAAGAAACAAAAGAAATAACAACGAAATAAAAAATCATTTAATGAAAATAATAAATATGTGAACGTTCGCGATTTTTTTAATATTCGTTTAAAACAATTATAGCAAATGTTCAAATTGCAAGCCCTGTACAGCTTGACAATGCCCCAACCTATCCATAAATGCCCGCAAACAGTTTTCCAAATGTTCTTCCGTAATATTCTGAACTTCTTCACTTATTTTCCTCCTTAAATCTTCAAGATTTTGTGGCCTGTTAACATAAACTTTTGATTTTAGATGTCCCCAAATTGAGAAATCTAATATTTGTAGATCCGGTGATCTCGGTGGCCATTCAATTGATTCTCTTCTTCCAATCCACCTTTGCGGAAAAGTTCTTTCTAGGTAAGTTCGAACTTCTGCACCATAATGTGGCGGGGTTCCATCCTGCTGGAACCAAATATTATTCCATTCCACCTCATTGAAGATATTACTGAGGTGAGGTATTATTTCATTTTGAAGTAACTCTAAGTAACGTTGAGATGTTAATATTCCGTCGATAAAAATGGTCCAACTTTTATATTGCCAATAACGCCTAGCCAAACGTTGACTTTTTTAGGATATTGGGTATGAAGTTCTTCACACCAATGTGGATTTTCTGTTGACCAATATCTTAAATTATGTCTGTTTACTGACCCATTTAAACAGAATGTGACCTCATCAGAAAATAAACTGTTTCTTAACATGGCAGGATTATTAGTAATTTGGTTTTGAAGAATTTCGCAAAATTCCATTCTCTTATCAGGATCGTCTTCTGTCAGTTCGTGAATTAATTCGACCTTATAAGGCTTTTTCTTTTCTTAAAACTCTACGAATGAGCGTTATACTCACATCATGATTCAATGCTAATTGGGAGGTACTAATTTTAGGAGTCCCCACTATTTGTTCCATTATTTCTTGCCTTTTTTCGAGGGAGGTGGCTTGTGTTTGGGAGACCCGATCTAATCTTATTCTTGATGGCATGAAGAGTAACGAAACGGTCTAGGGTTTTTTTGACAGTGCCGACACTTATTGGATTGCGATCGGCAAACATACCGTTAAATACATCTCTTGCATCTCTAAATGATCTTCTCTTATAACCAATTCCAATAATCATTAATAATGTAACTCTCTCATATTCGCTTAGTTGATTCATTTTATATAAAATAATTACTCTGATTTTCGAAAAAGTATTTTTGGAAAAGTTCTGCGGTAAACTTGCTTATCTAATCTTACAAAATATCGAATTAATTTTAATTTTATAATTGACTTGACGTTTAAAATAGGATTGGCTTTTGTTATAGTTTTATAAAAAATGATTTTTACAAAACTTTACTAAAATTAATCGTAGAATCCAAAAATATAAAAATATACAGGGTGTTGCATTTAAAAAACGAAAGTTAGATGCCGTACACTAATAAAGCGAACACCCTGTATATTCAAAATTATGTTTAAATGGTAGCTTGTTTAAATTAAATAAACGTTTGTTTAAACTTTTTTTTAAATTCATTACGGTTCAAAAAATATTTAGGTGTTTCCGTTTTTTTGGCGGACCCTGTATGTATTTAGATAAAATACTTTAAATAACCTTAGAAACGTTGCTAATAATGGCTATTAGACGGTAGTTTTTAATATAATTTTTATGGCCATTTGAGAATAAAATGAAAAAAGTAAAATATACCTTAAAAATCTTCGACTTTTTTAAGACTATTATAAATAATAGTGTTCACTTCTAAGTTTAAGAAATATTTTAATGGAAACTACGTATTAAAATAGATTGATAGATAGATAATGATTGTCTGATAGATACATTTAATAATAATTGGCAAATTTGTAATCAGCACTATAAAAATAATATAATGTAGCTATGTTTTTATAGGATATAGAAATGCTGTTGAGTGATATGAATTTCTAGAGTTTTCATTTTAAAAGAGAACTGTATTTTAAACATAGAATAAGTTTAACTTTGGGTATTATATTACATGTTATTCGTTTTAGTATGCAATACTCTTATTGCCTTGAGGAAACTGGTGACCGGTTTGAATAAGAGCTTTTTCTGATTCTCAGCTAATATCCTTAGGGTCTAAACAAACTTATGTATTTACTCAAAAAATAATTAAATTATTTCTGTAGATAAATGTATTTATTATGCATAACACAATTATTAATAAAAGTTTTTATTATATTTGATTTTTATTATAAATGATGAATTAATTAAAAATCTTGTAATATAATTATAGGAACTAATTGAACTTTTTTAATTACTCCTAAAAAATAACCTTCCAAGTTTGGAAATTAATAAGCCAAATAATTTATCATTGTAATTATAAGAACAAACCCGTCAAAGGTAATTTGAAAATTTCATATTACTTTGGGATTAATTAAGATAATTTCCTGAATGTTTTATAAATGCAGAACAAAAATATGACCTAAAATATTTTATAATTTTTTAATGTTTTAAACCTTTTTATTTACAACCAGCATCAAGCACGTTTTTTATTTGTTTACGTAACTCCCAAACTTTCCACCGAAACTAAAGCAGTCGGAAATAAAAAAGATTTAAAAGTATTGAACTTTTCATCCTCACTTCTCTTAAATTTTCTTTGGAATCATAAAATACTTCGTGAAAATTGGGGTTGTGAATAAGTTTTAATGTAGCTATTAATATTTAAAAAAAATATATTTTAAAAACATATATTATATTAACTATTTTTAAAATTTAGCTTCTCTTTGTGAGTAAAATATACGTAAAACAGTAGAAGGGTAAAAATATTAACCGTAATCCTTAATATCCCTTCTGAATACATCAACCTTTATTATTCCATTGTTTAGAAAAAGTATAAAACCGTAGAATAGGAAGTTTTACACATTTAATTAGCCTATTCAAAACAATGTAATATTGTAGCAGCATAAAATATATGAAAATTATTCAAGTCTTAAGGGCAAATGCAAAAGTTCACATAATTTGAACACGACAAACTTTTCAAATAAATAATTTCATAAATATTAAATAAATTAAGTATGCAAATTTTTTAAACCGAACAGCATACGTTTGAATTTATAATGCCATTTTTCTACTAAAAATTAGGTAAAATTTAAGAAGTTCGAAAACTTTCGTCCTTAATTTTAATAAACATCCCCAAAATTTTAAATAAAGAATCAATGATCCCTTTAGCCTTTACCCAAACCGATTATTAAGGAAAGAGAAAACTTTCGCTAATTCAGTTTTCCAATATAACGCACCATGTGCGGTTAGTCACGTGTGAAATTAATAGATAAATCTTACCAATTTCGCCTTCCATGGCTGAGAAGAAAATCCTAAAACAAAGGTCAAATTTAATTTCCAATATTTTTCACATAAATCTTATGTTACAGGTTGCTGCACGATTAAGCACTTTTAAACCTTTATTTTTTGATAAATAAAAAAATATTTTCCTGTAAGCGTTTCAATTTTTTTACAATAGCAATGAGATATGTTAAAATTCATAGCATATCATCAATTAAGATTGAATTTTTCAATGCTCAATCAATCCCTGAATCAACCGCAAACATTACTGATTAATGCTTTTGTACAAAAAAGATTTATGTACTTTTCATGATTTAAATCGTATCAAAAAAAAATGGGGTAAATATACATACATAAACGTGAATTTAACTCTTCTAAGTTCTTATCTAAACATTCATTAGTTATTTTGTTAAATATGTGCAGTCACAAAGTTGGTTTCCGAAATAATTAAAGTTATTTCGTTATTTGGAAATTCTGTGCATATTTAACTTTTCTTAATTATACTCCTGGGGTTATTATTATAAACGTCTATTTAAACTTTGTATTTATTAAGTATTATGCAATTTCAAATTTTATCTACTGTATAAACACGCAGCACATTTCAAGTTTAATTATAAACTATTAAGAAAAACAGTTGAATATACAGTATGCCCTAAAAAGAAGTGATCAAAAGAAAATCGTAGAAAGTAGTCGAGATTTTATCGAAGAACATCCAATAATCAGATCCGGAACAGCCTATTTTTTTTGGTGTAATGATCATCACCAAAAAAATATTTTGATGGGGAAAAATACCTTTTTTCAAAAATAGATTTTCGGTCTTCTTTATTGGAGTAATCTTTCAATAGGGACTCTCACATTTCTTATCTAGAGGCTGTTTCGCTTATTTCCGATGCTTGTTCTGCGCACATTACTGTCAAGAAAATTATTGATGGAAAGGGAAAGTCTCTTGGTGTGACCTATGATGATCAGTTTCTCTTCTGCAGAGAAAGGTGGATTTTAAAAAATTCAAGAGTATAGATAATATGGAAGATTTTATCGGTCTTAAAAAACAGATCGCCATTACCAAAGCTTCCTGCGGAATAAAAAGGGGGGATCCTTTCTGTCTTTCTGTCCCAGTGCTAGAAGAGGGTTAGTTAATAAATCAGTGTGTTCTCACAGACCGGTTCCTATTTCTATTTGTAATTGGCATAACTTTTTTGGATAACTTGTGCCCTGCAAACGTGAAGAAAGGGTTTCCGTCAGTTGGATGCCTGAAGAGTCGGATTTACTACAGCCCGTTGATCTGATCTTGTTAATTTTGTTATTAGTTACTCTAAGGACAGTTGTCCTGGTGATAACATAATTAATGGTGACGTAGCCAGGTTTCCTCCTAATGTTGTTCAGTTCTTCATTGAGTTTTTTTAATAGAATTTTGAAGGGGGCTGTAATCCCTAAGGAGTGGATTGAACTTTGTATATTTCGGTATCAAGTTTCAGGCCTATTGCTCTTTCTTCTTGTATTAAGAAACTCTTTGATAATATTATCAGATCCAGGTTATAATGGTCATTACAGAATAATAGGAATTTTTTTAGTTTCAGGAAGGACAGGTCTACCACTATATTTATTAGAGTTTTGCTAGGAATAAACATACATTTTTATTCTCCTTATATATATCTGTAGAATATGACAATATTCTGGATCCTGAGTTTATATTTTATATCATTTAATCAAAGCAAGGGATGTCTCGATTATTGGGGAACGCCTACATAAACGTGTTAATAAGATAGTCCCTTGAATCTGATTCTCTTCAATCTGTACGTTAGTGATATTCAAAAAACTGTTGTGGCTTATGTTATGTTCCTGGCTTTTGCGGATGATTTGTATATTAATATTTCTGGTTCAGATGTCCTTTCTTGCCATTTTATTAATTTAGCCTTGAGCAATATTTGCACTTTTATTGATTCCTTTTCCAGCTTTATGTTACCTTTGGATAATGTGGTGAGTTTTAATAAAATTTCCAGTTAATAACAGTATCAGAATTTTGAGGTTGCATGTTAATTCTAAGTTGTCATGGTCTGATCATTTTTTTCACTTGCAGATTTCTTATTCTCGGGGTTTCAATATGCTGAGGATATTGGCTAATTACAGTTAGGATCCTGTTGTTTTGCTCACTCTTTATAAAGGTCTACCAGTAAAGCGTTAGTGAGAGAATTTTATAGCACTAATGTAAATACGGAGAGCTTGGTATTGCATTTTGTTGCTAATCGACAAAGTAGCTTTATTTCCAAAACACAAAAAGAGGCTGGCATAATTAAGTCTCGAACAAATGAAAGCTTTATAAAGAGTGAGCAAAACAATAGGATCACAACTGGAATTAGCTAATATCCTCAGCTTATTGAGCCCCCGAGAGCAAGAAATCTGCAAGTGAAAAAAATGATCAGACCATGACAACTTAGAATTAACATGCAACCCCAAAATTCTGATACTGTTATTAACTGGAAATTTTATTAAAACTCATGACATTATCCAAAGGAAACATAACGCTGGGAAAGGTATTTACATTAGAGCTATAAAATTCTGTCACTAACGCTTTATTGGTAGAATATTCGGAATTGCCTCTATCAATTCGGAGGAAATGGTTGACATTTAGATTTCTTTTGAGGTATTTGTCGGTCCAAGATAATTTTGTCATTAGAGCTATTGAATCAGTAACTCAGGTGTTCATGGAGAATCCATTCTGGGCTAGTTAAGGTTTCCTTCTAATTTTTGGATGCTGAGAAAAGGTTAATAGCCTGTTTGGTAATTCAATTCATAGTCATAGGTTTCTGAGTCATTTCGTATTTAAGTCTAAGCCTAAGTCGTTAATTTCGCCAATTCATGTGATTTATCTTCCCGTAAGCAGAGAGTTTGATGCTTCAATTATCCATAAAAAGTTCCTGGAGTATAAGTATAGATGGCGGGATTGAGGTTTATACGGATGGATCATCTTACTCTTAAGAATTGCAAATTCGGCTGAACTTAATGCGTTGTTTTTGGTTGTTTCTAAATGTGCGCAACTTCATGTCCCAAATGCAGTTATATTTTCTGATTCTCGTAAGTGCACTTGACAATTTGAGCAAACCAGGTGTATGTTATGGACCTCACGGACAACAAAATTCATAATTCCGCGGACCACTAGTACAAAACAAACTCGTTTCGAACAAAAATAAGAATATTATTGCCGGACCGACTATTTTTATTAATATAACATGCAATGTACAAATGCTATTCCAATTGTATTTCAGAAGAGATCAATTCAATTTCGGAAATAATTAATAGTAATTCAGGAACGTGAATTGTATTTCAGAAAGCATCAATTTTATATTTCAGAAAAACCAATTTAATTTCAGAAAGTGTTAATTGTATTTCAGAATCATCAATTTCATTACAGAAAGTATCATTTAAAAATCAAAATTCCTCAAGTATCTTTTGTTTTTCAGAAGTAATCAATTGCATTCCAGAAAGAATCACTGTTTAATTAGAACACATTATTTCAATTGGTGAATAAGGACCCAAAAATTTTTGTCTTCCTTAATTTTTAAAATTGGTCCTTTCTGAAATTAGATTGATTTTCCTGAAATGCAATTAATACTTTTGGAAATACAATTGATCCCTTCTGAAATACAATTGATGCTTTCTGAAATTAAACTGATTTACCTATCTGAAATAATATTAATGCTTCCTAAGTAATTGATGATTCTGAAATACAGTTGATACTTTCTAAAATTAAATTGATTTATCTGAAATACACTTGGAACTTGGAAGAGATGTAGAAACAAAAAGTGCATATTTCATGATGAATTCATTGCAACGAAAAGGCGAAAGTTGTCAATCTTGGAATATTATTTTAAATAATATGTAGATAATTTTACGGACCACCAGAATTGTGTCGCGGACCACCAGTGGGAACCGATGTGTTATAGAACCGATAATCTAATATTTTTGATAAGGGATGTTATTTGCTACATCAGAGATCTTGTTATGGATGGACCACTGTCTGCTTTTCAAATTTACATGTATCTAAAAAAATATATAATTGGGGTAATCGATTCACCTATTTGTACTTATGGGGAAAGCCATTCAATTGATAACATTTTTGTGGGTGTCCAGAATGCGAACGTCTTGATCCAAAGTTTGATTGCAATGCATGTCTCTTTACATTTTCTCATTATTACACTGCTAATGTTATAGTTTATGAAGCTTTGTTTAAGTTTCTTAAAGAATTAAATTCTAACATTTTCAAAAACCACTAAACACATGGGTCTGTGTTAAATATTTCCTGAAGGCTTTCTTTTTCGGGGTCTAATTGTATGAGGATCTGAAACAGTCTTAACTTTTGTGTATTTTGTCTAACCTTCTTTTAATGACATTAACTAAACTTGTGACTGGAAGATAAGTACCGGAAGGCACAGAGTTCCATTAATTGTTTTAGAAGAAGAAGAAAAATAAATTCATCTTTTTTTAGTTGATACAGTTTTCTAGTTTTACGGATGTAAAAAATGTTGCTTTGAAGACACTTATTTCAAAATTACAAGAAAAAAATGAATTTTTATAATTTTTTTTCATTATCATATCTACTGTCTACTTTATTTGATTTTCTTTTGATCGCTTCTTTTTGTGACACACTGTATTAACTTGAAATGTCTATTTTATTTAACCACACACTGAGTCATTAAAAAGCTGTATTTTGTTGCATCTGCCATTTTAAACTTATTACAATCATACAAATGTCTTATCATTTGAAATTTAATATACATAAATTTAAAAAATTTATTTGAAGAAACATTAATTGAACCTTAGAGACTTCTAAAGGAATCACTTTTAAAAGTATTTTTAAATGAAGGCAATATTTGTGTTTTTTTTTACTCCTCGTCTCCATTTCATCAACGTTGCTGCGTTAATAATATTTAAATCTCTTTGTTGGGTACTGTGAAACGTGCAAAAATCTCTCTGGTAACTACCTTACTTAATCCAAAGGCTTCTGAAATTCATCAAGGTTTGAAGTAGCTACCGTATATATAATAAAAATTTAATATAAAGGCACTTTAGTCCTGCTCAGGCTGATAAACTTTGTACTAGTGCATTTAAAAAAGTTTAATTAGTTTTAAAAGTTAGGTAGTATTGGTTGAGAATTGAGGACCAATCGGAGAAAATTAGTAAAATTCGACATAAGGCTTAGATGGGGACGGTTTAATTAAATCCACATCACCAGATGTTAAACACAGATTGTCGCTTAATTGCTGAAGTTAAAATTTTATGTTTGCGGTTTTAAATATTGTGCTTGTTTAAGAAATTTGAATTTATTACTCCACATAATCTTTTTAATTATGAGCGGAATTCTAGCATGATTTATCTACAAAATTTAAGCGACCTTTATGCTTTAAGCTGCAAATTTTCGCGAAGAAAAGAAACATGTTTAAATGCAACAAGTAGGTAAGAAGCAGACTTAAAGAAGGCTTAAATAGAAACCCAAGGGTGTTTCACAAATAATTTATAAAGCGTTTAGGGCGAATGTAAATGATAAGTCCAAAAAAAATAAAAACAAATGTGCAATGATGCCCATTTCTATGATAATGAAATACAAAATATATACATTTGGAAAAGCAAGGAAATCCTTTTCAAGCCAGGATTCACAAATTCACGCCGTATTTTTTATCAAACGCCTACAACTAAATTAGACTAAATAAAAATTTATTTATAACTTTTTCACCCAGCTCATATAAAACGGTAGTTTAATTTAATAAACAACTCTTTATTATTACATAAAGGAAAACTAATTTTCGCCCTTTTAAAAGAGTACTAAAAATTATATTATAATACCTACGCTTAATATTACTTTAATGAAAATTCAAAGCATTAAATTTATTCCTAGTATAATTTTTAATATTCCAACTCGAATTTTTCATTAAGAAAATTACGACATAAATATTTTTTATTAAAATGTACCTAAACATATATAAAATCTTCATAAGTACTTTTTTATATAGTCAGAAGCTATAATTTTAATATCGAAATTTAATAATTATTTACGAGATTAAATTTTGAATTTACTAAACTGAATAATTTACCCAAATTAAATGTATAAAGAATTATTTTAGTTGTATTTTAATTAGGGGTATAAAAGTAAGTTAAATAAATAAAAATGTTTGGTATATTTTAATTTCAGTAGTGCAATTATTTCTAATTGCGATTGGTATTTAGGTTTAATTGCATAATTGGTAATTTTACAAAATATTGCTATGATTTGAGAGTAAATTGGATATAATTTACGAATTTCGTGTAATTTCAAACAAATTAAGACATTATCATATTTGTTTTGATTGTACCAAATTTTAATAAAATCAGCAAATCGTAACGACATTATTAGTCGTAAAATATACCCTTTTTTCTAATTATTAGAGATTATTATTGTTAATTAAGGGAATTTATACATTGTACATATAATATACGAGTCTGGATGAGTTTAAGCAGTAATTACTACAGATTAACCGACGTTGGAGTAGTAATGTAATAAAATTTGCTGAAATGCAATTAATCCCAAATAAGGATTTCGTTCATTAATAATAAAACACAAATTAAATCTTTACAAAGAACTCAATCAAAACAAGAAAACTTTATGTAGTCAATGCAGTAAATCCATCATCGACAATGCATTCCCGAGGATCTAGGCTAATGCACTTAGTTTTAAACCTTACAAAAACAAATCAATCCTCTATTCTTTCTAAAATCGAAATAATTTCCCTAAACCCCATTCAACTAATGGGTAAATAAAATCAGAGTTATTTCATCCACAAAAAAAAAACAAATTTAAAATTCAACCTGCGTTCTTTGAATTTTTGCACAAAGCAATTTTTCGCCTCGCTTGATTTTACAAAAACTGGGAGAGTAGTGATAACAGCAAGAGTGACTGAATCAATTTGTATTTGAGCATAAATTTCTTTATATGGGAAAAACAAACATCGCGATTAAGAAACTCTGGAGAATTAAGCTCAGAACTATTAAATTACTTCGGGAAGAAATTTGGTTTGGTAAATATAATAAAAATCATACGAAATTTAATAATTCCAATCAATCGTGGATTTCCCATTATAGAGGAATGCTCTTGAATAAATTATTCGTCTTGCTTACTCAAAAATTCATATACAAACTTTGTAGTTATTTATAAAAATAAAATTTAATAAACAAATTTATTGATAATGATAAAAACATTAATAGTTTAATAAAATATTAAAGATATTAATAAATATCAAAATTTTATCACACGTTTAGAAATTTTTTAAAAGTTTATATTTTCTCACTTATGTAAATGTCAAATACTGAAAATAACTACTGCAAATTTGATAGATCAAAAAAGCGCCGCACCATCCATTACTATTAGTATTAACTTTTAATCCATTAGTGCATAGCGTCCGTTTAAACGAACGAGCATTTTTTTTTAAATATTTGTACTGTGAACATAGTATTTTAGGCGATCAACAAGAGTTTTAAAATGTAGGATAAATGTACTGGCATTTACCTAGTAACTCCAAATAATATATTTAATATAAGTTTTGGTGTTGTAATAACAAAGTTTTATATTGTAATAGGTTGGTATGATCCATTATAAGGAGATGATTACTTTGGTGGTTGAATTAATAAATCGTATTTATCCTTATATTAGGTAACCAAAGTTTAAAATTTTTTTTTAGTAGGAAAATAAGTTTTCAGCCAAAAGAAGAATGATTTTGTTATCACTTTAGGTTTTTGAGTTCTGGTCAAATCTTTGCAAAATCCTTTTTATGGAGTCAAATTTATACTTTTTAGAAAAATATTAATTAAAAAATATAAGGGGTACAAAAATGGTTAAAAGTTCAAAATTTAAGGAATGAATTGTTGCTTCTCAATATTCTAATAAATTTTTTGAAACTCTTTAAATAAACTCTCCACGATCGAATATAAAATTTTACTAAATTCGTTACCATTTTATAGTGCGAAAACTAATTGACCGATTTACACCAAATAATTTTTAAAATACATCTTGGTGCTATATGGTATATTTATGGTATAAAATTTTGGTGTTGATAACTTTTGTAGTTTTCAAGAAAATTATTAAAATCGTAAACTTGGAAAATATTTAACTAATTAATTCTTAAAAGAAATTTCCATTACTTTGACTAACTCCCAGTATTATCAACAGACATTTAGTTTTAAATGAGTTTTAATTTGACATATACAGGGTGGTCGAGATAAAGTGAACAGTGGATATATCTCCAAAAGTAAGAGTTTTGGAAAAAAACGTTTCAAATAAAAATTATTTGGTCTTAAAAAGGCCACAGAAAAAAAGATCTTTTTTTGCTGGATTCAGATTCAAATAAAAAAATATGGGTTTCCATTTGATAAAGCTGCGTTAGGGTTAGAATGACCATGAAGAAGTCCTCCAGAAGAAAACTAACTGTTCTCATTCTGTGGCCCCTTTAAGACCAAATAATTTTTTTCTAAAACTCTTACTTTTGGAGATATATCCACTATTCACTTTATCTCGACCACCCTGTATAGTATTTTTATGAAGTTTGAATACAGTTTAAATGATATTTAGCAGCAAAATAGACTATTATGTCAAATTAAACCTCATTTAAAATTAAATGACCGTTAAACGTGTTTGATAATATTGGGGGTTAATCTTAACAAAAACTTTAAATTTATTAATTAAACTAAAGATTTATATATTTTAAGAAAGGGGTTTTAGATAAATTTTTAGTCAAAAAAATAATCATTTTGTTATCACTTTTCGTTTTTGAGTTCGGTACAAAAATGTGTAAAATCCCACTTTAAAGTCAAATTGTTTTTCCGGTTATTCCAATAAAATCTTTGAAAGCTTCAAATAAATTCACAAGGACCGCATTTGTGCCCAAATTTTACCAAATATTTTGCGGTTTTATTATGTAAAAACTCGTAAACTTCGAAAATATTTGACTACTAAATTCTTAAAAAAACTTTAAAGTTTGTAATGGTTACTAATTTGGGATTGAAATTTTTTTTGGAAATTAAACTCACAATTTCTTTGCCTGGTGATGGGGATTCCCCGAAACATGTAGCAAAATTGTGGATAATAAATAAATTTGGATACAGAATTTTCTTGTGTTAATTATTGTATTATTAACGATCAAAAATATCAAGCATCAGTCCATCTTAATTTTACCTTTTTTGGAAAGGGTATTAGGTATTAGATAAGTTTTAGCCAAAAAATTTATACTGTTATCACTTTACGCTTTTGAGTTCTGGAGAAAAATGTGCAAAATCCCACTTTAAGGTCAAAAGACTTTAAATTTTATATTGTTTTAGAAAAAAGTTGATTTCTTGTGTCTGGGGTTAAAATCACCCTCCACCCCCCCTTGGGTCCGCTGCTGTATAGTTTATTTAATTATTATTAGAAAAAGATTATAATATACTGGGTACTGGGTGATCTATTAAGAAAAACATAACTTTAGTTGACCAGCTTCCAATGGACACCCTGTTTATTACAAAAATATTTTTTTCTTTAAACGTCATTAAAGTACAGTCTTCTGTGGTGCTGGACAAACTGTAAAAAGTGATTTTTTTGGCTACATGGAAGACTTTACCTTTCCATTCAATATTTCATTATGTCAAGCCAATTTGGGGATTTCAGCGTTACGATGTAACAAGTCAGTTTTTTGTTCGTTGAGTCTATATTCGTTATCTTCAAGCATATCTGACGTAAATCGGGTACAATCAGGTTTACTTTGTACATACTTTTAAGAAGTAGAAATGGAATTTCTACAACTCCTATTAGTCACCCCAATATTAATAACATGACACGACATACGTTCATTAAACGTTACATTTTACTCGTAAAATTATTTTTGCATAATTATTTTATAAATACGAAGTCGACGTTTGAAGAAAATTTACATGCTCGCTACAAAAAAGTACTTCTTTTACTCCTAATAAAACAATGTTTAGGTATATGATTTTTTTAGGATCAGTTGCACACTAATTTAAACTAATTTTTGAGTTTAAGTTGTATCTTATACATATTTATTCTGGTGAACAGATAAAGATTAAATATTTCAATTTATTTCTAAAATATACAGGGTTTCCATTCGATTCATCATTTTTTTTAGATAGTAAAGGTTATTATGAACAAAAAATCCTATGACAATTTTTTTCTTTGTTTCGAAATCCTAACACCTGAAATCCCAATCTAATTTCATATTTTTATAATGGATTTTGTTGAATACCTTGTATAATACATTGTTATTATAAAATTTCTTATTTAAATCTAGTACATAGATCAAGTATGCTCTAGATTTTCTTTAACGTTTTAAATTTCGTCATATATTTTTTGTAGAAATTGTTACAATTAAATGTACTTAATAGGAAACTAAAAAGCACTTTAGACTTAATGGTGCAATTCTGAGCAAATCTGTAAGCCCTTACAGGGAATATCTGTAAGGTAACCAAGGAAACCGTCCATTACAACCCATTTAACAAACCTTGCAGATTTTTCCTGTAAGGACTTAAAAATTTGCGCAGAATTGCACCATAAGGGGGGATACCAGTACAGCGGATAAAAGAAATCGATTTCTTTTTTGCATTTTTGGTCCCTCAGACCTTCCAACAGACATCATTATAGGATTTGGTGAAAAATATCGAGAAAAGACGTTCCAAAATCTTTAAACGCGTTTTTCTCGAACTGGTGGACGTTCTACAGATCGTATTTTTTGACCAAGTAGGTTGCCATTTGGTACCAGCATTCCTCAAACATGTTGTTTTATATGGACCTCAATCACAGATGGATTTAAAATAGGAAAGTCATTATTTGCCGTTTATTAAGCAGATTTTGGTCAAAATTAAAAAGGTCTTTAATTATAAACATTTAAGGTAATAATAGAAATTGTCAATTATAACCCATATAACAAATTTAAATTTAAAGGCCTTTAAACTTAAACGATTTGACCAGAATCTGGGTATACATATATTCCAAATTTTAGTGAAATTTTGAAGTCATTACGTTTTGTGTATATTGAAGTTGTCTTGGCCTCAGCTTAATGACCGTTTTCTAGCGCCAAAAAACATCAATGTTTTAGGCCCCTGAGGTGGGATTTTGTTTCTACGGCGGATTCTAAAACTCGCCAAAACGTCATCATTCAGGCGAAGAGAACAATGTAAATAATGACGAATTTGCGGAAAATTATGACGTTTTCGCGAGTTCATAAAACTCGCCAACAAACAAAATCCGGCTTCTGTACTGGTATCCCCTCCTAATAAAACTGTGGGCGGTTTTAGACGGTCATATTTCTCACAAGAAATATCTTATGTATAGAAATTTGGGTTCAAAACAAAACGTTTTGGAATTTTACTTGTTTTACATGGTCATAATTTCTTATCACCAATTGTTTTACGGGCATGCGCGTTTTCTCATACAGGGAGAGTTTTTTGTGCGAAATCGGAAGATATATCTTTTATTTTTTTTTGAAAATTTGATTGTGCCCATAATTATTTAGCGGAAATTTTCTATAAAATTTATCACATTTAGACATATTTTTAATTTTTATATTGGCCTTATTGTGAACATTAAAAAAAATTGTCATTTTGTAATATCGATTTTGGTGTATTTTTAGTACCTACATTTATTTTCCAATTTTATTATAAATGGTGGCAGCTATGGAGGCGTGAAATATGAAAACTCGATAGGGATGTATTTTAATTTTTTTAAATGGAACACCCTGTATTTTTTTATAAAATATTATTAATACAAACCATTTTTCGCTAAAATTTGGTAAAAATATGTCGAAATTTGATAAAATTTATAGAAAATGTCCAAAAAAATTTCAGTGCGCGTTTAAATTTTCAAAAAACAAAAAATCACGTTGTATTCTTTAAGTTTGTGCTAATCCAAATATGAAAAAATATACAGGGTGGCCCACGACGAGCTAGCCAGGGCATATCTCGAAAACGATTAGTACGATCTAAATGAAATTTGGTACGTTACTATAGTTTCAGACAGGGTCCATTTTAGTACAATAATAATTTACTTCCGGTTTATTGTTTCCGGTTACGTGAAATCAACTTTAAAATATTTAATGGAACACCCTGTATATTAATGGATTTTTGAGAAAATTATTTCAATATAAATTCAACGATACCATACACTCTATGTTTTATTTTAAGGTAATGGGAATATTCTCAGTTTAAAGAAAAATAAAAAATTACTTTATTGTTAAATAAAAATTATTCAAAATACAAAAAAAATATTTTAATTAATAATTATGAACAAAATGTTACCAACAGTATGTACTATAAGAGATGTTCAAATTGACTTCCACCTTCTTGTATGCATATTCGAATCTTGACCGTAGGTTCCTGGTGCAAGACGCTCTAATCATATTTGGTGTAATTCTTTGACATGCTTCCATGATCCTGTTCTGTAAGTCTTGTATGTCAAGAGGTTGTGTGGTATACACAATTTCCTTTAAGTATCCCCACAGAAAAAAATCTAGGGGTGTTAGATCGTGTGATCTCGCAGGCAAATTTATAGAACCATTACGGCCAATCCAGCGTTCTGGGAAGGTAACATTAAGGTATTCCGTAACTTGACGAGTAAAATATGGGGGAGCACCATCTTGTTGCCACCACATTTCAGCCCTTTTATTTAGTGGAATATCTTCTAGCAATTCTGGAAGTACTTCTTGGAGGAAATTTAAATATCTGGCACCAGTCAATGTACCATGGTAAAAGTAGGGGCCAATAACTCGGCCATTGAATAAACCACACCATACATTTATACTCCAAACTTGCTGGAAATTTGTTTCTTTGACCCAGTGCGGATTTTTGGGTGACCAATAGTGACTGTTGTGGCGGTTAACAGTACCATTGTTATGAAATTTGGATTCATCACTCCATAAAATATTTTTAAGGAAAAATGGATCATGTTCAAGTTTAATTGATATTTCTGCAATAAAATTTAATCTTCGTTCGAAATCACCCGGTATTAAACCTTGCACTAAATGTATTTTGTAGGGATGATACTTATTATTTTTTAGCACTTTTTGAATAGTAGTTCTGCTTAATCCTAATTCTTGTGAAAGAAGTCTGGTCGTCTGGTGGATGCATATGTGGGTTCACTTGAACATAAGCCAAAATATTAATGATGTTGTTTTCCGTTTGAATTAATTGTCTTCTAGGTGTTGCCAATTTGCCATTTGGTAGCGAACCATTTCGTAATTTATTTTCGATGTGGGCAAAAGTATTTTCATTTGGAGTTATACGATTTATATATCGAATTCTATACACATCTCGAGCAAGTCTCTTATTTTTTCGGCATTCGCCATAAACAAGGAGCATGTCTACATATTCATCGTAAGTAAAATGAGTAGGCATTATGGAATAATTTTGAAAAACAACAGAAGGTCACTCGACAATCCAACGCCAACGATATCAAAAATAAGTCAACGCTCATGTGCACAACAGCAACATGAGGCAGTTGTGAATGTAAATTTCATCTTTTATTTATTTGTATTTGTTCACCTACATTTAAATTCCAGATTGGCCAGTTTTTGTTCATAATTGTTAGCTAGAATATTTTTTTTTGTATTTCAAACAATTATCATTTAACAATAAAATATTTTTTATTTTTATTTAAATTGAGGATATTCCCATTATCTTAAAATAAAACATAGAGTGTATGGTATCTTTGAATTTGTATTGAAATAATCTTCTCAAAAATGCATTAATATACAGGGTGTTCCATTAAATATTTTAAAGTTGATGTCAAGTAACCGGAAACAATAAACCGAAAGTAAATTATTATTATACTAAAATGGACCCTGTCTGAAACTATAGTCATGTACCAAATTTCATTTAGATCGTATTAATCGTTTTCGAAATATGCCCTGGATAGCTCGTTGTGGGCCACCCTGTACATTGTGTTCCATTAAAAAAAGAAGGAATACCTTGCGCTATATAGTTATGAAACACCCAATATAGACAAAAATAATTTCTGGTTATGCGCATCCATAAACCATGCAATTTTGTAATTTAAGTTATTTTCTATCTCTTAAAATAAAAGATATATCTTCCGATTTCCCACTAAAACTCACCCTGTATATTTTCGTTGCCTAAAAAAGACACTAAATATTTCTACCATATTTTTCTCAATATTTTTATATGGCTTAAAATTTACATTGAAAACAACCCGATTTGATTGTTTATATTTTGTATTTAACCTCCAAAAACAAAAATATCGATTTTCAATGTGCCAATGCAAATTTTTGTTTACTCAAAAAAACAGCAGATATTTGAACTCTATTTTTAGTAAGTTTTCCTCAAAAGCATATTATGCCCGGAACACATTTATAGTCTATAGAGCATGTTCTACTTCCTGTTTTAGACTACCAAAATTTTCTTAAAACAAATCTTTCGTAAGATTTTTAGTAAGAAATATGGCCTTCGAATACAGCTTCTAGACTTTGAGCCTTATTTAATTTCGCCCTGTATATGAATTCAAGGGAAAATCAGCTCCTGAATTTATTAATGCAACGTTCCATTTTATTTGTAATAGTTCATTTTTTTTTGGATTTGTAATGCTTGATAAGCTTAAAGCTTTTAAATAAATTAAACTAGTCTATGATAAAGATAAAATATTTTGTTTAGGATGTAGTATCAAAAATAGAAAAAAAAATCTTTTAATTACACCTTTTTAAAATTATCTAAAAAACAAATAGCAAAAATAAACAATTTTTGAAGTACCTACTTACATATTTAAAATTGTAAACATAAATTTAATAATTGTTTATACTTACTATCAATATTGATGCAATTTTTGATGAAATATAAATATTTTTGCACGTTAGCTATGTGTGGGAAAATGCAGGAAACCGTTTTATATTGTTGACGTGATTTAAGGTCGGAAGTCCATATATTTTAAGTTCCGGAACTACTTAATTTTGTTTTATTTATCTTCCAAAATAGTTATTAGTTTTTGGAAAATTATAGGAAGTAAAACGTCAAACTTCGTATAAACCCATACCAAAAATCGCATTAAATTAAGGATTTAAAATTTAAACCATTAATTTGCATTAGTTGTTAATATTTGATTAAGTTTTTTTGATTATAAAAAATGTACGTTGATAAACTCGAAATTCAATATTAATCCTTAATAAATTGGTAGAAAAATTTAATTATGGAATAAACGAACAAATTTTCTGTGCAATTTTTTTAATAAAAAATAGGAATTTCATCAAAAATTGCAAATGAAATAAAGTGGTTTGTGGTTTTAATTTAATTTATCACTACCAGGATGGAATTTCCAATTTCAATTCAATAACTTCTTATAAATTGAAACAATCGTATACATTATAATATTGGTTCATAAATCGCAAAACTGAAATTTTTATTTTGCCAATAACACCAGATAATTATTGTAAAAAAATTGTACTTTCATCATCAGCATAAAAACAAAATAGGTAACTCAATTTTTTCAAAAAACTACTTATTTTAAAAATTCTAAAAATATTTTTGTTATAAAATTTTTTAAGGAAACAAAATAATGTGAATCATTTTGATTTCAAAATATTTAAGGCAATACAATTTATTTATTTTTATAAAGCAGTTTTATAAAAGTTATAAAACACATATAAAATGTGTTGCTTGAAGAAAAACTTAAAATTATTTTTTAGTAGCAACTTATTTTTTAAAGAAAATCGTGTAAGAATCATTAAAAATTACTTCTGATAAGAAAGAACACATTTTACCTTCTCCCTCGTTATCAATGATTAACACTGTTTTAGATACACACGCTCTGTGTTCTTCATTAAAGAGTTTTTAAAAGTTTCCTCGCGAATATGCGCAACACTACTAGAAGGTTGAAAATGCGTCGAGCTCCTTTGAATTTTCCGGATACTGTGGGAAAATTCGGCGCGCCAAGTCCAATAACGTTAGAAACGCGCAAGCGTTACAAATCTACTTTTTGCACTTAAAAAAAAATAAGGAAAAGCACACAATGAAGTAAAAAAGAACAAAAAATGGCTTAAACATTAGTGTGGGAGCACAAGGTATATTAATTAGAAGATATCGACGTAAATACTATAAATCAATGAGAAGGATTAAAAGGAGGATGATAGTGATAAATTATTTTTAAACTTCATTAAGTTCGAAATGAGTACAAAGTGGGTACATAATTTATTTGGAATTGTACAATTGTCTTATATTGGTTGGAAATTTTTGTAAAAGCACTTATAATTTCCTGGCTTATTTTTTAATTCTTTGGCATCGATTTATAAATATTGGTTCTAAATTTTGTGCTAAAAAATAAATAATAATAGTAAGACTAAATTTTTTTTCAGAATCATGTATCTACTAAAATTAAATCAAAAAATATATTGATATCAAATATTATTCAAAGAATTGTTCACGCGTTCCCTACCTATTTTTGAAATATTTACTTCATAAAATGAAACTCAATATTCGGGAACTTCTTAGTTTTTATTTTATCCATATATTTAAGCTCAACTCGAGAAAGGAAGATAAAATCACCATATAAATACGTGGCAATTTCTATAAATTTATTTTATTATCAGCAGAAAAAAGGAAAAACTAGTGTTTAAAAGATTTCTGTAGATAACTTCTGGTTTATATCCCGATCCGATGTGTTTTCTAAACAAAATTATTCACTAATTTGTAATGCAAGGTTACACGTAATGAATTCTATAAATGCTTCTATAAACATTTTCGAAAGGTGTTTAAATTAAAATACTGTAAATATAGTGCACTTATTTTGACTGTTTTTTATAAATTTATATAGCAAATTCTTTTAAGGTAAAAAAAGTTTCAGATAACTTTTGTTTCGAATGAATGTTTCTTATTTTATCATTATCTGTGAATGGCGAAAGTTTCTAGCGCAAAGAAATTTTTTGTATTAAAAGCTGTGGCTTTGAAGTACACTCTTCACTTCGAGCACCTAACGCAAAAAGATAAAAGTCTGCATGTAAATTTTGTAAATCTAACAATAAAATATAAAAAAATCTATATTTTTCGTATTGAAATTTAAAAAAGATGAAAGCTGAAACAATTTTTTTTATTAAAATAATTGAAATATAATTCCAAATTTTATCAATTTTATTATTACTTTTTATTATTAGAAATAATAGATATTTTTTTGTATTGAAATAGTTACTAGAGGTTATTTTTTTCGATTTCATGATCAATAAATTCTTTAAATTTCTAATGTTTTTTTTTTAATTTCTAATAGGTTATATACTCCAACTAATAAATGTAATAATATTAGAAGATTCAACAGGTGATTTAATAACACACTCAATGTAATAACTGACAAAAGCTATATAAACTGCAGTTAGCGCTTGGGAAAACAAATGGAAACTCATATAAGTCATAAAAGAGTATAAAATCACCACTTCTATCAATTTATTCTTTTTTACTCATAAACTTAAGTAATTATAATAAATTAAAGCTTTACTATTAAACATTTTGAACTTTTTAGACCACTTCAAAAAATGAAGTAGGGGTCTTCTAGTTTCGGATCTACAGGGTGTCCCTAAATTGGCGGCGTAGCTCTCTGCTACACTATTTACTTTATAATTATGCGAAATACTAATATTTTTCCGCGTGAATGACATGAAAAAGGAATTTTTGATGTTTAGATGAAGTTCATTTATATTACAGCAGTCCTGTAGCATATCTAAATCCATTTGAAGCAAAAGGTAATCTTGTATGTACAGTAATTATTTCCCGATAGATTTTTAAATCATCGGCATAAAGCAGCACAGACGATGACATACTATGAGATCCAAGATTGAATCCATGAGCAACCCCGAAAACCTACAGTGACGGACTGGCTCATCAGACCGGCCCGGGAAATAAACTCGACACCGGCCTTATGTTTTATCAATTTTCTTCCCTTGAACAGGGGATGTTGCCAGAAGGCGCCGCAGACGATTAAAAAAATCATACTTTATTTAATTCAATAATTCCTAGACAGTACATTTGAAAAAATCGAGAGATAGTGTAAGATTTCGTTCTATGACGTTATAACGACAAAAGAAAAGCCAATTGTTGTAACCCACAAAATGTACATTTTCGCAGGATCTCAGGAAGAACATTTTTATCAGAAATTAATCTTAAAAATGTTTGGTTGTCCCGAAATTATGAAATAAATTTTAAGAAATAAACTTCCTGAAAGTGAAGCCAAAATGAAGGATTAAAATTAATTTTTTCTTGTCCAAAATAAAATTTTCCAATGAATAATGTGCTGTTTGTTGTACAACAAAAAAAGCAGTATTATGGACACTACAAAACTATGCGTTAGATTGGTATCTGCACAATGCATTTTCTTTCGAAACGGTGCATTCTACCGATAAAATAGAGGTACGATTTTATGTAATATTTTATGGAGAATGTTATTTTCAAAAAATAAAATTTTAAAGTTCTAACAATTCTTGACAATTCATCCAAATTGGGTTAGGACTATAGATGTTAGTACTTGTACCAAATTTGATCATAAATGTTAGGACTTGTGACTTGTACCAAATTTGAAAGCTGTAGAGTAAAAGGTTTTCAAATAAACGTGTAATAACCTTTATTTTGCAAAGGGGGCAGCTCTCTTATAAAGCAACTTTTACTAAGATGTTTTTCTTCCAATCATCTTCTTTAAACATCCATCAATCGAAAACACCCTGTACATAAAATATTTAATTTAATTTCTGATAAATATTTTTTTTTAAATTATATGTTTTATGTAAAATTTACATTTTGTGGGTTACATTACGTTACATCAATTGACCTTTCATGTGTCGATATCGTCGATATAGGGCGCGTTCCACTAAAGACTCGCAATGCCCACGACGACCGCAAAGTCGTTCTACATAAGACCGCGATTTTTTCTTTCTTGCATCGATGGCGACCGCAAGAAGCTCACAACGACTGTATTTATTCGTGGGTTTCTGTGGTCGTTTGTTGAATGGTGACGTTTTGAGCTAGTGGAAAGGGAAAATTTTGCGGTCGTGGTCGTGGGCTTTAGTGTTCATTAGTGGAACGCGCCCATAGTGTCGATATGTTAAGTATGAGTAACGTCATAAATGTCAAGAATACACCAAAAATTTCACATTAAAATAATTAAAGTTGACGTGTCTCGCAATATTTTTCAAAATTGTGTTGATTGACAGTTAATGAATTTATTCCAAACTTTATGATGAATATAATTACAGTAGATATTACTCACTAGTTTTCATTTTAAATGAAAAAAAATAGAAAAATAAATAAACATAAATAAATATTATTAAGTTTAAAAATGAAGGAAATTCGAAGTTTTTTCTTTTATCATCTTTATAAAAAATTCGATCATCAATCGCCCTCCGGCCTCCGCAAGGTGCCGGCCCCTCGGGAATTTCCCGCTGGGCCAGTCCGTCCCTAGAAAACCATTATACTTCATAATTTGGACACGTTCAAGCAGAAAAGAACCAACAACTTCAATAATAATATCTAGGTTTTTAAATTTCTATTATACAGGGTGGCCCATGGCAAACGCATGGATTTGAAAGTAGAATAAAACACAGACTGTTACGAAATGATCATTTTTTTATTTTTTCCTGATTTATAAACATGGGAAATTTAAGTTTGCACGGTTTTGAACAATGTGTCCCCCAAGTGGCGCCCCTCATACTCCAAACACTGAGTAAGCCGATTTCTAAAAATCTCGTGCACTCTTTGTAGCACTGCCGCGGGAATTTCGGCGAGTTGGGCTCGAATGTTGTTTTTGAGAGCTTCCAGGGTTTTGGGACGAATGTTGTAGACCCGGAATTTTAGGTATCCTAACAGGAAAAAATCACAAGGGGTTAAATTAGGAGAGCGCGCCAGCCAGTTCAAATGGCCTCTCAGGCAGATGAAGCGCCCTGGGAATCTGTCTAACAAAAAGTCCATGGAAACCCTAGCTGTGTAGGTTGTGGTTCCGTCTTGCTGAAACCAAATGTCTTCGGGTTCCATCCCTTCCAATTGAGGCAAGAAAAAATCCTGGATCATGGTCAGGTAACGTGCAGAAGTGACTGTAACCGCTCGATTATTTTTCTCAAAAAAGTAAGGCCCGATGAATTCAATTCTTGAAATTGCACAACATACTTGGCGGAGTGCAGAGGCCTCTTCTGGAGCTCCCTGGGATTCGTATCACTCTAGTAGCACATATTTTGTTTATTGACACATCCTGTGAGGCGTTTGAAAAATAGGTCTTCACACAAAAAACACGTTGTTAAACAGACCACTCCATTATAACGACTAAATCAGCGTGGAACATAAATTTCCCATCCTCTTGTTTCGAATCACCCCACTTTCAGTATTCTAGGACCGTTAGGAAGATAGCAATGACTTTTTCAAATCCATGCGTCTGCCGCGGGCTACCCTGTATAATAAGAAATTCTGATGGAGGCGGTCGAAGGTTTCAGAGAAATCTGTATATATTATATCCGTTTGGACAGCATCTACGTAGGAAAGAATCTAAAAATTGACGCAAAGATAAGAACATTAAGGTAGTGTTTTTTAAGTGTTCTGAAATTTCTCAACAAACTACAGCTTTTGCCTTCACTTATTGAATCCTTCTGAATTTACTCCTATAAGAACAGTCCTGAGCAAAGTTCGTTACTATCGACGGCTGGACAGACATGAAACTGTTATAAAATTCATGGCTTCCTATCAGGAGTCACTCACAACCATTTGATAAAGTATGCACCATACACCCGTTTTGACAAACTATACAGAATACGTGACAAGCTATACTGAAGACCACTTCTAAGACAAATCATGAAGGCTTTAGTGAGTAGTAAGTTTGTTGAGAAAACGAAGAAGTTAAAAAACCTTAATAGGTCTTATCTTACAAAATCAAAAAAGATACATTTTAAAAAATTTGATTTATTCGCCATTTTTGTTACAATATTCGAACACCAATTTCTGTATTACTGTTATTATCAATTGATAGTGTTAAAATGTTACTTTTTGTTCTTTGGCAAAAATCAGTGACATAGAATTCAAAACCATGTAGCTTCAAAATTAGTAAAGATGGATCCCTACTTTTTTGTTTTTTGCTAGTTGTATTTCAGAAAAGATCAAGTGTGTTTAAAATCAGAATTCGTCAATTGTAGTTTAGAAAGAATCTTCGTGTTTTATTCAAATTAAATCTTGTCTTAGACATTTTGGATTAACTAAATAAAATATCTTACTCGATTTAGATCACTCACCGATAATTGTTTCTAACTAAACTAACTTTTTCTCTAAAATTCCATAACTAAAGAAATCCAAAGTTGTCTTTTAACAATACTGCTTTATAGGCAGATTCTGGTCAAAATTAAAGGTCTTTAATTAGACGCAAATAATATAACCATGGAAATTGTCCAATACAACCCATATAACAAATTTAAGTTTAAAGGTCTTTAAACTTAAATGAATTGACCAGAATCTGGGTATTAATTTTAGAACATATTATTTGAATTGGGTTTAACATTGGTTTCTTGTAAAATTTGTCCTTAACTATTCTAAACATAAACAATTTGTATTATCTCATCAAAAAGCAGAAAAGAACACCCCAACGACATAGATTGAGTTCCCTTGCTAAACTAACCTAAAAATACGGTGTAATCAATTTTCATATTGGTTTCTTTCCTTTCCTTTCTCTAAAAGTGCAACTTCGCAACTTGTTTCAGTCCAAGGGCAAGGAGAGTTACAAAACCGAACAACTTTGGAACAAATAAGCTAGTCAAAAAAAATGCGCGATAATATTCAGGAACTGATCCGAGGAATTATTTGTGACAAAAAGAAAGCAGCTACTGTTACAGGTGTAATTCTAAACTGTCAAAGCACATTTTTGATAAATTGTATGTGTCTGTTGTGGTTCACTTATACAATCACCGAATCACAGCCAAAAACTCTTGGCTTTCTCAATTTTTATAATTGGCTCTTTTTGAAATTATAGTGATTTTTCTGAAATACAATTGATTCTGTTGAAATACAATTGATTATTCTGAAATACAACTGATGCCTTCTGAAATACAATTAATTTTGTTGAAATACAATTGATTATTCTGGAATACAACTGATGCTTTATGAACTGCTATTGTTAATTCTGAAATACAATTAATGATTCTAAAAAACAATAAAAAAAGGGCTACTTTGTAACCCCTCGGTTTCATAAAACACAAAAGGAACCTGGAACACCCTGTATAAAATTATTTTCTTCTAAACAAAAGATTGTTTTTTTTTTTTTAAATATAAATTCTAATTTTAGTAATTGTAATATTATTACTCTTGTTTTTGATTAGTTTTTGCATTTTAATTAAATCCAAAACCGTCTTAGAGTTCTTTTAGTTTTCGGACGGGAAAGGAAATGTAACAAAAGGTGAAATCTGTTTTGACCCTAAAGATTCGATCTATTGAGTGTGTAATTTTCGTAATTCGTTGTGGAAATTTATGGTTTTAATATATTGTAATAGCACTAGCGTAACAATCGTGTATTAATGAATGAATTTATGGATATTAATATTGAGGAAAATTATATTTTTAGGAAAAAATAGGTCTAAAGTTATGTCCCAAAAAATATATTTCCAGGAAATTTCTAAATAAAACTAATTTTAATAAGTATTATCTGCTCTTTGTGGGATAATGATAAAAATCAAAAATACACCAACGCGATTTTATTTTAGGTTGTTTATTTCATAAATAATGTACAAACATGATAAAATTGATAGTTGAATTAAAAATATAAAAGTGTATTTCCGTCGCTTCTTATTATCCTAGATAATATTCATAGTAAGTAGGGATGATAAACAAAAAATCTAATAATGCAGCCAGACAAAACTGACAGAATATTTATGCAAGAAATAATCCATTTTTATACGTTTATTGAACCTGCATCATAAATATAAAATTAATGTATGTATAATATACATGAGTGAAAAACTTCGCTTTATAAATTTATAGTTAGTATACTAATCATATTTTAATATTATATTTTATGTGATCATTTTTACCAAATTATACGTCCACGAAATCGCATACATTATTAAAACCTCATAGGAACTAAATTAATCATTGTAAAGCTTCAAAAAAATGATAAATAGCTGGCTTTCAGTTTCGGTCAGATTTATGGAAATACTCTGTATACTCTTAAAAGCATTCCAAAATAAACGTTGTAATCTACCTTAATTGATTTGGAATTAAAAGTAAGAATATATCAAAAAAGTTTTATAAGTTTTACATGTATTATATCCCTTATATGTAAATGTAATTATTGTGTAGGTGTGAGTAAATTTGTTTATTTAGTTTAGATCTTTATCTGAACAACACCGAAAAGTTTACTTAACATCGTGTTATTTAAATAAACGTATGTACTTTAGAGAATGATTAATTGTACTCCATTCTATTACATAATTTATGAATTTATCAACGTTTTAATTAAAATATTTTATTATTCATTTTTATTTACATATTTTTGAGATGACTTAACTAATTTTGAAAATATGATTAAAAATAAAATCATTAAAAAATAATGAGTAAAATTGGATTAGTGGTCATTAAATATTCAAACAAAAATTCATCATTACAGAATATTGATTTAATAAAAGCAATAAGTAATACAAGTTATTTTATAATTAATTCAGATAAAGAATTTTAAATTAAAATTAATGACGATTGTTTTGTTAAAAATATTAAATATCTTAGAATTTGGGGTTTTATATACCTACCCAAATTTAATGAACATATCATTTTTTTCGTAAATTCTCCTAATAAACTCAAACTTACAAAGTTAAAAATTTAATGAAGGATTTATACCTTCAGTAAATTCGAGGACTGAAAAGAGATATTTGAAACGTTTAACTGTTTTATAAAATATTTTTACTTATAATTGTATTTTATTCAGTCGTTTGCAAATATTATTGTTGATAATAGACAATATTTATTTTGTGAACGTTTAATTGACCACATAAAATATAACATGCACGAATTGATGTTCAGTTAAATAATCTACATATAGTGCTTTATAATCAATTTAAACACCTTTTTTGTAAATTGTAAATAAATACAATTTTAGCGAATTTTGTTAAAAACTCAACTTCACCTTTTCCTGTATTTCAGAATAGATCAAGTTAATTTCAAAAATCATATATTGTCATTCGAAACATGAATTGTATTTCAGAAAGTATCAATTTTATTTCAGAAAAATCAATTTAATTTCAGAAAAATCACTTTAATTTCTGTTGTTTTTCATAAAGAATCATTGTGCTTCATTCAACGTAAATTTTACCATAGAAATTTCGGATTACCTAAATGTAATATTTTAACCATCAACTGCTTTCCATTTCTAAAACACATTTTTGATGAATTGTATGTATCTTTCTTGGTTCATGTGCACGATCAATGCCAAAAACTCTTTTGTTATAATTGGTCCTCTCTGAAATTATATTAATAGATCTGAAATACAATTGATGCTTTCTGAAATATAATTGATACTTTCTGAATTTCAATTGATGATTCTGAAATACTAACTAATAAACACCTAAGTGTAATATAGTTACTGGTGTAATGTTAAATAGCCAAAGCATATTTTTGATGACTTGTATGTGTATTTTGTGGCTTCCTCAATTTTTACAATTTGGTTCTATTGTATTTAAAACTCTTGAGCTTCTAAAAAAACTCTTTATTCTAGAAGATACAATTGCTGGTACATATATTTCTAATATATGATTAACATGTCAAGCACACAATTAACTATTTTTTTAAACATTCATGATTATTATAAAATTATATCAACACATTTAACTTGTATTAAACAATTACTTCAACACTTTCCCTTTGTAATCATAGTTAAATTTCAATTCATCGTCCATACTCTTTCGTTGACTAAATCGCTTGACAACCAGCCTTCCTTTGTACTTATCAATACTACCGTCAGGATTTTTCTTTAACCGAAAGACCCATTTGCATGGAATTGCTCTTGCATCTGGTGGAAAATCTGTCAAAATCCAAGTTTTATTTTCTTTCAATGAAGCAATTTCTTGATCCATAGCTTTCTTCCATTCAGCTGAATCTTTGCTGTTTAAAACATCTTCAAGAGTCTCAGGATCCTTTGTTACTTCATTAACAAATTCTTCCATTATCAAGGCGTAATCTTCTAGATATTTGGGTTTGTTTAAAGTTAATCGATTTCTTAAAATTCTTCCAGGTATCTGTTCAGAATTTTCCTCTTCATCGCTGTCAGTTAGATATTCTTCGCCATTACTTTACAACTCTTCAGATTTGTGTTCATCTTCAGACTTGATCTTTGACCTTTTTTCAACATCAATCTGTGACTTTTCATCTTCATCTACTTCTTCAAACTGATTTTTATTTTTATTATCTTCCGTTTGTAGCTTTACTTCACTTTTACATTCTTTCAGTCTCTCTTGGAATTGAACGTCTCTTGACAAAATTACTTTCTGATCGTTCTGAACATAAATTCTGTAACGCTCATCACCATCATATCCGACGAGAAATCCTTTCACTGCCTTTTTGTCCATCTTTTTTCTCTTCTCAGCTGATATATGAACATAGCAAGAAGATCCAATGATACGCAAATGTTTTATTCTAGGTTTCTTTCCCATCCATAGTTCTGATGATTTTCCTGTTCTGTTAAGAATGTAAATTGCTGCTGTCACTAACTCTGCCCATATTGCAACTGGAAATTCAACATCGCAATTCGAGTACTTAAAAGTTCTTGCCTTCTCAACAATTGTACGATTTTCACGCTCACTGCCACCATTTTGTTCCGGTGTGTATGGTGCTGTCAGTCTCTGCGTGATTCCACTCTCTGCAAGAATGCATTTTACCTCTTGACAGTCAAATTCTCCTCCATTATCACTGAGTAATTCATTAATCTTGTGTCCTACTGTTTTTGCATGTGCTAAAAACTCTTTTAACACAACTTTAACATCAGATTTGTTTTTAATTACAAAACCATAGCGATATTTGGTATAACTATCTTTAAATACAACCAAAAAACGATTTTTACTAAAAGATTCACAAAATGGACCAACTACATCAGTAGAAAAAAGTTCTCCAGGTTTAGTAGCTTTTACTCTAGTACCAAAAGGTAATCGATTCGCCTTACCAAAAATGCATGGCTCGCATATTTCTCTTACCAGCTTCACGTTGATACCCAACTCTCTCTTGAGCATCTGTCTTACGTGTTGTTTGTCTTGATGACCCCATCTCTCATGATACAATTGTAATGTCGAATTTTCTACTTCAGTAATGCTAACCCTATCTACTTTCTTAGGAGTAATTGGTTCGATAGCTGCTTTGTATAAAGTTCCGCCTTTGTTTCGACTCCCACATACAACTGTTTTTTCCATTTACTTTCAACCAACACTTTGTCGCTGTGGAATGAAATCTACTGTTTATATTCTTATCCTGGGCAACTAAAACAGAAAATAAGTTTGTCGAAATTTTTGGAACAAACCAAACATCAGTTAAAGTTATTTTCAGTGTTTTATCCTCAGTAAATGACAAAATTTCTATGGTTCCTTTCGCAATAGCCGGAAGAACCTCTTCTCCAGAGGCCTTAATGACGCAAGGACTTTGGAATTCTTGGAACTCTACAAATAAGTCTGAACAATTTGTCACGTGTTTTGTAGCTCCGTTATCAATCCACCATCCTGATGATAATGTTTCCACTCGAAGAATATCTTCATCTACTGAACACAAGGCTACATTTGTATCTACAGCATTGCTCTGAGAAACCTTCTTTTGCGGTCGTACGTCAGCAATACACTTTCCACATGTAACTACCCAATGTCCTTTCCTTTTACAATAATTATAACTGTCATTTTGTTTAAACCTATGTAAGCCTCGATTCAACTTTGGTTTTTCACTTTTTACTAACAATGCTTCCCCAGTACCTCCATCTGTAATCTTTCTGAAATTTCTCTCATACATACACAATTGAGTAATTAATTCTTCAAATGTTTTATCTTCATTTTTCGACAATAACATCCAACTGGACTTGAAATTCTCGAAGTCACCTTGTAAAATTTGCAGAATTTTGCACACTAAAAGTAAGTCTGGCAAAGCACTTTCATTTTTGGCTTTAAGTCCATTATTAAGCTCAAACCACAAACTTTTCAATTTTGCAACGTGAGTTGAAACATCCTCTCCATGAATCCAATTGAACATAAAAAAGTCAGTACATATTTTGAACAATTGATCTTTGGATGACGCCTCAAAATTCAATTTTCAAGCCTCATACGCTGTTTGTTAACCATTATCTTTTAATAAACTTCATCTGTCACTGAACTTGAAATCATTGATTTTGCGTAACTGTTTGCCTTTCGAAACAAATCACTTGCCTTCTTATACTGCCTAAATTGTTCTTCCTTAGCATCATTTACCAAGGGCTCAGGTTTTACTAACCTTCCCTCAATGACATCTAGAGCACCTTCGTGATAATCCAACAGGTCTCGCATTTTCCTTTTCCAAATTGGCCAATCTACTTCACCAATCAGAGGTTTTATGTGTTTCGTCAACTCCATAACTTAAGAAATGTCAACGATACTCCACAATAAAAAAAATAATATTTTGTGCGCTTCCTCCTATTCTTTAATGACTCGCGTGGACTGGTCCCATAACCTATTGTATTTAAAACTCTTGTGCTTCTAAAAAAACTCTTTATTCTAGAAGATACAATTGCTGGTACATAATATCATGTTCATGATTATTATAAAATAATAATTATATCAACACATCATTGAAAATATAAAACATTTAACTTGTATTAAACAATTACTTCAACAGGTTCTATCGGAAATTAAATGTATTTTCCTGAAATACAATTGATGTTTTCTGAAATACAATTAATCCTTTCTGAAATTCAATTGATTCTTTCTGAAATCTGATTGATTTATCTGAAATACAATTGATGCTTTGTAAAATATTATTATACGTACAAAAGGTGCATGAAATGTGTATTTTTGGTCCTTATAACATAGAAAAATTTAAAAATTTTATTTAATTAAATAAATAAAATGTAAAGTTAGTCGAAGTTAGCCAATGTTTCGTTTACACCCGGTATAACTAAAATACCTAAAAATTTAATTAAAGTTTTACATGAAATTTTCCAGCATTTATTTTGATCAAAGTTATTATCTTAATATACCTATAAATCTATGAAATAAAGAAAAAAAATAAAATCTTCTTCGTGCTTTAATAATTAAAATTCCCAAGAATCTTAATTAAACTGAAATATTTAAAAACATAAAAGTTTTTCATCTAGCTTTTCCATAAATAATTTTATTAATAAGTATTCGAAATATTTTGAACTAAAATGTTTATCCAGTACAGTATTTATTGCTTTTAGTGCATAAATTTGATCCTCCCAATTTATTATCAATCCTGGTCGTATAACTTTATTAAAATTAATTTTCAATGAAATCATGAGGGTATTGATTTTAGCGTCTAGTTTCTATAATAATTTTATCTCGCACGAGATCTCATATCTGACATATCTCATATACCTATTCTTTATGTAAGTGTTAAAATGGTAATTTTGTTGTAAGACCCATAAACGATGCTACTTTAGAAAATTTATCAGCCTTCGGATTTGATGTATGATCTACTGCATTACACTGTTTACAGACCTGTTATGCCAGAGGTGCTAATAAAATACAACGAGAAGTTTCCATAAAGAAAAACTATTTGAATTTATGATGTCTTATACACAAAGTATGTTTTATATTTTTCCTCTGAAAGATAAAATATTAAGAAACTACCCTAATTAATCATACTAAAATTTAATGAAACGAAATTGGCAGTAAATAAATTATTTTTATTATAAATCATCTAAAAATTTTGAAACGCCCAATAAAAGATGAGCTTTCCTATTTTTATGCTTTCTAAAAACTAACTTACAAAGTTGAAGTAAAATAATAATATTTTATTAAATTTTACTCGCATATTCGAAACAGTTAATTGTGATTAAATAATTTGAGGATTATGCCTAATTAAACAACTCATATCGTAATTACAAGCTTTTCCATTTTAACAGAATTTCATGAAATTATAATTAAGCTGTTTCACCTAAATTAATTCATAATGCTGAAACAATTCCCGTATTCTGGGTCGAATACGAGTATTTTGTTTGGGTTTAACAGCCTCTTTAATAGCACCCAAGTTTCGACACAAGAAATTAACTTAAACCATTAAACCATCGAATTCATACTTGAAAATTATAGAAACTATACAAGTAATTACTGTAAAATTTTTACATTTCTAAAAATTCCCATAAAATAGTTTTATTGGGAAGAAAAGGAGTCATTTTTGTGATACATGCAAGGCATTTGTAATAATTTTCTTGGTACAGTGAAAAAGTACGAAGTTGTGCGAACATAACCTCAACTGAACAGGATATTTTCCCATGTAATTCGTCCATAAGAAAATTGAAATTTAAAAAACGTTTTTTGCCAACACTTTTCAAAATGATGTTTTATTAAAACGACCTTAAACTCAAGAAGTATTTTTAGTTTAACTTTTCAAAATATTAACATGAAAATTTGTACACAATAAGATATAACTGTAAAGAATGTTGTAACAGCTTTTTTATTAGTTGTAACTTAAAAAAAATACAAATTTTTCATAAAATTCATTCCTTTTTGGGGAACTTTTGTGGTAACTTCAAATTAAAATATTATGAATTTATACATAATATTATTAACAACAACAATATTTAACAATAAACATATTACAATAATAAAATTAATCAATCAGGCAGATAAAATCTGGTTTATGATTGATGACTGTAAAATAAAAAAGAAAAAATTAAAGTATGTAGGAAAAATTATATTATAGAAAAAAATTAAACGTTATATTCATCATATTTTCCTCTACTATTTAACTTTTTACCATGACATCTTTATGTCATGTAGGTAAACTTTGAATTTTACAATTGATTTTTTTTTCTGATAACTTCTGGAAAATTATATTAAAGTCTTTAAATGTATTGAAGTTTATAATAGATGTTTCCATTTTTGTTCTTAGATTATCCAAATGATATTTGTTTATTATACAGGGTGAGTCGGGAAGAATGCGTCAAACTCGGGGAGTGTAATCTACACATTAATACAAGGTAAAACAATGAAAATGTTGCTATCCAATTATTATTAGTTTTCGAGTTATAGAGTTTTAAAAATTACAGTAATACTTACATAACTCTTTTCTTGGACCACAGATTAACTTGCCCTCAAGGTCCTCAGATCTTCAATCATCAGATTTTTGCTTGGAGATCTGATTAAAAATTGTGATTTATAAAGAAAAGGTTGGAATATGGGATGTACTAATCAAAGTATTCTCAATGCTGCACCTGTAATAAAAAAACTATAAGAACTTAGAAGAGCAATGACCAGTATTTATAGAAGAGCGTAAAAATGTTTATAGACACATGGGGATGTTCTATGAATTAAACATAAGCTAAATATGCTGCTAAGCCTACTTAAATTTTCAAAACGCCATAACTTGAAAACTAACAAAAATTGAATAACAAGATTTTGATTTTTTTTACCTTGTATTGACGTGTAGAATACACTTCTAACTTTCCACTAACTGTGGAAACCGTCCATTACAACCCATACAACAAACCTTACAGATTTTTCCTATAAGGACTTACAGATTTACACAGAATTGCACCATAAGGCCCAATTTGATAAAAATCAGTTTTCAAATATTACATCACGCACTGTCAGAAATATGTAGACTAAGTGGGAACAATCTTAAAGCTAGAAGACCAGCAAAGAAACCTCTAGTTTCAAAGAAAAACAGAAGTGTCCGAATTAATTGCGCAATTCTGAACAATTTGTAAGCCCTTACAGGAAATATCTGTAAGGTAACCAAGGAAACTCATAAAAATAAGTCGGGAGGAGTGCGTCAAACTTCGGAAGTGTATTCTACACGTCAATACAAGGTAAAAAAAATCAAAATCTTGTTATTCAATTTTTGTTAGTTTTCAAGTTATGGCGTTTTGAAAATTTAAGTAGGCTTAGCAGCATATTTAGCTTATGTTTAATTCATAGAACATATTTATAAGCGCTCCATCTCCACAGTTTTTCGTGGCCATCCAGACTTTTTTTTGAATAGGTGTGGAAATAAATGTACTTTTCCTCATATAAGGAAAATATACATTTATCTTTATAATGGATCACTCAAATCTTCTACAGTTTCTTTTTGAAATCTACTGTTCACTTTCATTATATCTTTTTATATTTTTATATTAAATATTTTTTGAACCGTAATGAATTTAAAAAAAAAGTTTAAACAAAAGTTTATTTAATTTAAACAAGCTACCATTTAAACATAATTTTGAATATACAGGGTGTTCGCTTTATTAGTGTACGGCACCTAACTTTCGTTTTTTAAATGCAACACCCTGTATATTTTTATATTTTTGGATTCTACGATTAATTTTAGTAAACTTTTGTAAAAATCATTTTTTTTTATAAAACTCGTTGTTGATAAGTTACAAGCAATTCTTTATTGTTAAGTTCGGCCATAATGGATTATGTATTATTAACATTTTATTGTAAATATCAAAGAACTCTAACAAAAGCCAATCCTATTTTAAACGTCAAGTCAATTATAAAATTAAAATTAATTCGATATTTTGTAAGATTAGATAAGCAAGTTTAACGCAGAACTTTTCCAAAAATACTTTATCGAAAATCAGAGTAATTATTTTACATAAAATGAATCAACTAAGCGAATATGAGAGAGTTACATTATTAATGATTATTGGAATTGGTTATAAGAGAAGATCATTTAGAGATGCAAGAGATGTATTTAACGGTATGTTTGCCGATCGCAATCCAATAAGTGTCGGCACTGTCAAGGAAACCCTAGACCGTTTCGTTACTCTTCATTCCATCAAGAATAAGGTTAGATCGGGTCTCCCAAACACAAGCCACCTCTCTCGAAATAAGGCAAGAAATAATGGAACAAATAGTGGAGACTCCTAAAATTAGTACCTCCCAATTAGCATTGAATCATGAGGTGAGTATAACGATCATTCGTAGAGTTTTAAGAAAAGAAAAAGCACACCCTTATAAGGTAGAATTAATTCACGAACTGACAGAAGACGATCCTGATAAGAGAATGGAATTTTGCGAAATTCTTCTAAACCAAATTACTAATAATCCTGCCATGTTAAGAAACAGTTTATTTTCTGATGAGGCCACATTCTGTTTAAATGGGTCAGTAAACAGACATAATTTAAGATATTGGTCAACAGAAAATCCACATTGGTGTGAAGAACTTCATACCCAATATCCTAAAAAAGTCAGCGTTTGGCTAGGCGTTATTGGCAATATAAAAGTTGGACCATTTTTATCGACGGAATATTAACATCTCAACGTTACTTAGAGTTACTTCAAAATGAAATAATACCTCACCTCCGTAATATCTTCAATGAGGTGGAATGGAATAATATTTGGTTCCAGCAGGATGGAGCCCCGCCACATTATGGTGCAGAAGTTCGAACTTACCTAGATAGAACTTTTCCGCAAAGGTGGATTGGAAGAAGAGGATCAATTGAATGGCCACCGAGATCACCGGATCTACAAATATTAGATTTCTCAATTTGGGTACAACTAAAATCAAAAGTTTATGTTAACAGGCCACAAAATCTTGAAGATTTAAGGAGGAAAATAAGTGAAGAAGTTCAGAATATTACGGAAGAACATTTGGAAAACTGTTTGAGAACATTTATGGATAGGTTGGGGCATTGTCAAGCTGTACAGGGCTTGCAATTTGAACATTTGCTATAATTGTTTTAAACGAATATTAAAAAAATCGCGAACGTTCACATATTTATTATTTTCATTAAATGATTTTTTATTTCGTTGTTATTTCTTTTGTTTCTTTGTTTTAGAATTGTTCTTTAATTATTGTTTGTAAAATTTGCTAGAAATAAAGGTTTTGTTGGAAAATGTTTTAGGTTCAGGAATTTCAATAAGTAGCTACAACTCGACAACAACGAGTTTTATAAAAAAATTATTTTTACAAAAGTTTATTAAAATTAATCGTAGAATCCAAAAATATAAAAATATACAGGGTGTTGCATTTAAAAAACGAAAGTTAGGTGCCGTACACTAATAAAGCGAACACCCTGTATATTCAAAATTATGTTTAAATGGTAGCTTGTTTAAATTAAATAAACTTATGTTTAAACTTTTTTTTTTAATTCATTACGGTTCAAAAAATGTTTTTTTGGCGGACCCTGTATAATACATCTATTTAGCGAATACTTTCTAGAAATATCAGCTTGTGACACTTTTTTATTAAAATCACTAATTATCAAAATTTTAATTTCTTTTGAAATTTTTATTCCTCTCGGCATGATGAATAAGCATAAACTAAGTATTTGAGTATAATGCGAAAAAAAATTTTTCATTATTTTGTGTATTATAATAAAATATTAAACATGTTTCTCTACTTCTTTCGTGAATGATAAAAATTCTTTAGAAATATTTAAATTTTCAAAAAAATTTATTTTAAAATAAACTTTATAAATTCGATACTAAATACTGAGGCCCAGTTCAAGCTTAAAATATGACAGAAATACAATAGGAAATCTGTTAATTTTCTAATTTAAGTGTAGTTTCAAGCTTAAGCTTCAACTGTGCAACCAGCCCTAAGTGTTAAAATTAAACATTATTTTCACTATTTTTTAAAATTTTTGAAAAAAAGGAAATGTTGCTCGACTTTTTTCCAATACTGTATATTAAATACAATATTGGTCCAAGAACAGAACCTTGAGGTACCTATTTCTTAAGTGTTAATTCATTACTAATTTCATTATTTGGGTAAAAATCTTTCTAGTTTTTAAGTAAGATTTAAGAAACTCCAACGCTACTCCTCTAATACCAAGTTTTTCCAAAAATTTCAATAACCAATTGTGATCAACTGAATCAAAAGCTTTTTTCAAATCTATAAAAATTACAACAACATGTTTATTTTAATCCAATTTTTTATATGTATATACCGGGTGGAAACGAAACACGGGTCACCTTTATAACTTCTTTATTTATGAAAATAAAAATTTAAAATTTGACTATGTTGTACGATTCAAGAAAACACATTTTAGGCACTGAAATTTTTTTCAATATGACTTCTGGTTTTACCGGAAGTGACATGAACTTTTTTTTTTAAAGTAACACCCATTTTTTTTTGTTCAAAATATGAAATTATTTTATAAAATGAGTATGTTTGTGATAATTTTTATAATTGTATTTTGGGCGCGTTCCACTAAAGACTCGCAATGCCCGGGACGACCGCAAAGTCGTTCCACATACGACCGCGGTTGTTTCTTTCGTGCATAAAAACGTCATCGATGGCGACCGCAAGAAGCTCACAACGACCGGATTTATTCGTGGGTTTCTGTGATCGTTTGTTGAATGGTGACGTTTTGAGTTAGTGGAACGGGAAAATTTTGCGGTCGTGCTCGTGGGCTTTAGTGTTCATTAATGGAACGCGCCCTTTGTAAAATTATTTAAGCAGTTTTTGAGATATTAATTTAACTTTTTTGAGTAACGTTTTTGCAAATAATTCTTTTTTTTAAGTGGAAAGATGCCAGGTCACTTGGATTTTCAAAAAGAAGAAATTAATACGACTCACACTCACAAGTGATTATTTTTCGACTTAAATTTTACCACTCGTGATATTACATATGATTATTTTGGTATCCCATGTGTAGGGTGTAATCAATTTACTTGTGCCAGTTTTTCATATTTTTTCTAATCGGGATTTTTCAAAATTTCAAAATATAAAAAAAATATTACAAACATACTGCTTTTCTAAAATAGTCTTAAATTATGAACAAAAAATTAGGTGTTACATTTAAAAAAATAAAGTTGATGTCACTTCCGGTTTTATCAGATATTGAAAAACTTTTTAGTGCCTAAAATGTGTTTTCTTGAACCATATACAACATAGTCAAATTTCAAATTTTTATTTTCATAAATAAAGCAGTTAAGTATAATTGAGTGAGTTTAATAATGCTGATTCGGTATTTGATTCTTGTTGAAACCCGTCCTGATAATTAACAAAAAATTTTAAATTATTAAAAAAATTGTTAATATACTTAATATGTATACAGGGTGTTTCTAAATATATGCGAAAAAATCTACAGGCGATTCCTTGACCAATTCTAAGACAAAAGTAAAGAATAAAAATTTTCTCAACAGTGCTCTATTTTTTAGTTATGGGGTGTCAAACTTTCTATATTTTTTTCATTTTTTGAGTATAACTTCTTTATTTTTTAAGATAATTTGATCAAATTTGAAGCACACTCTAGTTATTATAGTAGTAACAAGATAAAAATATCAAATATCGAAATAAAATACAGGGGGATGTATTTTGGGGGTATATACCCCATTTTTTATGCCATAACTTTTTTGTGCTACCCCACTTAACATTTTAAATGAGATATTCTAAATCCTTGCTTTTTTCTGAAAATTTTTGATCTGTTTAATTGTTTCACAGCTGTTACGGTTTAGAAGTTATTTAAAAACATGTACGAAGTTGTATACCAATTTTGCATTAAACAGGGGTGGCTTTTTTTAAAATAAATACCAGAGACTTCCTAGAAGACTATTTGACCAATTTTAAGACGAAAACAGAGAATAAATATTTTCTCTAAAATGCTTCGTTTTTAATTTAAATTAAAATAAAACTAACAAAATAAATTATATAGTTTTAATAATTTTTTCATAAATTTTTGATATTGCATTTAATAAAGTAATTGGTCGATAATTACCAAATTTCTTTCTTACAACCATTTTTAAAAATTGGAATAATTTTTGAAATTTTTAATATATCTGGAAAAATGCCCTTTTCCTTCAAATTATTAAATACATATGAAAGAGGTATAATTAGTAGGTTTTTTAATTTTTTAATATCATATGCTGTAATAGAATCCATTCCTGGAGCATGATTATTTTTTAACTCAGTAATAATTTTTCCAATTTGAATCTAAAGGTTCTAAAAAATAGATTTGGATATTGATGGAATTTCAAATGGAATGCTGTTATTTCTTTTTAGTTTTAGTTCCTTCGCTAATGTTTCACCAATATTTATAAAGTAATCATTAAATGTATTTGCAAGTTCTTTTGGAGATTTAATTAGTTTATTTTCTTGTTGCAAATATAATTCATGAACATTTAAACCTTTGTTTGATGAAGATGAATTTAGTAAAATTTCATTTATTACATTTTAAAATTTTTTAGAGTTTCCCTCTGCTTTTTAAAATTTATTATGAATATGTATAATTTCTTCTGGCATTTGTAATTTCTGAATTACATTTATTTTTTATCTTTTTATATTCATAATTATCAGGATGTTTTTTCCATTTTAAATAATATTTTTGTTTTAACATAATTAATTTTGTTTTTGTTTTAATGTTATAATTGATTTAATAATGTCTTCAATATTTATATCATTTTTATTATATAGATATTCTTAAAGATCTTAGTCAAGCAATCATAATCAGTAATAGTAATAATTTTGTGAATCATATTATTTTTTGGATTAATAATTTTTTTAGTGACAAAGATATTATTTTATGGTCAGATAAATCATTCAAATTCATGTTTATAATAAATTTATATTTATTATTATTTAAATTAGCATTACATGATCAGTTATTGAAGTATATAGAGAAATTAGTAGTTTTTTGTAATTTTAATATTGACATAAAAAGATACTGCTATGAAAAGTGGACAAACTAAACAATATTACAATATTTAACTCGCAAAATATTTTAATCAGTAATTAATGAAGAATCCATGGTATATATAATTTGTTAAATGTATAATTAAAAATGTAAAAAGTGCACTTTCGTAACTATAAAGTTACATCATCAGCCCTGCAAACAAAAGTGTTACAACAACAAAGGCTACAGAAGAATGGCACAAAATTTAAATAATATTGAAAACTTTAATTCCACAAAATTCTTTAACAATATTATTTTGAGTTGTTTACAGACCTTATGATGTAACTTTAGGTAGGAAAGTGCACTAGCAATTTTTTAATATAATTTTATAATTGTGAACATCTTTAATTATATGTATTTTAATCAGGATTTACTTTTTAACATTTTCCAGCTCCAATTGGATTACTGTGCTAATAAATGGTAAACTAAGGGTTCCAATTGATATAGTATACATTTTTTAAATAGTTCCAAGTTCTTGTTAAAGTTAAAAATGTGAGTGTTTCGATATCTTTGGGAAATACCCTCTTTACAGAGAAATTACTGGCCTGTCAAAAGTTACAAGAAGCTGTACAACCACTCGCAAAGATATCGAGGACCCAAAAGAAATATTCTGACCCAATAGCAAGCGATTGAAGAGTGACCTCGTATTTGCGAAGACTTGTTATTGGGTCACAATATTTCTTTTGTGTCCTCGATATCTTTGCGCGTGATTGTACTTTATTGACATTTGAGGAAGAATTGTATTTCAGTCAGATATTATTGTGTATTCTCTGATGAACTTAAAGTATAAAATATATTGCAATTTTTCATATATAAGATCTGACTCTGCTTTGAGAATAATTTGAACAAAGTTTTAAAAAAATGACAGCACATGACTAATCGAAAAAAATTTAATGCACACTAATACAAAGAATTTTAAAAATTCGTGTCTGCACGTTTTATAGCTACATATTTCGATCGCATCAATAAATTCTAATAAATAAAACGTGACACATATCAGTTGGAAACAAATACATCTAGGTATTTATTTTCTTATTTTTATTTTTGTACAGGTATTTACTTACATTTAATTAAAACCGAAAAAAAAATTTCTACAGGAAAAATACTCCTATTACTTAAAAATTGTGGGGCAGCTCTATAAACTTAATGGAAATGGAAATTCTATAATTATTAGATCCGGAATATGATATTCTGAGGTTATTTTATGTATAAAGAGATAAATCCGACCTCAATTTCATTGAGAAAATTGTATGCGAAGGTAAGAGGAAGTAAATTAGCACCGGATAACCACCCAGCTCATATCACTCACCCAATATAATTAATTAATTAATTAAGTTCCTAAATTTTGTCAACATACTTTGTCTATAATTTAAGCCCTAATCTACTTAATTTATGACCCACCCCGAAATTAATTAAATAAATTCTCTAAGAATGATTTTATTCCATATATTTATTAGATATTTTATTGTCAACAATTTACGAAAATTCGGTTTTCTTGGGATGCTTGGGATATAATGAGACATTTAACATACCACTAGGATTTATTCTTGATCTTTACAACCGCTTAGTGTGCTCCCCTATTGCTCATTTTCCTTTATGTGGGCTATTTTGTGCTTTTCTCTTTTTTATTTCCTGCTTGTTTATTAGTTTAAATACTGTTCATTTATAATGCTCCTTAGCCCTTGGCAAATTTCATCTCAAGGGAAATAGCATAACCGAACTAATAACATAATTTATTGCCATAATTCGAGTGATTTAGAACATGGCTTTTGGATTATTCACCTAAAGTATATAGTTTATTATTACAAAGCTTTGAAGATCTTAATTAAATATTAAAAGTTCTTATATTTGATTTCATCTTTTTGGGGCTTTTATGCTTTTACGTTAGTATTATCTAAATAATCTAATTTTCGCCAGGTCACCGCATTGGTGAAATTTAAAGGGTGTTTTATTTTCTCTGCATAAAATAACGTTTAAGGCTCATAAACTAAATTGCCCAAGGCACTACAGTAACTCATAATTCTTATTTCTTATTAAAAGCATGAATTAATTATAAATGAAAATTATATGTATAAATGTCAATTTTTACTTTATGTAACAAATAATATTAGTAATGTAACATACACGTGTTGGATCCTCATGCCTTACATATACCCATATTATGAGAATACAATTAACTCCAACTGAGCATGTATTAATTCCTAAAATCTAAATCAATAGATATGAGAAAATATTTCATTTAGTTACTAAGCCGACCCAATTCTAAATTTTCTAAAAATAATAATAAAAATATTCTGGATACTATCTAAGGGAACAAATCAGCTACATTTTCATTTCATAGATTTGTTATAGATCACCAAACTTATTTAAACTTATTTCAAATAAAGAAGTAATGTAAAACTAAAATTCAAAGCTCAAATAAAACTTCAAATTTGCTTGTTGCAATCAAAAGTTTAAGTTTGTTAAACTAATAAAAGACATAAAATTTTCAGGAGCCTTCTCCCTAGAGAGGTACAAGGAAAAATTAAAAAAAAAACGAGAATAAAATTAAAATGCCCCCCACAAAAGCAGTTATAAATAATAAAACTTTTTTCGGAGTAACTCAATAATTATTTTTTATAAGATATAACTTAAATTGCATGTTTTAAAAATCTTTAACAAAATAGTAAAATTCCTGCACTATACTGTTTTTATAGTTCTGAAAAACTCGACATGGATTTATACCCAGATTCTGGTCAAATCATCTAAATTTAACGTGGCAGCAATTAAATTTGGCAGTAAAATGGTGGAAGTGATAAAATCTAAAGTGGCCAGTATAAAAAAATCAGTAAAACAAATAAATATTGCCAGTAAAACGATTATTTTTCTCAGTAATTTCCATAAGGTACATTACCTACACATTTTTAATTGTTGAGTTTTTGGGGTGTAAAAGGCAACTGACACCCTACATTTCATCCGTCGATCTTGATAAAATTCGAAGAAAAAAAATTAGATGTTTTTTTTAATTTTTCATGGGATTCTGTTATTATTTTTATTCTTGAAAACTATAAAAGTTAGTGATTTTAAATTTTTACCCAAGGTAAATACCGTAGAGAGACGCAATTTTGAAAATATTTGGTTTAAATCAGTAATTTCGTTTTTGAGGAAAAAATCTTAACAAAATTTGGTCATCTGAAAATTATAGTTTTAACGGAATTTGGTGGGGGAGTTGACTAGGCGAATTTTAAGCAATTAAATGTCCAGGTGGTGTTAATAAACTCGAAGATATTAATTATTTTGTGAAAAGTGAAAACTTGCGAAATTTTAGCTCAAACCGAAGATTTTTCTTATTCTAGCTACATTTTCAGTTGTAATTCGAAAATGAAAAGATGATTCTGATTCTTTTTTAGTCGTAAAGTGGAAAGTACGTTAGTTAGTTAGCGTGGGAGTTGAATGGAATTTGAGGAGATTATTAAACCAAAACGCGACAAAAAAATCGACTTTTCTAAGCGCGATAAAAAAATATTTCGTTGTTTTATCGAAATTTAAAAAAACCCAATGCCTGTGTGGTTTTGGTTCCAAGAGTAGATTCGACTAAGTTTTTAAAAATGAAAATCCGTTAAAAATTGCCCGGACGGAAGCCGCCCACCCCAATTTCAAAATTTTGAGTTAAGAGCCAATCATCCCTGTGCATTTTTAGACGTTTGCTTGGGGACCCTTGGACGCGTTACTTCTTAATATTTTTCATTTTCTTTTTTTTATAGTAACATTCATCAACCTTTCGAACGGACAGACTCAATTTTTAAATAAGTTAAAATTATGTTAGATATGTTTCATCAAAAAGTGTTAATTTTACGCATAATTAAAGAGTGAATTGAGAGACTATAAATCAAAATATCAAAAAAGGAGTCTCTCCGTTCGAAGGAGCATATATTCAACTTTGTATGTGCAAAATTTCAATTTTTTTTGTTTATTAATAACAAAGTTACAGGGGACTTTTTGAAGGTAAATTTTGCTTAAGCCTGGAAGCTGTAAGCGCTCCTGCACAGAGAGTGGGGGTGTGCCTTAGTGGATTAGTGCCCAACACAGTCCCAAATTCATATGAATGATTTCTACTATCAAAATATTGAAATTCGAGTGCAAATAATCGGTTTTCGCTATTTGCGATTCCTATGACGTCACGAAAGGAGGATTGGTCTTAATAAGCTTATTGCACACAGATTCTGGGTGCACTAAGTGTGTGAAAATATTCCTTTTTCCTAGACTATTCTGAATAAACGATTCATTACATTTAAATTTTTTGATAAGCAATGAAAGTCATTACTAAATTTTTGACATTATTCAACATGCTCGGAGATCAATGGACCAATCACAAAGCAGCAGTATTGCCAACCCATTGGGTAATTAGCAATGGTTTTTATGGTTAATTTTAATCATAGAATAAAATTTACATAGAAAAAATCAAGAAAAATACGAAAAATAACTTCAAAATATTTGCATAAAAGCGCCGTAAAATAGAAAAAGTTGTGGAAAAAGTATAGTATTTCGGTCTTCGTGAATAATGGCTACCATTTCTCGCTCGTTGAATAATATAATAATAATAATAATAATAATAATAATCCTTTATTACCCAACAGCCTAGGCCAATTACAAGGTAACATACAAAATGTACTTACAAGATAAATAAAATAAATAAATAAATAAAATACATACATACAGATATAACAAACTTAAAATTAAGTAGTAACAAATAAATACACATTGAGTTCTAGTAATAAATATTTAAGACTTAAAAATATTCTTAATAGTGCTTTTAAAACAGTATAAATTCATACCAAAGACATCCACATGTTCCTGAACGGCATGGAAATTTTTAAACATATTAAATAGTGGTGAGTTATTGAAATGATTGGTATTAGGAGTATTATAATAAAATGTTAAACTAGATCGAGAATTAACACGAGGAACATTAAGTGTAATTGATGCTAAAATGTTTGAGTCATCAATCTGACCATTAATGATTTTATAAAGAAAACAATTTGACGCAATTCTATGATTTTCATGAATAGTTGTAAACTCAAACTCACTTAATAGTGTTTTATATGTAATACTTATATCTGGATATACATTGTTTAAGCGAAAATACAGAAGTTTTAAGAATTTCCGTAGAACCTTCTCCAACATATTTTTATACTTTTCATAACAAGGTGACCAGATTACTGAGCAATATAACAATTTACTGCTAATGTATGAATTAAATAACATTATTAGAGTTTGTATTGAGAAATCTTTACTATTTCTAACAATGAACCCGAGGGTTTTAAAGCTTTCATTTGATACATTTTGTACATGTTTATTAAATGTTAATTTGTGATCAAATAAAACTCCCAGATCTTTAATTTCTGATACTCTAGTTAAAGTGTCATTAGATATCGAATATGAGAAGGTAATTACATTACGTTTCCGTGCATATGATGCAATACAACATTTTTTGATATTCAGATTTAAGTCATTCTTTGTACACCACTGTAAGATCGTGTCGACATCATTTTGAAGATCAGCACAGTCCGAAAGATTTTCTATACATTTATATATTTTTACATCATCCGCATAAAGTAAGATAGGGTTTCTTATAAGACCTGGCAGATCATTGATATAAAGAACGAATAGTAGGGGTCCAAGATTGGAACCCTGGGGAACCCCACTAGTCGCAATATAACTCTCTGACCTGTAACCATTGTACATTACAACTTGGACTCTATTAAATAAATAAGATGTTAAAACATTAATGACATTATTCGGTATATCAAAGTTGCGCAACTTATCGAGTAGAATATGATGTGGCATACGATCGAACGCCTTTGATATATCTGTATAGATTACATCAATTTGCTTGTTCTCATCCATACCTTGCGATATTATTTGAGTGATATTAAATAAGTTACTGGAAGTCGACCGTTTAGGCATAAATCCATGTTGTGCAGGAGATATAACACTAGAGGTTCCAGAATATATTTCTTCACACAATATTGTTTCAAATGCTTTTGAGAAATTGCATAAGATAGAAATTGGGCGATAATTTGCAACGTTACTTTTTCCTCCAGACTTGTATACAGGAACAACTTTCACCTCTTTCCATTTACTAGGGAACTTTCCTGTTTTTAAAATAAGGTTATATAAATAAGTCACTGCAGGTGCAAATATCGAAGCTCCATCCTTTAATATTAGCGAAGGTATCAAATCGAGGCCCATGTTGTGAGATCCTTTCAATTTTTTTAGATGCTGTGCAACTGTATTTTCACTCAGGACAAGATTTCCTAAATGGCTATTAGTAGAACGAGAATTATCATCTGTTATTAGTTGAGTTGAATAAACTAAAACTAAAAATATAGGTACTATTTTGCTGCGAAAGAAAATTGGACAAAATTTGAAAACTGTGGTGGTCTCCCATAAAATACTAAAATTTGGTGCGATTCGGGATGAATTTTGGACATGAAACCGAATACACCATCAGGGTTGAATAACTTTTTTTGGGGTGGTTCGATAAAAAAGTGGCTTTTACACTTTCTTTTTGGAATTATCTCGTCCATCCACCTACAAAACTACAAATTCGTTTTAGTATTGTTGATGATGAAGATGATGACAAATAAGGTAACATTGGAATAAAATATTTACATTAAAAAATTAAATAAAGTTTGAGGTTATCTTTATAAACCACCAAAGTTCATAAAATCTTGAGATTGGAATCTTGTATAAATGGCGGAGTAAATTATTTACTGCCAAAAATGTACTGCTACGATATTTTTATTAATTGCCAAAGATTTCTTTTTGCTCGCACGATATACCGGGAGTGTCCACGAAACTAGGGCTACCCCTGTAAAATAAAAATTTCAAATTTTAGTATGTTATGTGGCATAAGAAAACCCACTTATTGAACTAAAAAATTTCAGTTTCAATCTTTTCAAGGAACATGGGAAGTGGCATGAAAAATAAAATGGTGAAAAATTCTTATGTTTTTCTGCAGTTTTATTTATTATGTTTAATATGACGGTTATTCCTGACACTTTTGCCAAAATTGCTACCGAACATTTACCTCTTAAAATTAATATTGCACTTCATTTTATTGACGACAAAATCAACAAAAAATTTCCACAAAATTTTCCGGCACCTAACCTCACTTCAGCATTCGCTAACCTTATGTCATTTTTTATGGGCGTTTCATGATGAAACCTTTATTCATACTTTCAATTGGCAGCAACAAAAAAATCGCCGAAAATTGTCATTTTCCGCTGTTAGAGTGTATCATAACCTTAACTTTGTTCTAATGCATATGGCAGCAGCGATAAAATCGTCTCAAACTAAATATTTTTTGCGCAAATGAAAATAGAATTTTCCATATGAAGGTCACGCGCAGACCGCCCAAATTTTCCCTAATCATTATCAGCACTTTTCAGTCCTATCAAAGGCATAAATTAGAAATTCGTCATTTGAAATCTGCTACCATCTCCCATCTCCCGGTCTAAATTATTTATGTAGAAAAGGACGTACAATGGTTTTTCCTAGAAATTAATCTATAAATTGAAAAAAAATCATACAATCTCGTCAGAAGAATAAGTGCGATTTTCTTAAGGCCTGTTTAGACGGGCATAATTTGTTACCAAAATTTTGTTCCCAAATCGAATCGATGGAACTGCGCAACCTTTTCTGAAGCCCACGCATATTTTCATGACCCAATATTTCACAAAATTAAATATTTTACTTTTCTATACATGTGGTATAAATATAAATATCAACTTTGGAACACGATTATCTCAGAGAACGGTCTTTTAATAATATAATTTTAATGACAATTGATTATGGTGAAATATTTTTTTTGTTCTATGACCAGTTTAGAAGTTACAGCAATTTTTGTAATTTCCTTGAAAATCATGTACGATTAAAACATCAGTAATTGGAATACAAAGCGGCATCGGATCGGCTCCTACAAGTTTCAAAATGTACTTATTTAGAATTTTGATTCGGAAAATCCAATTGGCCGATTTTTATAAATCGTACGAGGCGTTCTTTCCAGGAAAGTTTCACCGTAGGTTCTAACAAGACGATAAACAGTATGTCTCACTTTTTTACAACAATTTTTTTAGGTAGTAAATGTCATTCTGAACAAAAAATATTCTATGAACTAATATTTTTTTTTCGACTCCTACAGAAGTTATAAGAAATTTTCATCATGTGAAACACCCTGCATAATTTTTCTTTATTGTTATATTTTTTTATTTAAATCATTGTCTTTGCAAACTTTCCGTTTTGAACATCATTGGCTGTTTTTAAACTAAATGGACCCTCTTAAAATTTCTCTCAATAAATTTAATCTATGTATCTGATTGGGTTACAGATAAAGTCAAAATCCAAAAATACTTATTCCAAATAAAAACATTACAAATAAAATGAAATTTGTGCATGGTATTTTGGTTCAGAATGACGTTTACCATCTAAAAAAATGCTGGAAGAAATTGAGACACCCTATATATTCAATGATGCCTTTAAAATTACAATTACATAATTACATTACCTAAAACAAAGACACATAGGTATTACGTATATTTATGTAACAATTAAGAAGAGGGTTGAATGGGGCTTTGTGTTGAATTAAATTAGATAATTGATTCAAATTGAAAATATTCAAAAATTTAGAAGTAATTTCTTACTTCCAATTTGTACTTTAACTTACTTGTATACAGAAAAACTGCAAATAGATCAAAAATGTTGCATATTATTAAAACTTAAAAAATTATGCATAGTTTGGTTAAAGCAAGATGCTCTTAAATACAGCTTTTCTCGTACAAAACTTTTTCAATATCCAATATTAAATTCGTTAAATTAGGTTTTACAGGATTACCCGCCTAAATATGATAAAGTAAAAATTTAATAAATACGAACAGTAAAACATGGCGGTTCATTTTTTTCTTAATTGCTTATAGAGGGTGATATAAGATTAGCTCATTTATTTGACAGCTTGGATTTTAGCTGACACCAAAAGCAAATGAGAAATTGAAAAAAAAATAATTAATGTTAATGTTCTTGCCTTAAAAACGAATTGGGGACGTATAAAAATATTTAGTTTAAATTAGCAAGGCTCAATCAAAGAAAATTGGTTCATTTATAATCTTGCTTTCAGCATTACTATTAAAAATGACATGCATTTGATGCATTGCGCGAAACTAAAATTTAAAATTAGATAACTTTATTAATGAGGTTACTGCTTATCCAACAAAATATAAAAAGATAAAAACTGCACAAACGTGATTTATATTTACCCTCGTTTGTCTATATAATTTAAACGTGCGCTGTTAGCACTTGCAATATTTTATCTAAACCCTCTGTGATTTCAAAAGAATTGAGTTAATTCACCTATCCCAACTTTTGTATAATTTAAAATTTGTAGAAATTTTACATAATTAATCTCTTTTCTTCATCGAGGTTTATAAAAAATAGAGAATTTTAAGTTTTTCTAAATAATTTTGAAACTTGAAGTAAGCTTGTAAGCACAACAAAACTGTGTTTGATATAGTTTTTGAAAAGTATTAAGTTCACACTGAATAACAAGACCACATAAGCAGGATAAATAAATTGAAGCTCTTGTTTCAGAAGACCAACATGAAACATACAATATACTAATTACACATGTTGACAACATGTAACATATGTATTTTCACACGAGAAAATCTAGGAGCATCTAATATTATGATGTATGCGGAATAGAATTTTTATGTATGTAGCTCTAACACTTTTTTATGATATACTTAAATATATGTATAGAAGGCCTGTTAATAAACATTTCGAAAAATTTCAAGAGGGATAATTTTTCCGAACTCCTAACGCTGTATTTGGTTTAATGTGAATTTTTGAGCGTCTCTCCAATTTTCAATGTTTCCATAGCGTTTTGGCCAAAAGAAAAGACTATTTCTTGGGACTTGATTTTACCTTATTTAAATCGCTTTATAATATTTAAAATTTTAAATATAAAATAATTTGGAATAATCTAAATGTGAAACATTTTGTTACATACTTCAAACAGTTTTAATTTCTAATTAACGAAGCAAAGGCTTAAATTCATAAAACTATCAAGAAAATAAAAAAATTTCATGACTATTCAACACGACACGGTGATATGTTTATTTGGCTTGTAGAAAAACACTCATTGTTCATTAAATTCTATTCATTTAATCCACGTAGTTCGTAGTTTGTCTCTCATGCATGCTTACTCATCGGATAAAGCAATTAATTTGGAAAACTTCAACTTACAACTTAGTTTTAAGTGTAAAACCTTTCAAATCCAATCCACTAAAGAAGTACGGAATCTCGACATGTTCAAGTTCGATATCTTTTTGTAACCTTAGAAATGATTCAAAGTTAAATGAATTTCGTGTTTAATAAAATGCTTGGGCAAATTCAAAGTATTTAATTTAAAAGTTATTATTTAAATTTTTATATTACATTGAATGCATAGGCAATACACCAAAAGAAAAGAAATAGAGGATACTAAACCAACGATTTTCAAGAAACACAAACTTTGCCAGTGGTAATGAAGTTTTAGGTCTAAAACAAATCTCATGAACAATATTTCAGGAAAAGGCGATACAGTAATTAATGATATTGTTGATGGAGATAATCAAAACAAGGGGCCGTATGAATAAAAAGAAGTATACCCTTTTTATTTCTAAATATGAAGCAAATCCTATAAGTGGTATGAATAAAATTAGAAGCAAAACCTTAAACTTATGTGCTTAAGACAAAAGTATTTTATATAAATAAAAGTGATTTTTTACTTTCAAAGTAAAGCATTTCCTTTAAAATAAAAGCAGCTAACCGGATGTAGACTCACTATTAAAAATAAATTCCACTAATTAGTGACTTCAAAAGTTTATTTCGATTTGAAGAAGAAAATTTAGAGTGGTTAGCTAGCCATTATCTTGGAGTCACCAACGAATCACGGGATGGTGTACTCTATTGTATGCATAATATGAAAATATGTATGAGATATTTAGCTGATGCTGAATTCCAGAAAGGTATTGGCGAGGAATTTGGTGTGGAGCAGCCAACTGTTTCTAGAACTGTAAAAATAGGTGCTCAAGCAGATCATTCGATTAAATTTCCTACATCTCCAAACTCTATGATGAATGATGAAGAGTTATGGCAAAGTAGATACAGTTTACGACTGTAATTGGTGTGATTGATTGCAGACATGTTGACATAGAAAAACTAAAACTACATGGAGGCGAGTGCATTAACCGCAAAGGTGAAACTACATTAAATGTACAAGCAACTTGTGATGCAAAATACATGTTTACAAGTGTTGGCCTGGACCAGTTCATGATAATAGGATTTGGAAAAATTCTGAAATACACCAAACTATGGCGAAAACTAGAAATACCGTACTTCTTGGTGGCCAAGGTTATGGAATATGGAATAGAGCCTTGGCTTATGATTCTATAACGCAACCCCGATAACGACATTAAAAGAAATTTTAATAAACTCTTAAAACAGAAAATGGTAATAATAGAACATTGTTTTGGACAAGTTAAAAGACGATTTCCTATTTTGAAGTATGTTTGTCGCATTAAACTTAAAAATATTTCAATATCACTGCGAATAAAATCAAAACATCTCCTCCTCAATGGGTGCCTCTAGATCTAGAGCATTTGGTTGAAAATATAAGGTAGTCATTGTTCATACGAATTGAAAGAAATGCTTTTGCTTTAACCTTTTTCTCAAAGCATTTGCTTCTGCTTCTAACTTTTTCTTGCAAGAATTTGCTTCACTTTTATTCATACGGGCCATGGAATTATTTAAGATTATTTCCCGAAATTCGACTGATACCGAAAGTTCTCTGCAAAATCAATTTTTATTTTTGCGTTAATCAAGAAGAATTTGGGTGGGAAGAAATTACTGTACTCGTATAATATAATCAAACAAATGGAACCAAATGGAAACTTCTTTTTAATGAATTTAATGATATATTGGGTCGAATGAATAAAAAGAAGCATAACCTTTTTATTTCAAAATATGAAGTACATCCTATAAGTGGTATGAATTTAATTAGATGCAAAACCTTTAACTTATGTACAGAAAGGAAATGAATAAAAGTGATGTTTTATTTTAGTTTAGTGTGGTTGTGTATCGCGCTGTCATAGCTGAAGTTGTACATTAGCGAAAAGTTAAACATTACATGGCTCGTATCTCACTACAAATTAGTGACTTCAAAAGTTTACTTCGATATGAAGACCAAAATTATAATGGTTAGAAAGTCTTTTCTAGGAGCCACCAACGAATCTCAGGATAGTGCGCTCTCTTCTTTGCATAAGATGTAAATATATATGAGATTTAGCTGATCCTGGATTCCAGAAAGGTGTAGGCGGGGAATTGGGTGTGGAGCAGGCAGCTGTTTCTAGAGTGTTCAAGCAGATCTTTGAATTAAATTTCCTACATCTCTAAACTCTATAATGAATAGAAAAACCGAAACTTTATTGAGATGAATACATTACCCGAAATGATGAAATTACATTAAATTTACAAGCTAAAAAAGATTTCCCATCTTGAAATAGGTCTGTCGCATTAAACTTCAAAATATCTTAAAAATTTTATTTTGCACAATGTCACTAAAATATTAGGAGTTGCTGATTTTGATGAAGACGAAGCTAAGGATATTATTTTATTTTGTCTTCTGTTCTCTTACATATTTTCCTAATACCTACTACAAACTAACATCTCACACTCCAACTCAAGATGGCTCCTATACTTTTGGTAAGTAAGAGCAAGATTTGTTAGCCCTCTAGTTTCATCAGTTTCGTACTTTTGTAATATAGATTTTTTTCTAAGTGGTAGATGTGCTGGATTCAATCTCCGTAAGAATACACCGACCTTCATCATCTTTTTTCTTCGTGCACACCACAACTTTTGGTTCCTGTTAAATAAAAAAAAATACTGATATTTTCTATCAATCAAAATACTGATATTTTTATTAAACTTACATTGAATTTGAGTTATTGTTGGATTTGTTTCACATTGCATTGCTTCAAGCATAACATCAATTTTATTCCCAAAAATTCCTCCATATTGTTCAATTATTTTTTTCACTGGCTACAACTTTTTTACGTTTGGTGTTTGGGATTTTAATAACACTTTTGGGTAAGAGGTAATCTCACCAGCAATAAAATTAAGTTCTTTATTAAAACTGTCAACTTCATGTTCAGAAGAAGACTAATGAATTTTTAATATCAATAATTATTTTGTTTTTCTGCATACGACGCGACATGAATACTGCAAATAAAATAAAAAATCTCTTCATTGAGCGAGTTATTGGACACATCATGGTAATCGAACGTTTTACTTTTAGTTCATTTGCTTGAAAATATAATCGTTCATACAAATTGAAGGAAATGCTTTTGCATTAGGCTTTTACTCAAAGCCTTTGCTTTTACTTCTAACTTTTACTTACAAGAATTTGCTTCACTTTTATTCCAAATGCCAAACTCTCCTACACACATCCCTTTTTACAATACCTTTTACTGAAAATTTTTATATATGCGACTCAACATTATTTCCAGAATTAAGGGGAAGTTTGTTTAATACATTTGCACGAATAATCAAAGAATTATGGGCAAATGATTTTTCGAGTTTTCTAGTAAATACAACGTCTTTAAAATCTAAAAACCACATTTGGACGGTGTTATGTAAAAAGAAAAACCAACCCATAGAGTGGCAAAAACTCAGTTTATTATGCTTATAGATTACGAAATAACCATTTTAAATTTTGCGAAATCGAACCATCGAACAATCCATCAATAAAGGTCAAACAACTCTTGAACTTGTATAAAAGTATAGTTATTATTCTACTAAAAATTTACTATCAAATATTTGAAAATCAACTTTCCTAGGTTGGTTCCCTTTTTGCATAACACCTTCCATTTTATAGACCACTTCCTACTTACAAAAGGATACTCGAGAATTCCTGAGGTAGTTTATTAAATGGTTTGCACGAAAATAAATAGGATTACAACAAAACCATCGACTATTCTCCACAAATTGATCAAGAATTATTAAGTGTTTCAGAAAAAGCAACGGAGTCTTAGTAATGAATTTTAGACGAGAAAATTCCAAAATGGTAGATATTTTTTAGACAATTGAAGTCAAATCTAAAATGCACTGAATGTGGTTACTTCTTAGTAACATTTTATCTCAAAAACCGGGCCTTTTCAACTTTCTCAGTACTTCGACACTCAAGAGGATGGTGATGAAAAACCTACCTGTTCAAAAAGCACCAAACGAATAAAAAGTACAAAGACCATTAAGCTACACTGGCTACAATGACTTCTATAAAAAGCACAAACAGTAATGTGTGCTTTTTTTGAGTTACAAGAAAGATTGTTGATTCCTTGATAATAGATGTTTTAGTATTGGTATTATTTTTGTAATAAAATAGATACCTTTAAAATAAATACCTATGTATCATAAATTATTTCATCGATTTTAAAAGAAAATTCCCTATTATTATAATATATAATTTTTCATACTGATCGATACTATTAATTCATCGACCCATTTTAGAGACGTTAATTTTCATAAGAAAACTTCATTAAACAGTTTTGATGAAAAGATAATGTCCATAGAAAGCTAATAATGATGAAAAATGTGGTGTTAGCTAAATGGAAAACGATAATGAAGTTTTCGATGAGCACATAGTAGCATCTGTGTAATGTTTAAATTATAAAATATTGGTCAAAATTGATTTCTGAAATTTATTTTTAGTGTTAACCACACTTGTATTTTCTTAGTATAAAAATCAAATAATAAAACTGATAGATAATTTATATTTAGATTTGAAATTTAACTCATTTTCACTGACATTGAAAATTTATCCCTAGTATTTCTCGTGAACAGGCTACATAAATTGGAATTAATTATTAATCATTGCGAACCATAAATTACTTGGATGAAAACTGTTACTCAATAAACCCACTGAAGTAATAAACCTCGACAGCGACGATGCATATTAAGTACCAAAGATTTGACTTAATTGTTTGTTAACATGATGTTCATAAAATAATTAAACCCAATTAGACCACTAATAATTTCAATACACCAATTAGTAATGATTTATTAAAATTTGAAGCCCATAAACAAATAATCAAAAAGTATAAAAAAGGATGTCAACATTATTTTGTAGCAATTTGAGGCTTCTATTTTCAGCTTACAAACAGGGGTGTTCGAAAATGAAACTAGGAGATAAATATTTATAGCAAACGGTGCTGAAGAAAGTCTAAGCTTTAGCTTTAATTCAATAAAGAAAAGTTTCGGAAAGACTTTAAATACATAATACATCGGTAATGAAGTGGAAATTTTAAAATAAATACTGTATAAGCCAAACAAATTATGCGTTTCATTGAATCCTAAAATATGTGCGAAAATTTATTAAATTATGCAGAACCTATTTATTTTGTTGTTGTTGTTGAGTATCAAAATATTTACTTATATCGAATGAGCAGAAACAAGGGCACGAAAAACCAAAAGTAAAATATTTTTTAAAAACTTATTGGAGCATAAAATTTCCTGTAAATAAAACTCAAAATTAATGCAAGATTTAAAATTTTTTATTCTTGAGGCAAATCAATTATTTGTATTTAAATAAAAGTCAACATCCAATAAAGTAGTTTATTGCAACCAGTATTTTTCTATTTTCTGCATTGGAAAGCCTAAAATCTGAAGTGCAAATAATGTAAACAGTATTTATACGGGATTTGGGAATATAAAAACTTACATTTGCAATATTTATGTCGAATTACTTAGAATGTATTGAAATCTTCCAGATCAAGAGTTCTTACAAAATAATTGCAGTGTTGAAAATTTTGTGCCTGGTTGAGTATTTTTGTAAGCAGCACGTGCCTGCAACAAAACTAAGTGGATATTGGATATTATATCAAAATGTAAGAAAAAAACAACAAATCGAGATATATTTTCCCTGATGGGCTCTCAGGAAAATATTATATTTTATGGCTTTCATAGAAAATTTTATTTAAAAGGATATAACGTATTTCATTAGATTATTATACAAAATAATTGATAATTATAATAATGAGGAAAATATTATAAAAGTGGCTATTATTAATATTAAAAAAATCATTATTATGAAAGTAAATATTGAAAGATTTAAATTGATGGAAGTAGGAAGAATTAATTAAAAATGCATGCATCAATAAACAAACTTAATTTGAAACTGCAGATAAACTTTCAACTTTTAAAATAAAATCATGACTTTTTGTACGTTTTCATTTTCAAACATACTTGTAGTCAAGTTTATAAAAACTTTAAAATTAATTTACTGAATTAGCTCCTAATCCAAATTTTTTTATCAATTGTTTTCCTAAATAAATTAATAATTTGTGTAAAATATTTAGGAATGTTTGTAGGTAGGTGATTGCAAGCTGGAAACTATATGTATTGTTTACTTAATTAATTCCACAATATCAATTACGTCTAAACCAAACTTTCAAAGTTTAGTTCAGATTTGTAAGAGAAAAGCTCCCTTAAGGGGAAGTCGAGAAGAGAAACAAACGGGGAACATCTATGAAAAACGTTGTTTGTGAAGATGAGTGCCAGACATTAGCCTCAAATGTGTTTCTAACGACATCTTTTAATGGAAAAGTCTTATTGAGCTATACATCACTGTTATTTGTTATTAATATTAAAGTATAATAGAATAAAAACGAAAATATACGTTTTTTATAAACCATTTGTAAGAAGTTATTTCACGAAATTGGGATTTGAGATATAAATAAAATAATATAATAATTCATTTTTTCGGAAACTACTCACCGGAAAATTTAAAGGAATCTAGAAAGAAGTTCATACTTATTGGTAAGTAATCGTTTAAATTTATCTTGTTTGTTAAAATAAATTTAAGGGTTGACCTATAATAGATCACCTATTCATAATGAATCATTTATCACAGAATGATATCGGAATGGTTGAAAATGGTAGAATTTATAGTGAAGTTACCCAAATGTTTGATGGATCTAAGACAAACGTTGAAGACCAACTGAAGAGTATTTAAGAAGTCGTGGCCAATGCAGCACCACTCCACCCAACCAGAGATGGTCGAATTAGTTCATACTGAAAAAGACTCAAAACAAAAGAAAGGTCCAAAACACTCCATCGAATAATATTACTAGTGTTTCATCAAAATTTGCACATACCGCACATTCTTCCCGCACCCTTGACCATACCATACCAACAATGAGTAAAACAATTTTGTCACAATCTACTAGTAATTTGTCAACAACAAAATGCATTTGATTCATGCATTGATTGCATTTGTTGCCTTCAATTGATTGCATGGTGACTAAAACAGGAAAAAGTTTTGATCGCAGAGGGATGAAATTTTGTAGGGAGATAGACCAAAGAAAATTGAAATAGAAGTCGTTGAAGGGATTTATTCATGTTTCCTCTAAAAAAGTTATTTGCGCTCAAGGAAAAATTAGTGTCACCCCAGAAACTGCTTAAAATCTACCAAATTTTAGTATGTCATAGGAGACCAAATTCAAAAAACGAAGGGTTGACCTATTTCTTATGGTGGTGAAGCTCTTTTTTCATTTTTTTTCCCAAAATGTGATAAGTTCCCTCGGAGTCTCGAAAAGAGTAGTTTTTTCATCCGATTAAAAAAAATCAAAATGCACTATTAAGGAGATGCTCATTCTATAACTATTTAGTTATTGAAAAAGCGGGAAATTCTGAAAAACATCATGAAGTACTTTCTCCGGATGTCGGGCGGAGACAAAAAAATTTTAAAAGAAAGCAATTAAAATTGGCTCATTTTATTCGTATAACTTGAAGAATTATCTTACAAAACTTGAGTTAAAAATTAAGTCACCAGGCGCAACCCCATATTGTTTTCTAGGCTGCAAAATTACCAAAAGTTTTAATTTTAAAAAATAGCGATTTTTTACTTGCAATGTACTTACCTGTTACTACCATGATCCCAGCATTTTTTTATTTCTTCATTTTTTATTCTTTATTTATGGCCGTTTTATATGAAATAATCATATTATATAATATAAAAGGGTAAATAAAGAATTTAAATAAAAAAATATCATTTAAAGTAAAGAGTCGAGCATGCCCAAACAATTTATATTTTTTAGAATGTTCATTCTTATCATTTTCATTTGTATTTTTGTAAGTACATATTGATTGATTAATTATTACGAAAAACATAATAATCGAAATTATTGCATACCCCCTAAATCCTAAATGTTCAAATTATTAAACAGGTAGCTAAAATATTTTTAACAAATTTGAATTTTTTTTTGGCAACACCATGGTTCCTAAATTTTAAGAGAATTATAAAAAAAACCTTTTTTGAAGTTTATAAAAAAATGGGATTTAATAGCCAAAACTTTCGAAAACATTGTATATTTCTAAAAAGTATTTCCTGCCAATTGTAATGTTTTATGAATCATTTTAGGCCCCTTTTTGATTAATAAAATAAAATAGGTGTTTTTGCATATTTATTTGTTTAAAAGTTATTTTTAAATAAGTGAAAAAAAACATGAAGAAGGCAATTTTTGGGTAAAATTTGCTTGCATGGACAGTAACTATAGTTACCATACTAAAATTTCTTCTAAGACCTATTATTTTAAAAAAAATATTCTAAATGTTATAAACTAAGTTTATTAAGTAATTTCGAAGTGGCAGATTCATTTATAATTAAAACTAATTACAAAAAAATATTTAAATCACAAAAGAATTAGATTTTTTGGATTCCAAATTTTATTTTCAAGCAGTGTCGGACTGGCCCACTGGGCAACCAGACAAATGCCCCTCAGTGACTCCAAAAAAAAATCTAATCTTCTTGAATGTATTAATTCTTTCACTCTAATAAACATTTTACATTTAAAATTTTGCAACAGATGCTTGAATTTAGGTTTTATTTTCTATTACAATTTTTTCTTATTTTTTTATGTACAAAATGTACAAATGCTGTCATATACTTCTAAAAAATAGGACAATTTAACCAAAAGTATTTCCATTAAAAATCAAAAATTATTGCATTAAGGCGCCATTACCCATCAAACTACTTAAAAAATATACAGGGTGTAACAAAGTAACGCATGAAAGTAACTTTTTAATGTAATGTAATTAAAATCATATTTTTCAATTATTTGTAGTTACTTAGTGGCGCACTATGTCGTTTTTTAATCTTAAATTATTTTGGAAAAATTTTAATATTGTAAGATTTCTAAAAGATTTTTCAAAAATTCTTCATGCATCATGAACTGCAATTCAATAGGTAATTAAAATCACATTTTTAATTTTTTTTGTATACAAGATGTCCCGTATCGTTATGCAGAAATTTTGTGAGTGTAAAGTAGGTTCAATTCTAAGAATAATAAACGCAAGAGTTGTAGGTCAATTTGTTTTTATCTAAAAGTTACAACACTTTTAAATTTACAAATTCCAAAACCGAAACTTCAATTTGAAGACTATTTAAATAAAAACATAATTCATTTAAAATTTATTTTAAAAAGAAATTATGTTCTTTTATATAATTTAAATTTAATTTACTAACATGTGGCATTAAAATCTCGGTATTTTAAAATTTAAATCATTCTTTATGCGATTTTTGTGTTTATTGGGTGTATTAGTTTTTGCTGAATTAAAAATCCCTTACCAGTTTTCTAAAGTACAGTATGAGTATTTGTTAACTAAAATATATTTTTTTTCAAAGAAGTTTATTTTCTGTTTTGGAGTTTGAAAATTAAATTCTGCTGTAACTTTTGAATAAAAAAAATAGACCTGCAACTTTTGTGTTTATTAGTCTTAGAATTGAACCTAGTTTACACTCACAAAATTTCTGCATAACGATACGGGACACCTTGTATACGTATACAGGGTGTCCCAAAATTCAACCGACAACGATTAACTGGAGATAATAGACCTAAAAATAAGTTGATTTGTCTATATCCAAAAATGAACCCCTGAGCAGTTATAAGCCTCCAAAGTTGATTTTTTAAATTAATTTTTTTTATTATAGCCAAAGCAGTAAAGATTTTTGAATGAAATTTTGTATACTTGCTTTTGAATACTGGACGCTCAACGTGTAAAAAATTGACTAATCTTCGACTTTTGTAAATGGTGTTGGATGGAAAAAGAAGACACAAAACAGTCAAAAACTTTTTAGGTAAGATTTTCTGTCTCTTAGGAATTTTTCGTAAGTGAATCAAGACTTTTTTCGATGCTATCAATTTATTATGATGAAACCGTAGCTTGCTAACATGGATACGACTAAATACTTGCAGTTTTGCAAATTGTTTTTTTAAATTTATTAAAAAGCGGCATAATCTTAGACTTGAATTTCTCCACAAAAGCAAATAAATTTTAAATACATTTTTTAAATAACTAAAAAGTTTTTGACTATTTTATGCCTTCTTATTCCATCCAACATAATATACAAAAACTGATGATTAGCCATTTTTTTCCAATTGAGCATCCAGTATTTAAAATTTCATTAAAAAATCTGTACTGCTTTGGCTGCAATAAAAAAATTCTATTTTAAAAAATCAACTTTAGAGGCTTATAACTGCTCAGGGGTTAATTTTTGGATATAGACAGTGGTGTGCTGTGAAAATTTTAACAAGGGGCTCGCGATTTTTTGGGCGTTTCTAAGAATGTGTTTTTTAACGAGGGACTTCCCAATATGCCCCACATGTATTTTTTGCAATTTTTAAGGTGTATTATTTTGATATAAAAACAGTAGCTCTCTATTTTTATTGTAAAAAATAAATACAATACATTAAAAAATATACATATATTATAAAAATTATCATTTTCTTAAAGTACAAAAGATTTAAAATAGAACCAAAAATAAATTCTCAAATAAAGCCCCCTACAGCACACCAATGGATATGGATAAATAGGGTCATATAAACTTATTTTTAGGTCTACTATCTACAGTTAATCGTTGTCGGTCGAATTTTGGGACACCCTGGATACGTTAAAGTTGAGCTTTCTAAATGCATTATAAAGATTATGCATTAGATCGAAGAAAAAAAAAATTTTATAAAAATTATAGATTAGTACTTAGAAAAAAGCGTAAAAATCTAGTAAAAATTAACTATTGTTTTTAACACCAAAGATGTCTTAAAATACCGTTTAGAAAGAAAAAAATAAAGGGGGATGTTCATTTTAACACCTGAACGAATTTTAAGTTATTTAGAAAGCTGGACATTTTTGAAAACAAAATCATCAAATAGTGTTTTTCTAGACATCACGTCGGGAGGAGACAACAAAATGAAAAAAATATAAAATTGTAACACCGTCGCATTTCAAAAGGAAGCCATTTAATTTTACCTATTTTTTTCGTACATCCTGAACAATTACCTTAAAAAAATGGTCACCAGACGCAACCCCATAACGTTTTCTAAGCGGAAAAGTATCAAAAGCTTTAATTAAAAAACCGCTGTTTTCATTTGTAATTTATGGCTGATTTAAATAAAAGAATTATACATATACCTATACAGGGTGATTAAGGTTCACCCGTTAACTTTTGAAGAGGTGATGCTAAAGGTGAAAATAATCCGGTTGGCAAAAAATCATCGTAGTAAAACTTCCTTTATAACTGAGTTACAGCCCTTTGAAGGTTAAAATGTGAGTTTTTGCGCATTTTTTCCCAACAGACCAAACAGTTTACATTCAATTTTTCAAATTTGGTATAAATCTAGTACTAGGACTTCAAAAATATGCCGCTGAATGGCTATAGAGAGCGCGAAACTTTGTATTCAACATCAGGGTGACAATTTCGAACAATTTTTATAATTTTGTTTTGTCTTTTTTGAGTAAACGGTGCATCATATCGAGTTAGAGTAAGAGTATCTTTGTTGTTTAAAATTAAATAAAGAATATAATTTTGAAAGAAAAATCCTTTGAGATTTAACCCTTGCAAAGTTTAGACAATTTTTATCTTCAACACCTGTCAAAACCACCCTTTAGAAGCAACCAAAAAATCTCAAAAAAAATGATAAGACTAGTTCTTCAGTATGTAAAGATTTATACCAAATTTGAAAACTAAAATGCAAACCGTTCGGCTATAAATGCGCAAAAAATCACTTTTTGGCAACATCTTCAAAGGGCCGTAACTCCCTTATAAAGAAAGTTTTACTAGGATGATTTTTTGCCAATCGGCTTATTTTCACCTCTAGCATCTCACCACTTCTTCAAAGGTTAACTGGTGAACCGTAAACAAAGTGTATAAATTCAAAGGGTAAATAAATAAATGAATTAAAAATATCTTCCAAAGTAATATTTTTAGAATGTTCTTTTTCATTATTTTTTTTGTGTTTTTATAAATATTGACTGTTTAATTTTTACGAAAAACATATTAAAAGACATTATTGCATACCCCCCTAAATGTTCAAATTACTAAAAATTGTGTGGTCGAATAATTTTCACTGTCATTACCACGAATGTCATTTGGGGTTAGGTTTGAAACTTCTGAAAAATATGCAGTTTTGGGGTTCAGTTTTTTTTTAAATCTTAAGGATGTAATTATGGTGTGAACTGCTTTAAAAATGTTTTGAAAATTTCACTAAGATTTGGAATATAAACGGTAAACGACAAAAATCGACCTTCATATGTTGAATTCTTCTGTGATTGAGGTTCTCACGAAAACAACATATTTGAGAAATGCTGGTACCAAATGGCAACCCATTTGGCCAAAAAAGGTGACGCGTTAATTGATAGACCGTTAACTGTTAGAATGAGAAAATCCCCCTTATTCACTTCAATTGACGTTAGTGAACGAGTCGTTCACGAACGATAATCGTTAGGAAAAATTTTAACGTTCCGTATAACGACAATCGTTAAAATTGTATTCTCTATCGCCGCTCGTTCGTAAGTCGACCTTTAAACGAAAGGTTACGATATTCGAACGTTTTTAATAAGAATAGTAGCTAGAGGGCGCTGTTAGTTGTAATTGTCAGTGCCAAATTGTGTGTTTAAATTGCAATTTTATACCTAATATGCAACAAAACATCAAGAGATTTTTTATTTCAAACCAAAATTGAAAACGATAACATATTATAATGAGTATAATCAAAAAGGTATTCATCGGCTTTAGAGGTTCCTATTTTCGCCACCAGGGGGCGCACATAATTTTAAAATTGCGTAATTATTTTATTAAAATTAATCCTATTAAGCGTTGTTTATAAACTTAAAAACGAGTAAGTTTTTTGCAAAAAAGTTGAAAGTGCTGTTAAAATCATAGATAGAAGTTATAATGAATATTGAAAAAAATCGAAAAAAAGTACGCTGTATTAAAACAACGTATCAGCAGTATGAACTCTATTTGGACGAATTGGAGAAAAATCATCCGTTTTATTACCGAGGAATGTGTTAATCTCACTCATCATCCAAATTGCCGAATCATGAACTGATCCAGGGTATCGTGGATTCATAATCAAAATTTTTAAATCAGAATCACATATAATTTGTACGTTTATACTGTAAAACGAATTTCTATTAATAAATACATTTCCTGGGTAATTTGCATCATTAGCTGGTGGAGTAACTATTGCAATGTGAGTACCATCGATGCACCCAATTATTCCTGAAAACTGATACTTTTCAAAATATCCCTGTTTCACTCTAGTAATATTTTGTAAAGTAGTGGGAAATTTAATATAGTTATTCGCCAGGTCTTCGTTTATTACATTTGTTACTACAGATATAGATCTACTCACTGAAGCCTGAGATAATTCACATTGATAGTCTACTTATCTACTCGGCAAAAAAATGCATAGCGGTAACAAATTTTATAACAGGTGGAATTTTCGTTCTTCTTTTTGATGGTTGTAAATAAGGTTGAATCTCATTAAATAATTGAAAACACAGATATCTGGGGAGTCGTCTATTGTATAGTTGACGAAAAATATTCTCTGGTAATTCAAAAGGATTTGAATTATCGCTCATTTGCCTTTTCAAATTTCTAGATTCTTCTCTAAAGAAAATATTAAATTTTTTTAATTTAAGGTAAAGCCACAAAAAAGAAATAAACTTAATCTTTAATTACTACCTATTTATAGTAAAAGTATTTTTTTAGATGTTATTACCTTCTTTGTACTTCTTCTGGTAATAAAAGAAGTGCATATTCCATTATTGTGTTATATTTATAATTGTTTATAGAAAAAAATCGATTTAAATTTTCAAAACGTTAGCAAACGATAACTTCCAGTCTGACGTTGAATAACGATAGATGAACGATAATAGTTGAACGATTGTATCGTTCATAAACGAGAAAAAAAATTTAGAGAATAGCGAAACCTTTAAAATAACGATTATCGTTCAGTAACGAATCGTTCACTTGTCGTTAAGAGTTAGTGAATAAGGGGGAATGCTAGAACGTAAATTGATAGAACTGTAAATTGGTCGAATCGGAAATTGATAGAATCGGAAACTGCTAGAATCGGAATCTGCTAGAACCGTAAACTGCTAGAACCCTAAATTGATAGAACCGTTAATATTGTATATGCGGAGATGAAGCCGCATTCCGATTCTAGCAGTTTCCGATTCTATCAATTTCCGATTCGATTAATTTACGGTTCTAGCAATTTACGTTCTAGCATTTTCTCATTCTAGCAGTTAATCAATTAACAGGGCACCCCAAAAAATACGATCTGTAGAACGCCCACCAGTTTGAAAACGATAACGTTTTTGGGACGTGTTTTTCTCGAATTTTTTCGCCAAATCGTATAATGACGGTTTGGATAGGGAGGGTTCATCCCGCCTGTTGGAAGGTCAGGGGGACCAAAACCCAAAAAAGCAAAAAAAAAACCTGCTGTACTGGTATTCCCCCTTAAAGATTTAATTCTAGTTTATAAACCGTTGTGAAAAAAATTATACGTGAAATAAACCTTTATACCCTATTATAAAAAAGAGGAACAAAATAGTACTAATTATTATTTAAGCTTTTGTCACATTCTGTGTGTTAATGTAATTATTTTGTGATCAAATAGTTTTCGTTCTAATAAATCCTTTGATCACCACGATTTTCTTTTTACATATGATATTGTAATTACAAAGCTACCAAAGCTGCAAATATCAAAGAATTTCACTTTTATCTTAATAATTTTAATGTAAATTCGTAAGTTTTAAAAATAAAATTGTTTACATCATTTACAAAAACATCGCTCAAACGTATTTAACTGAGATGTAAGGAAGAATACACGTTATTAAAAAGTGTCGAATTTCGATTTTTACAAAGTGATCTAAAAATCTGAAATGAAATGTTTACACTGAAAGAAATAAAGAGTTATTTTGGCAATAGTATTTAACTAATAAAAGCGTGTTAAAGATTGTTTATTGGCACAAGCTTGGGTGTTACTTTTTATTGTAAAATCAATTTTGTGACCTGTAAATAAATATATCTGCTTGTAGAAACAACTTGCGGTTAAAATTTACACTTTTTATTTAATTTATTTTTTTTATCATGCATTCTTTCAGCTTTAATCCTAAATAAACGCTTCAAGTCACACAAATAGTTTTATGATACAATTAATATTTAAATATCTACTCTAATTTTCGCAAATAATTTAAATTTGAAATTAACACCAAATTTTAATATAAAATATTGAAAATGTTATAAATACTGATCAAAAAGACTGAAAATTTAATAAAATTAATGTGATTTTCTCTGTGGGATTTTCATGCTGATAAATGAAAATGCTGACAGGGTTTGAAAGACTATTCGATGAAACCAAAACGTAATAAACACATCTCATCTGTAAAGATCTGACGTACACATACAAGAGTTTCTAGAAGTAACTAGTATCTCGTCCATCGGCTATTGAATTGGTAGATTTACCCGCCTAGGGAGACTTCATTAATTATCCGAATCGATTTGGTTTTGGTTTATACCACATCAGGCACCAGGATTGCGACGGGATCTAGTTTCGTAGTTGAGTTTTTAAGAGCCCTGTCCCTATTAAATTCCGTGTAATGACGGTTTAAAACAACGCATTTATGGAAATCGATTTACGTGTTTCGAATGCGACCGTAAATGGCTTTTGTCCAAAGAGGAACTGGTGATAAAGAGTACTGGGATTAAAAATTATTAGCACATTAAATTTATTGAAATTTTCTTTTTCCGTTTTATAGGCACACAGCATGGAGGTAAAAGCTGTTTTCCGGAAAATCTGATTTAACTCGTTATTTGTTGGTGACGTAAATCCTTGCCCTCATTTATCCCTTTGCCTTTTGACATTGATTACTTTTTAAAGTCTCATATTTTATTTTTGTTTTGTTGATCAAAATACCTTTTTAAAAACTAAGAAAACTTTATAAAAAGATTTTAAATTTTATAAAAATCCAATCAACGAAACTTTAAATAATAGTTTTTACCGTTTATAAAAAGATATTATACTTCTAAATGATGAAAAACGTCTTCCATATTTTTAAAAGTCAACAAAACATAAAAGAATTGTTTTCCACTTAAATGAAAAAAACTTCACTTTTAAATAATTACCATACGCTTTAAAAAAAGATTTACGCTATAGAAAGTACCTAACCTAACCTAAACCTAAAATAACTTTTTTTAAATAAAATACAAACGTATGATTTTTTTACAGAAAACCCGATAACCTAAATACACCTTATAAAAAGTGCAAACCCTTCAATTTACAGCTGAAAGCTCAAAGTTGAAATTAATTTTATCCAAAGTGCTCACCATTCATTTTATAGTGGTGGGATTAAAGTTTCAAAATAGTTTTATTAAGTTAAAACCTCTTATTTTAAAATAGTTATTTTATAGTTTAAATCATCCATTTCCAAAGTACAAATTAATCATTTTATAGTTTGTCCAAATTCATAGCCATTAAAGTGCAACTATACAGGGTGCTTCTGAACAAGTGTCGGATAATCTAGGAATGGATTTTTGGACCAATTTTAAAGACAAAAAGTAAGAATATTTTTTTCCGCTTAAACGTTCCATTTCGGAAATGCAGGGCATTGAAGTTTACGCGTTTTTCTCAATTTTACATTACATTATTAATGATAATTGGCTCATACCTTACTTTTGGTAGCCGCCTAGCGATGAATTCGTAAATTTTCAAAAAAAAAATTAGGGTTTTTGAGTGAACAACCCTTTGAACCCTGAAGCGTTTTAGCGAAAAAAATTATTCTTACTTTTTGTCTTAAAATTGGTACAAAAATTCATTCCTAGATTATTCGAAACTTGTTCAGAAACACCATGTATACTGTATATTCCCCAGAAAAATGCAGCAGTTCCATTTTTCTCCTCTACCCTCTAATCTCAATCTATTTGTAACTTCGCATACACCTATATACATTTGACATGATTATTTTGTATATTGTGTAGGCGTAGCACGTATACATATACCTAGAAATGTATCAGGTTCATAATTCATAATCCATAACACAGGAATAAAATTCATCTGAAATAGTGGAGGTGTAATCATGTAGTCTGTAGTGTATACCACAGGTGCTGGCCTACAATTAATCGCATAACATCTCAACCCCCACTAAGGGAAACAAATAAATTTTATTAAATATTCTATGCTTAAAACTTCTTTCAACAAGTATTAATCAAACACCAACTATTAGACACCGGAGCTCGGGACTTTTTCATGATTTATTTCTTCTCAAGTTTACTTAATTATGTCTAATTAATTTGCGTTCAAATTATATAAAGGATTTAATTAATTTCCTGAAGAGACTTATTTATTCTTGAACACGACCTTAATGTAGCAATAAATCTTTATAAAGTCTTTCTTGTTTTACTTTTAATAGGTGGCAACATTTGTTAAAGGCTACTTAAAAATTTGTAACACAGTGACCAGTGTGACCAATACTTAGTATTGGTATCTCAAAAATCTTAGAATATCGTCAGGGCCGCGTTTCCCACTAGGCAAAATAGGCACTTGCCTAGGGACCGCAAATTTAGAGGGCCTGTATTTGAGATTTTTTAATAAATTATTTATTTTCATTTTGCCCAGATCCTAATTATAAAAAATATACAGTGAGAGGCAAAAGTATAGAATAATTAAAATATAACTGAAACCATTGACTTTTCGAAAAAATATTTCGGATAAAAGTTGTTTGATATAAAGACACAATTATTCTACTAATATTTATTTTTTGATTTAAACTTATTTTCAAGGTCATTTCAAGGTCAATATTGTTTTTTTTAAATACAAACCTATATTTCTTTTAAAAGAACTTTATTGCTACTTGAAAAACAAACAACTTTTATCTAAATAATTTTTTTTTACCATTTTTACTTTTAAAGTTATGAGAGATTGAAACTTTTTCGATCATTAGAGTTTTGCATCTCGTTGCTATAGAGACGAGCGGCATAGTACCTTAGGTACTTTGATTTTCTTTTAATGTCAACTAAGATTTTTTAAATTGTCAAGTAATTAAATTAATTGTAGTATTATTAAACTGATTGTTTTCCCAAAATACATATTCCTTACCTTGTAATAAGTACCTAAAGAAAATAAAGTAACGTTAAATAATGGGTCATTTAAGTGAAACACAGCGTATTGAAATTTTAATTCTTGCTGGATGCGGAGATAGGATCAGAAATCAGCAAGAGGAATGCACTTTGATTAATGCAAAGTATCCAGATAGACCTGTTAGCCAATCCACTGTCAGTAAAATTAAAAGAAAATTTAGAGAAACTGGTCATGTTAAGGAGAATCCAACTTCCGGGCACCCCGCTAAACTTAATGAAAACACTAAACTAGATATTTTGTTAAGCATCGAAGAAAATTCTCATGGTGTTTGTTACTCGACAAATTTCAGCAGATAATGAACTTAGTCAGCGAACAGTACTACGTTTACTAAGGAAAGTACCACCCCTATAAAATTCAGCTAGTACATGAACTGAATAAAGATGATCCCGATCGCCGAATGCAATTTTGTGAAAATATGCAGAATATGTGTAACGATAATCTACACTTCCTTCGCCAAATTCTTTTTTCGGATGAAGCTACTTTTTATCTAAATGGCCAAGTGAATCGCCAAAATTGCCGATACTGGAGCAGGGAAAATGTTGAAGTAGTTTTAAATTATAACAAATCAAGTTAGCAAGTACATGTATTGTTTTAGTTGTTATGTCAATAAATGTAATTAATAAAATAGCTTGTTCAATAGAGTTGTACACCTATAATTTTCTATCCATAAACCAACAGTTAAGAAAAAGGGAATTGAACATCAGCGAACAGTACCATATTCTCCTCAACAATTAGGTGTTGCAGAACGATTAAATCGAACACTTGTTGAAAAAGCCAGGTGTATTTTATTTGAAGCAAATCTTGATATTGAATATTGGGCAGAAGCAATTTCAACTGCGGTGTATTTAAAAAATCGGTCACCTACAAAATTATTACCAAATAAAACTCCCGAAGAAGCTTGGTCAGGTATAAAACCGAATTTAAATCACTTAAGAATTTTTGGTTGTAAAGCGATGAATAAATTTCCAGAAAGAAAATGTAAAAAATTTGATAGGAAATCGGAAGAATTAATTTTTACTGGATATTGTGAATCAACGAAAGGTTATCGACTTATTGATCCAAAAAGTAAGAAATTAATTATTTCACGAAATGTAATATTTTTAGAAGAAATGATTCAAAAGATGAACACAAATACTACTGATATGAATATTGATAGCACAGAAGATCAAGAAATTCATTTATTATCAGATGTATCTACAGCATCTTGTAATAATAATATCAATTCAATTGAAAATGAAGATAATGTTTTAACAAGAAATGTTATTGAGATTGAAGAAAATGGTAATCAAAGTAATGAATCTTTATCAATAAATTCAAATGTTGTTGAAGAATCGAATACTAATTCTAATCTAGGGAATTTCCCTAAATTAAATCATAGACCTGCAAGGGAAAGAAACAAACCTGCGTTTTTAAATGATTATGTTACGTTTTCTGTTCAGAATGTTTCAGAACCTAATACATATTCTGAAGCAATACAAAGTGAAGATTCTGAAGCTTGGAAAAATGCAATGTTAGAAGAATACAATTCATTGATGGAAAATGATACTTGGGAACTAACAAATTTACCTGAAAATCGTAAAGCAATTAAATGCAAGTGGGTATTCAAAATCAAGTTTGAAGTAGATGGAAGTATTGAAAGACATAAAGCTAGACTTGTTGCTAAAGGCTTTACTCAAAAACAAGGAATTGATTACGAAGAAACCTTTTCTCCTGTAATACGTTATACTTCAATTAGATTTTTAATATCTATAGCAACACAATATAAACTGAAAATATTTCAAATGGAAGTCAATAGTGCATTTTTAAATGGAGATTTGTTTGAAGAAATATACATGATACAACCAGAAGGCTTTATCAAAGAAAATAAAAATAAAGTGTGCAAATTAAATAAAGCTTTATATGGTTTCAAACAAGCAAGTCGCGCATGGAATAAAAAATTGGACAATGTATTATTAAAGTTTGGTTTAGAAAAATCAAAAGTTGATCCATGTATTTACAAAAGTGTTAAAAACAAATCAATTTTAATTGTAGCAATCTACGTGGATGATTTGATAATTTTTACAAATTGGGATTCTGAAGTTGATCGACTGAAGGGAGAATTGTCAAGAAACTTCAAAATGAAAGATCTTGGTGAAGCAAATTACTGTTTAGGCATGCGTATTATACAAGACCACAAAAGTCAAACAATATCAATTGATCAAGAAAAGTATATAGAAACTATTTTAAACAAATTTAATATGCATGATTGCAAGCCAGTTAAAACACCAATGGATGCAGGTGTTAAATTGTCTAAAGATATGTGTCCACAATCATCGATTGATATAAAAGAAATGGCATCTATACCTTATCAAGAGGCTGTTGGCAGTCTAATTTATGCTGCACAAACAACAAGACCTGATATAGCATATGCAGTTTCTGAAGTCAGCCGATATAATTCAAATCCAGGAAAGGAGCATTGGATTGCAGTAAAAAGAATTTTTAGATATTTGAAAGGAACATCAAAATTGAAATTAACATATCATCATGACAGTAGTGAGAATCTTATAGGATTTTGTGATGCAGATTGGGCTAACAATATTGATGACAGAAGATCCACAACTGGATATGTTTTTATAAAATGTGGTGGAGCTATTTCATGGAATAGTAAGCGTCAACCAACAATTGCTTTATCAACTGCAGAGGCAGAATACATGTCGTTATCTGCAGGAACTCAAGAAATGTTATGGTTAAAATCGTTATTTGAAAATCTATTCATAAAAGAAGTTAAAACACCATTCAGAATGTTATGTGACAATAAAAGTGCTATAGATTTGTCAACAAACTGGATTTATAAAGCACGTACTAAACACATTGACATTCGTCATCATTTTATAAGAGAGCAAGTCGAAATCGGACATTTAAAAGTAGAACATATTGGTACAACTGAGATGGTAGCAGATGTATTAACAAAAAGACTTCCAAATGAAAAACATGGTTGGTGTACAGCTAACATGGGTTTAGTGATAATTTAAAATGTTGGGGTGTTGAAGTAGTTTTAAATTATAACAAATCAAGTTAGCAAGTACACGTATTGCTTTAGTTGTTATGTCAATAAATGTAATTAATAAAATAGCTTGTTCAATAGAGTTGTACACCTATAATTTTCTATCCATAAACCAACAGAAAATCCTCATTGGATGAGTGAGGTACATACCTCAAAAACTTAATGTGTGGGCAGGGATAATTGACAACAAAATAATTGGGCCTTTTTTCTTTGAACAGTCTCACAGGGCAGAGATATTTAGACTTCTTAAGAAATCAACTTTTACCTATTCACGCGGAGATTTTTCCGAATGAAAATAATCCTGGCTTACCAAATATCAATATCTGGTTTCAACAAGACGGTGCACCTCCACACTTTGCACGTCCGGTTCGGGAGTTTCTAAATAATTGCTTTCCTGGAAGGTGGATTGGTAGACGAGGACCGTTGGAATGGCTCCCAAGATCCCCTGACCTAACACCCCTTGATTTTTACTTGTGGGGATATTTAAAATCGAAAGTCTATGTAAATAAACCTCAAAATATAGAAGACTTAAAAAATCGACTACGGTGCGAAATTCGAAAAATTAATGTTGAAGTCATTCGCAATGTTCAAGGAAAATGTGCTCACCGTTTTGCTTATTGTCAAGTGACCCGTGGATAGCAATTCGTCTTCTATGACATACTAAAATTTCGTGAGAAAGGGTAAATTCTGAGCAGTGTCTGGGATGATACTAATTGCGTCATTTTTTAGGGGGAAGATGGAGAAATCGTTTCACGTGAATATGGTGCAGCACAGACTTCCGACTCAATGGTGTAGCGTAGGTTAATGCCTGAAATCTGCATTCTGATTGGTCGTTTCACCTCACCAAGTGTGCTAAGCTGTGTTCAATTTATTCTCTTTACTTTTACTTGAGAGCCTGTGCATGTATTCACATCAATTCACATGTATATCAGTTTTTTAAACTACATCAATTTAGATTGATACCACAACTATACAACCAAACATACTCTGTAGTGATTTTATACTTGCTAAGTTGGTGTACATTGTTCATTCAAATTTAAATCTGCTCTGTCACTTTGACCTACGCATCTCTCAGCATCTATGCTCTCAGCAGTTTTTCTTCGAGTATTTCTCAGTGTGTTGCAAATTTTATAAAAAACAGTTTTTTTCCAAACTAAAATTGTGCAGTTAAAATATTCGCGATGGTTTTTTCACCGGAGCACAACGCATTCATTTCAGTATAGTCAACTGTAGGTTTCATACCATGCAATGTCAATAGTATCAATTATTTTTGAAGACCCTGTATTTGATCGATCGATCGAAAGTCGAAAGAAAGGGCGTAATATAGGCCACACAAAATACACTACTATTATTTTAACGATTTTATTATTTTAGATTACAGTTAAGATTTAAAAAAATTTAATGTACTTAAAATTAGAAAATAAATTGTCTAAATATTTCAGTTTTATTTATTTTTGTGATAATTACAGTACATAACCTAACTTTCAAAAAATAATAAATCAATCCAATTTTAAAATGTTTGTTGATTATCTCAAGAAATGTAAAAACGACTCGGTATGTAACATAATAAAGTTTTTTTTTCCAAAAAATTTATATTATTTATTTTATTAGCAAAACTTGGGAAAACAAAGAAAAATTCATATAATACTGGGTAACGAATCTTGCGATTTAGATTCCATGGTGTCATCTTTGGCCCTCGCTTATTACTATTACTGCAAAATTTATAAAACATCCGAAACAAAAGTATTTCCAGTGTTAAATACCAAAGCCGAACTCTTTCCTTTACGTACAGAAAATATTTACCTCCTAAATAAAAATGATATAAGTTTAGATTTACTAATATTCAAGTACGTAAATTATTTTAAAATAACTTAAATTTTTAAAATTTGTTTTGTAGAGACCAAATTAATTTGAAAAAATTCCAGGAGAAAAAAGGGCTGGAAATTACTTTAGTTGATCATCACGTGCTTTCAAAAGAAGACGAATATTTGAAGGAAAGTGTTGTTGAAATTTATGATCACCGACCTGTCGATGAAACTGTTCGATGGGGAAACAATGTCGATATTTATATTAAACAAGTTGGGTCATGTTCTACTCTGATTTGTCAACAAATTTATAATAAGGAGTTGAAATGCATGTGCCAACTCGCGAGATTACTATACTGTAAATAATTAATACAATAATATTAAATAATTTTCCTGTAATATTTGTTGCAGCAACAATAGTGTTTGACACCGTTGGATTTAAGCCAGAAGCAAGAAAGGCAAAGGAATTGGATTTTGAAATGGCAGAAAAATTAGAAAAAGATTTAAAAATTGTGGAAAACCGCTTGGAAACTTTTCAAGAGTTATGGAATGTACACAAGGATGTATCTTCATTAACGAGTAAACAACTTCTATTTAAAGATTTAAAAATTTTGGATAGGGGTGTATTTGTTCCTGGATTACCAATGTTGGTGATAAGATATTTGGAAAATGAAGATTCCAATAATGCTATATTGTCATTTTATTCAGAAAATAAAGTATCGGTTTTGGTTGTTATGGGTTTAGAAGCTGGAGGTGATGGAGTTGAACGTGATTTGCTACTTTATTGTAAAGACAAAAGTAATTTATTATTTAAAGCTGTTATAGAAAAATTAACTAATAATATAGAGCTGGGGCTTATAAATGAATTTGTAAAAAATGATTTTTTATACTACAAACAAAAAAATGGTACATTTTCTAGAAAACAAATTATACCTGTTTTAAAAGAAGCAATAAAACAATGTTATTCTTAAAAATAATATATTTTATTTAAATAGTTTGATGATAAGGACCAGGTGTCGGTACACTCATCAGAGGTGAATTTATGTCTATATCCATTTCAGGTTGTAGCACTGGTTCTTGTTGTGCATTTATTTTGTCTTGCAATACTTGATATAGGTTGTGAACTTTTTCACCATGTTGGTTGGTCGGTTGAAGCGCTTTCATAAGAGTTTGCACCCTGCTTGTTGGTAATTTGGGATAAACATACCAAAGTAATTTCAGCAAGTGCCTTATCACATTATCTCTTGATAATCCAGCAAAAAAGAATTCATCAAATAATCCTGTGCAGAAATCAGCAGCACCAAACTCATCAGGTACATGAATAAGTAAAGCAACCTAAAAACAATATACAATCTTATTTTCATGGAATTTAATTTTTCCAAATATCTCGGTTTCTATCAATCCTACGATAAAATTGTTTATTATCAATCTTGTAGAGCATAAAATTTCCTACAACTTTTGTTCGAAACTTTTTTTTGTAGGGTAAACTTATTTTCAGTCATAACTCGATAACAAAAAGAGATAGCAAAGTGATTCTTTTGTTGTCGTAAAGTGAACCTTGAAAGTATTCAGAAAAGGTGTATTACATGACGGTGAAATAGAATTTGAGGGGATAATTAGACCGAAAAGCTTCAAAAATTGCGACTTTTTTAAATGGGACATTAAAAAAAATTATTTTTTCGTTATTTTTTCGAAATTAGAAAAACCCTATGTGTGTCCATTTTGGTTCTAAGAGTAGAGTCACTAGAGTTTTTCAAAATGAAAATACGTTAAAAATGGCCGGGCGGGAGCCGTCCACCCTTAGATTAAAAAATTCTGCTTTATTTTCCCACGTTTGCGCCTGGAGACTTAAAAATGGCCAAGGTCTATCCCCAGGATGTGAGAATAAAAGGAGCCAAATTTCGTCACTTCCCTTTAAGATCGGACGGGGCTGCGATTGTTTAAAGTTAACGCCGCCGAAAACCGGAAAAAAAGTAAGAAAAATCGAAGGACTGGAAATTTTTTTCAGTGTTAGAGTGCTTTGAAAAATTTTAAATTTAAACCTCGCTTAGTATCCACATCCCTCTTCACGATGTAACCGGAATTTTTAAAATCTGACGAAAAAAGCTACCCTTTTCGTTGCTCCGCGCAGAAAATGTCCGAATTCGGGATAAAAATACAAAAGGGGTCTTATCTCCGCCTCCTTAATAGATAGATCCGGGCGGGTCAAAACCACCATCTTCAGAATCGGGTCCTAAAATTTGATGCGATTCTGGGTGAATTTCGGACACTGAGGGGATGAATTCGATTTTTCTTTCGGGGCGTAATAACTTATTTCGGGGCTGTCCGATCGAAAAGGGACATTTAAACTTTTTTCTTAAAAATTTCTCCTCCGTACACACAAAATTTCAACTCTCTACGAAAAAAATACCTTCCCCGTTTCAAACCCTATTTTCTTTCATCTGTAGTATGTATAGGACATTCGCGCCACTTTAACTAAAAAATAGTTCACCCTACAAAAAAAAGTTTCACACAAAGTTATAGGAAATTTTATGCTCTACAAGATTGATAATGAATAATTTATCATAGGATTGATAGAAACCGAGATATTTGGAAAAAACCATTTCACAACCCCCTTCCCCCCCCTATAACTCCAGAAGCAGGTACCCTACTACTCGGGACTCTTTAGATCCTAAATGTACATGATTTAAGCTACAAAGAAGCCGAGTTTCATTAACTCCGCAATTTTTTCCATATTGAAACCTAATTTTACTGTACTAGATGAATTAATGAAAATTTACTTACCAAAGAATGTAAAAATGGGTCTTCAAAAGCACGTTCATCTTTACAATTTGCTAATACAGTTAAGGTACGAAGTAAACCAACTCTATCCTTATGCCTTGCTACATGAAGAGTGTAATACATAGCTAAGATACTAGCGACAGGACTTTCTTGAATATAAGCTTCAACAGCATCTGGTAGAGGTCCAGAATGTTCAATAACAGTAATAGCAGCTTCACGTTCATCATGTGGCAATTTTGTAGACAAATGTCTCACTTGATCATCAACCATGAGTGACATTAAAGCCGGGATGAATTTAGTAACAATTTGAGAATCCAATTTTGGTTCTTTAAAATCTTGTGAGTCAATCATAACCCAAGCGCTTAAGCCCAAGGCTAGCATTCGTAACAGGAGAATTAATATTGGATTATCCTAAACATACAAAATAAAGTAATTGATAATTTCATAAATAATTAACATACCCGAGGCATTCCTTCATTGTTAATTAAATGCTGCACGATTTTAATAGCTGAAGTAGCTAAGAAATTAATGGCGTAAGGGTCACATAAAGTCATTGATAAATCACCCAAAACTTGCTCTTGCCCTCTTTTGACGTTATCCAAGAAACCTTGAAGTTCTCTTGATCTTTTTATGTCGACATTTTTTTCTCGAATGCAAGCATCTAAACACCAAGTAAATTTATGGCAGGGATCAACTGATATTATATCCTGAACTTCCAAATCATGTAACGCCATAAGTAGTTCTGCACGTAATGTACAATAATGAACATTTCGAGTTCTCAGGAAGAGAGTTCTTAAAAATTGCAACACCATATCATATAATTTTACACTATTTCCTATCATATGAGCTAATTTTTGCACAACTTCTCCTTGCCTTCGAACCTTAAATATTAATTAATTAAAAATCGTGGAATGTAGCTACTAAATTTATATACCTTTGGTGATGGGCCGAAGAATTGGGTACTACTATTATTATGATCAAATAGAACGTTTTCTTTTTCCGATATATATTGGCTAAGTAATGGAGAAACTTCATCCCCAAATAGAGACTGATTATCCTTCCAAATTTGTCGTTTCACTTCTGTGTCGGTGTCCTCATATAGTTCCCTATCACGGACAAGTACTTTAAGATACTTGTCTTCAATAACGGTAATATTTCTAAGAATACACATCACAATTGGTCTAAGCGCTTTAACTTTTACAACCGGAAAGCTTTTAACCAAAAGTTCATGTAGTTTCTTATCTCTTTCAATTCCAGTTTTTTGCCCTATTGTGTTTATATGAGATATAAGCTTTTCACGAAGCTCCTACAACATTTATTCATTATTTAAGGGGGTGTCCTGAATTACGACGTTCTAAAATAGAGGTTATTCGTGATTTTTTTTAGAAGCAAAAGAAAGAAATTAAGTTGTTGAATTTTCATGTATGGTTTTATATACATTTAAAAAATACCAAAAAAAATATTTATAGTTAAAAAAAAATTTTAGGTCGGATTTCTAAGCCTATTTCATGAGAGTCTTTTCGTTGCAGTCTTCTATCGGCGAGAAAGATACACCTTGTAATTCTTAACTGACACAAAAAACCAAAGAAGGATTTTAATTATTATGTTTTTTTCTTCTGGGTGAACTAACAAAAATCAGGAAAAAATGTGAAATAAAAAAATTGGGTGGGTTTAAAAAAAATTTGTATAAAATAATAAAAAACATAAACTTTAAGGTGCTATAACAATAATTTGAATAAACTTTTTGGCAAATTTTTTTAGTTCACTTAGAAAAGAATTCAATACTGAATAAAAAAAACTTTGGTTCAATTAAATAAGTCGTTTAGTTTTTTAGGTATCACGCCCTTAAATTTAGAAAAATCGTAAAAATAAAAACTGGAGAAAACGCACTTCAAAGTGGCTAGCGCTCGCATAACTGCACGATCGCTCATTTACTTTCGGCTTTATATTTTTGGAAATATTAAGAATTGGCCTGATACTTTGTAAACATATTCTTAGTTAATTTATCTATCGATTTAAGCAATAAAAAAACACGATTTTTTTAGCCTTGTAATTCAGGATACCTCCTTAATCACCTAAATTTTGTATATTATGTAATCGTTGTAACCCTCATGGGTTTTAAAATTATAATAATTTTTTTAATAAAAAAAGACTGAACGTAAAATAAAATTTTCTTTGTTTAATATGTACTTACTTCCACAACCGATGTGTGAAAATCTAATCGCCTCATTCCATGGAGATCTAAAAGCGGTAGCATGGGTCTTAACGAAGGTAGGAGAATTCCATTTGTAAGCTAAATAATAACAAATATTTTATTCAAAAGCATAGGAATAAAGGTGATGATATAATACCTGAAACTGTTCGATAGCTTTCAAGGGATCTGTACAACTAAGCAATGCATTTTTTAAATAAGTTGGACCATTTACATTCACCGCTTCTAGAGGAAAATCTTGTCTCGATGTAGTAGACATTTTCAACAATTAAAACCGTAATAATTGCATAAATAAAAAAGTAAATATTTCTTAAAAAAAAGTAAATAAACAAACGTTATTTAGTAAAATTTAAGGTTATGTTAATTTTATTTTGCCTGAATACCAACTTAAAGTAATTAAAATATAATTAAAGCCATCGGGCGCGTTCAACCGCACTAGCGGTCTTCTAGCGCTGGCAGCAGCGCTTTTTTATAGCGCTAGGTGGTGGCTGAACGACTAATGCTTTGTGGTAACCTAACTTTTTGACGTATGACAGTAAAATAACAATATTTTTATTTTATAAAATGTATAAGTATTTAAAATAAGTAATAAAAGGAAATAATAGAATGGAAAATATAAATTATATCCTCTTAGAGGAAATTGCAAATAATAATTTTAAAAACCTCGTTGAGGCTATTGCTCCAATATTTGAATTTGAATAATAGTATTAATAAATGTCAGGAGTTTTTATTACATTTAAATTTCACGTTATAAATCATAGGATTTTAATTGAAGCTTAGGTTTTTCACTTTGTTGTTCACATGCCTTACACCCAATAAAGCGCTGAGCAACTTAGCGGAAAATAAATTGCCTAGAAAAAATGGCGACCGCTTGAGCTAGCGCCGTCACTTAGCGGTCACTTTTGCCAACCGCTAAGCCGGCGCTGCTCTAGCGCTAGAGCGGTTGAACGCGCCCATACTTTTGTTTGGGGGTGCGACGTTGCCAAACAGATTTTAGAGTAACATAAACAATTCTAATAATACATTCAGAGCCGTTATTATAAAAAAAAGTCGTCAATTTTAATTTGTAAAATATTAAAAAAAAACTAGCTAGGTAATGTATGTACTCTTGAAAAATGTGTATTTTTAATTCTTGCTTTTGGTAATAGATGGCGATAAAATCGAGGTCTTTCACCTGATACATCTACACGATTGGTGGGAGGTGTAAAGAGAGAGGTTTACTCGGCAAGTCTCGAAACTCGAACAGTGTTCGAGCAACCCAGTGTCAACTTCCGCTTTTTAAAGAGACGTTTTTGTCGCTAGTGAGGGTACAGGGACGGCGGTTATACGTAAATTGATTTTTTAACATAAACATCGATAATTTTATTTGCTTCGTAGCTAGTTTTTCGGTTTTCGTCGTAATTTGTGTTGTAAAATGTGAAAAGCTTTGTTCGTCGGGTTAGTAATCAGTTTATCGAGGGAAGCCTACCCAACGCTTGTTTCAGAAATGCCATTATATGACAACTGTTGAAAAATGCCTTAAGTGGATACATTTCCCGTGTAAATATAAACAATTTTAATAAAATGAGTGATTTCTTAATATTTTTTGTGAAAACCATGTGTTACGGAAGATATACGTATTGATTACAGTATAGGTTATGTTTCCAACTTTCATTAGCATCCTAGGTGTGTTATTGTCACTACTTAATTTACAGTTGTTTGTAGTTATTAGTTTTTTATACATTTTTAGATATTCAGTCATGGTGGGAGGTCCCCAGTATTGCTCACTTTTGTTCACTATTTCGTAGCGCCTTTAATCTTTTGGATTTTGATATAGAAGTAAGTTATTACGTACAATTATTTCTTTTCATGTTGTGAATTGTAAGCTTAGAATCTCGTTGATTAGTCGGAAGATGACCTAAACTCAGTTTCTATTCGTGCCTCTTTTAGTAAACGGAATGGGTAGATTGCGATGTTTACCTAAGGCGTTATAACATTTTTGTACCCAGCTACCTACTTTATGCGCCTCCCAAGATTCAATTCCTCCTGTGCAAAACGCTGCATACTTGTTTTAGTTTAATCAAATTCAAAAAATTTTTTACTGATTGTTCAATTACCAATCCTAGGTAGTCGTAAATCTTATTTTATATATATTGAGGCATTTTGAACTTCTAAACCAAATTTAGGTGATTTGATTTGCAACATAATTGAGTGGTTTCTATTGCGACGTACGCCTTACACTAAGATGTTTTTAGGAATACGTTTACATTTGATTTATACAAGTATGCGACGTTTGTTATAAAAATTAGTAAATATCAAATATGCATTCTCAAAGTGAGATATTATTATTAATATAAACATGTAGATTACCTTGGAACAATGGTATACTGTGTGTTACTAAATACAGGATGGTGTAATTCAGGAAATCAGCTCTAATTGCAAAAAAATATTATAGTAAAACTTAAATTTAAAGTTTAGGCAAACTGGTAGTAAAAGAATGAGAAATGGCAAAACAACAATCCTATATTGTAAAAAGACCCTTATAATGGTGATTTTTTATTAAATTACCTTTATTCAAAGAAAAGTTATTTAAATTTTAAATTCCTTAAAAGTAAACCCGGTGTAATTTTGCAAGCAAGCATTTTGAAGCAAAATGAGGAACCAAATCTATACTTTATTTTTCATAAATTAAATTTATCTAATGATTAATGATAGAATGGTGGTAATCAATTTTAACACCTCTCTAAATAACATCTTAAACGTTTGTTTTATATTAATCCAAATCTAAATAATCGAAAAAATGTTAATTCGTTGCATTTTATCAGAAAGTTGCATTTTATCAGAAAGTTCATACTCTTGGGATTTTGTAGTGGAAATTAGTTGTTTTTTTAAATATATACAGAGTGTTTCAACTATAGGTGAAAAAAATTCACCAGGTGATTCCTTGACCAATTCTAAAATAAAAGTAAAGGATAAAATTTTTCTTAAAAGTGCTCTATTTTTTAATTATGGGGTGTCACACTTACTACCAAAGTACATCCCCCTGTATTTTATTTCAATATTTCATATTATTATCTTGTTACGACTGTAATAACTAGAGTATGTTTCAAATTTGATCAAATTTTTATAAAAAATAAAGAAGTTAGACTCAGAAAATGGAAAAAGTATAGAAAGTTTGACACCCTGTAATTAAAAAATAGAACAATTTTGAGAAAAAATTTATTCTTTACTTTTATCTTAGAATTGGTCAAGGAAATCGCTTGTTGAATTTTTTTGCATATATAGTCAAACTTCCCTAACTCAAATCTTCAAGGGACTTTAAAACAAATTCGAGATATAGAAATTATTTTGCAAAGTTAAAAACGAATATTTTTACAAACACATTACAAACAAAATTCGAGTAATGGAAAAATTCGACTTATAGAAGTTCGAGCGAGGGGCTTTTCACTCCTAAAAAAATGTACACCTAATACCTTTTTATCAATTTATTACCCAAATTATTACTCTATTACCTATAATATTACCTAATTACCTAGATTATTACTTCATTACCTAAATAATTACCTTAATACCTAAAATATTACCGTAATACCTATATTATTACCTCAATATCTAAATTATTACCTTATTACCTAAATTATTACTTAAGTATTTTTTAATACCAAATTTACTCCCCATTACTTTTTAGTTAGTTTCCTATTTTATTGCTTACTTTATTGTACTTTCATTATTATTTATATAGAAAATTAGAAATACATATTTACAAAGAAATATATAATAGATCGTAGACCCTCTAACTTACTCAAAAATTGAAATATCGAAAAATTCTTCCATGTTTGTGCGTTTCAGAAAAAATAAGAAGATAATTTTTGTCTGTCTGTCTGAAGCCATTAAGCTACCATATCTTTAAAACTAATAAAGCTATCGACTTGAAATTTGTCACAAAGTTGTTGTTATCAAGTTGTGGTGAGTGGCCTCGCGAGTGGCAAACATGTCTAAAAAATTTTGTACACATGATTCGAAACTTTCAAAAAGTTTCGAAAAATCGCGAGAATTCCAACAAAATCTAAGTAAATTTGTACACAGATTTCAAGACATATTTATCCCTCAAGTTGTGGAAAGAAATCGTAATATATCATCAAATAAAAAAGTTGGGAGATTTTAAGATTTAGGTATACATTAAATAAAATTTGCATTAAAAAAATATCTCCAATTTATTCTATTTTCAACGCATTACAATACTCTTATTTTCCAGATTTTAGCTCTTTGAAAATATTATTGATTTTTATTCTATCATATCTTTTAATGGTAAATGGTAATGACCCAATGAGTTCGACTGGGCCATAAAAAATAAATATTTTTTTTATTTCAAGTATTTCATCTTTCTTAGGCCAACTGAACGTTTCTAGATTTTCTTTGAGGAATTTCATTTGGCAAGTATCTTTATCCACACTGAGACATCTGCCAATAAACCATCCTGTTTCATAGAATGTAACATAATATTTCTCAACTTCTAAATTAATACTCTTTGAGATTTCTTCTTCACTGTTATCTTCCGAGCTGAGTTCCATCTCATTTTCTGTGTCTGCTAAACTTAAAGACTCGTTACTTGAATCAGATGTAGATCCGCTTAGTTCATCATCTTCATTTTGTTGTGTTTGTTTATTATTTCTCTTTTTTCTTTTCCTCGTTCTTTTCTGTTGTTTAATTTTTTCTTCAGTTGAAATTTTTCTCTTTCCATGATCGGTTTTCTTTTTGTTATAATCACTCAACATTCCTCTAACTCTCATTACACGATCAGAAGACATTCTTCCTGTTTTTTCCATGAACAACCAACACAAAGTAGATTTTTTTATAGTTTTTTGTTGGCCGTTTTTTAAAGTGATCTTCAAAAATCCCTTTAAGTTACTAGATTTCGACCCATAATCTTTTAGACATATATCGTCCCAATTCAAGCAATTTAAATTATTGAGTTCATTTATAACTTCGGATTCGCTTTCAGAGTCAGCGGCCACTTCGTACTGTAGGCTTTCATTTACACTGACTTCATTATTATCCGAGTTATCATCGTCGCTTTGATCGCCGACATTTTCAAAAGCCAAACCTGTGAAACCTATGTCAATATGATTGACTTTCATTCCCATTTGCAGTGAGTGTTGCTCTGCATCTTTATTTGCTTGATTTAAAATAGCTAAAATTTCAGCTTGTGATGGAATTATTGAGTTTTTGTCAATTTCTCCTACTCCAAGTTTATTATTTTCCCTTGGAAAGCTAAAAGTTTCTTCTAAAAAAAATAGTTTAAATTAGAGCTTAGGCTTTACAAAAATTATTTTAAAACTCACTGAGATCTGTGCTAATTTCATTCAACATTTGAATTCTATCCAGACGTTTTAAAATATCCCCTAATGAAAAATTTACAACTGTCGATCTTGTTGTCGTCATAGACCTAGTATGACGAAAAATAGCCTCACATGGTTGGCTTGAGTAAAGCCAAGGTAAAAAAGGCACATTTGCTGCTCTGCATTTTTCCAACATAATGATTAAACTGTGGCCATTTAACTCAATGCACGTATAAGCATTGACTGTAATGCAATTATCTTTCAAACTCAAATTGTTTTCTTTGAGCCACTGCCTCCAACGTCTCAGAAAGAATATTGAATACCAGATGTTGTAAATACGCTTTTTATTGTCAATATCTTTTTTAAGAAATGCATCTAAAATATATCTAACCAATTGCAAATATTGTTTGGTGGCAGCATAATGTGGTTCAGCCTCGGGTTCAGCTAACAAATTCAGTACCTTTTCTGAAGACATTTTGTCTATAGCGCTGAAATTCATTTTATCTGTACCTATAATGAAAGATGAACACAATTAACGTTCTTGACCTACGGAAGTATAATATTTTAGATAAAATAAAATAGAAAATTTTAAAAAGAGTTCAGAAGATCAATGGCTTATAAAGATAATGCTAAACGCATGAGTCATTTTCAGAGGGATTTACGACTTAGACAAGGATTAACATTTTGAATTATTATTTTTAATCTTGATTTTAGGTAAAAATATACTTACTTTCTAGATCACTTTTAGTCAATAAATGTTGGTCTTTTGTTGCGTTTTCCATCAGCTCTCTAATGTGTTCTTGCGAAACTTGAAAAGATCCCATTGGCAAGACTCCTCTTTTCAAAAATCGTGTTTTCATCTTTGTTGCAATATGTATAGTGTCTTGAAACACTGTAGGTTTTTCAATGTCAAAATGCATCTTAACCAAGGTAAAAGAGAATATTACAATTGATCAACATTGGACTTGACGGGAAACTTACCACAAAATAAGGATCATAAAAAGACACAGCGTCCTTAACAGGGAACTTGGAAAATGTTTTCATCGCTTTTAAACATTTAGGATCACCATCTGAAGCAATGCCTTCTACAATAATTCCAACTTCTGCTGCCTTAGCTATTATATAATTCCACCTATTAACCACATCTACACTGGAAAACTTATTTTGTGTACCAAAGATCGCTAACACGAAGGCAGGAGCTTTATCCACCAATGGCTGGGCCATAAAAACATAAGCGTTTTTTGCTATTAAATCTACGTTTTCGTTGGAAAAAGCATTTGTTATGTCTTGTAAATTATTTACAACAAATGCATTTTTTACTGGAAAACCATCTTCTTTTAAAGGTAACACAAAACCCAACATGCTGTTTGTACGGGGGTCATATTCAATTCTTTTTACTATGGCGGTTTGATCTTCACTCAGAAAGAATCGTAAGGGAAGATGACGCTTTTCTAGATATTGTTTTAACTCTACCATTCTCAAATCCCCTTCTTTAATTTTGTTACCGCTCTGGCTCAAGGTTCTACATAAAGTTGAAATTGATGGAATACTATTTGTTAAATTTTTATACAAGGTCTCATACAGAAATGGGCCTCCAGTCAAATAAATGTACAAACAAAACAGTTTAATTGGATCTGAAAATCTGTTTGCATTCTTATGTTGGTGACAATTTTTCAAAGCAGTTTCACTCAACAACTTTATCAAGGTATTAACCTCGGTATTAACTTTCTGTGTCTGATTGTAACAAGATTTCTCATAATCCTTTTCTTGATTTAGACCTCTAAATTCAATCTCAAATTCTTCTACCAGTTTATTTCCTAAATTTATATCTTTGTCTACTTGTTTTTTAATTCTTTCAATAGTTCCGTAGAAATCTGTTATTTTAGTTTGGTTTTCCACATATACATCAAATTTTCGCAAATTTCGTTGTCGTCTACTATATGTTTCATGTCTCCACTTCGAATCTTTTGGAATGAGTGAGGATTTAACTATTGCAGAACTAATTTCCTCAGTTTTAGTTCTGCTGTCCCCAAAAAAATCATTGCCTACTATAAAGTCTTTTTGGGGTTCTTGCACAGCTAGCACTACATTGTCTACAATATTAATGTTTGAACTTTCTGTCATATTACTTTCACGAAGCGGAGCTAAAAAACTTTGAGATGTTACCGAGGATGTTACACTATTTTTTTCACTATTATTTTCGAGATTATTTTCGTCTTTCTTCTTTCTCTGAACAAAGTTAAATAAAATGGAATTTTGTGGCTTGCTTTTGGTTTTTAATATATTTTCAATTTTTTTTCCCTCGAAATGGCTGTTGAAGTGGGCATTGAAATTTGATGTTACCCATTTTTTACCATACTTATATTGACTGTTGCAGATTTTAGTAGTTTTCTGACAAAACAGGCAGGAGATCTTGGCTGAATCATTGTCAATAATTATTTTCAATTCTTTAATTCTTTCATCGACATTTTTCAATAAATCTATAATTTTATCTTTTGCTTCATTGTTCTCGGAATTAACTATTTCCTTTTCAAATTCCTCTTTTTTGTTTCGGCAGTAGTTTACTACATGCTTTTTGATCTTTCCTTTTATATGGCTTAAAATATCGTCAGTAACAGTTTTCAACTCAGTGCTAGAGCCTGAGGCATCTATTTCAGAGTTGCGGGTACTCGAGCTGCCTTTTGTCTCAATATCGGATTGTTTAGTCTTTTTGGTTAGGTCTACTAGTTCCTCTTGCTTTCTTTTTTTCTCATTTGATTTTTCCTTTAGCCTTGCTTTGCATTGTTTTGATAGATAAATAATTAGTTCTTTGTGACCATCCAAAATCTTGAATTTTTCAATTTTCCTTGCGTATATTCCATAAAATAATTTTTTTTCGTGCTCTTCAAGTAAAACACTTAAATCTTCCTTGGCGAAAGTTTCCAATTTTTTAATATTCGTATCGAAATCTTCACAAAAGGCTGCCAGAGATATTATGTTATCCCAAGCTGAAGCCACTAGTAAATTACGCAGCGATTCAGGAAATTCAATCGGCATATTGGCAATAATTTCCTTGAGATCAGCATTTTTTATCTCATTGCATAAGTCCATTGCACACTCTTGATATTGCTAAAGTTAAGTGGAAAAATAATATTAATGGATTAATCATCAAAGTAAGATGATAACGAAGATTATAGTTAAAGAAGCTATTGATTACTTATTTTGTCTATTTGAGTGTTTACCGTGAGGTAAAATTTTTTTACCAAAATAATCCTTATTGAATTCTTTACAACTTGTATTGGCTATAATTTTAATTTTGTTAACCAGATTTCCTTTAATCGAGTCTATATGCTAAACATTAAAATCTTGTGAATATTATTACGATCTCGATTACGATTTAAAAAGATCTGGTTGCCAAAATAAAAATTCTAGCCAATAAAAGTTGTACAGAGTTTAGTAAGGATTACGAGAAGGATTACGTTGGTATAAAAATCAAGAAACTTGGTCCAGTAGTAAGGTCAGAATCTTGTAAATACGTTTGTAAGTCTTTGAAAAATCAATCCTCAGTAAAAACGAACTAAAAAAGTTCAGAGCAAAAATGCCGAGAAAAATGCACTAAATAAAACTCAGAGCAAAAATGTAAAGCTCCATTTTATAGTGAAAAACTATCTCCGGTGCTGTTCTGAATCCATGATATGAGTTAAGTTTAGAAAAAATTATATCGCAGTATATCAAATTTGAAGTTGGTGGAACTTTCTGTTCGAGTGGTTGAAAGTTTTTTATGATCAACCCTCAAGAGGAAACTACCACTTAAAATCAGATGTTCAAAAAACTAAGGTCCTACATCGTTTTAAAACAATTCAAATGTCTTAATATGAAATTTAAAGTTGGTGAAACTCTGCGATCGAGCGGTGGAACGTTTTTTATGATCAACCCTCAAGAAGAAACTACCCCTTAAAATCAGATTTTCCTACGTCTTTTTCAATTTAATTCAAATGTCTAAATATGAAATTTGAAGTTGGTGGAATTTTCCGTTCAAGAGATGGAAAGTTTTTTATGATCAACCTTCGAGAGGAAACTACCCATTAAAATCAGATTTTCGAAAAACCTACTTTCTTTGCAATTCAATTCAAGTGTCTAAATTTGAAGTTGGTGGAACTTTCCGTTCGAACGGTTGAAAGTTTTTATGATCAACTCTCAAGAGGAAACTACCCCTTAAAATCAGACTTGCAAATAAATATTCAATAGCTTCGGTAAAGTAGCACAGCAAAAACAGTCAGAGTATTAAAAATAACATGTATTATTTTAAATGGCATTTTCAATTAAATAACTAATATAAATAAAATACTTGGCTTACCTTTTTTTGCTTCTTTTTCTTTATACAGAAAGATATAATTCAGTAAAATTGTTCACAGCACTTGCACTCGCTTCGAAGGTAAAACAAGTTGTATCATGAAACCCAATGCGCACACGAAAGCGCACACGTGTAAGCATCTCCCTTTTTTTATTTCTTAGATATTACCTTTTAATACCTAAATATTACTTAATATTACCCAAATAATACCTAATATCAGCAATAATACCCAAATAATACCTAATATTACCCAAATAATACAAAATACCCAATAATACCTAATATTACCTTAATATTACCTTTAATACCCAAAAAGTGTACACCTAATACCTAGAGTGAAAAGCCCCTCGAGTTCGAGTTATGGAAGTTCGACTGTATTTAGAAACACCCTGCATATTTGAATTTTTTATTGGGTGCTTCAATAACACTTTTTATTTAACATTTCACATTCCCAAAAATTTAGAAGTAATACTTCGTTATTGTGTAGGTCTGGTATTAATGCAGTTTTTGTTTAATAGTGAAATACACCTGAAAAACGAACTGTTGAAAGGAACTACAGTTGAACTTCCCTACAACGAATTTCTCTATATAACGAATTTTTTTTAGAATCTTCACCTTGAAAGCGTTTTTAATGTATTTTTTATTCCTTATAACGAATTAAAGTTTCCGTATAACGAATTTTTTTTACGTAAATATTAGAATCTTTCATAAATTTTAGTCAATGGGTGGCTAATTTTAAAAATTTCGGAGAATTTTATATTGGATTTGTGTAAAGAATAATAGAAAATCAGGTAGGTAATTAGAATTTTTAGAAATGAACCTAAATTCTGAGATTTGTCGAGCCTTGTCTACTTATAAGTTATACCTGCGAAAGAGCTATAAAGTAAATAACAATTTTTTTATACCAAAATTACGATTTTCTATACAGGGTGTTCATTTTAAAAGGACACACCATAAATAACTCTCGCAAAAATATTTTAATATAAAAATGCCGAGACAGGTCATCGGTTTTTATTTTCAGGGGGACATCTATTTACAATGAAATTAAAGTTTTCTTTGCAACCCCCTACCCCACAGGACCGCCCCTTAAATGGGAATGGGGGTCGAGTGATGCATCATATTAAAGGTCTGTTTATCCTGTAAAAAAATATGATTTGTTTTGGCCCTATTTTAATTTAGTCGTTTACAGGACACGATAAAAGAGAAAAGTAAAAAGTAATTTATCACAAAAAAATTATAGAAAAATGGGAACTGATTAATTTTTTAATAATTATAAATAATTGGCTTTTGTTAAGTTAGAGCACTTGTTTTATGGTCAAAACTTCACAATTTATCCAAAAGTGATTTAAAAGTACATAAATAATACCATTATTAAGTACTTTTTTTAAATTTTTGGGTAGGTTAGAAATCAAAAAATTTCCAAAAATATTATGACTGCCATTATCATGGTAAAAAATGCTTTCAAATGATGTATTACTCGAACCCTATTCTCATTTAAAAAAATGGACAGGATGGCTCCGTAGGGAAGGGGGTTGCAAATACCATTCTAATTTTATCGTAAAAAGATGTCCCCCTGAAGGTAAAAACCGACCTGTCACAGCATTTTTACAATTAATTATTTTTTCGAGAGTTATTTAGGGTGTCTCCTTTTAAAATGGACACCCTGTATAGCGAATTTTCTATACAATAACGAATTTTTGTAAGGTTCCCATGATAAAACGTTATATGGAAGTTCAACTGTATTTCAAAAATGACACCTTAGAGAAGCAGACTGAAGTTATTAATATTTTGCAAATATAGGCACTGAACTGGCAAATAAAATTGTAAATGCTAAAAATAATTTGTATAATCTACCTTTTAATAATAAAACTATTTTCTTTGAAGAAACTAATGAAAATGAAATCTTAGAAATTATTAGAAATTTAAAAATGCATACTTCATGTGGACCTTTTAATATAAATGCAAAAATTATAAAAAAATTACAAATGCCATTAATACCAGTAATTGTAAAAATAATTAATAAATATATTTTGGATGGCATTTTTCCGGATTATTTAAAAAGAGCAGTAATAATTCCAATACATAAATCTGGTTCTAAAAAAGATCCTTCTAATTATAGACCGATTTCATTATTATCCAATTTTTCCAAAATTTTCGAATTAGTAATCAAATCTAGGTTAATTAATTTTATTAAAAATACTTCTCAATTAGATAAATTTCAATTTGGTTTTCAAGAAAACAGTTCAACTCAGTCAGCATTATTGGAAGTTATTCATTTTATTAATAATTCGTTAGATAAAGACAATTATGTTGCAGGAGTATTTGTTGATTTAAAAAAAGCATTTGACACTGTTGATCAAGACATATTATTAAATCAATTGTATAGATTGGGCATAAGGGGAAAAACACATGATTTAATGACAACTTATTTGAAAAAAAGAATAATTCAAACAAAATTTAATAATTATGTTAGTGATCCATGTGAAATTAATATAGGTGTCCCCCAAGGATCAATACTTGGTCCTCTGTTATATTTAATTTACGTTCAGAATATACAATATGTAAATCTTTTTGGAAAATATGTTATGTTTGCTGATGACACTGTCTTATTATATAGTGGTAAAACGAAAAGTATTTTAGAGGAATTAATTAATAATGATTTGATAAAATTTAATAATTGTTTATTGGGTAATAAGCTTACTATAAATACCGACAAAACGGAAATTTTAGTTTTTAAACAAAAAAACAAATCAATAATTGATTTAAATATTATAATTAATAATAAAAAAATTAAGCTAGCTGAATCAATCAGATATTTGGGCATAACTTTAGATGTGAAATTAAATTTTTATCAACATGTGGATAATATAAAACAAAAAATTATACCGTTGATTGGTGCTATTAGAAGATGTGGACCATTTCCGAAAAGAATTGCTTATTTATTATTTTATGCTTATATACATAGTAATATTATTTATGGATTACCAATTTGGTCACAAGGTAACTCATTATTAATAAACAATGTTCAAAGATTGATGTCAAAAAGTATTCAAACATTGTTTAACTTACATTTTTTAACACCAACAAGAGAAGTTTACTTTAATACTCAAATTTTTAATATAAGTAATACAATATTATTAGAAAATTGTAAACTTATTTTCAAAATTAAAAGTAATCTGATTAAAACAAACTTAGTGCTTAAAACTAATAAAGAATTTCATAAATTTAACACAAAAACGTCCAATCAAATTCATCTAAATTCGATAAAAACTAATAAAGGTAGAAATTATTGTCTATTTAATGCTGTTAAACAATTTAATAAATTGCCATCAGATATTCAAAATTCCAGTTCAATTAAAAAATTTACAACAAATATTAAAAACTATATTTTACATTTACCGGAATCAAAATAATTATTTACAATAGATTCATCTAGTTTAAAGATTGTTTTGAGATTGTGTTCTTTTTATTATACTATATACAGGGTGATTCAAAACTATTCCGCATCCTTTTAGGGGCAGATTCCTCTCATGAAAATAAGAAGAAAAGTTCCTATAAACATGTGTCCGATCTCGCTTCATAAGGGAGCTAGGGCCTCTTAAAGGTGTTGTTAATAAGAAGGTTTTTCTTCGATTATTTCAAAACGAATTAAAGTACAGCTTTCAAATTTGGTACGAATCATAATACAGTTGGGACACATTTTTGTGAATTTTTTCAAATTTTTTGCATGTTTTAAAAGGGTAAATTTAACGATGGTTGAGGTTGCAAATGATCATAACTTTTTTTTGATCAACTTTTACAACAGTTTTTTTTTAAATTAATGTTCCCCATTTAATTCTTAACAAAAAAGATACTCTTATTTAAAGTCGCTAGAATGCACCGTTTTCGGAGAAAATGCATTTTTCTTTTTTATTGATTGTCAACACAATTTAAAATAAAAAAAATCATGATAGCCATGGATTATTTTATTATTTGTATTATCCAGAAAAAATCGTATTAGCCCTTTTAAAACATGCAAAAAATTTGAAAAAATTCACAAAAATGTGTCCCAACTGTATTATGATTCGTACCAAATTTGAAAGCTGTACTTTAATTCGTTTTGAAATAATCGAAGAAAAACCTTCTTATTAACAACACCTTTAAGAGGCCCTAGCTCCCTTATGAAGCGAGATCGGACACATGTTTATAGGAACTTTTCTTCTTATTTTCATGAGAGGAATCTGCCCTTAAAAGGATGCGGAATAGTTTTGAATCACCCTGTATATACACTGTTTATAATTTTATACTTACTAATTTTATTACGTTTGTGTTGTTGAGTTTATTGGTTTCTTTTTTTTAAGTATTTTTATTTTTTTTTTTTAGTTTTTATGCACATAAAATTATTCTTACACCAACAACATGTTGATTGAATAAATTTTGTTGATCTATTGCATTGCATGTAAATAAATAAAATAAATAAATAAGTTAGCATAAACAAGCACTAACTAGTGGCGTAGCTATGGCCCCGCAGGTGCTGGGGGGTCCCTTGATATTTTGGGGCCCAAGTCGACCAATTTGCGATTTTCACATACAAAAGGGCCCATTTTTTAGCAATCTTTGGGGGGGGGCACGAAATTTGACGCTTTGCCACTGGCACTAACTATCTGTAACATATCTCCTTCAAGCGGTTATGAATTCTCTAACTGTAGTTAGGGTCATCATGTCATTTTGTTGACCAGAATAAGAGTTGTTACTCATAGTTACTGAAATTGGTAACAACTCGTAAAAATAGTTAGTCAAATTCAGGTGATTTCTTGATTAATTCTGAAATAAAAGTTAAGAATAAAAATTTGTGAGACAATTACTGATTGTTTCTTTATCTTCATTGTTTGGCCCAACTTCTTTATTATTTTTGATAAATCGATCAAATTTGGAAAACATTCTAGTTACTAGAATGTAGAACTTTTTTCTAGTTGTTGCAGTTGTAATGAGCTGAAATATCGAAAAAAAAACAGTGGGATATAGACCTCAATTATGTGCTAAACTCTTCTAAAAAATTTTGACCTCCTTAATTTTTTCACTTCATTGAGAAGGCTTTAAAGTGTAACTGCCAAATAAATGAAATAAAAGCAAATATTTCATTAAATAAATGGAAGTAAAAATACATTTGTTTGTTTACTTGTCCCCCCTATAAAAATTACTGGGTACGCCACTGGTACAAAAGTGCAAAAATTAAGAAGGTCAATAATTTTTAGAATAAAGTAAAGAATTTAAGGCGATAGGGAGTCAAATCTGACAAGAAATGTGCGTTCAAAATTTTTCGAAATACGCCTTCCATTTTTTTGAAACTACAGCCATATTTTGTAAATAACATTCAGTTTTTTAATTTGATTGCTCGTTGGATAGTTTAATAACATTCAAGGCTAGATTTCCAAAGGTCGATTTATTGAGAGCAAAAAATAAGTATAAAATAGTACATATTTTACGTATTTTTAATAATTTTTTTGGCCATTTTGGATATAAAATATAAGAAAACTGTCCTATACAAGTCTACATTCATATGATATTCTTATTTTGTATATACATATTCGCATGGTTTGATAAGTAAATAGAGGTAAAAACCCATATAATTTTGTAGACTTCATATCCTCTTAAAAATAAAACTGTGATGCAAACCACAACCACTTCATTAGAAACTTAGTCAATAACATATTAGTTCCACCAGCGAATAAAACCACAACCTTTCAAAAAAGCTCCTTATATCAATACAGGGTGTCCCATAATAACGTGGACAGACATAGTAGAACGGGTTTATCACCTCAAATTAAGATGACAAGTTCCTCTAACACTGTCCAAAAATGCTTTCCTGCAAAGTTACAGCCAGTTAAAGTTCACTTTTCAAAAAATAAAAACCCACATAACTTTTCTCTCTATGAAGGTAACTCGATAAAAATCACCATAGGGGGCCAAATTTAAATTCTTTATAATTTGGTATTGTTGTTTTGCCATTTCGCATTCATTTACTACCAGTTATCCTAAATTTAGAATTTAAGTTGTTATGGTAAATAGTTTTAAAGATAATCTCAATTAAAGTTTCATAATTTATTGTAAAATTTATTTATTTTATTAAATCAAGTAGGCCGACATTAACATTTAATATTTTTAAAGAAATTAAAACGTTTTTACGATTTTATCACACAAATAGAGCCGCTCTTTTGTCTTTTTTAATCATCTTCTAAAATAATATTCATTCATAAATTCTTTTAATAATGGTATTTAGGGACCAAAATCCAGATCCAGGTATTTAGGGAATGGCCTACTTGATTTACACTAAAAATTAGCCACCCATGGTGGTTTTTATAGAGATAGCTTCATAGGAAGAAAAGTTATGTGGGTTTTAATTTTTTGAAAAGTGAACTTTAACTGGGTATAACTTTGCCGGGAAGCATTTTTGGGCAAAGTGTTAGAGGAACTTGTCATCTTAATTTGACGTGATAAACATGTTCTACTAAGTCTGTCCACTTTATTATGGGACACCCTGTATATAAATTTTTTTAATGCAATGAAATTTATTAAAATATAAAAACTTAAACTTAAAATCTTTTAGGAGAGCAATTTATAATCTGCTGGTGGGTGGTTGCTTTTATACTTATTTATAACTTAAACTACAAGTTTTAATATTATAATTTTACTAGCCCCATGCTTTTTATTCTCCTGCGGCATAAATTTGATTGTTTTAAACATTATTTTTATTCGTAACTGTTGTGTTATTTAATAAATTGCATTTAATTCTTAATTTGTAATTTTATTTATCTAATTTATGACTTATTATTTGTCAATTGTTTGACCCTTTTAAAAAATAAATAATTTACTAAAATTAATAACACAACACAAAATTACGGTCTAAAGTGTAAGATAATTTTGCTTAGTTTGGGATCTTTTTTTAAAAGTTTGGGACAAAATAAAATTAAAAAACTTCTATACTGGTCTAATATACAATTTAAATTTTTCATTTTGCTCGAAAAAAATCAGTACGTGATTCCTTGACTAACCTTAACATAAAAGTTAAGAATAAAAATTTTCATCACCCTGTATTTAGAAACAAGGTGCTACACTTGCCTTGAAACTTGTATCACATGTGATTTTGATGTACAGGGTTTTTTTCTCTAACCTTTGATTATACTTTGGTGTTACAGTTTTTTTTAATTTTTTAGAAGAAAGTTTAATAGAAAGTGTTGATAATTACTTTTTGATTTAAAGTACTTTTTATGCATAAAAACTTCACGTGCTGAAGTGAGGAATGCTCGATTTTTTATCTTGTTTATTATTTTCTTCATTACATTGTTTTTGATTTTTGTTTCATTTCCACATTATGAACGTTTTTGTGTAAAACAAAGACAAAAATCTAAAGATTTTCTCAACTGAGAGGAACTCGTTACGGTTACAGATTTGGTGTCATAATGCACTACTATCCGTAAAATACGGAATACAAAAAAAATATAATTTGCTTATCATTTTTTGTACCCACTCTGTCTTCACAAAATTTGTATGCTTGTTCAGTTTAAAGTTTGCACAATTCTTTAAATAAAAACTTAACAAATCCTTTATTGTTTTAAGTGCTTTTATTACTTTTTTATAAGTTGTAAAAAAACAAGAACAATACATAACAATTAACTTGTGTTAAGTTTATATTTTAAACATTTTCCACAAAGTAGCACACAAAAAATATGTTATTACTTTTTCTAACTTTTTAGAACAGTCAATAACATGCAATTTGTACGAAGTACTTAGTGTTTATGTTGAAAGTTCCAATCAAAAGTAGCTTTTTTCTAGAGGTGCACCGAATAATAAGTTACCCAAACATAAACCCCCCACTCTGAATATTCGGCCTTTGGCATCAATATTCATAAAAAAAATGGTCGAATATTTGGCTTGAATAGTTACTGAATATTCGGTGCAGCTCTACTTTTTTCTGCACCTTAATCATAAACTAAACCTACTTAGTCTTACTTATTAGATTTCTTGTTTTTTATGTAGAGTTGCATGTTTTTAAAGAACAGTCTTGAGGCCTATTTACACAGTACTAGTAGCTTTCCATACGAGTACAAGGTTACTGTTATGCCAACTCGCATGGAAGTAGTTGCCTTCAACACAATTTTCATCGTCGAACCATCGAAATATTGTGGTGGGAGAAGACGGGTGGACATTGAAAGTACCCAGATACCATCCCACTTGTAGTGACAGTAACTCGCATAATATGTTTACTTAAACGTGTTTTATACCAACTCGCATGCTAGCTCACGATGTATAAACCAACCTTAAGTTATGAATGTACAGTTATTGGTGTCATTTTTTTAAAATTTGTATGAAGTAAATGTAATAAATTAATGATCTTTACTGCATTAAATAATAAGTAATTTTAATTTAGTCATGCGTTTATTAACAATTAAAGGGGCAGAACAGAATTTTCTACCAATTATAAATCCAAAATATAATAATCTTATTGTAAAAAACTGCATATTTTAAGGACCCAAAGCAAGAAAAAAAAATTAATTACATTTATGAGACTGAAAATACACACATTTCTTCCAAATAAAGTGGCAATGATGAAAATATATTAATTAACTTTTTTTCAGGATTTGGAAGAAGCTTTATTAACTGACGGCACTGAAGAATCTTCCTGGCTTCAAGAATTAATTGTTTTATTACTTAAAGGGTGCCTGCCTGAAAATGAAATATCATTATTTAATTATCAGATGTTCTTACGTCGACTATTTCGCCAAAAATGTCAAGAGCATGATATTGTAAATCCTTTTAATACTGATATTGATTTTCAACTTTTGCCTTTGCGTGTTAAAGTAGACATACTTCATGCACTTTGTGATTTTCGTCTGGAAGCTGTGGATGTTATAGACCAGTTAAAGAATTTCGAAGCAGATAGTTTGCGGGTAGAACCAATTGGTTACGATATAAATAAATCTGCATATTGGTACTTTTATGGTACTAGGCTTTACAGAGAAGATCATCCTGAATCTGAAAAGGCAATTTGGCAAGTTATTTGCTTTTCTTTAAATGATTGGGAACAGCTGGTAAAAAAATTTGAAAATTCTGCTTCAAAGCGTGAGAGGCAGCTTTTTCAAGTTTTAAATGAGAATTTTATACCTGAATTGCCAAGGCTTTTTAGAGAAAAAGAAAGCTTGGCAAGGAAAAGGTTGCTAGATAGATTACCAAGACGAACTTCCAATAGAATTAAAATAAAAGAAAAAACTGAGGAAGATTCAGTGAAGGTAATTTTTTATTTTAAAAAAATATAGGAACTAACTTTAATTTTTTAAGATTGAAGAGAAAAATCTTCGTAAAAACGAACTTATGAAAAAGGAATTGCAAAGACAAAAAGAGTTAAAGCGACTCCAAAGAAAAGAGGAACTTAAAAAAGAAAGCCTTAAAACTTTAAGGAGTAAAAGAATTCAAGAACGCCATAAGCAAAAAGAAGCTACATCAGAAGATCTAAGTGAATGCGAGGAGGATCGGTATGAAATGGCAGGAAAATCTAAGGATAAAAAATCTAAAGCTAAATCATCAAAAGAAATAGGTTTGTATTTAGATTACCTTAAAAGATTTTAACAAATAATAGGGTATACATAAACCTATAATTTTAGTGCTCAATTTTTTTAAATTATAAAATAGCACAGCCAAATTGTTTATAAATAGTATTGCTTTTTTGGCTCTGTTTATTACTTTTTCAGCTTGCTTACAATTTTAATCTAAATTACTTTTGTTTCGGTTATAGAATCCACACGACATTCAAATAAAAGTTCTCCAAAGACTCCAGATAAAAAAAATGCTGGTTCAGATTCAAAACCTGTAGGACGTCAGACTAATAATTCTTTGGCATCAGCAACAGGACAAATACTTATTCAACCCGTAACAAATCCACATCGTAAAAAGTTAAAAACTTCACAAGTGTAAGTTTTATTAAATTTTACCCTAATGCATTACTTAAAAATTGAAGGGCTTGGTACAAAAACCAGGGAACTCCAATTTGAAATTTTTTGTCAATAAAGATCAGATTTCGGTTATTGGCTTTATTTTGCATGTTTCCCAATTTTGATGTTTAACCCTTTCCGCTTATGAAATATTCCATAAAGTGCACTTGTTATTGGTAAAATGGGTAATTTTAACTTTCATAATTATTTTTGTAAAATTCTTATGTTTTAATCTTAGTTTTAGTCAAACAGAAGAAGATTTACAAACTGGATTACATAAAATTCTAGATCATGTTAAAAATCATGATGATGCATGGCCATTTATTGATCCTGTTGAAGAAGAATATGCACCTAATTACTATTCAATCATACGTAAGCCAATGGATTTGCAAAGAATGGAAGAACGATTAGATTCTGGACATTATAAAACATTTTCCAAATTTAAAACTGATTTCCAACTAATCGTTAATAACTGCAGGTTATACAATGGTGTTGATAATGGTAAATATAATAAATAAATAAATTTTAATCTTTTAAAAATCTCTTTACAGAATACACAGAAATGGTAGATAATTTACTTGAAGCCTTTAATAGAGCAGTTGAGAGATATTTGGATCAAATAACTTCTTCAGATGAAGATATTGCAGTTGAATTTCATAATTTGGATGGAGAAAAATCTAATAAGCGCCCAAAAACTGAACAAAAACAAACAAAGAAGAAACCCACACTGTCAGCACAAACTGATTCAAAAAAGGAGACCAAAGACTCAGATGATTTACCTGAGGAAGATGATAGTCACTACGAAAGCGAAGATGATGTTAAATCCGTAAAGAAAAATGAAAAGCTATCAAGAAAAGATAAACTAAATAGAAAGGATAAAGAAAATGTAAAAGTTCATAAAAAAAGATTAAATTACTTTTCAGATAAGGAAGAAGTTAAAAATAAGAAAAGAAAAATCGAAGAAGAAGTACAAAGTGTTAAAAAACATAAGACAAAAGAAAACTTTGAAGAGAAGGAAACAAAAATCAAAAAATCTGAAGAAAAGAGCATAAAATGTAAGGAGAACAAAAGTTCTGATAAAGCAAAAGATAAATCTAGTAAAAATGAGAAAAAACGCATAAATTTATCCAAAAAAGATAAAGAAGAGAGTTTTAAAAAAACTAAAAAACTAGATGATAAACTTGGTACGACCAACAAGAAAGTAAATAGAGATTCCGAAACAGAAACTAAAGCCAAAAAGAACAAAAAAGACATCAGTTCAAGTTCAAGAAGTAGAAGCATATCTAGAAGCTTAAGCAGGGATAGATGGAGTAGCAGTCCTCCTCCATCATGGCCTCCATCAAGTCCAGAACTTGATTATTTTTCTTCAAAAAAGCATAATTATTCAAGTGAAGAAGATAATTTAAACAATAAAGGTAACTTACTTGTCCAAAATTTATATTTATTATTATTTTAATATTTTTGTAGGTAAACAAAAGCCGAAAAATGACAAATGGAAAGAAGTTTTTAAAGAAGATATATTTGATAAAAAAATTGATCGCTCGCCATCGCCTATAAAACACAAGGATAAACACAACAAACTTCGTGAAACTATTGAAAAGTTAAAAGCTAAAAGTGATTTATCAAAACTTAATGATAATATTTATGATTTCACAAGTGATTTGCCTAAAGGTACTTATGATAACAAAAAAAATGAAACAAAAAAGAAGAAACCTTACACTGATTTTAATGTGAATGAAGATAATAGTGGATCGGAAAGCCTTTATTCTGAAAATAAGAATAAATTAAAAAAGAAGGAAACTAATAACAAAAATTCAGCAAGTGATCCTGCAATAGAAGCCTTAACTTTAGCAACTGAACAAACTTTGAAAGATATAAATAAGTGGTTAGATGATACATCAAAGTTTCCAGAATTTAGTTCAGCTAGTAATTCACCATCTCATTTTGCTGCAATTGAAGATTTTGATAATCTAGGTAAGATTTAAATGGGCTTCTTTTAATTTTCAAATTAAAAACAACTTTCATTATTTTATAGATAAGAAAAAATTAGATAAACCAGCAGTGTTACCTAGAAAAGATGTAAATACGAAGGATCCCAAAAAGAAGCCATTTCAAAGAGATCCTTCAAAAACATTTAGGAGGCGTGAGGTTCAAAGAACTATCGATCGCTTACAACCAGGAAAAAGTAAAGGCAATCTAATTACCAATGTCCAAAACCCTACAAAGCAAGATGATCTCTTTCCTTTGGGACCATTATCAAAGATTAAAGATGCAAAGAACTCACTTATTGTCAAAACAGATGAGAGTGCACCAAAATTAAGTTTAGGGTCTGTTTTGGATAGCTTTGGAAAACATAAGTTTGTAGATGATGAGGCTAAAGTGGAAGAAGAAGAGTTAAAAGTTGAACCAGTGAAAGTCGATTTAGATAAAAATATTGAAAAGGTGAATGAAATTAAAAAGGAAGAACCTTTAAAGGAGGATGTTGTTATTGAAACACCAAAATTGGATAATAGTCCTGGGAAAGCAACACCCAATCTAAGTGCCTGGTTTAAAGCCTTTGGTGCTCCAAAAATACAACCACCCACTAAAAAAGCGGAAAAGGAAGAAAAAGTTGAAATAGAAATAAAGAAAGAAGATAATGGTAAGTTCGTTAAATATATTTTAATCTGTAGGTACTTACTTTAAATGTGCGATTTTATTTTAGGTGTAAAGAAAATATCATTGCCAGATCCGTCACCCAATCCGGATAGTCCTTTAATGCCTGGCCAACCTATACCGCGTCAGCGTAAAATAAGTACTGGTTCAAGCATGTCGGAACGTTCTTCATTTTCACAAGATTTAGATTCTCCAAGAGTAGGCATAGAAGAACGCATGGGTGTTTATCCTGCCCCTTATCCTTCTCCCTTACACAAATCTCCATCAGGTGCTTCACCAAATCTTACATCACCTCGCCCTGATGTTTCACCTAAAAGTGCTGCCTATTCATTCAATGGTCAAATAAGAGTTGGATTTTATCAGGATACTGTTTCAACCAAAAGCAGCCCTGATAAATCTTGTAGTCCGCGAGATAATCCACAATCACCATATGCTCAGTACTCTGAGCATGTGTATGCTCCTCCAACTACTCACAATCCATCTTATTCTTATAGCAATCCCTATTATTCCCACCCTCCAAATTATTCAACCGCCGATTCAACACCACCTTATAATCCAGAACAATCGAATCCGCCTACTTATTATGATACAACTAAGTCTTTAACCGATCAGTACCAAGCTAAAAATACTCCATCTTCACCTTTAAGTATTAAAGCAGATTTAAGTCCTGTACCATCACAGCAACCTTCACCTAGTATTAATTCTCAACAACCTTCTCCGGCTATTGAAACTTACAAGAAATCCCAACCTTCTCCAAATGTAGAAATTTACAACCAACAAAATTCTCCAATTACATCGCCTTATCAAAATGAACATACACCTTCACCCATTGACACATACAGGCACAACCCTCCTCCAAAGTACCCAAGTCAACAACCACCTATTGATACCAAATATAGGCAGACACCACATGAAGATTTTGCTAAAATAAACCAACACCCTACAAATAATTTGGACTTATTTACACACCAAACGCCTACAAATGTGGATAATAGTTTTAGACCACAAGTTACCACAAATTTGGATAACTTTAGACAACCTCATGCTGCTCCACCTAATGTGGAACCGTTCAGAAATGAAGTGCCATGTAGAGAAAAAGTTCAACAGCCTCCAACGACATTCCCGGTTAAAAAGAGGGCTTACAATGACATTGAACAAATTAATAGATTTGAAGAACAGTTCAATAGAAGTAATGTAGATATAGGTTTAATATCAAATAGGTAAATTATATCCATTAAATTAACTTATTATTTGTGTTCATCTAATTTATTTATTGCAGATTAAGTAGTACAGATCAAGGTATTAACAGCAGAGAGCCAATGAAGTACATACATCAGAATATTCCCGAGCCTCGTAACATGACACAACAAAATGTACCCCAAACAGTGGCAAGTAGTTCTCAGGAAACACCTTTAACCATAAGAAATCCCAACTTTCCACCTGCCACTAATCCTTATAATTACAATGAGGCCTATCCCATAAATATACCTAATGCAACAAGATCAATGGAATCAGAAAGAAAAATTGATTTGACAAAGTATACAAATATGGGATACACGGGGTCAGAAATAAATTTTGCAAGAAATCCCCAGCAGTACAACAAACCTGAAATAACCTACTCAAAACCTAATGTAAGTGTTAGTTCAGAACAGCCAAATATTCAAAGATACACAGAAAATAATATAATTAATTATAAGCAACAACAAACCACTCACTTAAGTGGCGGTGGTACTGTACAATCTCAGGAAACCCCTTCGCAAAATGTCTCTGACAGGCACGAGACGGTATCCTCGAGATTAAGCGAGGTTTCAATACCAAAACCAACCTATAGCGCCGCTTCTTCATTAGACATGGATATAAGAGGAAATCTAGCTAATCTTTCCCAAATAGTTGATAGATTTCAAAATGACGAAAGAATTTTATCAGGGTTACAATCAAATGTGCCGTCTTATTATGCCGATAAGAATATTCCTTCACAACATATGTTCAGTAAGCCAATAGCAACAAGTGCATCTGTTATACCTATGTTTTCACAAGTCAACACAAATCCTTATAGCCATAATATAGAATCAACACCTGCAATGTACAATAGGCAGATGACAGAACTTCAAAACTCTAACATGATTAATTCTGCTCAGGATAGATCAAGTTCATTACAAGTGCCTGAGAAGAAAAGTAAAAAGAGAAAATCTAAAGGTATTTATAAAATAATTCCGTATGATTCTTACATCTAATTGATTTTAATTTGTTGCAGCAACTGCCCCTAGTAACATTATAGAATCTTCCGCAAATACAACCCAATCACAAGGTTTTCAATCATACACAGGTTTAAAAAATTCGTCTTCAATGGAACCGAGTGCAATTTCTTTAAAAACTGCAAGTGTAGTGCCAGGTAGTGCATTTAATTTTGGTCCTGCAGCCACAGGACTAGGTTTAGGTTCGGGACTTTATAGTGATAAGGATGCTTATACTAACTTTTTGGAAGATTTTCGTTCAGCACCCAACTATTACATGGCTGCAGCAGCCGCAGCACATCACAGGTCGACTCCTGAAAATGGAGAAAAGTCAGCTAGAGCAGCACATCAGTCTTCTAATCCACAAACTCCTGGCTATCCGTTTCTTGGGGCACCTCAACCAAGAGCACCTAGTTATCCAATACCAGGTCCTTTTATGCCTCCTCATCAAGGTGGATTAATGGATGCCAGTTCACCGTTGTATCCACAATATCTACAAGCTGGTGTTTTGCATCATTTAGGCCCACCTGGTGCTTATCCACCGGGATATCATCCTGCGATAAGTATGAGGCAACCCTATGACTCTATGCCTAGACCTTCGTGGCTTTAGTAGTAAGAATAATTAAAATTAGTTTTATTTTACCAAAGACTAACTTGTATATAATTTTTAATTCGTAAAAATGTGTTAGGAAAACGTTTAACGACTTATTGTTGCATTTTTATTATTGCAGTGTGTTTGTGATTTTTTTTATAAATAATTTAATTTAGGTATATAATTTTATCTTGTTAATTAAATTCCAATTATATTACCTAAGTATTATGTTTTATTTGTATACTATGAACCCACATATTGTTGCACACTGCATTAAATGTTATATAATTGTTTAATTACTTGTTAGTAAATATTTTGTTGAAATTCTACAGAGTGTTACAAATCCATATTTAAAATTAATTTATTTTATTTCATTCATTTTTGTATTTGTAACAAACTGTACTCAATGTCCTTTATGTTGAATCTCAACATTCCCAAATAAGTGCAAAAATATACGAATAGAAAAATTTATAAATGATTACAAAATAGTATCGGTTTTTAAAATTTTAAATGATTGTTTTTTTATGTATATAAAAGATATATATCGTATGGATACAAAATTATGAACTGATGAATAGTTCTCGTGTATATATTTACGCAACCTTCCTTTATTTAATAATAACAAAATTACCATTTTGGCAAATGCCTTATATACCGAGTGTAAATAAATATCGACAATAGTGGAATTAATATCAAAAAAAAAAACAAAATATGACATATGTTGTATAAGCTTTAAATTTATTCGTATTGTACAAAATAACAAATATTTACCAATATCAAAATACAAAGTAAAGTAAACACAACAATGTAAATAATTTAAAGTGTAAATGGAAATTTTCGAACATAATTATGTATTGTTGTAAGATGAATAAATATTTAGCGATTTGTATTAAGAAATTTTATATTGATTGGAGAATCCGGCATCCTATTCATCCTGTATACCATACCTATTTTTGTAGAGTCTGCTGGCTCCAAGTCAAAGTTTTTCAAAATCTTAAATAAAAAGTTAGCATTCTTGTAAGCGTGAGGCAAAATTTATCCATAACTTACTTCCTTAATTAATATAACCAATTCCTTTTCCGCAAATCTTCTGCCAGGACACGATCTTGGGCCGATCCCAAAAGGTAGAGATGCAAATGGATGAATATTTCGATCTGTATTTCTTGTCATCCATTTGTTGGGATTAAATTCTTCTGGATCTTTAAAGTATTTTTGATTTAAAGAAATTGCTGAGTTAAAAACTGACACCATTGTCTGAAATTATACAAATAATTGATAGTTATTTTCAATTGTTAAGAAAACTTACCCCCTTAGGTATTCTATACCCATCCAATTCAATATCATTTGTATAAAACCTAGAACTGGCACCTGCTGTCGGTCTTAGCCTTAGAACTTCTTTGATACAGGCTTTTATGAAGGCATCATTTGGTTCAGTTCTTGCTTTTATTTGAATTTCTTTATTTTTTGCCAAGTAGTACATGAGAAACGATAAAGTGGTTGCAGTTGCATCAATACCACCTAAGAACACCTCCATTCCTACCATTAAAATATCATTCCATGAAAGCTTCGAATTGCTAAATAAGTTGTGCAAAAATGGCTGTTCTTCCATAAATAAATTTGGATTTGCTTTAAAGGTCTCTCTATATTCTTCATATGTCGTTTTTACGATCCTTAAAAGAGCAAAGACAATTTTATAATAATTCAGTACAGTCGATTTTTCTTAAACTTTGATAAAACTTAAAAAAAAAACATACGTGAAAACAACATTGTGCGCGGACTCCAGTTTTTTGTAACCAGAATTTTTGATGATTTTCCAAATTGGTGTTCCAATAAGAGTCGCGTACAAACCATCCATAAAATCATTACTGGCTTGAATAATTTTTAAGGTTTTGTTTTGAGTGGATGTGTTATTGGAAAGGCAATTAATTCTATCTCCAGGAGAAATAAGGGAAATGCCTAAAATTGGAATAATAAATAATTCTAGACTTTATTGGGGAAGTAATTGATCAAATTTATTTTACCTTCAATAGCAAATAATAAATTATGCTGAAGTACATCTTTCAAAATATTTTCCGAATTTTTGTTTCTCTGTATGTAGTTAACATAATTTTTAGAAACATCAATGATTTTGGTTTCATATTTTTTGACCAAATCTAATTTCATTAAGCTATTAAAAGCCGGTCGGTATTTATACCATTCTTCCCCATTTCCGGGGACGATTCCAACGCTGTTGAAAGCCTTTTTTCTGTAATGAATTAAAGCATCAAATGATGGCCTCATCGGCCATTTTTCTTCGTTTCTATACAAAGTTTGCGCGTGATCTGGGTCTACAGTTATTACCATGTTAATACCACCTAATTTTAGCCTAAAAATTGGCCCCAACGTTTGGCTTAAGTCTTCTACAGCTTCAGTAAGTTTATCAGACTTATATTTACCTAACAAAAAGAATTTTTATCAAATTACCATTTTTTTAAGAGTTAAGCATGCATATGCTCAAATACTAAAAATAAGTTTTATAAATATTTTGTAGGTTTAGGAATAATAATTCATTAATTTAATTTGAAAACGCGCCTTTGTAATTACATCAGGCTTATGGCGACCTCTGTGCTGGTAATTAAAAAGGTACCTAAAAGAGTACTTAAGTTAAGTTGCTTACCTCCAGGAAAAAATAAATACGAGTGTCCAATTATAGGATACTCCTTCAATGTGGGTAGCTCATCTAGAGATTTAACTTTTTTCGAAAATAATTTTTTGTTTATTGCAGTTATATGCGTTAAACGGTTTCTAGCATTACTTCGTACCACAAACATCGTTGATTCCTTAACTACAAGCCAGATATAATATGTTAAATTTATCAGTGCCGTAATAAATTGGAATTATTTAGCATGATAAACATTTGATGATAGACAGGATAGATTATTGAAGAAGTGTTGATATAAGAGAGAAGACCATCTATTAGAACTTGCGCTGTCTAGGCTTAAGTATTCGACCTTGAAATTTAAGAAGGGACAAAAGTCGGTTGATTTTCTATTGGTACCGGGTACCTAATACACCCAGAGGAGCTTGGTTAGTTCACTAATAGATGACACCAGGATTAACTAGTTCCTCTTCAAATCAAATGAAATCCTGAAAGTTTGTAGAAGTATAATGAAAACATCATTTTTTGCTAGAAAAATCTGAATTCAAGTATGCATACAAAATTCGTGTGGAATGGCCCATATCTTGAAAATTTTGTCTACTGCCTATTAGACGCATATAAGTTATTATCGTTAAATTTGTATGGACATTAAGTGAGCTTGTAATAGTATCATTAAGAATTTTTAAGTATACTTAGGTTGTAATTGCCAATATGTACATTCTACAATCTTCCGGGATTATATTTTTCTTCATTGACCATTGACACTGTTCATGTACTCAAAAAACTTGGGATAAATTTATAGAAGTTAATAATAAATAGTAATTGACTTTCTTTATCTCGCGTAACTCGATCTGGAGTGGATTAAATATAGCGATTGACTCTATCCGTGTTTTTTTTCCAAATATACACGTCGGATTGGATTCAGTTCAATTATCCAAAAAGTGAGACAATCCGATGTGTCTATTTCGAAAGAAATGAAGACCGAGCCAATTCGATTCAATCCAATCCGGATCGAGTTACACGAGATAAATGTAGTCATTGATTAATATTTTTAAGAATATAGCATATAGGTATGAAAAGTATTTTGAAAGACTAATAATTTTAGATTAGAAATTCCTCCTATAGTTGATGATACACTATAATATGTATATGATTCATCGAACATGATAAAGTGATACTAATACTTCTTGGGTACAATTAGATAGTCATCATCCAGATCTAGATCATTTCAGAATGAGAAGGTGTGGAGTATTCGATTAATAATGCTATCACTATTAAAGTTGTGAATTAAGGTCGTAACTTTATGTAAGGATTTATTAATGATGATTAATTGACCGACACTTTGTATACATCATTATATTGAGTGCGTTGTAGTAAATTCAATCTGATCGTATTTTCTTCGACAAAGTAAAAGAAAGTTAATAAATGTAGGGTAAAAAGTAATTTCGCCGGCGCGTATCTAAAGCGCTACCGGCAAGAATGATCGAGGTCATAAAGAGCTCAGCAAAGGCTTTCCAGAAACGTTGGTATTGGAGTTGCGTTCGCGTTTCACCTTCCTCTGCGATTCCGAACAGTCGCTAAAGAACCACCAACTTCAACGGGTTACTGCACGTGAGATTTCAACTGACAGTTTTGAAACGCGCGCGAGTTATAAAATTCAAGTGTGGTGCATGGTGCCACGGTTTCAAGTTTTAAAAATGGACCATTTTTTTGGATAATTTGAATTACTTATTGTGGATTAGAATTATTAAAAATTGGTAATTTACTTTTTACACTATTTTTATGACCAAAGTTAAAAGTTACGTATCATGCATTTTGAAGTGATTAGTGGTTAGTGGTTTTGAACTAAATACTAATAATGGTATTAATCATATGCATCAGTCATCAGTATCCTCGTTTTATCGTCCTGTGCGACCTCTAAATCGAACAAGTATTTAACTTTTACCGCGTTTTGAATACAAACACAATTAGTTTTTAATGCAAATTTTTTTACAGTTACAGTTGATTTTAATGTCACGCATAGTTTTTTGGGTTTTTCGTTGTTTCACCTTTTTAGACAATCTAGGTATATCTCATTATCTGCACTCTGCACTCCTATATTATCGCATTAATTGCATGAACAAAAATATAGTTCATGCAAATAATGCGATAAGTTGCCAGGAAATGTGATGTATAACGTAAATAATGAATAGAAAACAATTCATTTTTATGCTTTGTTTGAAGGACATTATGAAAATTTTAGTTTTTTTATTACATATTTACTATTATTTTGACCTATTGATTTCAAAAGTTGCCATTTCTAATAATTGGGTATATGAATATTTTTCCTCTCATTAAATTAAATGTAAAAAAAAATTGGATAAATTGATTAGTTAACGTTGACTAAATTTAAAAATAAAATTCTTAAAGAAATGGTACATTTTTGATGATTGAAATTGTTCTTACTTCATTAGGGAATTTTGATTTTTTTTTGTACAATTGACTCATTTAGGTTTCTAATGGTTACACTGATTCAAGTGGAACTGTAGCATGAAAGCAATGAAGCTGAAGCTTCGGGCCCCCAAAAGTTTTAGACCCGTATCAAAAATTGATATCCTTTTCCTAAAATTAAATTTTTAAAGCTGCTTATGTTTTTGAGTGGGTAAACAAGCATAAACAAATCCCAATTTTGACCAAAGATCTCGAAAACTACTGGAGGTACCAAAACAGTTCTTTTTGAAATTTAGAAATTAAACCACTAGAGGCCAAATTTATGTCTAAATTTCTTTCAATCTCTAGGATATTTTATGAAAAATCGAAATACCCGATTTTCATTTAATATTTTTTAAAATTGTGCATAGGGTCTATATTTTATTATTATTTGCTACAATATTTGAGAACCGTTTTTCCAAGTAATCATATTTTCAAACTTAAAAAAGAATTATTCTTATAATATCAACTTGTCCTTTGGAGTTTTAGGAAGAAAGTATAAACAATACCTAAAATAATATTATTGATTTTTTAGAAAAATTCAATAATATACAGGGTGTTTCTAAATATATGCGAAGAAATTCTGCAGGCGTTTCCTTGACCAATTCTAAGACAAAAGTAAAGAATAAAAATTTTCTCAAAAGTGCTCTATTTTTTAGTTATGGGTGTCAAACTTTCTATATTTTTTTTCATTTTTTGAGTATAACTTCTTTATTTTTTAAGATAATTTGATCAAATTTGAAACACACTCTAGTTATTATAGTCGTAACAAGATAAAAATATCAAATATCGAAATAAAATACAGGGGGATGTATTTTGGGGGTATAGACCCCATTTTTTATGCCATAACTTTTTTGTGCTACCCCACTTAACATTTTAAATGAGATATTCTAATTCCTTGCTTTTTTCTGAAAATTTTTGATCTCTTTAATTTTTTCACAGCTGGTACGGTTTAGAAGTTATTTACAAACATGTACGAAGTTGTATGCCAATTTTGCATTAAACATGGGTGGCTTTTTTTAAAATAAATACCAGAGACTTCCTCGAAGACTATTTGACCAATTTTAAGACGAAAACGGAGAATAAATATTTTTTCTAAAATGCTTCGTTTTTAATTTAAATTAAAATAAAATTAAATAGTTGAGTAAAACTCTTGAGTAAACTTCTTGTATCCAACTTTATTATATTAAATAATAAGTTATACCTTACGTATAAACATTCACAATCGATTTCGAGATTATTAAAATCTCATCATCAGGTGTATAAGTATAACAAATGTACAAGAATCTAAATAAGCACATATGAAGTTCACAATCTCGAAATCGATTGTGAATGTTTATACCTAAGGTATAACTTATTATTTAATATAATAAAGTTGGATACAAGAAGTTTACTCAAGAGTTTTACTCAATTATTTAACATTAATCCAGATCAGCAGTGTCACTTATTACCCAATTCTAAAATAAAATTAACAAATTAAAAAGTTTTGTGTATTTTCTTTAATAAATTTTGAAATATATTTTTTTTTTCATTCTTATCCAATAAAAATAAATACTTCGTTTTGGGCCAATCACATTATAAAAAAATACTTTCTCAATGGGTTAATGATTTTTTAAAGTTAGTATGCAAACTAAAATACTTTTCGCTATTTTTTGTACTTGTAGTTATGGGAGGTTATAATACTCCATTTTGTTGAAAAATTTGGACATATTATATTAAATGCAAGAACTCCTAATAATAGTTTCCATTAAAAATAAGCTCTTTCGTTCACTTTTACCCTTAAAAAAAATTATTTTATATCATTTTTGTCTTTTCGATTTGTAAGAAAAATTGTCGACAAAATCCAATCTTGACCTAACATAAAACATTTTTGATATATCAGTAAAATGTAATTACTCAAAAACTACCAGAGCTACCAATACGTTGGACGACTCAACGTTTTCGAAATTGTCAGATTTATTAGTTGAACACAAAACGGTTTTTTGAAATTGCAAATTAAATAACCCCGGACAAAATTGAGGAAAAAAGTCCAAAAATTTGAAGAGATTCAGTTTTTCAAAAAAAAATCAAATTTTCAAAGCTGCTTTTTTAGAACAGTCCATTTTTTGAATAATTTGGATATATTATTAATTGCTTTAACAACCAAAGAACATTTTTATATTAATTTTTCTGTTGTAGTTGTGGGTATAGACAAAACCCTCAAAAATTTTTACTTTGGGCCCCCAAAAACGTATATCCGTTGGTAGATTCAAATATCAAAAAATTTGAAGATTTCTTAAAAACTTGTTGAAGCAGTACGTATAGTAAATGTATAGAAGTACTACAAGATGGCAATCAATAAATTCAAAAATTAACTCTGGCACAAAATATTAACAAAATTGAATGTATATTTTTCCGAGGTGCCATTTTGTTATCATTTCTATCTCATTAAGGTAAATTAATGATCAGCATAACCAAAAGACAACTAAAAAATATAAGATTTAAGTACCTAAATATTTTTTTCGAAAAATGTTCCAAATCATTAGTAAGTATATATTATTATTAGTAAGTGCTGACCTTGGTTAGAGGAAAAAATGTAGGCCTGCACTATTCATAAACTCGATACTAGAAACTAGAAAAAATAGTTACAGCACTAATTTTTTATTATGTAAAGAATTATTGCCAATAAAAACTACATAAGTATTAAGAACAAAGCAAATTTAGCTTTCTATAGAAAAGTAAAGAAAGATGCATTACTTAAAGCTTGTTCAATTTAACCTCATGTAATTCGTGAGATTTTATTAGTTTTATTAACGCGATGAACAACGAGAAACGATGTAACCTCCGACCTGGTATACTTCATGTTATTTAGTAGGTATATAGCACAGGTCAAGCACAGGTAGGTGATGGACTCCTAACACTTTATAAACATCGTCAGTTTCTACGTATCCTCTACCTATTCATCGAATATTAAATAACTTAATTACGTTCCGCCTTCTTAAAATACCTGAAAGGCGAGGAAACTATGACTTTTAATCGAACTGCGAGGAATTCAATTATACGGTCACCGTTAGGAAATAATTGTGGATTGTGGACACTTGTTTACGCCTTCGCAATATCTCCAATGAAGAAAATAAACATCGGAATGTACTCCAAAAGTGCTTTTAATACCATAAGAATATAAGAAGTACCAACATTTTTTATTGCTTCAGGCGTCACTTGTATGAGGTTTCCAAAAATTAACCAATAGAAAGCCAAAATAAGTGACATGAAATCTGGACTTGTTTTAGTTTAGAGTATAATATATCAGGGCACAAATTACAATTTCAAATAGAAAGTAAAGGTGGAGCTATACGTTACATAAATACCCCCATTTTTCCATCATTTAATTATCATTACGAAAGAATTAATACAAACTACCACTTTTAAATAATTTTAGAATAATTATAGAGCATTTTTTGAAAATATTCTGATTTATGTCATTATAAAAAACTTAATTATAGGACGTACTACTGAAAAACATTAGTAAAATAAAGTATAATAGTTTAGAACTGAACTTTGCCAATGTTGCATACAATCTAGTTATTATACTCTTTTGAAAACTTAATCTTTTTATCGGGCTCTTTATCTAAAATTCTCGAATATGCAATGTTGGACCGTTTGGAGAATTTTCTTGAAACGTTTAAAATCTTATCAGAGTATTAACATGGGTTTCGTCATGGAATGCAGACAGCTTTATGAGCAAATTTCAAATGGACTTGATACCAAACAGTTTCCTATAAGGATTTTCTTTGATTTTCCTACCACACTCCCAATTAATAGAAAAACTACATTCGTGGTAAAGTGGGGGAATGGTTTGTATCATATTTATCTCAAACGTTTATAAACGATCGATTGTACTTCTTGTTACAATGGAGGTTCCACGAGGGTCAATTCTAGACCCAGTTTTGTTCATGTTATACATTGACGTTATTTCTGAATTTCTATCCAATATATTTGTATTAACGTATTCGGATGATATATCTCTTGCCATTTCGGGAAATTCAATTGAAGAAGTTGAACTATCATGCAATAATTATTTTAATAAATTGGAAAAATTGTTTTTTGCAAATAAATACACCAAAAACACCTGTAATGTTGTTTAATACCAAGAAAAGGATTTTAATTAAAAATCCTACAATTATGTTCAATTCAATGCAGGTGAACACTTCCAAAGAACTTTCTTAGGTGTAGACATTGATTGGTCTGGACAGATAGTACCAAATTAATTTCAAAAATAAATAAATCTTGATATAAGTTCCTCTTAACAAATTAAGACAATACTTAGATACACCATCTTTAAAGAAAATCTCTGAAGTACATTGCATATTAATGTATGCTCTACTATTATCGGGATGCTCACCCTAGCTCAAGAAGACATTTGTTGTTCAAAAGCGAATTGGAAAATTTGAATCTCATAGGAATCACTTCCAACAACTACAAATTTTAACACTTTTCCCTGTTTACTAATTTTGGAACTGGCTACATATGCTTTTAAAAATAAGGAATCTTTAAACTCAAGAACTTCCCATGGTTACCCAACAAGATATTTGAACTTACTACTTCCAGATAATGCAAACTTTTCAGCTACTCAGAAAGTTTTAAGATCTTGAATATTAAAATTTTTAAGGCACTAATTTGAGAAGTTTACTTCTCAAGAATCCATTCCATAAATAAATATATTATTATTATACAACAAAATTACGTTTTCCAAAATGAAGTCTTGCAAAAATTTGAAGTGGGTATTTGAAAATCAATACAACCTTCATGTACAGGAAGTTTGATAATAAAATATTCCATTAATTTATTGAAAGAATATCGTCACATCCTGTATGTAAATATTTTTATATTTATTGTAAAGGAATACGGATTATTTAAAATAATAAAGAAAGTCGGTATCTTCTGAGTAAAAGAGTGTATAAGAAAAATACATTAGTAATGAAAATAAATGAGGCTTAATTTAAAATTTCGAAATTAATAAGCAAGAATATTAATCCAAACTGTCGTTCAGCAAATTAATTTTAAAAGTGAAAATGATTAAATATTCAACAAAAACAAGCTAAAAAATTAATCTTAATTAACAGGAGATTGTAATTATTTTAATTTTCCCAACAAAAACTGTGTTTTAATTAATTATAGACTCAAAATAAAATGCACGCTCTAGGAATATTATTAACTTTTTAATCTTATTTAATATTTTTTGCGAAAGTTATTATTACTTTAATTTCTTTAGCAATGTCATTCCTAAGAGCCCATAAATAATTTATAACGAAATTATAAAACTATAAAAAATGAATTTTAAATCGCATGAGTGCTTTTTAGTTTTTGCTTTTTAAATTGCAAAAAAGTGGAAGATTGAGATTGAAATGAACCACATTAACATTTCCCGAAGAAAATAGACTCGCCATTAAAAATATATTTAAATTTAATTATCATCGTTTTCGTTTGACTTTTGTGAATTTCGATTTTAATGGCATAATAATTAATGACCACTGAAATTTCACTTCTTCCTTAATGTATATGTACATATATTTATTACTCTTTCGTTTTTGTTGTTTACTTTTAATGGTTCAATACTTTGCGCTTTCTATATTCTACGTGGGTTGGTACTGATAAGTACTACCATTTCACTAAATTTCACCCATACTACTTCATACAGAAATTACATAAATTTATAACACTACACCTTTTCCAATTGTATTTCAGAAAGCATCATCAATTGTATTTCAGATAAATCAATTTAATTTCAGAAGGCATCAATTGTATTTCAGAATCATAAATTGTATTTCAGAGAGGATCAATTGTATTTCAGAAAGCATCAATTCTATTTCAGAAAAATCAATATAATTTAAAAAGGGGTCTATTGTAAAAAAAATGAGGAAGAGAAGAGTTTTTGATAAAGATTGTGCACGTGAACCACAACAGGCACATACAATTCATCAAAAATATGCTTTGGCAATTATACAATACACCAGTAACTTAGATCCAAGATTAAAGCAATATTTTAAAAAGACAACTTCAATTTTTTTCCTGTTATGGCTCCTAATATTATGGAGCAAATGTTGGTTTTCTTAGAAGCAATTAATGCTGTAGCCAAAAATTCAATTGTTGGTGGTGATTGTGCTCGTGCAGTACAACAAACTAGAATCTGTAAGTGGCTAAAAAGTAATCCAATATTTTTGCAGCAAAATTTACTTTAAATGAAAGACGAAGATTTTTTCTGAAATGCAGTTGATTACTTCTGAAATACAAATTATACTTTCTCAAACCAAATTGAGGAATACAATTGATACTTTCTGAAATTAAATTGGTTTTCTAAAATGATGCTTTATGAAATACAATTGGGAAAGGTGTATAAATGTTTCCAGATTGGGTAGAACTTCGGGTAGAACTTTAAATATTCTTTAAAGGTTCTTTCAAATGTAGTGAAAACACTAGCACCTCAATTTTTGACCGCCGAGATGTTAGCAATAAGTTTTCCAGAAATAAGTATTTTACATGTAATTCTCCATAAGAGGTTTTTTTAAATAACTTCCTTCCTTATCAATTCATAAAAGAAATAAATACACCAAATTAAAGCACAATTAAATCCCTACAGAGTGGTGGTACCCACTTTGCTTGTCCGTCCCGATTAAGTGTTTTATACCACCCCAATCAAACCTCTACCACGTATTTTCAAGTTTTTAAATATTAACCTACAAAGACAAATGATATGTCTATGGATAGCATTTTTCATGTAGATGACGATGATATTGGTCACTTTGCTTGCCCGGGTCAATTAATTGAGTAATTAAGCAAAAACACTATTTTTTGAAAATTATGAAGTTTAAACGCTAATTTATTAACGCAGTATTGTTGCATAATAAAGTTAATTACACCAAAAGATCAGAAATTTAATTGTGATTACGGTGGTATGTCACACTTTGCTTGTCCATCCATAATTAATTCGCTATTAGCCAGCAATAACTTTTAGAACGCCAAATTCCAAACAAATATGCGGCGAGAGTCAGTCAAAGAAAACACTTTTTAATAATTAACTCAGAGAAACGATTTATACCTCCAGAGACAGCATTTTTAATTTGGATAACGATGGTATTGGTCACTTTGCTTGTCCGAGCCAATTAATTGAGTAATTAAGAAAAAAACACTATTGTTTCGAAATTTATGAAGTTTGAACGCTAATTTATTAACGCAGTATTATTGGATAAAAAAGTTAATTACACAAAAAGATCAGAAATTTAATTGTGATTACGGTGGTATGTCACACTTTGCTTGTCCGTCCATAATTAATTTGCTATTAGGCAGTAATAACTTTTAGAACTCCGCATATTTGTTTGGAATTTGGCGTTCTAAAAGTTATTGCTGGCTTATAGCTAATTAATTATAGACGGATAAGCAAAGTGTCACATACCACCGTAACCACAATTAAATTTCTAACCTATTGCTTTGTTTAACTTTTTTATGCAATAATACTGCGCTAATAAATTAGCGTTAAAACTTCATAAATTTCGAAAAAATAGTGTTTTTTTCTTAATTACTCAATTAATTGGCCCGGACCAGCAAAGTGACCAATACCATAGTTATCCAAATTAAAAATCCGGTCTCTGGACATACATATTGTTTCTTTGAGTTAATTATTAAACATTGTTTTATTTGATTGATATCGCCGCATATTTGTTCGGAATTTGGTGTTCTAAAAGTTATTGCTGGCTAATAGCTAATAGCGAAATAATTATGGACGGACAAGCAAAGTGTGATATACCACCGTAATCACAATTACATTTCTGATCTTTTGGTGTAATTAACTTTTTTATGCAACAATACTGCGTTGATAAATTAGCGTTTAAACTTCATAATTTTCAAAAAAAATAGTGTTTTTTCTTAATTACTCAATTAATTGACCCGGGCAAGCAAAGTGACCAATATCATCGTCATCTACATGAAAAATTCTATCCATAGACATATCATTTGTCTTTGTAGGTTAATATTTAAAAATTTGAAAATACGTCGTAGGGGTTTGATTAGGGTGCTATAAAACTCTTAATCGGGACGGACAAGAAAAGTGGGTACTACCACTCTGTAGGGATTTAATTGTGCTTTAATTTGGTGTATTTATTTCTTTTGTGAATTGATAAGGAAGGAAGTTATTTAGAAAAAACCTCTTATGGAGAATTACATGTAAAATACTTATTGCTGGAAAACTTATTGCTAACATCTCGCCGGTCAATCATTGGTGAAAATTTGAAAAAAAATATATTCGACACTTTTTTGGAGGTTTTAAGAAGTTTCATTAATCATTTTTTCTCAAAATTTAACCTAGTGGTTTTTAAAAATCTCGGTTGAAAAAATATTTATAATTTAGAAAAATTAGGATCTGGCCAACTTTAGTCGCCCTCTGCGGACCTCTTTCGAAGTTGACCATTTTTTGAGTAAATTTTTTTCTTTATTACACTTGGTGGTCGAGGTTTTTTCAATTTAATTATATGAGGAGAAAAATCGATCAAGTTTTTCCATTAGGATTGTAAGGAAGTCGCTTGTTTTTATCTGTGAACTACTGTGGTGTATAAAATAAAGCTTGTGCATTTTTCTATGGGAAGCATTTTAATTCGCATTTGAACTTGAACGTTAGTCCAACAGATATGGTTCGATGTGCACGCGGCATTCGTGTTTTATAAGAATAACCGGTCCGTGGAAAAATTGCTCCCTAGAAAATGTCATTTTTATAACATTGCAAGTTTCATAAATATAGAAGAGGAATCCAGTCTTCATCGGTGTACAGAAGGCAAGCTCGACCTTATCTTTTTATTTATAGCTCCTATTAGTACCCGACAAATTTATTAGTAATTATGCTATATTATTTTAATGACTATTATCTCTGGTTATTGCAACATCCAACATCGTAAACTCATTTGAGTCAAGAAAAACTGAGATAATTATTCAGGAGCAAACTTGAATCACGATTAAAATATTGAAGTTTAATGGAGACTATATGATGACAAGAATTTTTCTCTAAAAAGGACGAAGATTTTTTTGTATTTTCCAGAAACTCCCAAATTCTCTAGAGCTAGAGTTCCCACTAAAGATTTTAGGAATCCTTATTTTTAGTCGACTGATTAAGTATCAAATTTCCATTCATTTCTTTCAACTGTGCAAAATTATTAGTACCTTTTTTATGGAACTCCAATATACTGTTAAGCACTTATCTTCTGATTAACCTAAGTCAGATAGTTGTAAACAAAATTTCCGTTCCTGAAATAGCAAATTTTAGAGCTAAACTACAAAAAAACAGCTTGAACTCGTAGAAACTGTCTAGTGTTGTTGGCATAATATAAATTTAAAAAAATGCGAAGTAAATGGTTGTTGAGTATTTAAAAAAATTCATGGTCTTTTAATTATTGAAATAAGGTTAATTGATAGTGCATTTCAATAACATTTTCTTGAAGTTTTAATTAGCTAGTAGACTAGAACTTACGGTAAATTGTTTAATGCTGCAGTAAATTTTACGATAATTTTTTTTTAAATTATATTCAAACATGTTTACAGGATAATATAGTATATTTATGTTTACGTAAAAGTTAAGTTTTGTATATATTACATTTAGCGCGCATGTGAATGGAATTAGGTATAAGACACTTGCATACAGTTAGAATAATTACAAATTAAAACCCACGATAAGTTCAGTGCATTTCGCTCTAATTGTTTAAATTACCATTGCATAACAATAACAAACTCTTTTTTTTCTGTTTTGACGTAAATTCTAATAAATCCTACAATTATGCGTGGAATGTATCTGATATCAGCTTACTCTAGCTCTATTTTAAACCTAAAAGATATTATGTAAGTCTAGATATTTGCCATTTCTAGTACGTAATTTTTGAATTGAGCTCACTGCCTCACCTAACTCAAAACCCACATGCCCATTCCACAAATCCGACCTTCTCCAATTGCAACTTGCAAGAGCAGCGGAACCGAGGAAATCACGATTTGCATTTGCAGCGTAAAGATATGCTAATTATACCGATAGGTGCAAAAGGTAGAACATATTAATGGAAAATTGAACAGGGTTGATGGACCCATAAGGAAATACGCTTTCAATACGGAATGACCACTAATTATCAAGGAAATACATTTCAGGACATTATTGGTATTATATTCTTCAAACCTCTAATTTACATTTGGAGGAAGAAAGGATGAACAAGTTTACTTCTTCCTCTATTTTTTTCTAATTTAATAGTTTTACTTATTTATAAAAAGAAAGTCTGTTATATTTTTTCCTGGTTATATGTTTAATTTATCGAGGAAATTGCAAAAGTATTGCGATGATTTTACCACCTTACGGTTTTGTTAAAAAAAATGAGTTTAGGAAGAAAGTTTTTAACCGGATTATTACCACTGTAGATTACCACAATTTGAAATCATATTTTCACGAGAATTTTGTAGTATTTAGAGCGTTAAAATACATTTTATTAAAATTCAGGTGGCATGTTATTCACTTACAAGTAATTTTTTATAATTAAAACGTTATTAAATATTTAGCTAAAAATATTTTCCTATTCGACGACTGAAATAATGCGACTTGTTTTCATGACTCATGTTGCTGCAAGCTTGTATCATCAAATTATCTCTACATAATGGGGATCAGGATTACAGGATTTATATCTAAGAATATGTTTGAGCTCGTGATTGATGAACAATAACACTTGAATATCGGGTTTCTAAGATCAGCTCTATAGGTAATAGGTATGGTATTAGTTCAAATACCCTGCGATTTTTATTTCGGAAAAGTAAATAGAAGGGCGTTAATTTCCTGGTTCACAAACCTTAGGCGGGCATGTGGTTTATAGTGATGCAGGTAATTTCGCAACAATTAGTTATTCCCACAACGAGATGGTATGCTTACACATCATGTAGTTGTGGACTAATTACTTTCGAAGTGAACAACGCTAATTACTTCCCTTTTTAACAATCATGCGTATTCATAGAAACAATGCAAACCTGTTTAATAATTTTATCTCTATTTTGTAGGTGATGAGTGATTACGAACGGATAAGAAGAGCGTGTTTAAAGCGCGGTGAATTGTGGGAGGATCCTGATTTTCCCACTGCGCAAACTTCAGTGTTTTATCATCAAACTCCACCATTTCAGTTCCAGTGGAAAAGACCTAAGGTTTGTTTATTTTTAGTTTTTATACCAACATTTTAGGTAACATTGCGTAAAAAGATTAGATTTATTTACTTAGGTAGTACTCGTAGATCATAGATATCATCCCATTTAGAAAACATGCTTGGCAATAAAACTTGTTATCAGATCAATTCTGAATGTTTCTGCAAAGTAACTTCTTGGTTGATTTGACAAATTTGTGTTTTGTAAAATTGATTTAAAACGGCTATTTAAATTGCAGTTTTATGAATTTGTGATCAAATCATTTTTTTAATCCAAAATGCTGCATCCAAAAATAATGTAAAAAAGTAAAAATATAAATATTTCCAGTATTCTATGATCGTTCCCTACAACGCATTGGAGTCTAATGTGCTGATATGGGGACACCCTGTATAATACCAATCTAATTTTCTAATCAAATCGATTCCAATCGGTTTTGCACGAGGTATGATCTGATTAAAAGATCAAGTAGATCATACCGATTTTTTGGTATAAATACAATACTTTGGTTTAATGTTTTAATTTTTGTAAATTTACTATTTTTTTTAGTTTATTATTTATTTATTCAGAAAAAAGAACATACAGTACAAAAATATAAACATTAATACAACAATCATTATTTAATCTCAACTTCCAGACAGAAAAAAAACCATCTGTTATAAGGAAATCCTAAATAAATAAAAAAAGCTCAATAAAAATAAATGATATAAACATAAACAATTAACAACTTATAACATATTCTATTAAAACGTGTTTACAGTTTTATAAGAACTAAAAAGGTACATACCGGGTGGAAATGAAACTAGGGCCACCCCTGGCATTTCTTTATTTATGGAAATAAAAAATTAAAATTTTAGTATATTATATGATCTAAGAAAACAAATGGATCGAATAAATTATTAATTTTAGTTCCGGTTTATCAGGAAATGGCATCCACTTTCTTATTTTAAATATAACCCCCTAATTTTTTCTACGTAAAACATCAAACATTGGTTAATTTTAAGTATGTTTATGACAAAAAAACATTTTTTTTCAAAACTTTAAGAAAAAAATTTGAATTTTTTTTTGGTAAAAAATTTGAGTAAAACCTACAAAAACTATTTTTAAACATACATATGGGATATCACAGTAACCGGAAAAAACCCTCTATTTAATTAGGGGGTGGCCCTTATATCATCCCATTTAAAAAAGTAAAGATATTTCCAAAAAACGCTTCTTGAAAATTAAAAAAAATAATATCTCAAAAACGGTGAAATAAATTTTATAAATTACAATTTATTTTACGTATTTGTATTATTTAAAAATAGTTTTTGTAGGTTTTACTCAAATTTTTTACCAAAAAAAAATTATAAGACACATTGAGGTTATCAGATATAGAGTTAACAAGTATAAATCCAAAATAAGCAGTAACATACGCTTTTTAACCAAAAAAGAAAATAACAATATTTAGAGTTGATAATATACATAGAAATTACAAGAATTACAGATCTATTCTTTTTGTCAGATATAGTTTTTTTAGCCTTACACCAAATTTCTTTGAATCCTTTATTTCTTTTAGGTCATTGGGTAGTTTATTGTACTGATTTACTCCAGTATGGGTATAATTTTTTTTTTCCTTAATTAGTACGTATGGAGTTAATATGAATATTATTATGATTTCTTGTGTGATGATAGTGAATTTCATTATTTTTATTTAGTTGAAAGTCGGAAATGGTGTTATTTTGAATGGATTTATGAATGTACTTACAGTTTTCAATTGTAATGATCTCTTTTAAATTTAGTATGTCAGCTAACTCGTATACTTCATTAGTCTTTGTAAGATAAGGTAACGAGTGAATAATTTTCAAAATTTTGGTTTGTGTTCTAGACAGTACATTTATGAAACAGGTAGGCGCTTGTGACCATGTAGTGATGTTATAGATAATATGTGGTAGTACATAAGCATTATACAGCATTTTTTTTATACTTTATATCTAAGTAATTGCATCTTTTTAGAGCTCCACAAAAAGAATTTATTTTATTTTTTATTTTGTTCAAATGCAGATTCCAGTTTAGCTTATTATCAATAATCATGCCTAGGTATTTAATTTTATTGTCTGTTTTTATAGGATGGTGATGGTTGTTGATTTGTTATATTTGGAGCTTCTTTATGTTTTGCTTGAAAGGTAATAATGACACTTTTATCCGTATTTAGTGTAAGTCTATTCCCAATAAGCCAGCTATTTAATTTTTGAAAGTCATCTTGAATTACAGATTGAAGTTCATTCTTGTCTTTATTAGCATATAACAGGATAGTATCGTCGGCATACATGATAATTTTACCAGATAATTTAGCCCTATTTATATTTCCGACATTTAGGGTATACAATAAGGGTCCTAGAACAGATCCCTGGGGAATTACAATATTTAATAGTTCTGGATTACTTAAGGTGTTATTAATTCTGGTCATAATTTTTCTATTGTAAAGAAACGATCTAATTAAATTATTTGATACACCCCTAATGCCCATCTTTTCCAGGAATGTCAATTCTATTGATTATAAGAAAATTTAGAATTCAGGGTAATATTACCCATCGGAATACTCTTGATAGATTATAGTATAATAATTATCTCGTTAATTTAATTATATGTTTTCTTATTTGTGCAAGTTATTTTGATGCCAGTTCCGAGCCCGCGGACAATTTTGAAATTTAAACATAACATGGAAGTGCGTAATACGTTTCGAAAGATTTTTATAATATTCATACTGAGGAATTTATTACTTTACTAATTAACTCCGACGCTTATTAATTATTACATAAACATTAACTATTGCTTAATAATTTGGTGAAATGTTTCTCCTGATGTACTCATTTAGAACATTTCATTAAATTTTACATTCAATTAATATCAAATGTGTTAAATGGGTATTAATTAAAGGAAATTGTAATTTTTATAATTATAAATTATACATAACAGTTTATTTAAAATCAAAACTAAAAACATGATTGGGAGAATACAGGTTTTATCATTATAAATGCTGGTGTCTCAAATTCTTGAACTATCTATAAAAAACAATAAAATGCGATTTTCAAAATATGGCTATAACTTCTTTATTTTGGGTTGCATCAAAAAAGTTTATAGTCACTTTTTTATCTACAATGAAGTAACGAAAACGATTTTTTTCGACAATGGAATGAAGCAAATGAACCAAACTATTTTTGTTTCATATGGAGGTTGTATTGGACTTACACATTGAAGTGTATTATGATTTTTTATTTAAATAATTGTTCAGTGTTCAGTTCTTATTTTTACAAAAAAAAACTGATTATTTGATTGTTGTTGTCAATTGTTTTATAAAAATATATTTCTTGTAATATTTTGTAATAATAAATATTCATTTAATAATCTGTGGTCTTTCCATCAATCGGCGAGCGTTAGAGGACAGAAAATATTATGGTGGAAGCAAGAGCAGATCAAATGAAAATAATTCAGATGAAGTTTTTTCAAATATTACAAGTAAAGGAATACCAGTATTAAATGATTGAAAGAGAGTGTATAGATAAAAATATTATTGCAAATCTTGTTCGTTTAAACGAGAAACGGATCTTTTAGTGGATCCAATATTGAAGATATCAATAAATATTTAAATAATGTGGAAAGCCTGCTTAAAACCTGATATACCAAAATAGATTACAGGACCAATTTCATTAAAGATAAATTGATATATAGGTAATGCTTTAAAATGGTACATAGTAATAAATATACTTCATTTGAATTCTATCATGAAATGATTTCAAAGAGGAAATAGCTATGGAATTTAATAACAATACTACAAAATCAAGACTAAAGAAATAATTTTTTGATTCAAATTAGGGAAAAGAATTTTATTGAAAATTGAAACCTAATTACAAAATTATAAAAGATGGAACAGAAAATGAATTTTTAACAACAGTTATATTGAACAATTAAAACCAGAAATTAGATTCTCTCCACCTAGGTTTAACTGGCTAAAACTAGGTGAAGCCAGAACAGCTCGGCTAGAACTAGGTGTGATTACATTAAAGGCTAAACCCAGTTGGTCTGGTTAAAACTAGTTGGCCGGTTAGGTCAGATCAGCGGGCTTATTCATGGACCGATCGTGATCGTGTCGTCGACGACTTTCATCATTCTGTTCTTATCATTCTCATGAAAAAATAAGAGTCTGTCCTTCTAGTCTCGTCGACGACACGATCTCGGCCGGTCCAAGAATATTCCTCCAGGTAGATTATAGATTATGTTTAGTTATGTTAGATTAGACCGAAATATAGCCTAGTTTTAGCCAGTTAAACTTAGTTAGCGGCTGCATTTAGGGTTTTAATATAACAATTGGCAAACGTTGATTCAACGAGTAAAAATATTGAATGTGATATTTCTTGTCGTGTGAATTGTAATACTGGAATGGGAAACGTTATTCAAACCCGGAAACGACAGAGGACAACGCTTGTCAAGAAAATTCAGGGATTTACAATCGAAATGGAAATTAATAATGATAATGATAATGAATATATTAAAACAAAACTTGATATTACATTGGCGAATGAAATAAAAAATGTTTTCCTTACAATGGTATTGTCAAATTGGCAGTTAGTGATTAGCGGAAATTCATGTTAAATGTTTGGTGTTTATTCTACAATATTGATAAATATAAATAATTTGGTTTTTAAAATACAAGCATTTTGTAATTAATAATTTATGTGATTTTATTCTTAGGCATATTTTTTTAAGATCAGAATCTATACTTTTGTGGAAAGAAAAAAGAATTTACTAGAAATTAGTTGGGTAAAAGAAACGTTAAAAACTGATAGTTGGTATTCTCCGAAAGAAATGGTTAATGTTGATTTTCAAGACAAAAATATAGAAGAAGCTTTACAAAATTACATTATGCTTTTTAGAGGTAAAATTGGAAGAACTAGGGAACTTTGGAGTCAATGTTTTTTCTGAGTAATTTGGTATTCTACATCTAATGGTAATGGTTGTAGTTTTTTACCAACTTTGCTCGAGGAAATCATAATGTTCCATCACATTTTCTCGCGAAGAAAGTGATTTACTCGATAAAATCAGTCAAATTTTGATAAAAAGAACACAACTAGTATTCTAAGAAAAATAGAAATTATTTTTTGCAAACCAAAAATCATATAACACATAACACCCTTCAATCTGTAAATCCAATATGTGCACTGTACAGGGTGGACCATTTAACTTGAGACAAATAAATAATTGAAAAACTAAAGGTTTGCACAAAAAACTTTCATATAAAAGTTGTTTGGTTTAGAGGGAAAACGATGGTGCTAGTTATTTTTGGGTTAGGGTCATCTTTGTGTTAATGTAAATGTAAACCAAGTTTCTATAATTTTTTTAGCAATTTTAAAATTTTCTCAAAATATAAATAACTTTTACATAAATCATTTTTTTACTTGACACATTTTAAATTTCAATTTTTTTTTATAAAAATTAGTAGGTATGTCCTTTATTTTTCCCCATTTAAACCTAACAATTTTTTTTGACACATTATTTTCAAAACCATTTTTTTCTAAGGTTTTTAGTTTGCTAGATATATATTTGTCTCCAGTTAAATCGTCCACCCTGTATATGAATCAAAAGAAGTCTGGTTCATTTACAGTCAACTCATTACCCAGTAGACAATGCTACGTTTGTGTTATGCTTCCTAAACGTTTCTTTACATCATGAAACGTTTCAGAAACCATTATCAGAAGCATCGCGATTACGTTTCCAAAATGTAAAAATATGTCCGGCTATTTTTATGTAATCATGCTTACGTTTGCAAGCATTTCATTTTTCATGTTCGGGTAATTTGTTTTGATGGTTTATCTTATAAAACATTATTAATTCTAAAGGTATACCAATACCAAAGCCTAAGTTCTTTGTTGGTTTCGAAGTTTATCTTCAATTTCATCCATCTCTTGCAGTGCGGGGTTATGTTTCACCGAGTGTATATTTTTAATAGTTACACATTACACAGCTAAAAAATAAGTTTCGTAATATACTTACCGACGTGGTAAGAAATCTTTGGAGCTAAAAGTAATAAAGCACTTAGTCACGTTTTACTTGGATAAAGGCTCAAATGGCGTTGAACGACCACTGACGCAAAGCCATAAGGGATAAAATGACGATTTGATATATTTGTTCAATTGCGCATGCGCATTAATCGTTACAGAACAGCTACGTAAATAAAACATAGATTGGTAACATCGCAGAAACATTTGCATGAAACCCAATTAAATACATTAGATGTACCTCCGAAACGTAACAGAAACATTGCTGAAACATTTTTAGCATGGTAACATGACAGAAACATATATGAAACAGTTATGTTTCCGTGGAACCCAAATGAAACAAAATTGAAACGTTTCGGAAACGTTGCTGGGTAGCGAAAAAAAATGTCATTATACAGAGTATAAACAAACGTATGCAAAAAAATCAGGAGGCGATTCAATGGGTAAATCTAAGATAAAAGTAAAAATTTTTGTCTAACATGAATGTATGTAAAAGGGGTACCTACCCCCTAAAATCGTATGATCTTGTAATTTTTTTCACTGGCTACTAATTTTATCTCAATAAAAATTTAAAAACTAGACTTTCCTCCAAATTTAAAAAAAAATGCACGAAAGATTTAGAAGTTATGCTAAAAACAGGAAAAATTAAAGAAACGTTGACACCTTCTCCATCAAAAATGGAACATGTTAGACAAAAAAATTATTCTATACTTTTATCTTAGATTTAGGCAAGGAATCGCCTCTTGATTTTTTGTTGTATACATTTGGTTACACTCTGCATACTCAAGAAAATAGTCGTGTAATGCCAAGAAACATTTTTGAAAGTCGCATTTTCTTGTTTTTTTTTCAAGATAATATACGTACAAATATCTACTACTTCGTCCATTTATCTGACTTCCCATCTTCTATTCTATAATAACAAAGATGCTCATGGTGTCCCGTGAGACACCCTGTATATTATTACAAAAATATTAAAAAAACTAGGAGTAATTAATTTTGTATTTCTAATGTTTGTGATGATATAATCACATGTTGTTTTTTAATTTGTCCATAATAAACCCAAAACTTAAAAGAAATGTAAAAATTTTCTTCTTTTGTTTTTTAGCTAAAATACATAATATACTCTGAATAATATACAAATGGCGAATTTTCGTAAAATCCTTAAAAAATACTTAAAAAATATAGTTACCTACTATTGGAAAATATTCAGGATATTAAGAGGCAAATTTTGATGGATCTTTTTAGAATAAATCTTGAAATATTTAATTACTTCGGAAGGATGCGGTTTGTTTTTCATGGTTTATGACTCAACTTTTAAAACAAATAATAGCTAAATTAACAAAATAATGCCTGAAATAATGTAATAATAAGGTAGGTAATTTTGAACAAAATAAAATTAATTTTAATAATATTAATAATTGGGGAACAAAAAAATAAACGTAGCATAAATATTATTTCGTAAACTATTTCATTTACACTTTTATAATTGCAATGTTCTGAAACAATAAAAAATCATAGAACTGTAACGTAATGGTTTCATGCGGTTTGCACAGTATTTCCACAAACTTTTTATTGATACTATTCACCAAGGTTTGCCATGCACTTTTTCTTAAGATTAGGACAAAGAAAAAGACTACATTAATATCTTTAAAAATACTGTTAAATTATTTCAGCGCGTGAGAAGACACACGAGCGCTCATTATTTACGGTTCTCTATAAAAAATTAGGTTATTTAACGTATGTTTTAATCGTTTCTTCTTCAGGATATTTTATTTCTTCACGTCAAGTCATCATAGATAAATATTTGATTCACCTCATTCTCCGTTTTTAAAATCACACAATTCTGATCCTAAATTAACCTACACTGTTAATTTTGGGTTTTTATACGCAGATTCTGGTCAAAATTAAAGGCCTTTAATTAGAAATAAATTGGTAACTGTCCATTACAACCCATAAAACAAATTTAAATCTAAAAGCCTTTAAACTTAAATTATTTGACCAGAATCTGGGTATAAGAGGAGTAATGCAACCACACGAATCGAAATTCGCAAGCGAAAAAAAGAGTGAGAGAAATTTAATACTAAAGTGTAAGATAAAGACAGATGGTCGTACTCGAAATTGCAGAATAGGCCTCCAAGTCTCAGAATTAGCTCCATTGTTGATTGTGGATACATTAGATTATATAAAATTAAAATTATTATTCGTAATAAAGACACCTTTTGTGTATTGAAGACTTTCGCTTAGGATATTGTATATAATTACGTTTGGAAATAAGTTATTGTATCCATATAGAAAAAATAAATTGCTAAATACATTCCTGATTGCATTTCTCATCAACACACCAAATATGAGAATCACGATGCTACGCCTGGCGCAACTTCTTGAATCACGTTGCATTGATGCATTATTATTCAATTTAAGTTCAGGATGCGCAAGTTGTACTCAGTAGGAAACAAAGCTTGCATTATAATTTCAGCATTTCCTGTCAACCATATTATAAATAATATAAATAGTAAAATTCCTTTCAATATTCCAATTTAAAATATTTTAGCTTCAAGACCTCTTTATAATCCTTTGAAGGTACAATTTTAGTCCAACCATACAAAATGTTGGCAAATATCTGCAACTGAAGTCAATTAAAGATACGAGTCTTGAGATATTCTGAACTAGCAAATAATTTTGAGCACATTTTATGGTTTTTGGGAAATTACCAAAGAATAAAAATCCTTAATTATTAAATTTTTTGCAAGATTAAAATAAGCATGTAAAAGGTAGATTTATATTTTTACTTACTTCACTTTTCCGGTGTATCGAATTGCACCTATTAGTAACTAGAATCAGATTTCCATGTTTGTACCTCCAACTGGTTATTATACTTATTAAAGCCAAATGCATTGCGGTATAAACAACTTACTGATATAAAAATGGATAAAAAACAAGACCAAACTATTATAAATAATTCTAGTGGTTGAGATTTGGGATGCTAAATTGCAAACCACGAAAAAGCTACGGTATTTAGAAAAATTTAGTTATTTTGTAAAAACTGGAGTAAGGTCCGAATGAATAGGTCTTTTTCAAAATGGTTGATCTCTCATCCTTGATTCGTGCAAGCGTGATCTACATTGAAATGAGCGTTAAAGACGTCGTTCAAAGTTCGTACTGTCGTCCTAATCCGTAATTATGGAATAGTTCCCAGTTCCTAATAAATATAGTTGGTGTAAAACTGTCGGGTTTTTAAGGCATAAACATAAATTTCTGATAGTAATTACTGCTGTAAATTGTGTTTTCATCTGAGAGTAAATAATAGGCATGTGCCTGCGCCCGATTGCGAAACGATGTTACGCGTCTAGATAGGATCTTGATCACGTTCTTCGCGAAGATTATATTGCAGATTGGTGCCTCCTGCATCCAAGTCCAAGAATTTTAGTGCTGAAAGTGAACGTCCGTATGTGTTCTGTTGTGGCCTACGCCGCCCATGCCCATTGCCCATCGATGGGCTTGAAGTCAACAAGGCAACAAGCCTTATTAGCGAAGACCCGTCTGCTAACTACGATCCGCCTTATCGGTTCGCAATAAATAAATTGCTCGAGTGGAAAAATTATCTTTAGACATATTACCGGTTTGACAATTGAAAAATGAAGAAGTTGTAACGCCTCGTTACTTGTTACTCACAACTTTTAAGAGTATCAACTCTTCCAACCAAATCTCTAATTCCACGCAACAAAAATTCAAGATTAAATGCTTTTTTAATTAAACGCCATGAACACCCACGCGCTCAACTTGTAAATTATTTAGTCTTTGGTCATCGCCCTTGACATTTTAGAATAAATACTACTCCTATATTTTATCACGAGCCAAATTAAAAGACTTGTTTTCTTTTTGCAGGAATTGTGTAATAGGCCTGGTTTTGTTCAAGATGGACCTGCCCAATTTGATATCACGCCAGGAAAAATGGGTAAGACATTTTTTATTTACTACCCAACCACCCGACCTTTCAAACAACCTATGTATTATTTTGGTCGATTCATTTAGACTCCAATTCGGACAAATTCAGAACAATGAAATGGATTTTTTCAAAATGAAGGTTTTGATGCAAAAAGCACTTAGTTTTTTGTCCATAATTCAAATCCAAAAAGGTTTTTATTAAAAAAAGAAAGGATTAGTGTTCTTTAAAGAGAGTTCGAGCAAAACCCCAAAACTCTCCGTAAGTGCGTAAGTAATTTAACTTTGAAAATTATAAAATCTTGGTAGATGTTGACCAGGTGCAGTTGGAGGTACGATCCTGTTGTAATGCTTACCTTATTCTATAAAGCATTTATTCGCTTGAGATTTGATTATGAGAGCATCTTTTTGTGTTTTGGAAATATAGCTCCTTTAGCTTTTGACAACAAAATTCAATACGAAGGTCGTCGTATTTGCCTTAGTGCTATAAAATCCTCCCCCATCAACGGATTACTTGTGAAATGTTCGAACTTGTCTTTATCAATTCGGAGGAAAAGGTTGGGATTTAGATTTCTTTTGAGAAAATATGTCGGTCCAAGATAATGTTGCCATTAGAGCTATTGAATTGGAATCTCAGGAGTTCGTAAAGAATCCATAGTGGCTTAGTAAGGTTTGCTCTGATTTTTTGATGTTGGGAAGAGGTTAATGGTGTCTTTTGTAATTCAATTCATAATAACAGGGATTTTTTTTTGTTTTAAGCTGTCGTTAATTTCGCCGATTCCTCTGAGTTATCTTCCCATAGGCAAATATTTAATGCTTTAATAATTCAGAAAAAGTTCCTGGAGTATAAGCGTAGATGGAGGTATTGGTTTGAGGTTTAGACAGATGGATCACCAGTTCCTCGTCATTCGACATTTGCTGTTTTTCTTCTAAATCGGGGAGTTTGCCTCAGCATGCTTCATTTTATTCGGCCGAACTCTATGTATTGTTTTTGGTAAATGTGCTCAACTTCGTATCTCAAATGAAGTTGTATTTTATGATTCTTGCAGTGCACTTGTCAATTTGAACAAACCAGGTGTATGTTACATAACAAACCTACTCACATTTTTGTTGGATTCCAACTCATGAGGTGATTATAGGCAATGAAGTGGCGGACTTCCTAGCCAAGAAAGGTTTACATCAAAATTGTGCAGATTCTGCTTAATTTTTCAGAATTTATCAACGTTTGTAATAACATTATTATGGTTGATTTTGATGAGTCTAGAACCTCCAGGGGTACGAATTATAGGAGCATTAATAATAAAGTTATCAAGCAGCTATGGTTTAGGAACATTCCCTTTCATTTTTCTTTCGAGGGATTTTGTTATTATCTTTTGAGGAATTATACCGGGTAATAATTTTTCAAATTTACATTTATACATAATTGCAGTAATCGATTCTGCTCATTTTACTTTTGGCGAAAGTCATTCAATTAATCACAACTTTTGTTGGTCAGAATGTGATCGTCTTACTCCAAAGTTTGATTGCAATGAACGTACCTTTGCCTTCAGACTATATTGCCTAATTACATAACCATGAATCTTTGTTTAAGTTTCTTTTAAGAGTCCTTAATTAAACTCTTACATTTTCTTTTTAAGGATTCACTAACTACTTGGATCTTTATTAAATCTTTCCTGAAGCCTTCCTTTTTCGGTTGTCTAAGTCGATCTGGGGATAATTACATAGTACATAGTTCCGTTAATCCTTTTTTTTGAAGAAGAATTTGTTGTAGAGCATTTGTATTGGCGAGGATTAATAATGATTTATTTAAATAAAAAAGAAAAATTTACAAGAAAGGATAGTAATCCAGTTTTTCCTAATTGGAACTTCCTTGACAAACCCGTTATCTAAAAATGAATCAATCAAGGTTAATGAAGGTGTATCAGTAAATCAAAGATATAATTTTGTTCTATTATCCAATCTTCCAAAAGCAAATTTATTATCAATATAAATAGGTATACTAAACTGTATATTGTAAAATTGTAAAGTAATTAATGAACATATTAATGCATAAAACGATAAAAGTGAAAATATTTTCTAGTAAGGTACCATAAAATTACTGAAAAACGAACATAATATAATGAGAGAAACTTTCATAATACAAATAAATTACGGTGTTTTTAATTGCTCATATTAGTTTGTATTAATTTCAGTTTCTAATTTAATTTAAATATTTATTTCTGCATAAAACTCAATAAATAAATCATAATACACCAATTAAAAAAATCCAAATACCGTAAATAAAACTACCGTAAAACCAATACTTATTAAAATTGCTAGTAGTAAATTATTAAATCGATAAAAAATCTAATGTTAATCCATGCATTGACAGGAAATACTGTACAATATTTTTACAGGATGTAAGCTTTTATGCGTGATCTGTAGATTAATTGATTAACAAAACAATTTTTTCTTTGATGAAGAAAAAATATTAATGGTTATATTTTTATCTTACATAACGTAATTAACGCCTGCAATGATGTGATAAATTATATTTTTGATTGTTTTGAATACAATAAAAATGAAGGGAATTTAGTTTTATTTTTTCATATTTATAAATATCTTGATGCAAATTCTGAAGTTAATTAATCCTGTTAAGTTGAAACAAAGAGGTCACTTTCACTTGTTGTAGTCCATAAATCGTAACGTATCTTTCGCTGAGCATTCATACATTTTCAAGAATAAACAAACTCGAACACTTTCATTAATATTTTTTATTAAATAAACAGCTACGTTAACTCGTTTATTGTAAATACGTACCTATAGTTATTAAAACCTTCAGCATTTTAATCGTAATTAATATCAATTAGGCTTACGATGAAGCTTTATGCGCTTCATCTAACTTTTTCATACCTTGGAATTCAATAAAAACTTACAGTAATAATCTTAAATGTAATTTTTATTGTGGTGCTAATTTATTATTAGCACCTGAGTGAATTTTTACTTAAACTAATGAGGCTTGACAAAAAGATTAATTCACTGCATTTCCGTATGATGTGGAATAATATAATAGGTACATAATCTTGAAACAGGTTGGTGATTTTTATAAATGTAGGTCGCAGATGTGCGTATGTGCAAAAGCTGCTGATTATCCACAAGAAGATGAAGAAGATTTATTCAGTACTCTTTTATCGTCATACCAAAAGCCCTCAGGTGCATTCTTGGTAGAAATTGAGAGACGTAATGTCAAGCAATTATTTTATTTCTTCTAAAGCCAAATATTGATTTTATTAATCAGAAATTATACATAATAAAGTCATCAATAAAAATGTTTGCTAAGAAAGTGTAAATTATACATGTGTTATTTAAAATACCACAAAAATTATTAAATCAAGATTTTTTCATTTATAGTTTCTTGCTTTAGGGTATGGGGTATTGATCAAAATTATTAGTCACAACTGAGTAATTGAATGTCTAGCCAGTTTCTACCAATTGGAACCTCCTATTTTCAAAGATACAACAACTAATATTTTCCAATTAGCTTTTGGGAAAGTTGTGGTGAAAGCTTGTACAATTATTTTCACGCGACAAAATCGTTAAACATAATTTGTAATATTAGATTTAATGCATAACTTGAATTGATATGCGCCATTTGGTCTTTTGCGATCATCGGGGAAAGTTGGTTTTGTTCTTCATTTATTAATCTTCACATAAACGCTTATAATCTTAAGAGCCGATAAATAAGTTTATGTTATTTATCCTCAGTTTAATTGACGATTGACGACCGGTTTACTTGACATAAATTATAAATTACCGTAACCACTAAAATTATCCAAACGCTAATTTTGTTCAAAATCATAAGATTTTTGTGTAGACTTATGACTTATGGTGCAATTCTCTGCAAAAATTTAAGTCCTTGCAGGAAATAATGGCTCAATTCTATGCAAAACCTAAGTCCTTACAGGAAATATCAGTCAGGTTTATTATATGGGTTGTGATGGACGTTTCCATAGTTACCTTACAGATGTTACCAGTAAGAGCTTACAGATTTACACAGTAATATCAATATTTGTTATACAGGGTGGGCCAACGAAAACGAAATAGACGAGTTTTGAAATAGTTAATAAAAAAATTTGAAAAAATGCTCGGACAGGTCAACTTTAGTTTCGAGGGGGGCATATTTTGCAATAGAGCTGATTCAAAAATCCATTCATCCCTGCGCCCTATGGACACAACCCCTTAAATTTTAATAGGGATGGTAGGGAAAGTAATACCTCGTTGGAAAGATCTTTTTATCCAGAGTAACATACAAAAAAAAAGTTAAATCGGTCGATTCGTTTTAAAGATATTCAAAATTTAGCAAGTAGAGATTTTATGCCTTTTAAAACTGTGCCATGAACACCACACCTTCAATTTTATGTGTTTTGATAAGGTAAGTAATACCGTTTCGAGAGGGACATACTTTGCAATAGAGTTGATTCAAAAATCAATTCGTCCCTCGCCCTTTGGACACAACCCCTAAAATTTTAATAGGGATGGTAGGGTAAGTAATACCTCGTTGGAAAGATCTTTTTACCCAGAGTAACATTCAAAAAAAAAGTTAAATCGATCGATTCGTTTTAAAGATATTCAAAATATGGCAAGTAGAGTTTTCATACCTTTTAAAATTGTGCTATGAACACCACGCCTTCAATTTTAAGTCTTTTGATAGGGTAAGTAATACCTCCTTGGAAAGTTCTTTTTACCACAAGTAACATACAAAAAAACAAAAGTGAAATCGATTGGTTTGTTTTAAAGAATTCAAAATAAAACAGTATTGCACATTATTTTTTGTTTAACCAAACTAAACTTAACTAATCTTTTTAAAGAAAACTTAACACTTTAAAGAATCCCATCGATCCCGACACTTTCAAGGATGTTTTTATTATTTTATTAAATGTTCGAATTGAGTTCCACCAACCTCCATGCAAACGTACAAATTTTGCTCAAAGCGAATTCTTACATTTTGTAACATTTCAGCAGTAATTTCTCGGCATTCATTAATAATTCTCTGTCGTAACTCTGCTAGAGATCCTGGTTCCGTTGCGTAAATCTTACTTTTTAAATGCCCCCAAAGGAAAAAATCAAGGGGAGTAAGATCAGAAGATCGCGACGGCCACTCCAAAGGTCCTCTACGCCCAATCCATTGCCCAGGAAACGTCGTATCCAAGAATTCCCTAACAGGCCGTGTGTAATGAGGAGGGGCTCCGTCTTGTTGGAAAATCAGATGGTCTTCTAAATAACGATCGTCATTTTCGATAATATCGTCAAGAAATGGATGAACAAAGTTTTGAAGTAGATCCAAGTACATATCCCCTGTTAGATTGCCATCTAGAAAATAAGGACCAATAAGACGGTCTCCAAAAATTCCAATCCACACATTCAATTTTTGAGGAGTTTGAGTGTGAACTTCATGAAATACCCTAGGATTCTCATCTGACCAATATTGACAATTATGACGATTAACGGTTGAGTTTAAGAAAAAAGTGCACTCATCCGAAAAACAGATATTGTAAAGATAATTTTCATCAGCAATTATCCGTTCCGTCATCACCTCACAAAATTGCAGTCGCCTATCAAAATCATCTTCTTTAACTCATGAATTAAATGAATTTTATAGGGATGATATTTGTGACCTTTCAATATTCGGCGAATGGTTGTTCTGCTGATGTTAGTCACAGTCTCCAGTTTTCTTGTGCTTAAAGTTGGATCTGCAGCAACTTGTCCCAAAACACCTATTTCAACGACCTCATTTCTTATTGGACGAACATTACCAGGATCGTGTTTCTTATTACCAACAGAACCAGTATTTTTAAATTTTGCAACCAACTCCAGAACGTATTTTCGGTTACAATGTTTGTTTGGATGATGTTCATTAAATAAATTAGCTGCACGATGAGCATTCTCATCGTTTTTAAAATAAAAAGTGATTAAGTCAACCCTTTCTGGAATTGTATAAACCATTGCTAGCAGAAGCTTTTACAGAAGTTCACAAAATTTTAAATGTTGATTTCTAATAATTAGTCATAAACAGTTTTAACACGATGAAAATCACCACTAATACAAAATACAACTGATAAAAAGAATCTCAATGTGGTTATAAATCGTTTTATGTTTTGCATTGTTCTGTTCCAGATTTTACAAAATTTTAAACAATTCCTCGAATAAATTTAAATTTGTTTTTTAAAATCTCTCTTTTGTAGAAAATGAAAATAAATTGCGTTTTACATGTTTTTGTATGTTACTTTGGGTTAAAATATGTTTCCCAGGGGGCATTACTTACCCTATCAAAACACTTAAAATTGAAGCCGTGGTGTTCATAGCATAATTTTAAAGACATGAAATCTCTACTTGCTAAATTTTGAATATCTTTAAAACGAATCGATCGATTTAACTTTTTTTTTGTATGTTACTCTGAGTAAAAAGATCTTTCTAACAAGGTATTACTTACCCCACCATCCCTATTAAAATTTTAGGGGTTGTGTTCATAGGGCACAGGGGTGAATGGATTTTTGAATCACTGTTATTGCAAAATATGTCCCCCTCGAAACCAAAGTTGACCTGTCCGAGCGTTTTTTCAAAATTTTTTATTAACTATTTTAAAACTCGTCTGTTTCGTTTTCGTTGGCCCACCCTGTATATGAGTTGTACATAATGTATATAGGTTTGAACAGAATCGACGTATTAAACTAGTCAATTAATATTTTTGTTTCATATTTTATATTTCACAATATCAAAATTGTTGATAAAAGAAAAAAAATAGTCCATAATAGTTGAGTTGGATATTATACTCTATACGTCAACACGTCGATCGCGAAGCCAATTTTAGTCCATCGCAAACCAACAAAGTAGATCTTATGTACAGTTGGTCCCAGCTGGAAGTAGGACAAAAGTAATCACGATCGTGTATTCTTTGTCCTACTTCCAGCTGGGAACAACTTTACACAAAATTTGACTACCTCTGATCTATACTTATTGTATTTTGAAATCATGAATATTGCCATTACGAAATCAAAGTTACAAAATGTAAAAAAAGTAACTTAACTGTATTGCTTCCTCGGATTCTGGTCAAATTATTTCAATTAGGATTTGACCAAAATTAACTAACAAATCTTGAGAAAAACGAAAATCAAAAATTCCTAAAATTTTCCTAAAATCGAAATAAGGTACTTTACTAAAATCATTGATTAATTTTTTAATATCCAATTTAATATATTATGTTTTATTTTTTTCAGGAGATAGATGGTTGGTGTCGTGTTTAGGAGTATTATATTTAAATAAAGGACTTTTCTACAGAGTGGTACCTGCGGATCAATCGTTTAGTAACGAACAATATGCCGGAGTGTTTAGGTTTAGATTGTGGTGGTGCGGTGAGTGGACTGAGGTTTTGGTGGACGATAGGTTGCCCACAGTGCATGGAAGACTTGCTTTTCTTCAGTCACAACATTCGGACCATTTCTGGCCTGGATTATTAGAAAAAGCTTATGCCAAGTAAGTTTCAAAACAAAAACTTTTTTGAATCCTCATTATGGTAAATTGAAATTTTTACTTGACCAACTATTTAAAAGACACAGGCAATTTTTGAAATTATTAAAAATTTAGAACTGAAAATACCATCTCAGAGAAAATTGAAAATGTTAAAAAATTGGACGTTGTAACCAAAATTTTAATGAAGCAATAAAATCTACATTAAAATAGTTTTATGTTTCCAACTGGTTATAAGTAAGTAGATTATCAAATAAATGTTCACCTGGTTATAATAATATAACAACGGATATTAAACTTTAAAGGTGAGAATTATAAATAATATGTTATTGTTTCAAAAGTATCCTGACATTCTAATAATTGCTAAAGAAATTCTAATATATAAAAAAGGAAAAAATAATCCTAGTATAGACCTAATATAGACCAATTTCTGTTATTTTTAACAAATTTCTTGAAAACGTGATTCACAGAAGATTTGTCATATTTATAGAAACTACAATTGGATTTGATTGTCATTAATATGGATATCAAAATAATAGTAATACAGCAGTGACAGACTTAACTGAAGAACTTTTGGTAAAAATTTTTATCAACAGATAAAGGAAAATATACCACTCGATTTTTATTGAGCTTTTGATAGTGTTAATCTTTATTCTATAAACTTGGAAAACCTGGCGTACCAGGAGTTGTGATAGAAATATTTAAATGTTATTTGACAAATTGAAATCAGTATGTTCTTCTTGGAAATTTTCAAAGCTTTTAAAGAAAAATAAAAATATGGTACCTCGAGGGTCAGTACTAGTATTTTAATATTTTATTCAAATAATACAGGGTGTTTCGTAAGTAGCGTATAAATTTGAAACCCCATGTAGAAAATACTTTTTTAAGAAGAAAAGTTCATATGAACATGTCCAATATTCATTCATAAAAAAGTTATAAGCATTTGAAGAAAAATAAATTAAATCAATTTATTACTAAAAATATAATTTAGCATGCTTTGGAAATCGTCTTTTTTTAATTTTGGCATTTAAATAATAAAACAAAATTTAAATTAATTATGTAATTTTTTTAGTAATAAATTGATTTAATTTATTTTTTTTTCAATTTCTTATAACTTTTTATGAATGAATATGGGACATGTTCTTATGAACTTTTCTTCTTAAAAATGTATTTTCTACATGGGGTTTCAAATTTATACGCTACTTACGAAACACCCTGTATAATCGAAATTGAATTTAAACTTAATGAAGATTTAAAAAGTATACACGATTGGTCTAATAATATTAACCTGAAATTAAATGATGAAAGGAACAGTTTATATAACCTTTAATCATATTAATAAAAAGTGTATAAATATATGATGACAAATGGTTTGACGAAAAATTAAAATCTAAGAAACAAGCATATGAAAAAGGAAATAAAATTATTCCTTTAATTAGTGTACTACGAAGATGTGATAATGATTTGGATCTAAAAACAAAATTTTTATTTTATTATAAAATCTCTATTTGGTACCTATTGATAAATATAGTTTTTAATAATTCTGTTCATAACTGTTCTAGATGTTCCTGCAATTAACGATAATTATTAATAATAAAAGATAAATGACATAAATAAAAAAGAACAACTATAAACATCAAAGACAACAAATAAAAAATATTCATCATAAATGTAATTCCCTGCCAACTTATAAAATAAAACATACGCCTCACAACTAACTGTGTTTTTTTTTGGAAATTGTTGTCACATCGGAATCATTGTATTCCTATAAGAAATGGTTTTTATCATAAGCAGTATAATGTCCACTTTAAGATGTGCCAGTATGGTTACTTACAGCTTACAGTGTATAAATTGTATCGACACTTTATGTCTAGTTTGGCAGAGCAATTTGTCAAATCCTATCCCTCCAAAGGAAAATCAACTATCGTATTCAATTTTTTCCTTAACCTTCTTTTAAAGAAAATAAAGCTTTTCAAATGAACAACTAAACTTTTAGGGAATAGATCTTAAAGGTCTGTACATTTTCTTCGGTCTTTGCACTTTTAACAGGCCTCTCACTTCTCATTTCTATCCAATATTTCTTCAGTAGTAAAACGAGTAAAACTGTCGACACAATGAACAAGTTACGCCCCTGTTTTAAGAGGTGTTGGAAGCGACAAATCCCAGAATGGATCAAAAGTTACTTGGCAGTTACCAGCATAAAGTATATTATCAATATTTTGAAGTATATACTCCGAGCCATAGGAATAAAAATCCAGAGCAGATGCTCAGTGTGAGCAAGTACTCTTATATTATGTACAATACTATATATTTCATATGAATAAAGTAAAGTGTATGCTTCAATCTTCAATAACTTGAGCAGCTTCTACTTCATTTGATTTGAGTCTACTGTATAGCAGACTCATTTGTATTTTCTAAAGGAACGATGATAGAGTTCATGTTTAATTTGCCTTCCGAAAAATATTATAAGCCCAGAAGAACTACCTCTGACCGTGACTATAAAGTTAAATATAGATTTTCAAAGGAAAATGTAGAGTGGAAAGCAAACAATTTTTTGGCGAGGAGTCGGGGGAAAGAATATAGTAGGAAATCCCGATTTTCAAGCATGAGTAGGAGCAGATGTAGGGATTCATCAAACTTCTGTCTCCGAAATTTTAAGAACGGTTATAAATAAAATTCTTCAAAAATGTCATCATTGGGTAAAATTTCCAAATAATACTGAAGATATAATACGAGCCCAAGAAAATTGGCAAATACGTTACAATTTTCCTGGCTGTATGGTTGTTATCGATTGTACTCACATCGGAAGATCGGAATAAAATAAATAAATATACCTATAAATGGAAAAGCTTATATCATTAATGTACAAGCTACTTTCTTCTAATACGATGAATGTTCATGATATGAGAGAACTGAGAGATTTTTAAGGTAACTAGAGATAATTTTGGTAATAATCAAGCATTACTTTTAGGAGATGAAGGATATGGAATAGCTTCGTGGGTATAATGATACCTTTCAGTGGCGCACGTAAGATTTATTTTTTGGGGGCGACGAACATCCGTGGAGTTGAAAGACAAAAAGAATTTTCTCATTTTTATTAAAAATTTATTAATAAAATACATTCCTTTGGGGGTGGGGGGCGATCAAGGCCCCCTCTGTGTGCGCCACTGGTACATTTTTCTTTTTGAAACTCAAATAGACCGCAGGAGCAATCATACAACAGAGTATTTATAAAAGAGAGGGTAATAATTGAAAGATGATTTTTTCAATTAAAACAAAGGTTTCCAATTTTACAATATAAAGTTTGGGTGTCTATAGAAATAGTTCCAAGACTTATCATGTTCTGGTTTAATTTGCTGTGGGCGTTTTTTTGCAAAAACGATGGGAAAATCTCGTAAAATCGCAACTAATGTTAATTGGCTAATGATATTATTATTTTCACTTTCATTATCACAATCACTCGTGATTTTTCAATAATAATAATTACTAATAATCAATATTCAAAGTAAATAAGAGCATCCCCTCAATTTAAAGGAGCGTGTAAAGTTGCTCCTAGCTGGAAGTAGGACAAAGAGTACTGTACCTATGTACTTCTCCAAGCTTACTCGATTTTATTTACGAAATGGAGTACAAACTCGCACTTTATACTTATGCTCACTTTAGAGTCTAAACTCATTTTTATTCATATGACCCATTTTGGGTGCATTTAAGTGTTGACTTCAACTTTCAACTGACCAACAAATATACCTATTAGACTGGAATTTTCTCTTTTTAAATCCATCTTATCAAATCCAAAATATATCAATTACTGAATCACTAATTTTTTTAACAATTTCGGCATTAATAGGCGCACTTTTGATAGTATGTAGTAATCCTAATTCCTAATAAATATTTCAGAAATTCTTGAGCATCCTGCTGTGAACTATCCATAAAACGTGGTGCAAAATTTTGAATTTCCAAAAAAGACGTTGTATTAACTACAAAAAGAATCTTCTGACCACAATCCTTTTATCACTTGCATGAATGCTTTTATTAAAGCTGCTTCCTGCTTCCATTCCAGAGGTTTGGGTGTTGATGTAACTTACATAGATTTTTTTAAAGACTTGAAATAATCTGTTATTTACTACGTTTCCATCGGGGATTGAATCGGGTTTTAAAATATCAGAAATTTAAATACTTATGTGTTTCCATCATGAGGATTTAAAAAATACTTTCAATGCCGGCATTAGGTGGCGTTTTAGCCAGACCACGTTTTTAGGGTTATGAATATAAAACCATAGATAATATAATGCATCGCGGCGAGGAGATTATTCTTTTGCGCATGATCCAGTCCAAATTCAAGCCTTCGAAGCGTTTCCATTACATATTTTTCAGCTCAAACCAGATACGATCCCAGAAAAAGCAGTATCGACCTTGACACCGAGTACGATATCGATACGATAAATTGCGCGTTTCCATCCAGTTTTCAGGTAGAATCGAGAATTCAAATCCGATTCAATCCCCGATGGAAACGTAGTAATTATATTAAAGCAGTATTGTTAAAAGACAACTTCCGAATTCTTAGAACAGATTATTTCACTTGGGTTTAACATTGGTGAATAAATACCTAAGCCTAATATTGTTACTGTTGTAATGTTAAATTTCCACATTTTTGATAAATTGTATGTGATGTTGTGGTTCACGTGTACAATCTCCTAAAAATCTCTTGGCTTCCTTAATTTTTTACAATTGATCCTTTCTGAAATTAAATTGATTTTTCTGAAATATAATTAGTTCTTTCTGAAATACAATTGATCTTTTCCGAAATACAATTGACTATTCTGAAATAAAATTGATACTTTCAGAAATTAAATTTATTATTCTGAAATACAATTGATGCTTTCTGAAATACAATTGATTATTCTGAATTACAATTGATGATTATTGAAATTGAATTGGTCTTTTCTGAAATACAATTGGAAAAGGTGTAGTTTTAAACTGACAAGTATTTCGGCAAATATATGCAGTTTAAGCTTTGTTTTGATTAAAACCAATAAACCAACCAATGGTTACTAGGTAAATGATTTTGCAAGGCTACTGAATTTTTTAATAAATGTAAGTATACTAATATTTTCACATATTTAGTTTTGTATAAATTGTACAAAATTTAACACTTACATCATAAATAGCTCCTATGGTTAAAATAAAATGATTTTTTTTTTTTATAATCTTGATCGTATTTAATTTCTAACAAAGAAGGTATTCTTAGGTCATTTCGGTAAAACCCACCGTTTTAGATAAAATTGGACTTAAGTAACTATGCACATTCAATTAAAATGATAGGAAGTTTTTTCTAAAATTTGGATCCCTAATTTCGAACACCCTGTATATCATTCACAAAAACACGATTATTTTAAGGACATATAACTTAACATTCCACTTCCTTCTTTTTCGACAATTAATCAAAATATTTTGACCAAAAATTTTGAATAGATTTGAAATCTTTCAATATTGTAATATTTTTGCTATGAAATTTTAGATGTTTTAATTAATTTATGATACAAATTAGCAATATTTAAATAAAGTCCACACGTTGATATTTTATATCACATAAAGTTATTTGAATAATAAGTATCTTTTATAAAGGTTTTGAAATTTAAAAAATTCCAATAAATTTTGACTAAATATACAAAGCAAGTTTATTTAACTGCATTATTAACAAATTATATTTAAACAAATTATGTCATAAATATTAAAAAAACATAATTTTTAGTTTAGTGTCATAATTTATCAACCAAAACACCTCGAGTAGAAGATTTATTAACTTTTTAATTAGTGTTAAGAAATACTAAAATGTGAATTATTCAAATTTTGGTGTGAGCATAAAGTAAATTTAGACGCCTGATTCTTAAATATACTTCATCAGCTTAGTAAAATGTGAGATTTAGAAAAAATGGTTGGTTATGTAGGATTACTATTGGCGGTTGTTGGCAAAAATAGTGAGTTTGTGTTTAATTAACTTAAGAAACACAATAAAAGTGGTGAAGAGCATATGGGAATCTTGTTAATCTGTATCCGAATTATACCGTAACACAATTAACTGTTTAAACCCGCATTGTTTAAGACCAAACCGGAGCAGAAGTAGCTCTTGATGCCCAGGGGACGAACCGTTATCCGATTTGTTCGGCATATATTTTGGGCAAGTGAAGGAATGCCGTCCCAGGTCTTATTAGTAATAGTGGATAGTGTCGACTTATAAATTATGTTTTGTAATTATTGTAAGTAATTATTACGTTAGAACTTACAACGCGGATATCTCGAGGTGTAACAAAGATACAATAGAGGTTGCAAAATTGCACTTTTCACTCCCGTTGTTTGATATTATATTTTTATAATACTGGGAACATTTCTTTTCATATCGTAATAATGGAGTTCTCAAGATTTAGATATCAGAAAAAGTTGAGGAAAAAAACTATACTTTTATAACATAAGAAATTACAACCCATAAATCTTAAAAAAATAAAACCCAAATTCTAAATCTTGTAGTACAAAATTTTTTTATAAAGTTAGATTTTTTCAAAAGCTGGTATTTTTATCCTTTTATAGATTTATAAGTATTTCTGTTATTTTAAATAAATAATTCACCTTGCTTTAATATTTATATTTACAAATGAAGAAAAATTGTTTTTACCTTGATATATTTTTACGGAATAAATCTTTAATGCAATTAATCTAGAATATAAATTAGTATGCCTTAAAGTCAAGTAAATAACATGTTTTAATTACATAATTTACATAAAGTGTAAAAAATAAATTCTAATTAAACTGGGGGAAAACATGTTATCGTAAATATAATCATAATTTAAATACATAATTACGAATGTGTAAACTGGATACATTTTTTGAAAACTTTTGCGCAAATGATGCCTCAAAATGTAGTGACAAAACTGGATAGCTACTACTAAAACCAATTCCCGAATTCCCCATGATGTAAAACAATTTTAGAAACTATTTTTGAAGCCGATTGAATAAAAAAATGGTCTGGATAAAAACGGGTGCAACAGGTTTAATGAGCGAAAAGACTCAATAGACAATTTCGCCAAGATTAATGACAACGTAATAATAATAATAGGCTGGCAATCAAGTTTTAGCTTTGGATTAATTGTAGTAATTGCGACACCTATGAGTTCATTCACTTGTTTGCCAATTAATGGAAGTGGAAGTGGACAGGTGTCCCTTTTTTAAATGCCTCTAGCTTGCTCCTACTTTATTTAATTGCAAAACAAATTAATTTGCCACAGGTTATTATTTTAATGACATAATTCGAGAAGTTTAAATGCAACGGTTATGAATTAATTTATCGCTGTGCTAGAACAATACTAAGACAACTTATATTATAAAGTAACTTAAGGTGTCTAGTATTGTTCTAACACACCCATATGAACATGTCATGTCTTCACATCACATTGGTAGTACACTATTAAAGTGCCGTTAAAATTTAAAATAACGAAATCGTAAATCTAATTTAATACTTGATGACATGATGCACAAAATGGTTTATTGCATATTTATTAAGAGTCACTTCTTTAGGCAAAAATAGCGGTATATGACTGCCACTAGTTATGCTAGGGAAACAATATTTTTATATATTTTTTTATTTTATATTCTAGTGTCGTTCTAATAAATTTGGGAAGCGGGAAAAAAAATTGGAGAAACACAAAAGCTTCTTCTCAGTTTTAGTTTAATTAATCTAGTTTACAAATCAGAAAGAACTTTGAAAATCTGTTAAGAAAAACTTGAGATACAGTGGCAGCCGTACTACTCGATATCATGATTTTTCACAATTTTGTAAATGCAGCAACAAAAAAAAACCTCACAAACATAAATAATATGTACAATAGTTTTCAAATTACTTTTCCGTGTGGAATTTGAAGGTTGGTTACATATGTAAGTAGTCATATTTTTCAAACCAAAATTGGAGATTAGCAAAGTATTCCTTTTTATAGTATTTTTATTTTGGTTATACCGGGTGGAAATGAAACTAGGGCCACCCCTGGCATTTCTTTATTTATGAAAATAAAAAATTAGAATTTTAGTATCTTATATGATCTAAGAAAACAAATTTTATGGATCGAATAAATCTTTCATTTTAATTCCGGTTTATCAGGAAATGGCACCCACTTTCCTATTTTAAATGTAACCCCCTGATTTTTTCTACGTAAAATCAAACATTGGTTAGTTTTAAGTAGGTTTATGACAAAAAAATTTTTTTTTTCAAAACTTTAAGAAAAAATGTTGAATTTTTTTTTGGTAAAAAATTTGAGTAAAACCTACAAAAACTATTTTTAAATAATACAAATACGTAAAATAAATTGTAATTTATAAAATTTATTTCACCGTTCTTGAGATATTATTTTTTTTAATTTTCAAGAAGCGTTTTTTGGAAATATCTTTACTTTTTTAAATGGGATGATATAAGGGTCACCCCCTAATTAAATAGAGGGTTTTTTTCCGGTTACTGTAATATCCCATATGTATGTTTAAAAATAGTTTTTGTAGGTTTTACTCAAATTTTTTACCAAAAAAAAATTCAAATTTTTTTCTTAAAGTTTTGAAAAAAATATTTTTTTGTAATAAATATACTTAAAATTAACCAATGTTTGATTTTACGTAGAAAAAATCAGGGGGTTATATTTAAAATAAGAAAGTGGATGCCATTTCCTGATAAACCGGAAGTAAAATTAAAAATTTATTCGATCCATTAGATTTGTTTTCTTAGATCATATAATATACTAAAATTTTAATTTTTTATTTCCATAAATAAAGAAATGCCAGGGGTGGCCCTAGTTTCATTTCCACCCGGTATGTTATATGTACTGATATATTTTACCTAATAGATAACGGTTGTATACTCATCGACAGTCCACATTTCATGGATACGACCGTTTCATCGACATATACGTTTTATCGACATACCCAATTCATCGACATTATCTTTTCATCGACAACCATTTCGTCAACATTACTTCTTCATCGACAAACCTTCCCATTGACAAAGATTTTTCATCTACACTACTTTTCATCGACAAGTACGTTTCATCGACATTACCTTTCCATTGACAACCATTTCATCGATATTACCTTTTCATCGGCCATCCTTTTCTTTGACAAGGACGTTTCATCGACACAGACGTTTCATCAACGTTACCTTTTCATCGACATTACCAATTCTTCGACAATGCAGTATCATCGAGACTACCTTTTTATCGCAAAGACACATCGCCAAAGCTTCTCATCGCCAATATCGACTGTGGTCGATGAAACGACATTATCGACGAATTGGTAATGTCTATGAAATTTTTTGTCGATAAAACGGTTGTCGATGAAACGTCTTTGTTGATGAAAAAGAAATATCGATCGATTATAGAAAATACCCACTTATTTTAATAAAGTTTAAAACTCAATAAAGTATAAAGTAACCCACCTTGGCAAATGCCGTTTAAGTATGATGAATAAATGCACATTTTATGATATATTGTGCACATACTGCTAAATGCAGAAATTATTATATAGTAAGGCGAAGTTCTCTCTGCCTTTCTAAAGATGTAAGGCGTTTGGTAAGTTCATAATAAACCTAATTACCAAATAAACCCCAAATTGAAAAAATGCATTTACTGCTCCTGGAATAGATGGTATAATAATACATAAGATATTATAAATTTAAAAAATGTACTTATTACTCCGTTTTTTTACATTTTTAATAACATATTAGAAAATAGTATATTTCATGAAGTAGGTACTAAAGTTTTCAAGAATAACACCAGTTTATAGAAATGGTCCTGAATTAAATATAGAAAATTACAGACCAATTTCTGTAATGAATATCTTTTCAAATTTATTTAACCCGAGACAGTTTGGATTTCAAGAAAAAAGTAGCACTCGATAGTGGAAGAGTGGGAACACCAGGAAGAAGAAAGGGAATTAAATGAAGTTAAAAAATATCAACAAAGAAAGATGTATGGAATTATATTAACAAGGGAAATAAAAGGGAGAAAGAAAAGGCAGAAATATCTTTAAGAGACTGAGATATCAAAAGAGGAATTAAATGTGGTAGTAAAGAAGTTAAAAAGGAACAAAGCGGCTCGGCCTGATGAGATAGGAAACGAGCCATGGATGGAAATACCGTATAAGGAGACAGAAGAGTTTAGGATGAGGTTGAACACGCTATGGAAGGGTGAAGAAGATTTTCCGCAGAGCTGGATGTGGGGAGCGGTAATTCCAATACCAAAAGCAGGTCAAAAAACAAATGTAAACAATTATAGAGGAATTACGTTAATGGAGTCTAGCTATAAAATATATGCAAGCATTATGAAGCACAGACTAGAGAGAGACTGCGAGGAGAAAATTGTGATTCCATAGTGTCAGGCGGGCTTCAGATAAGGAAGAAGTACAACAGAACATTTAGTTACATTGAATTGGATAATTAACAAAGACTTAAAGAAGAAAGGGGGGAAATTTTACTTAGTATTCCTTGACCTGGCAGCTGCATATGATAGCGTTGATATGAAGGTGCTAATAAATAAATTAAGGGAAATAGGAATGGCAGAAGATGCTGTAGGAAACCTAAAAAATATATATAGGAAAACCGACGGCAGAGCAAAAGTAGGAGAAGAAATGTCCGAGAAATTTATAACCTATAAAGGGCTGAGGCAAGGTTATCCGCTGAGCACAACATATATGTGGCTGATATGGAGGAGGTCTTAAGAAAAGGACAGGGTGGGGGTGTGATTGTGGGAAGGGAAAAAGTGAGGCTGTTGGTATATGCGGAAGATGTGGTGATGTGTGCTAGAAGTAATAACGAATTAAAGAGTATTATTACAAGAATGAGAGGTACCTGAAAAGAAAATTAGAAGGGAATGTGAGAAAAATAAAAGTAATGATATGTAGGAAAATGGGTAGAAATGGGAGGAAGGAAAAATTTATGTGGGGTCAAAATGAAATAGAGGTGGTTAAGGAATTTGTGTTATATATTCGGGAAAAATGGGAGCACGAAAAGCCGGTTAGAATACATATTACGGAAGACAGAAGTGGCAGCAGCAAGAATGTGGATTGTGTGGGTGTGGGGCAAAACATTTAAAGAGTCTTTTAGCTTTTAGGGCAGAGATAACATTAATGGAAGCGTGTGTAAAGTCGATAGTTCTGTATCATTGTGAAGGAGGTTGAAAGGATAGAATGTGCACAAGTGAAGTGGTTGAAAAAAAATATTGGCGGTAGAGAATTCAACCCCGTATTACATAGTTTTACAGGAGTCGACGAGACCGAAAATGGTAACAACAACATTTGAAAGAGTAGCAAACCTGGAGCTAAAAGTAGAAACGTATGTATGAGAAGATAGGGTGGTCGGAGGAGGAAGTAACAATAAGATTAAGATAAGGGCAATAGGGAAGGATGTGAAAGAGGCAATTACAAATGTAGAGGGTCAGAAAAGATTTCAAAAAATTCAAGGTAGTAGATATAATGAAAAGTATAAGAGGATATATGTGTATGGAAGGCTGCCAAAATATCTGGAAAATGGGGAAATGAGTGAAGCTAGGGAGTTTCAGCTAGATTTCGGTGCGGGAATGAAGAAAATGGGAAAGGTTTTGGATGAGCGAGGAATACAGGAAGTGTAAGTGGTGCGAGTGTGGTGAGGATGTGTGGGAGCACTGGACAAATGTGTGTGAACGAATAATATGGGGAAAGGAAGAGCGGCAAATGGTGGAGATGCATGAGTGAGAAAGGTACAGGGCGGGAAATTTTAAAAAAATTCTGGAAGAGTTAACTATTTTTGGTTGTAATATATTATATTTTATTTTGGTTTTGTAAAATATGTTTTAAGAGTAATTCCAATAAAGATTTCTACAACGAGTGGATATCATAATTTACTGGAATTCTTAGATCAATCAGGTATCAGAGGAATTGCTTGGAAATTAATTATTTAAAAAACAGATCTAATATAAGAATAATAAATTTTCAAGTGATAAATTTTATATATAGAAATATATGTTCCTCGAGGTTCTGGTCTAGGACCACTTCTTTATTTAATTTATATTCTCAGGAATTAAGAATATCCATCGTAAAGAATTAAAAGAAACTAAAATTCAAGAAGAAGGTTGGAGTAGATTTGAACGCTAATTTATGCATTTCTAAAAAATCAATCCACCCTCGCTAAAGATCAGGGCAGAAATGGACGCTAATTAAGAGCAGGCATCATTATATTCTGTTAGCGTTCAAATATGCTGCATACCCTTTATTGTGGTGAAAATGGTCATTGTACAAAATCTGCCCTATCATTAAAGATTTATTTTATTTGGTGTCCAAATAAAATAAATCCAAACAAGAAGAATGTACACACATATTAATTTGTTAAATCAACGGAAGTCATTTTATTTTATTATATAATACATATAATAAAGAATTATATTGTTTTTCCTTTTCTTTTTTGAAATCACCTTAATACCAGTTCAAACTGTCCAAGCTGATTTTGGGTAATTTTCAAAATGTTTTTGTTATATTACTAAAAGTTGTAAGTTCATTCATTAATAAAGTCTTGAAATTTGTATAAACTCAAGTGATTAGACTAAAATAAGAAAATATGGGATTTGATATTAGAGTTCCTTAAAATGAATGAAGCAAAATTAGAAAAATTTATTACATATCTTTTCAAAAATTGTTTATTTGGCAAAATTTATAAATCATAAGGAAATTTTTAGAATCTTTTAAAACAAATAGGTTTTAAACATCAGATAATGTCGATATAAAAATTCTTTCCTTCCATCAAATTTGCCAATTATAAAACACTAAAAAATAGATAATTATTCATTTGCGAAAGTAGGAATCTTATTAAATTTTATATTAACTTAAAAGAGTATAAAATAAATATCTTCTATTCTACTTTTAAGAAAAATTACAAAAATTAAAGGGTGAGGTGCAGCAAGGAAAGTCACTTCTTTTGTTTACCATAAATAATTGCTAATAACCTTCTTGGTTTAATTGGGAGAAAGAAGGACGTTGATGATTCACTATGTGATAAAAATTAACCAATAACCAATACTTCACCTCATTGTTTTGTCACATGTCTCATCATTAAAGAATGTTTTAGAAAATGAAGTACATATTAACTTTACATTTTTATAAAGCCTACGTAATCACGAACAATAATTTTCGTACCTATTCAACCTACATTATCTTACAACCATCTTAATTATTCCTACAGATGTTTTATTGCATATTGTAATAAATAATAAAACACGCATACCTTAGAATAATTTTCTTATTAGAAATTCCTTTTATGAATTTAGTCTTAATCATCAGGACTTTAACATATACAAGAATTTCATCCCAGGTGGTACTACGTACTTCTCATCTACCTACATGTATATTGAGCTATCCTACTTAGTATTTTTTAATTTGCAGATTACACGGATCTTACGAAGCTCTCAAATACGGTAGTCTCCTAGATGGTCTAGCAGATTTAACAGGTGGAATCACGGAGAATATCCAAATTCGACAAGATGCCACAGCATGTGGTAGATTACTCCAAAAACTACTCGATATGACTTCTATAATCACAACCACAATACAACCCCCTAATAACCAAACCAAACCCATTACGGAAAAATTAGCAAACGGAATTCAAATCGGAATAAATTATAGATTATACGCCATTGAAAGGGTAAACAATTATTATAAGTCACATATTAAATAATAAATTATTTCTATTTAGGTCGAAAAATTTAGTGGTGATGCCATACAATTAGTTAAACTTAGAAATCCACTAGGTCCCACCTCTGAATTCATTGGTTCTTGGTCGGTGGATTCCTCAGATTGGTCTGAAGTACCGCCTCATGAACTAGAAAGGATAAAATCGAAAACTTCAGAAGGAGAATTCTGGATGTCATATAACGAGTTTATAAAAACGTTTACAAATTTGGAAATAATTCATTTGGATTCTGATACAAGCCGAGATGAACCTACGCTTCATAATAAAAACACCTGGCAAATGCGTTTGTACCAAGGTAATTGGCAAAAAGGTGTTTCTGCAGGTGGTTGTAGAAATAATCCAGACACTTTTCACATCAATCCTCAACTACATTTATTGTTAAGTGAAATGGAAGAAGTTATTGTATCTTTAAATCAACATAGTATAATGGAACCTAAGGTCATTGGTTTTACCTCATACTCTTTACCTAAAAGTACAACGGAGACCATAGGAAGATCGTTCTTTAAAATGAACAAATCTTTAATTAATTCCCAATATACGAATAGTCGTCAAGTAAGTCACAGGTGCCAATTTGAACAAGGAGGATATCTTATATTGCCAACAACTTTTGAACCGGGACAAGAATGTGGATTTACGTTGAGAGTTTATTCCAGTAAACCTCTTAAGCTTAAATTACTAGACACAGTACCGTATCTATTCAAATCGGCGATTATTAAAGCACCTCCTTTATTGGATGGCAAAAGCTTTAGTCAATACGAATCAGTGTTTCTTCAATTGGCAGATGAACACAGGACTGTGAATGCTTTCGAATTACAGGAACTATTAGATGCTTGTTTGCCTAATGACTATATAAAAAGTTGTGCTTCTATTGAAGTGTGCAGACAGGTTGTTTTAACAATGGATGTAAGTTGTTTAGATTTACATAATTATTATAAGTCGTTAGTCGTGGATTTATGAATACGCACTGTATTAGTATAACTAAATAGTAAAATATTTCAATTATTTTCTGATGAAGATAATGCCAAGACCTCAATTTGTATTAAATTTTGTTCCTAATTTTCAGACGACTGGTACTGGAAGACTTAAATTTAGCGATTTTAAAGACTTGATGTGTAGTTTGAAATATTGGCAAACCGCATTTAAAAATCACACTAAAGAAAAAAGTGGAATCCTAAAAGCAGAGAGGTTACGTGATGCCTTAATGGAAGTTGGGTTTCAACTTAGTAGTGAAGTTTTAGCAACTATTATTTTAAGGTATATGAGAAAAGATGGTACTTTAAGATTTGGTGATTTCGTCTCTGCAATTTTACATCTCACAGTAGCATACAGTAAGTATTTCATTTCTACAAATAATTATTATACTTTTGTCATATTTTTGGAAGTGCTGTTCTGGCCCGAAATCAGTATTAAAGTATATTTACGGGTTTAATCGAGTTATATCCACAAAAATAATAAGCTGATAAATTTGTTTCGATATGTAATATTTATATTTATGTTATTTTTAGGCATATTTGAAACTAAAGATCCTCTTCAGAATGGAAACATAAAACTTAACTTATCAGAGGTAAAAATTGTAAACTATATCAAGTTTTTATTAAAAGTCTAATATTTAATTCCTTAATTTTAGTGGCTCAAATCTTCGTTGACCTGTTGACCAAAAATTGAAGAAAAAAATTGTACATAGAATTTTTATATTAAAAAATTGTAAATTATTTATAAGATTTTATATTTAAAATAAATAAATATGTTTTATTATTTTAAAAATCAATCAAAGAACTTCCATAAAACAATCCAAACCCTCCAAAAATAAACTAATGGTCAGATTTCGCACGACTTATCGACGGCACAAAAATTTATTGTCAATCCTAGCGATGGCAGCATGTTTCTTTAAGTTCATGAATATTTGAGCTACATTAACAAAAACAAGTACCTTTATGTTTTATGACTGATATGTTAGGTGCGCGAAAATGATTCCCACTTCCGGGTTACTGCCACGGTTCCTATCAGAGTGGGGGGTGGCAACTCAGTTTTGCACAGAATAATCGACACATAAAAGTAACTAATGCCCGTTTTCACCAACGATTCCTATAGTTAGGCATTGCTTATATGCTAGGTATTGCCTAGTTGCTAGGTATTTTTAATAATATAATAAAAAATACCAACAGCAATGCCTACGTTTTAGGTATCGTTGGTGAAAACAGGCATAAATCAAATTAGGAAAAATACATTGAATTATGATAGGTACAATAAGTTTATTAGCCAAAAATCACAAGATAAGATAAAACTCAACAATTTACTTCCTCAACGAACACGCTTGCATTGGTTGAACCTGTTCAACTGATGGATAAACAGCAGCTGTATTTTTTAAAATATTCACGTGCCCTTGTAAAGCTCGAATACGCATTTGAGCGTCTTCAAAGTTATCATTCAAATTATTAATTTGTGTCTGCATTTTCTGCCTTATATCATCCCTATCTTTTTGGGCCGCTTTGGCCTGTGCTCTACTTTGTGCAAGTTGTTTTTCCAAATCTGCAATTTGGTTCTGCATGGAACGACGTATGGTTTCACATCGATCTTTAGTTCTTGCCACTTGTCTTGCAGATTCTTCTCGAACATTTTCAACCTCAGAATTAAGTTGAGCGATTTCGTGTAACTTTTCTTGGGCCCTTTTCTCTGCATCATCCGCCATATCCTGCAATTCCTCCATAAGGTTGCTACTCTTAGCCATCTCCTCAGTCATTTCCATAATTTTCTTTTCCAAATCCGCATTTCGTTCCATAATTCCCATCTTTTCAGATTCGCCCATGACTTGACTACTTCTAGTTCTCTCCATTTCGTCCGCATACGCAGAAGCCTAAAAATAAAAGTAAGTAAAAACCTCCAATATTTGTTTATAATTATACTTTATCGGTTAAAGTTTGAATTTCGCGTAAAAGTGCCTCGTTATTTCTTTCTGCGATTAAATGCATTTGTTGAGTTTCTTGCAATTTTATTTGAGTTGCTTTTAGAATGTCTGGCAGTGGGGTTAACTCTTGAAGCTTTTCTTGGAATTGGTTTTTCACACGTTGTATCTCCAAATTTACCTGTTCCCCGATTCTGTTATTTTCCAATTCCATTAAATCAATTTGTCTCTTTTGTTCTTCAACTTGTTGCTGAGCTTCAAGATACTGAAAATTTGTTAATTATTATATCATATCACCTTGATCTTAAAAAAATAAATTACCTTATTTCTGTATTCCAACACTTGATTTTGTTGATCTTCAGTTAATGACCTCAGTTCTTCCAATTCATCTTGAGCATCCCTAAATCGTTGCTTAGCTACTAATAACTGTTGCTCCAACTCGGTTATTTGCTCTTTGGTACTCCCTTTCTAAATATCAAAATTTTCTAGCGTTAAAATCGGTTTATTAAAATTTACGCTAGTTTATCAACCTTATCATGTTTAAACTCCTTTAATTGTTTTTCTAAATCTTTAATTTTTTCATCTAATGCCTTTTTAATTTCAATAGACTCCTGTGCAGTTATTTTAAATTTATCAACATCAGCTCGCAAACTCGATACTTCAATTAATTTCGACTTATAATCATCCTGTAATGTATTGTATTGTTCTCGCAATTCTTTTAATTGTGTATTATCGGGCTAAAAATTGTAACATTATGAAATTAACACATCCTAGCTAAAATATGAACATACTCGGCCAGTAACGATGCACTAGAAGAAAAGAAAAATTAATTTTCTACTATTTTTTTTAATTATATAGTTACTGGTGGTGCAGGTGCTAAAGGTGCTAACATTCTTCGATGTTGTTCCAAATGTATGCGTTCTTGACGAACTGTGGATAACTCATTTTGTATAGCTTTCACTTCTGCTTCCATTTCATTAAGTTGTTTTTCCTAGAAAAATATTAACAGAAAATTATTTCAAGTTCATAAATTTTAACTCACCAATTTCTTTGTTTCCATCTCCTCTTCTTTCGCCGGGCATGGTCTTCCTCTTCCACACGGCATCTTCATAACAATTTTTATTAGTTCACTAAATAATAATGATTAAATATGTATACTTACGGCAATTGTATCACCACAAGGAGCACACGGTTTTTGCCTTGGTGTGCAGGGAGAACTGGATCTTGATGGATCTATGGAGGATGGGGGTTGGCTTCTTTTAGAATGTGGCTGGAACTTTTAATAAAATATGTATTTTCATACTTTTCCCAAAGATAATTTAATTTTTACCTGTACCTGTTGCAACTTGGAATTTAGCAAACCGTTTTCTTTGACAACTAAACGAAGCTCACTTTGAAGACTTGTTAGTTGTCGTTGAAGACAATCAACGGTTTGGTCTTTGTTCAAGAGATCTTCATGAAGTTTGTATCTGGAGTGAAAAAAATGTCAGGTTAATACATATTATGACGTGAGCCTACTTTTATTACCTTTTTCCTTCAAGATCGGCATTTTCTTGGGCGAGGCGTTCCTGCATTTCATAACTGTCGCTAAGTTTTTGAGCAAACTGTGGCATTACGCTCTATAAAATAAATTATAAATATTGGTATTAATTGAATAGTGATTCGTAAATCTTACTAAGCATGGTGGGGGTAATGTAACATTTCCTCCATGTGGTTGTAAACATGGAGGATGAGCTGGATAAATTGGCTTGTATGGTTTACTTTGAGTTATTGGACATAAAGCTTGTAAAGGTTTTGGTGGTTTATTTAAGGGGCAGGTTGGAGTCATGCCAGTAAAAGGACTACAAGGTGATTTTTTCGTCGAATTCCGGCGTTTCTTATCATCGCATATTATAAATTTCGGCATATTATTATCAGCAAGGCCACAAACAACAACTTTTGGTAAAGTATCCTCATCATAAGGCTTATCGTAATCAGGTTTTTTGGTTTTACCAACCAGCAGCTCAATTCTACGCGTTTTTTGTTCCAACAATGCCATTTTTTCGTTCAGCAATTTTTGCTTCGACTCCAATTCTTTTTCTTCCTTTGGAGTTCTTTCAGTTTTCTAAAAATAGTTTATATCAATCGTATTATTTAAAATCAACCAGTGTTATTACATTTAGTAGCTCAGAAACTCTATATTTAAGTTCACTTAAGAAATTGTATATCTCCATGCATTGAGCTTCACATTCCTCAACTTCTTTTAAAATAGCCTTATCATCTTGTGGAATATCCTATAAATTCAATCAATAAAATAAAATTTAAAAATATAGCACATTGAGCTAACGAGATCGTGTTCCAATACTTCAAATTCTTTAACTGTGTCTTGCCTTGAACTTGGTTTAAGCTCATCTAAGTCTTCCTGTACATCTGCATTTGCAAAGTCTGACTCGTTAATAGTCAAATCATTAAATGCGTTTGTCTCATTAATATTTGCATTCAAATCTACTTCAGGTTCAGATTTATTCTCTTCTTCCGCCATTTCGACAAGATGATCGCCTTGTCCTAATTGCTTATTAGCTTTCTTTCTGTTCTAAATAAATAATAAGTGTAATTTTCTAATAATCCATTTTAAAAACAATACTAACGATTTTCGGCCGAATGCGTTTGCAAGAGGTAGTTTGGTTTAAATCAAAGTCAGAATAGTTTCTTAATGACTTCTTGAAATAACTATCAGCGTCTCCGAAAAGGTAAGAAGATTTTTTAAAAAGGATATTGTAGTTTTGCAAAAACTTAACACTCCTATCAATAAAATTAGAGCTCGAAGATCGTTTATTAATGCTTACTTCGCTTTTTCTTTTAAGGCGACTAGTATTATCAACTAAAAATGCGTGTTCTGAACAAGTTTTGAGATTCTGTAATAAAATGTTTTCAATTATTACAATCCGCTTCTTGTTAGCTTTTGGTGTTACCTTCATACCGGAATAATTTATGAATCATCAGGATCAGTGTAATCCATTCGATATAAAATACGAATTATCTAAATTCACTGTTGTAAAAAAGTGGTAAAACCAATGTAAAAACCCTTGTGGTTAATAAAATTATGACATTTGCAAATAACACTCGAATTTAAGTGATTTAAACAGACTTGATTTTTTTTTTTTATATTTTTATGTAAGTTGATTTTTCTGATTTTTAATTATTCTCGTTTAAATATTATATTTGATCATCTTCGGGACATAGTAAACTGTACACAACTATAGTTTTGAAGTAGATAGTAGATATGGAAACAAACAGAAAAAAATAAACTATTTATTTATTATAAATAGTATCGTTTTTGCTAATCTCTAAGAAAAACTCACCCTTTTAGGAACCACACAATTGTTCAATTTATATTTACTAATATCGAGCAACCGGTGATAGAGAATACATGTTTAGCTCTACTTTTGGAACTTTTAAACTTTTCTAACTAATATCGTTATACAGGGTGGCCCACGGCAGACGCATGGATTTGAAAATGGTATAAAACACAGACTGTTACGAAATGATCAATTTTTTTTATTTTTCCTGATTTATTGACATGGGAAATATAAGTTATTTAGGTTTTGAACAATGTGTCCTCCAAATGGCGCCCCTCATACTACAAACACTGAGTAAGCCTATTTCTAAAATTCTCGTGCACTCTTTGTGATTTGGGCTCGAATGTTGTTTTTGAGAGCTTCCAGGGTTCTGGCACGATTGTTGTAGACCAGAGATTTTAGGTATCCCCACAGGAAAAAATCACAAGGGGTTAAATTAGGAGAGCGCGCCGGCCAGTTCAAATGGCCTCTCAGGCAGATGAAGCGCCCTGGGAATCTGTCTCGCCAAAAGTCCATGCAAACCCTTGCTGTGTAGGTTGTGTTCCGTCTTGCTGAAACCAAACGTCTTCCGGTTCCATCCCTTCCAATTGAGGCAAGAAAAAATCCTGGATCGTGGTCAGGTAACGTGAAGAAGTGACTGTCCCAATTTTTGAAATTGCACACCATACTTGGCGGAGTGGAGGGCCCTCTGGTGGAGCTCCCTGGGATTCGTATCACTCCAGTAGCGCATATTTTGTTTATTAACACATCCTGTGAGGCGTTCGAAAAATAGGTATGCACACAAAAAACACGTTGTTAAACAGACCACTCCCTTATAACGACTAAAACAGCGTGGAACATCCTCCTGTTTCGAATCATTTATTATATTTTTATTTGGAGATTGGAAAGTCGTGTTTGGGTCGCGTTAAAACATTTTATTTGGTTAAATATGGGTTAAATAAAATAGAACACCCTGTATACATAAACAGCTGTTGTTACCGATTACATCATTCAATGGTAGTTCACGTTTTACTCGCTAGAGGCTAGAGTAGCAGAGTGGCTGTCAGAACGAACTCGTGTTTTAGTTTGACAGAAGAACTAAATGCCAGAATTATTCCACCATCTCAGAATTTCGAGGTAGTTAGGAAGGTAAATCTGCTCATAGGTTCGTAGATTTCTTGCATTTTTAAATCCTGAATTTTAAAATGAATTATCTACTCTGCTTAACTCAAAATTGGCTTTAAATCTAATGTATCACGTATTCAAATGCTTTCTTACATTCACAGTGATACAAGATACAAAGGAAACAGGCAGACAAGAGCCTAAAATTACACTTTTTTAAATTTGAATGCTGCGTTTTAATATTTATTAATTTAAGCAGTTATTAAGGAAGATTTTAACACCTTCATTAATTTAGTTTTGTCACTTGTTATGTCTGTATTCAATAAACGACTAATTTATCATAATTATGTTTAATTAGTATTTTAATAAACATTTATTAAGTACTCAGTAATCACTAGTGTAAATAATGTATTGTATACTTCAAAAACAAAGAATTTCAAATGTAATTCGTTAAGAACTTTCGATCAAATTAATTAACGTAGACCAGTGCCTTATTTTAAATTGAAATAATGGAATGAATTTCTTTGTTTGTAACTTTTTGCCAAGATCAATTGACATTTAAATAGAAATTATTCATTTTGATGTAAAACTGGTTTTCCTCGTGGTTTTCTTTATAATTCATGATAAAAAATGATTCTTTTTTTATTCAACTTTTTCCTAAAATTTTATCATTTGCAGGAATTTTAATATTAACACTGAAGTAATCTTTGTTTATTCAAATTGTATTATACATGGTGTTACAAAAAATATTTAAATGAAAATGTGGTTCTTGTATGGAGCTTATTTTTAAGATATGAATGAAAATTACTTTTTTTTTTATTTTAAATTTTTTTTTCATAATATTTTGTTAACAGTACATTAATTGCCTTTTTTATCTACAACTATCGGCTAACTTTAGTTGTATCAGGAAATACAGAGTATAGGGTGAATGTGGTTTTCTTCGGCCACGTCCAGTAGTCTGCTATTTTTACAATAAATAACATTTTATACTAATTAACATTATTTGTAGTTGTTATTACTGTACTTCTCGACATACATGTTTTTTACAAGTATTTGGCAAGTTTTAAAGGCAGACACATAAAAAGCAATTAAATATCATGCGTCTGACTTTGGTCTTAATTTTAAAAATCCAAAACATCATAATTGAAAGGTAGAAAAAAACAGAACAGGAACTTTTAAAACAACTTTACATTTTTGAAAATTATTAATTTCTTTCTTAAGAGTTGCTTTTGAAGTATGCTAAATAGGGTGCTACGGGGTCAGCTATAACTTATAAACTACTTAAGGTGATACGGAGTGAAATGTTGAAAAACCGACGTTTTTACCTTTCATGATTTTTTTAAAAGTGTTTCGAATTGGAAAGTCCAAAAAATAAGAAAATACCAAACTAAATTAAGGATTTTACTTTCATTTATAATTTTTGTTATTTATGTATCTATAATTACATTTGTGTAATTTTGCAAGAAAAACTTCTATATTTATATTTTAATTTTTGCAAAACTATGCTCGTATAAATCTAGATAAATGAAAAATAAAAATTGCAAATAAAAGTGCAATTCTTACGTAAGTTCGGTATTTAATTATTTTTTTTAGTTTCCAATCTGAAACACTTTAAAAAAAATTCAGGAAAGATAAAAACATCGGTTTTTCAACATTTGACTCGCTATCACCTTAATATTTTTGTACCAAATTTTGGTAGCATTTAAAATTATTTATCATAACCAAATTATCGCAAAAGAATTAAAAAATATTAACAGTAATTGTATTTATTAAGGCGATTTATGGCTTTCGACCACCTGTAGAGAACGTTATTTTGACATAAACAGCTGCTGATCCATTAACCCCTTGACATACAAATTAAATGAAACTTGATGCGACCAAAAAATAGTAATATAAGCGTGCAAAGTCCTTATTTACTACTTTCAATGCGCTTGCTGTTATTGTTGAGAAAATGGGAGGGTGGGGCATCTAGAATATTATAATCAAATGAGAATCGTTGCAAAAGTGAAGCAACTTAGTAATATAAGTACAAACTGTAATTTATTTCGACATTGTAACATGCCTCAAGGTTTTATAAAAAAAAATGTGATATGTGTTGGAAAAAAGTAGAGCAACTTTATTATTTATTAATATGATACTTCTTAATATTATTTAATTGGGTACTCCTAATATTTTGTAAAGTATCCCTTATTTTTAATTACTTGATGACATCTGTGTGGCATAGACTCAAGCAAACGGTCAATTTGCAGTTGTGTTATCTCCACCCAACCATTTTCTAAAGCACTAAAGAGATCTGCTAAATTTTTATACGATTTGTGCCGTATAGAACGATCAAGACTATCCCATAGATTTTCAATTGGGTTTAGGTGGGGAGATTGAGATCGCCAGGGTAGTAAGCGTATCTTTTCATCACTGAACCACTGACACACCAACTTGGATGTGTGTTTGGGGTCTTTATCCTGTTAAAAAAAGTGCTGGGCATTTTTTCATCTGCATAGTGCACCATAATATTTGACATAATGTCCCTGTACACAAATCTATCCATTTTTCAATCTATGCGATGAAGTGGACCCAACCCAAATCATGAAAAGCAGCCCCGTACCATCACAGGACCTCTACCATCCTTGACAGTTGGTCTTGTATAATTAGGTTGAGTCTCTTACCTATTGGACGACGCACATACTTAATTCCATCACTATTAAATAAATTAAACTTTGACTCATCATTAAAAATTACTTTTTTCTAGTCATTTATAGTCCAGTTCAAATGCTCTGTTGCAAATGCAAGTCAGGCTTTGCGATTTTTGTTTGAAAGAAGTGGCTTTTTGGCAGGTCTGCTTCCAAACAATTCACCTTCAACCAGACAATTCCTTATTGTGCGGGAAGTTACAGAAATTCCTATGGTTTCTTCAATTTGTGCCCTAATACGACCAGAAGATAAGAAAGGATAATTTTTGGCAATATTTAAGATTGCGCGATCCAAACGTGGGGTAGTTTTTTCGGCCGTCCAGACTTCTTAATAGGCTGAAGATGACTCCTTTCTCTAAAACTTTTAATTAAAAGCGATAGAAAAGATTTGTTATCGAATATTTGTTGCTATAACTGATTGTTTTACACCATTATTATAGTCATTTATCACTCTTTTAAGTCTATTGGTAAGGGACATCCGCGAGCCATATTAACAAAGTAATTCTGAGCAAACATTTTAATTTGATTTAAGGCCTACTTAAAATTAAAAGATTTATTTGAAATGGAAAAATAAGTTGCTCTACTTTTTTCCAGACAATAAAGTTATATGAATTATCAATTGAATTTGCAGATGCTTACAAAATTATTTATGTACGAATTTCAGGTTTTACAAATAATACGATGTCTAAACTTTAATAAAATACAAAAATTTATTGCAAATTCACATTTAATAAGTGTATAGTATGATTATTTATTTTTGTATAAAAAGTTGCTCTACTTTTTTCCACTACTGTATGTGAGACAAGTGATGACCAAATTGTACTATAATATTCCATAAAGAATACAATATTGAACAAATACACGACGGGTAACGTTTTGTGATTTAATTTCTAAATGCTAGAACATACCAAAAAAAAATTAAGGGCGCAAAAAGTTTTAGAAATATTCAAAGTAAATATGGTTGAAATTCACTATAGAGTGTGGGCGTGTCCACGCGCGAATCGTATCTTGCAGACAAATATTTAGTGTCATAGATTTTAGTGTCAGCTGCTGTCACCAATTATCACCATTCGTTGAGACTCAAACAGTCACATTTAACTAAATTTGTAAAATAAAAATTTTAAAATTATAGTCTCATTTTTGTATGGGCTAGAGGAGTGTTGGTGTTTCTTTTGATGGCGAATAGCAGGTGATGGTTGCTTTTAGTTTTTATAATAAATAATAATTATAACTTCAACAGGGTTATTATTCCTTTCTCCTTCATTGTTTTGAAATTTGACAGTATACACTTATTCTAAACCATGGTAACGAAAAACTTTTTTTGAATAAAACACGCCCACACCCTATAGTGAATTTTTACCGTAAATATTTATTAAAGACAGTGGCGTCTTACAAAAAATTTGGGAGGGTAAATACGGCAAATACCCCCAAAATCACACAAAATGGTTAGAAATAATAAATTTTTAAAAAACTGACAAAAGGGCAGTTGAATGAAAAATAAGCATTTGCTTTTATTTAAAAATTATAAATAAATGTTACGATTTAGATGAGTTATAAATTCAAAATTTATATTTCAGAAGTTTCACTTTTAAAATTGCTTGTTTTTCATATTTACTGTATAATAAATAACTTTATTGATGATAATAACAAAATATGTTTTACATCAGTCAAAAATATTCAATGTTAAGAAAAAAACAATTTTATTATTAAATTTTAAGCAAAAGCAATGCTTGGGGAAATCTGATGTTGTTTACTAGGAAGAAACCAAAATTTTTAAATTGGTAAGGTTGAAATACCAAGCATCGTTCGGCATTTTTCACACTTCGCGTTGAAGGGTGTTAAAAAATACCGATTGAATATTGTGCACGACATTTTGAGCTGACATTTCTCACACTACATTTGTCGAATGAAATAAAAAAATAACCCCCTGAAGTTACGGACACTTGCTTAGAAACACACTGTATTTAATTTAAACAGGACATCTTTAAGTCCACTTTTATGTGTATTATAGAATTTTCTCTCACATTTTTGTGAAAAATATTAGTAATTTACTGTATTATTTTTATTTAAACGTATAGGTCCTTTAGATTATTTAAAAGTAAAGTATTTTTTTGTATTTTTTCAGGTTACATATGTATTTGTAACAATGAGCAAACGCCTTATATCACCTTTTTCTGTTCAAACACTTATATAAGCATTCACAACACTACATTAACTTTCTGATAAAAATACTAGTTTCAAATGGTGACTAAACAAACAAATACATTAAAATGGCAGAATGGATTCAACTACTAGAGTCTAACAATCCTAAAATAGTGGAAGAAGCTAAACAGGAATTTCACAAACAATTCAGTTCACGTAATAAAATAAAACTATATCATTTTTACTTTAATAACAGCTTTTTATTTGTGCAGTTAAAGAACCATGGTTAGTCAACGGTCTTTACGATTATTACCTTTCAACAAATTCTGTTCCATCGATGGAGATTTTAATCAATATAAGAGAACCCCACCATAATCATTTATTTGATAAGTATGGTTTGTATATTTTTATTTAGCTTTATTTACAAAAATATTTTCTGCAGGTTAAGTGAATCTATTAGAGGATCAAAAAATGACACTAAAGTGCAGGCGTTAACTTTACTAGGCCATGTTGTCAGAAAACACCCTACATGGCTCTACAAAATAGCACAACATTCACTGTTTAAAGACGTTCTTAAGTTATTGAAGGTACAATTATAATCTTTGTATTCATTACAATTTTAATTAAAAATTTTAGGTCGAAACTGATATACTACTGCTACTTAGTGCTCTTTTGGTGCTAGTCGTTTTACTTCCCTACATACCTGCTTGCATGAATTCATATTTACAAGAAGTTTTTGAAATTTACAGGTGCGATTTTTAATTATTAATAATAAATTTATAAATAACTTTTTCCTATATTATTTGTTATTTCAGCCGTTTAGCTGCTTGGAATTGTATAAATCCTTACAAATTAGTTGAAGAGCAAATGGTACACATGCAAGTCGGATTGTATGCTTTATTTCAAAGACTTTATGGAATGTATCCATGTAATTTTCTTACTTACCTTCGTGTACATTATAGGAGTAAAGATACAACTGCTATATTTTTGCATACAGTTAAAGTAAGTTGTATTATAATTAATTACACAGAGTCTTTATCGAAATTTCATTTTTTAGCCTATGTTGCAGACTGTACAAATGCATCCTTTATTAGTAACCATGTCAAAAGATTTTGAGACTACAAAAGATCGGTAAGACTTTTGTAATAAAATAACCATTTAACTCTGTAAATTATTATTTAATAAATAATTTGCAATATTTTTAGATGGAGAAAAATGGAAGCTCATGATGTTATTGTGGAATGTGAACGATTTTCATTGGATCTCAAAGACAGGTTTTCTCATGATAATTGTTTTGCCCCAACACCTTTCAGGTCCCGATCAGGAACTATGAATTCAGCTTCAATAGGTATAAAAGAATATTTTCTGGTGTAAATAAATTGTTTTATGGTACTTTTAGAACCAACTTATCCATTTTTAAAAATTGCTACTCCTACAATAATGTACGATTGTGATTTTTCACCATCACATATGATAATTCATAATCAAACTCCACCTATTGCGGAAGCTACAGTTCAAACTGCAATTCAAGTTTCTATGCAGGTTAGATATACAAATTTTTTCAAAATTAGTGGTTAAGCTTTATTGCTGGTTTTTAAATGATTATTAGCTAGGGGTAATATTTATTTGCTTGCTCTATTGTTCTCTTAAAATTATATTAAAATGTACAAATTTTTTATTTTAATTAATATGCGTTTGTTACTAACATATTGGCATGGCTTGCACAGGGAGCAGGGCAAAGCTTAGTTGCCGGTGGTGTTCTGCAATCACAGGAAGGGACTTCACCACCCGAAGCAGCTATAGAAGCCACGCCTGAAACAACACCCATTAAGGTATTCTCTCATTCACACATTGTTTTTCACTATTTTTGCTTTATATCATCACCGAAGTTTGTTGACAAAGTTTTGTATCTATTTAATTTTAATTCCTGATTAAATCTGCTGAATATTGGACCTGCAACTGTTAATTTTCCAGACATACCTTATTATTAAAGTCTTGGCCTAAAATCTGAGAATTAAAATTTATTTAAACAACACTAATTTTTCCTGAATAAAGAGTAATAAAAACTTGTTGGTATTAAGTAAATTTAAAATATAATTGCTGCTGTACAATTATTATTTTTATTTTAGCTTTTTCTTTATTTAAATGTAATTTTGCTTTGATTGCTTAAATTTGTTGAAATTATTGTGTTGTGTGGGCCTTGCAGGATACAAGATTGTTAGGTAGACCATACCTGCAACAAGCTACTGTGGTACGTGCGTTAAATTCATTTGGGGCACGCACCTGGTCAATGGGTTCTCCAAACACTACACCCACACACTCTCAACCATCATCACCTATGCGCAAAGACGTATCATCATTTAATTTTCCATCCGATAGCCGCTACACCTCTGCTTTTGGGTTACATAAAAGGGATTCATATGCCAATCAAAAGCTACACAAAATTGTACAAGATAGATCACAAGTAAGCTAAGAGCATGCTTGTTTTTATTTTTTATTTAAAAATATTTCAAGTTCGAAACATGTTTTATTATTTTTAGTTAACAGAGAGTAATGATTATAAAACTAAAACCTCCATGCTGGCACCTACAAGCCCTCTTAGAATAATTCCTCCATCAGCTTCCACTGATAACAGCATGCCAAATAGTCCCTTACCAATTCATCGAAGTGATTCCCCAGTAACCCAGGAGGATGAAGAAGTATTGGCCATAGTGCGTCAAGCTGAAAGAACCAAACCACCGGAACTACGACAGTGTGATAGTGTTATTCGTGATAACGAAAGTAGAAATAATGAAGAAATTGAAGACTGCGAACATGGATCTCCTTGCACATCAGGTGGCTTACATATGCCTAACTCCAAACAAATGATAGTTTTTCGAAATAAAATGAAACGCCTTCGTTACCATAGCCAATGTGGAGGCGATTCAGACCAAGTGGATTCATCTACCGACAGTAGTCCGGAAAATGGTAATTTATTTTAATTTAAATAAAAAAATAATTTCTTTGGTTATAATTTTATAGCAAAGTTAAATCCTTCAATATCTGTAAGAAGAGCAAATTCGTGTCCTGAAATGAAGAAGGAAACAGCACAACCTTCTAAGGAAAATTTCACCAAAACTTTAGAGGAGAAGGATGAAGATCTCAATCAAGAACCTGATAAAGTCATTAATGGCGTGGAGTCAAATGAATCTAAAAAAGAGGTTACTAAAAAATTAATAACGTCGGAGACACAGACTGAAAATTTTTGGCCAATGCCTTATGAACATTTGTTTTTGAGTATATTCCCTTCCTTGGAGAACACGGATGTTAAGCCAAGTCCTGCTCCCAGCCCCGCTCCTTTATATTTCCATCAAGAAAAATCTACACCGACATCATTTTATGATATTCTAGACAGGTTAGTTACTTAATCAAAAATTTAACATTTTTAATAACTATTTTATAATTAGGTATGTTTATTTATCGTGCCAGATGAATGAGAAGGATACTATTAAAAGTATGAAGGATCAGTTACAGCTTTTACATCACCAATTATTGTTTGAACGTCATCGTAGAGAAACTCATGCATTAAGAAATAGAACTTTATTTACAGATGTTACAAGGAATAAGGTTTCGGAAGAACACAATTCAGCCCTTGTATGCAGAAATGATAAATATATTAAATTTCCAATTAATGTATTTTTTCGTAGACTGATCAGGTTAAGCTGCAAGAAAGGGATATTGATGCACTCAAGCTACAAATTAATATTTTTCGTAAAGATAAATTTAGTCGTGAAAAAGCTGCTTTGGACAATGCAAACTTCTGGGAAACAAAGGTTTTAGGTAACAACTTTTGAGTATTTATACTAATTATGTTTTTTTAGTATCGAGAATTGGAAAAGGAATATAATATTTCAAGGAAGAATAAAGAGGATTTAAATAAATCTTTGGAATTGGAAAGGAAGAAAGTTGTTGATTTGGATCAAAAATGGAAAATGGTTGAAGCAGCACTATTGGATGCAGAAGGCGAGATGAGAGTAAGTAATTATCAATTGATTCATTTTTTAAATTTAATTTTTTGGTTGTTACCGTTAAAAGTATAATTTTAAATAATGTTATTTAGGTTGCTAAAGAGCAAGTAATAGCAGGTGAAAAAGCAAGGGTTGAGCTAGAATTCATCAATAAGGAGGTACTTTTATGTGGAGAATTAATTCTGAAGTATAAAGAACGACTTTCTGATATAAATGTACAAAGGAGCTCTGATGAAGAATTTAATAGGCTTACTGAAGTATATCAAGTAGAAATTAAAGGTATTTTCTTCTTTGTAATGCTCTATAATTTAATTATTGATTTATATTTTTTAGGATTACATCATCAATTAGAATCCAAAACAACTGCTTTAGAAGCTTGTCGTACAAGACTATCAGAATTAGATCACCTCTTGGCTCAAAATGAAAAATGTATTAAGTATCATAAAACACTTATTAATGAGATTAAAGGAGAATATTTTGAAAAAATTACGGTACCCTAATTATTTAAAATAATAATTGTTATATTAAAAATTTATTTTTAGGCTGTTGAAAATAAATATCAAACTCAATTATCAATTAATAGATCTTTAGAAGAAAAACTAATGGAACTTTTTCAGCATATTGAAATGTCCAATGGTCGCAATGTTCATTCTCCTGATACGAGTAGTTGCCATGAAGTTAATGCTACATTTACTGATCGAACTAGCACTGCTCCAGGTGTCAGCCCACAATCCTCTCCCCTGTCAGCATCCCTCGCCTCGTCCGAAGGGAGTTTGGCATTTATACACTCTGATGTTAAAAACCTGCAGGTAATTTCAAATTTCTCTAATATTCCTATTCTTAAAATATAAATTTAACTGTTATTTTTATATTGATATAGGCAATAGCAGATGAGAAGGAACCAAAGGATCCAAAACCAGGCTGCAGCGGAAGCACTTCTGAAAGTTACCAATGTCAGGAATTGCCTTCTTCAGGCCAAACTCAGACCAGCAAAACAGACTGATTTTAAATTCAGAAATTTTGTAAAAGATAGAGATAAGTTTTATTTATAAAAGGTTGGCTTTAAATTATCTGCTGCTTTTGAGAAACGACCCAGAAGAAAAAATACTATTATATTTTTCTACTTCTAGGATTAAAATTCTTACAATATTCTCAAATTTCAGCAGCATGCCAAAATCGATAAGAAGTGAGATCTTTGTTATAACGGTAATTTGTGATGAATTTAGAAAAGCTTAAAAAGTTATGGAATGATTGTTATAAAGCTGATTATTATTGTTGCATTGAATTCAATTCGAAGTGATTTTTATTAAATGTGTTTAACTTAATTCTGTATTTTTATTCATCCTACTCAAATTTTGACCATATTTCAGAAGAATAATATATTGTAATGGTAATACTCAAAAAACAAGTTACTGATTTAAAAATTAGATAAAATTTAATAGAAGAATAAGTGTTTACTTATTAATATCCCTGTAGCCAGAATCTTCTTTTATTATATTTTTCGCGATAAGACATTTTTATATTAGAAAAAATTGATAATAGTCGCAGAAAATACAATTTTCCGAGGTACTTAGGAGCAATTTGAAGGCAAAAATTGAGTTTAATAATTTTTAGTTGAGACTACTAATAAATATTTTTTGCCCAAAAACAAGTTTATCGCTTTCAAAACATTTTATTGAAAAAAATAAACCTGAAAATCTTCAGTTTTTCATTGAAATTTTAATGAATAGCAGCCTTACCAAATTTTATAAATAATTTAAGAATATAGTTGGTAAAATGCGTTTTTGTTAAATTTTTGATTACAAATGCCCAAAAATCAATTTTTACTACACTTTCCAATTGTAATTCAGAATAGTCAATTGTATTTCAGAAAGCATCATTGTATTTTAGAAAAGACCTTTTGTAAAATATTGAGGTAGCCAAGAGTTTTTAGCAAATTATTTCAATTAGATTTAACATAGGTAAATATGGACCTAAGCCTGGTGTAATGTTAAATTTCGAAAGCACATTTTTTATGACATGTTTGTGCTGTTGTGGTTCAGGTGCACAATCACTGCCAAAACTATTGACTTACTAATTTTTTGAAATACATTGGTCTATTCTGTAATCAAATTAATCTTTTCTGAAGTACAATTGGAAAAGGTGTAGTGAAAAATACTTGTTGAAATCGAAAGATACTATGGATAAGCAAATATCACTACATAAAAAGTCAACATTATACTTAGTAGTTTCGTCAAGTCTCAAAATTTGTTTACGGCTGCCTCTTAAGCAATTGTCATCAAGACGCTACTCACTTATAACAGGTTTTATAATAAAAGAGCGAATACATTTTAGTGTTTTTTATTTTAAACAAAGTATTTCACAAAATTACTTAGCGTGAGCTTGAGCTTTACGCATTTGTGTCAAAATGTTGGAGAGTTCTTCCCTCTTCCTCTTGGCACGGATGTGTGTGCCCAATCGTCTTTTAAGGAACTTAAGTGCCCTCTTATCCTTGGACACTTTCAACAATTCCATAGCCCTTTTTTCATAAGGGGCATGTCCGCATACTTCTCTGATTAGGTCGCGCACAAATTTTGAATGCTTGGTTTGGATACCCTTCAATCTAGCAGGCCTAACTTTATCAGCCTTGGTTTTACCCGCTGGGATCTTTGTGGTTTTATGACCTTTGTTGAGGCCAATTGCGATTTCGTACCTCGGAGCCATTCTACAAACAAAAAATATTTACATTATATTAAATATGGCAACAATTGTAGTTTAAACACTTTAAGTAGATTTTATATTACTATTTAAAAATCTTTATTAAACAATTAAAAAATATGAAAAATTAGATTAAATTATTGAGGTTATGTTATATTTTTTCATGCTTGGTTTACATTAAATATAAATCTTAACTTTAACTTTAATTTTAAAACTATTACATTTATGAAGTATATTAGAATAAAGCCTTTTAATATTGCATTAAAAATACCTATTAATTAATAAAATTTCTACAAACAAACCTCGTGTTACTGCCTTGTCAACGAACCAAAAGAAAGATGGCGCCGAATCTATTTCCGTTTGTATCTTTTGAAATGGTGGGGATGTGTATACTTGGTTGCTCAAAATTTTTAAAATTTTTTATTATTATTAAAATGTTTTTTATATTTTTTTAATTATAGCAATATTCGATAGGATATATTAGGCGATTTGTTATTTATTTTCTTTTATAATTTTTCTGATCATTATTTTATTCAAAAAATGTTGTCACTGTTCCCATTTAAAAACAAAATCTCATAGAAATTCTAAATTTATTTACATAACAAATAAATGAAACAGTACAATATTCATGCATTAAACTTTGATTTTTAACAAATTATTGGAGGGTGATAAGAGGTTATCTTCTTGCAGATAATTTTGATGTTCGTTTGTTTTGATTTAGCGAAGACTGAAATTAGTAAACAACTTGCGTTCAAGAATAGATGTTATTTAAAATGAAGCTTAGCTTTTTAATAATTTTCATTTGTTTCACACATGAAAGTTTTTCTTGGAAGTTTTTTCATAGAGGCCGAGTTGTTGGAGGAAATTTAGGAACAGTGGAATCGACTATTTTTGAAAATAATTATGGGGGTGATATTCCTGTTAAAGAACTTTGGTTCGATCAGATCTTGGATCACTTTACACCTGGTGATGAACCATTACGTTGGAAACAGGTATAAGTGCGTTCATCTAAAAAATTATTTTGTACATACCAAATTAAGGCTTAAATATAGATATTTTATTATATTAATATAATTTTGATTAATCTACGATGTTCCTACAATAAATTATTTATTTTTATAGAGGTATTACGTAAATACTCAGTACTTTAATCCAACTTCGAAAGGACCAGTATTTTTGATGATTGGTGGTGAAGGTGAAGCCTCGATACATTGGATGACTAACGGAACATGGATTGATTACGCTAAAAAATTTGGAGCACTATGTTTCCAATTGGAGCATCGCTACTATGGAAAAAGCAGACCGACAGAGTAATTACATCTTAATTTTTATTGGAGAAAAACTTATTCATGATTTTTTAGGGATATGAGTACAAAAAATTTATTGTATCTTTCCAGCCAACAAGCACTAGCCGATTTAGCTAATTTTATTGCAGCTATGGATGATAAATATAATTTACCATTCGATGTAAAATGGATCGCTTTCGGAGGATCATATCCCGGATCATTAGCTGCTTGGTTAAGAAATAAATATCCACATCTTGTACATGGGTCTATGTCAGCTAGTGGGCCTTTATTAGCTCAAATTGATTTTCTGGGTATAAAAATTAAATTTTAATAATTTATAAAATCACTTTACTTTTGCTCACAACCAGTGGTGGATATACATTTTTGGAGGCTCAAAACTAAATTATTTTTTGAAGGTTTTCTCTATATGCTACATATATCCTTTTTTGACCACAACTCCAAAAAAAATTGATGTAAAAGTAATTCTTTTTTAAGGGTAAAAAGAACAGAAAGAGTTTTTCAGTGGAAAAGCTACTTTAAAAATTTGATTTTTTTAGAAAAACTATGAAGGGGTACTTTCGTCTATATTGTAGCAAACACCTATACAGGGTGTTTCACTTTTTTTCCAGCAAAAATTTTTGAACAAAAAATTCGACTCCTTAAAAAGTTACAGCAATTTTAAAATTTCAAAAATTTTATGATTTTTGTGGAATACCCTGTATTAATTTAATTTAGATCAAGTAGTTTTCGAGAAATTGAATTTTTCTACAAAAAAGTAGAATGTTTTATTTCAAAATTGGACTTTTTTTATAATTTTGCCCACAACTCCAAAACAAAACTTGTAAAAAACTACCAAAAAAAAAAAAAATAAAACACTTATAATTTCCTCAATAAATAAAATTTAAAGGTCGTTTCTTGAAAAAAAATCCTTGTTAGGGGGTTCTATAACGTTTGGGGGCCTGAAGCTCCAGCTTCATTAGTTTAATGGTAGATTCGCCACTGCTTGCAATATTTTAAAGTATTGTGACTTTTAAATTACTATATTGTTTTTTTTTTAGAGTATTTCCGAGTAGTTGATGAAGCACTCATCACATACAACCCAAAATGTGTGAATGCAATAAAATTAGGAACTACCCAGATTGCTATTTTGCTTCGTCACATGATAGGCCAACGTAATATAAATAATTTATTCAAGCTTTGTGATCCAGTGGAAAATAATATTGAAAATAAAAATGATATCTCAAATTTATTTGAATCATTAGCTGGTAATTTTGCTGGGGTAGTTCAGTATAATAAGGATAATCGCAAAGATTCCACTGGCATTTCTCTCGATATTCTATGTAATATTATGGTAAACGAAAGTATGGGGCCACCAGTAACTCGTTTAGGAGCTGTAAATGATTTAATATTAAACAAAACCAATCAAACTTGCTTGGATTATAAATATGATAAGATGATTAATATTATGAAGGATGAAAAATGGACTAGTGAAGCAGCTGAAGGAGGTTCGTATATTTGTGCTAAATTTTCTTGTTAATCTTTTCCGAAATAAATTGTGGTGGTAAAATGATATTCATGAATTTTTGATTTTAGGTCGTCAATGGACTTACCAAACATGTACTGAATTTGGTTTTTTCCAAACATCAAATTATAAACCACAAACTTTTGGAAATCTCTTCCCTGCGGATTTCTTCATTCAACAATGTGTCGATATTTTCGGACCTAAATTCAACAATTTATTTTTAAGTACCGCAGTTAATAATACCAATATTTTATATGGAGGATTAAAAATAGATGTAAGCAATGTTGTTTTCGTTCATGGCTCTGTTGATCCCTGGCATGCTTTAGGAATAACAAAAAGTTTAAATGATAAAGCACCTGCAATTTATATCGAGGGTATGTATCTCAATTATTATATTCTTTTAATTTAAAGAAACATTTAAAAGTAATTTTCACCAAATTAAAAAAAAACTTATTAAATAAAACAAATCAATAAAGGTTTAGAAATATATTTCAAAAAACTTATAGAATACCTGTATTAATAACATCACAAAAAAATATTTACATTAAAAAAAATATCTTTACAGATAATTAAATAAAATAGATTAAATTAAATTCGTTAAAAAAATAACTTTTACTGATAATTAAATAACATAGATGCAATTAAATCCGATTCGTTGTTTTCTCTGTTTGCTGCAGTTACGCCAATTAAAATGGGAACATTACCAGCCCGTAATTTATTTTTCCGATTGGATTTCTTTGATTTACTGCTAGGAATATTATTCGTTACTTCCCCTAAAATGGCTGCATTTTTTTCTTCACTTAATTGGCACGTTGTACCAGTGTCACTGGAACATGAGCTTTGGAAATTATTTATTTCAAATGAAGGTTTAGGTAGTCTTTCACCAATCACACCCACTTTATTTTCAATTTCATTAATGGTTTCTTTATATTGTTTCAAGTCGCGAGTGAAATCTTTATTTGTCTTATTATTTTGTGCTAATATGTCTTCTGTAATCACATCTTTATTAATTTCTGGCACCTTATTTCTTTCACTATCTTCTTCTTTTTCTGCAAGCTTTGATTTGTATTCATTTAATTCTGTTGTTAAAATATCTACTTTATTTTCAAAAAATTTTCTGCGTTTTTCTGATATTTTTAAATTGTTTTGTATCATACGTCTGTGTTCCTCAAGTTTCAATGAATACTCTTTTACCCACTCATTTTCGTTTTCCAATAAATGAGCAGTTTGTTTTAATGTCTTAAATGCTTCTTTCAACATTGAATATTCGTCCTTTTCGTCTCTATACATTTTCTTTAACTTACGTTTGTCTTCTTGAAGTTTTGAAATAGTTTTTTCCTTCTCAGAAATGATATCATAACAATCTTGAAGTCTACTTTCAAGATATTGTATTTTATCTAATAACGTTTTTCCGATAAAAACTGCCATTTTTACTTCAGGTGTGTAATGTTCTTCAGCATCAGAAAATTGATCCATATCACCAGAAAATTGATTTAACTCGTCAGAACTCATGTTATAACTTGCAACTGGGTAAAGTTTGGAGGTAAACTAAATAAATGTTGCATTTTTGATTCTTTAAATACTGTAAAAGTTGAATGCTTTATTAAGCTTTAGTGAGGGTATTAATAGGAAATACCTTAATTATCCATAACTGGAATGTACCTGTGTAGGGTATTTATTGGTTAAACTATTGTACTATTGTTGCATTAATTAAACCGATGATTGGTAATGCATTCCAGGAATTTTTAAATACATGTTTATAATACCATTTTGCATTCCCCTTTATAAAGAAATCATTTTTTTTCCATGTACCTTTTAAATACTACACAGGGTGTTTCATATTTATATTCCAATATCTCTAATTCCTTGGATCAAGATATGAAAAACGTTCCTATAAAAATATGTCCGATTTCGCTTCCTAGGGAACTACAGGACTTTAATTAAATTTTTGGCAAAAAAGGAAGTTTTTGGTTACTTATATTAATCACGAAAATTACACTTCAATGCCTTTTTTGAGATTTTTTTATTGACGTAAACTGTAAGTGTTATATGTATTAAAGGGACCATTAGTGTTAAAAACAACGGTGATTTTTTTAATATGACGTTCTCATAAACTTCTTTTGAAAATTTTTGAATGAACTTAAAAATGTTGCTTTTATACGAGTCCAAAAGAATGCGTGATTTAAGAAAAAAATGCATAAATAATAAAATATAAAAGTGAAACTAAATATACAGGGTGTCCCAGACAACCTGTGCCACATTTTAATTTCGAGATCGAGAAGGCTTTGTCGTGTATTACTGCAACTGGAATAAAATATAATACTACCAAAGTGAACCTAAAATAACGGAACTAACCTTGAAACATTAATTGGGAACCTACATAGGTATTGTTGGATGGAACTTTTAAAAAGAAACAATTTTTATTAAAATACTTTTGAATATCTTGGACAATTGGCAAACTTAAGCGTTAAGCGAAAATAAACGTAGAAAGTTATGTTTTATCCATTTTTTACTTCGATCGTTAAAAAATATCTTGTTTGTGAATTTTCGGTTAAATATTAATCAAATTACTAAGAATAATGCAAAAATTATGAGTTTCCAGTTTCCAAATAAAAATTAATTGCTTATTCTACTCTCGTCTATTATGGATGATGGTAGTCTTTTTCGAAAATTCAAGAGACGAACTTGTCACATGTTTTCGTTTATTTTTTCTTTTAATTTTAGAAGATCGGTGGCGTGTTATGCCTTTATGAGGCCTTAGGCAATTTTGAATTTTGAGACCCCAAAAAATATTGATATTTTTTTGATATTATATATTTATCATATATAGAGGGTGTCCCATTTGACGTTGGACTGTATGGGTATCTTTGTTATTATTGGAGATAGAAAGTCGGTTAAATGGACAAAGTAGTAGAGATTTTTTCGAATATTAATAATTCATTTACAAAAAATTTGAATATCGCATCGTTCCAACGCAATCTTGAAATAACAAGAAAATGCGATTTTCAAAATATGGCTATAACTTCGGTATTTTCGGCGGTACCAAAAATTTTTTATTAAATAAAAGTTGCTGTATCAGTGCATACCGGGTGTAAACGAAACATGGGTCACCTCTATAATTTCTTTACTTATGAAAATATTAGCCTATTTTTAAATTTAGAGTATGAAAAAATAATTTGAGAAACAAAAAACACAAGCAAATAGATTTGGCCCTACATATGGTTTACCAAAATAGTCTTTATAAAATCTAGTTTTTCAAAAACCGATTTAGCATCTATGCATTAAAAAAAACAGAGTTATTTTCATAAATATCTCAAAAACTATTTGAATAATTTTACAAATTACAATTTTATTTAGGTATTTGTATTACTTAGAATAAGTTTTGGTAGCCGATTTCAACTTCGGATCAAGAATATTTTCTTTTAAAATTTTTTTAAATTTCAAAAAAATAAAAAAAATTAAGTTTCTGAAATTGTTTTAAACTATGAACAATAAAATGGGGTGTTGCATTTAAAAAACAAAATTGATGATATTGTCGGTAAAACCAGAAGTGACATTAAAGATTTTTTAGTGCATAAAATGCGTTTTCTTGAACCAGACAACATAGTGAAATTTTAAATTTTTATTTTCATAAATAAAGACGTCGCCCATTTTTTTTAATTAGTAAATGCCATTCTGCACACAAATTTTCCTATGGACTAATATGTTTTTTCGACTCCTTAAAAAGTTATAGCAATTTTAAAATTTCAAAAATTTAATGATTTTTGTGGGACACCCTGTATAAAATTAATTTAATTTTATTTTTTTTTTAAATCAAGTATGCTTCGGTTTTTATATGTATATCTTTAAGCCAATAAGATGCTAAATTTTGCCGAGGGATATATTTAACCCCGTCGTTCACTTATTTTAAATACAGTCAATAACGTTCAAAAAACCAATTTGGCAAAGAGAAAATCCAAATAATAATTGATTTAAATAAAAAGAAATATAATAAGAAAGAATATTATACAGGATGTTCCACAAATATCATGAAAATTTATCAATTTTAAAATTGCTGTAACTTTTTAAGGAGTTCATAGGAAAATTTTTGTTCAGAATGACATTTACTATCTAAAAAAATTTTTGCTGGAAAAAAGTGAGACACCCTGTATTTACTTGTACTACATAAATTACATAGTAATTAAATATACAGGGTGTTTACGTTTCACCCGTTAACTTTTGAAGAAGTGAAAATAAGTGAATTGACAAAAAATCATCTCAGTAAAACTTTCGTTATAAGGGAGTTATAGCCCATTGAAGATGCTGCGAAATAGTGAGTTTTTACGCATTTATTTCCAAAACGTTAACATTATACTTTTCAAATTTGGTAACTTTTTCTGATAGTTGTTAAACTTTATGTTAGTACAATATTTTCCTTCAAGCTGATTTAAAAATTTACAAAATCTTTTTTTTTGTTTGATTGAAGTTTGATTGAGTTCATGAAAGTGGTTTCATTGAAAAGCAGTCTTCGAGGATTGCAAAATAAAAAAAAAACTTAGTCAAGCAACTCATAATGTTCTTAATTATTTTTTTTATGTGCGCAATACGCAATTTCTAAGTAATACAAAAAGTGAAATAACTATTATAAACCATCAACAATTTTATAAGAAATAATATGGCTATATTGATTCGAAATGGCCTCCTTTATCAGGTACGGGATACCATGTATAATTCCAAGTACATAACTTCAAAAGTATTTAAAATAGTATTTAAATACAATGTTAAATAAGCCTCCCAATTTACAATCCTGGTTCTAAATATATTATAATTACCCTAATTCCTTGAATTTTTTCTCTCCGGGTATAACTTATTAGGTATATCCTTATTACTAAGACGATAAGGTTCAATTTTGCTTTAGCGTTTGGAGGAACCCATCTATGAATTTTTGAATCCTAATTAATTCGAAGAGGAATAGATTTAAAGGATTAATTGATAGTTATAATTATTTGGAGGAAACCTTCACTTAAAATGTAACATGCAAAATCGACCCGCGGGGGGTGAATATCCTATTTTACAATAAATAAGCAAATTATAATAAAATTTTGATTTTATGAAGGGAATTGCGTTGTACAAAAAAATTGGATGGATGAAGAGGGTGGGAGTACCTGGAAACTTTAATATCCTGCATTTGGAGCTTTTTAGGAAATAAATGTATTTTTATTTTGAAATTGGTCAAAAATTCAATTCTCAAAGTTATAGACACATTATTTTGACCATGAACCATGATAACTGTCCATGTATGCTTATCTTTGAATTAATGATGTAAGACCTGCGATGTTTAGCTCATAAGTTGTATCCACACTTTAAAGCTCGCAAAAAATCAGAATTTTTTACTTGCGAATTGCTCCAAATTTTAGATAATCGGCGCCGGCGTGCTATTTGTTATTCAGCGCAGTAAATTGGTTTTGAGTATGCTATAGATTTTTTATTAATAACTTTTATCAAAAAATAAATTATTTTTAAATAAAATAAAATCACTTCTGGTCGTTTTAATGACTGTGTTGTGTCCATAACATCATGTCCTCGCATAAGATTGATTATTTTTGTACATTTTAATTTTTTCAAAATTTATTTTCTCAAAACTACTTAGGTGAAACCTCTATTAACCTTTATAAAACGGCCACCAGTTTGAAGCGGCAAATTCTTTGAAACTATACTGAACTAATGCTAATGCTACATGTTAATCCCCCTTTAATAACGGTCACCTTCCTAGAACGGTCACGGCCACCACAACAGCTCAAAACAGGTAATCCGTCAGGTAGTTTTACCTTCTATATAGTGCCAAATGATTAAACTTTGTTTCACTCGTTGTTCGTTGTTAGTGTAAAGTTCTCGAAGTTTAAAGTAATGTCTCTAAAAAGAAAGTTCTTATCTTTAAAAGATAAACTTGACGTCATTGCTGAAAGCGAAAAGTATTCAATAAGTGCAAGAAAATTAGCAGAAAAATTTGGAGTTGGAAGAACACAAATTAACAACATTCTAACAAATAAAAGTGAAATAAAAGAACTTTTTGAAGAGGGCTCTAATTTGGAGCAGAAGCGTAAATTTCCCAAGTCTGAAGGTTTGACAATTGATCAAGTCGTCTACAATTGGTTTTGCAGAGCCAGGAATAAAAATATACCAATATCTGGACCTCTAATTAAATCCAAAGCACTGGAGACAGCAAAATGTTTAAAAGTGGACAACTTTAAAGCATCAAATGGATGGTTGCAAAAATTCTGTGAGCGACATAATATCAAATTTAAATCAATTTGTGGTGAATCAACACATATAGATCTAGCTAAAGTAGAAGATTGGGATTCAAAGTTAGCCTTGATTATAAAAGATTATTCCCCAAGAGATGTTTATAATGCAGGCGAAACATGCCTCTTTTATCGATCCATGCCAAATAAAATATTTCCTCTAAAAGATGACAAATGTGCTGGCAATAATATTGCAAAACATCGAGTGACTGTTTTACTTTGTACAAATATGGAAGGTGATAAAGAAGATCCATTAATAATTGGAAAACGTAAAAACCCTAGCTGTATAGATAAACTACCCATAGAATGGGTTTCTAATAAAAATGCTTGGATGACAACAGGAATTTTTACAAAGTGGCTGCATAAATTTGACGAGAAAATGAAAAAGCAAAATAGAAAGATTCTACTATTTTTGGATAAAGCTACTTCCCACTCCAAGGTTTCACTGGAAAATATCCAAATAATATTTCTGCCACCCAACACAACTTCCTGGTGTCAACCTTTAGATCAAGGCATAATACAAGATTTTAAAATAGCATACAGAAGGTTGTTAATAAAAAGACTCTTAACATTTATAGATAGCGAAAATGCTTTTGAAGATTCGGAAAAAAGCATTAATTTAACAAACGCATTAACCTGGATTGTATCTGCTTGGAAGAATGTTTCTCCGACTACAATAGAAAAATGTTTTTCCAAAGCCTGGTTCTTGGAGACAACGCAAGAGGATCAAAGTTTTAACCAAGAAGATGAAATTCCACTTGCTCAGTTTTTTCCGAAAATACATAATGAAATTATTAGTTTAAGAGATTTTGCTTCAATTGACTGTGATGCTCTTACAGAAAGTCCATACATCAGTGTTCCGAAAATTATTGATGAATTACGTGAGATTGATGACGAAAGCTCTAATTCCGAAAGTGATGTTGAAGAATTTGAATTACCCCAATCTACTACATCAAGCATGAATCAAGTATGTGCAAAATTGAGAGATATACAATCTTTTTTATTGAGGAGTAACAATAACGAATTAGCCATAGATATCTCCACGATTTTGATAAAATGTGAATCAGAAAATTTTAAAACTAAAATGCAAATATAAATAAAAAAAATTATAAGTAAAGACGTACTTTTCATTCCAACTAACATACACCTTATAAATCAACCAACATGAACAATTACTATAAAATTAAAAAAACTTAAGGGGGGAGTAATTCGATACAAAAAAGCATATTTTCGATAGTTTTTTTTTAACGACACAGTTAATATGTATTTGTTTCTATAATTACTACATAATAAAGTAACATTTGAAGAATATTCTCTGAAATTTTCATTAATTTTTATGAAGAAATAAGCCATTGACAGCGAATCTCCGCGGACGTCTCAGTTTCATTGCGGTGCCCCTCATAACTCATTACTGGATCCTCAGAAATCAAAAAACCAAAATGAATTTATTAGTTGATAAGTTTCTGCAGGTAATGACGTCGAGTTTTCTTAATTTTTTTTTAATTTTAACATATTTTAAAATAGAAAAATTTTCTATTTTTTTTGATGAAAAATCGGTATTTTGACTTCTAAGTGCTATAAAAAATTTGAAAATCAATAAAAGAAAAAAAACTCGACGTCATTACCTGCAGAAACTTATCAGCTAATAAAATCATTTTGGTTTTTTGATTTCCGATGATCCAGTAATGAGTTATGAGGGGCACTGCAATGAAACTTTTTTTAAGACGTCCACGAAAATTCATTGCCAATGACACATTTCTTCATAAAAATTAATAAAAATTTCATAGAATATTCTTCAAATGTTACTTTATTATGTGGTAATTATAGAATTAAATATACATATATTAACTGTGTCGTCAAAAAAAAATATCGAAAGTGCGCTTTTTTGAATCGAATTTACCTTACTCCCCTCTTAAATAGCGACCATATATCCATATTCTTTAAGCGACCACTAATGTGGGGTTTTAAGTTTTACTGTATTTAATGTAATTACAATTTCTTATTTAATTATTGGGAATTTCGACTTGGGATACGCCCTCTGGGAGTTATTTGCTGAAGCTAGAAAAGGTATACCTTGACATAACCTGTTTTTGTAAAATTTATTTCCGTGCAGTTATAAATCAGTTTATTATTACTATATTAAAATAATAATATTTTTACAGGCTGTAATTTATTACTTACCCCAAAACAATGTATTTATGCAATTATGCAAGTTAGAAATAACATACACTGGTCAATAAAAGATAAACACAATTTTTAAACACAAAAAACTTGATCTAAACACAGACGCAGTTACTAAAACCAATAAAAATTAAATCGGCGCAAAAATCTTTTATTACTTTTTCCTCCATGTTTTTTTCAAATTTACGTCAAAATAGCGCCATCTATCCGTAGTCGAAATTCCCAATAATTATCCAGTTGTTATTTAGAATTAATTGAGAGATTATATTATCATTTACAAAGACTTTTATTGGGAACTGTAATTAAAATTCAATTTTACCATTTCTACCTATGGTAGCTATTGTGTATTGAGGACCATAATTATAATTGAATTTCGCTATTTGTAACCATTGTAATCATTATTTATAGGGTTTTCCATTTAAAACGAGGCTTTTTTAATTGGGAATAAGGGTCGTGTAATATATCATTTAAATGCATTTTTTCCTGATAATAGCAATAATAATTTTATTAGCAAGTTTTTAATGCCTAAAACCTATTTAAAAAATTCTTTAAAACGCCATATCATTCATCAACTATACAGGGTGATGATAAAGTTTGGAACCTAATTCATAACTGCCGTATTTAATTTTTTTGAAAAAATTAATTTGTACTATTAAATTTGAAAAATTTGAATGTTATATAAGATTTATTTTGGCCGATTTCAATAAATGGTAAATTTAAAATTTTATTTTTTGTAAATTTTCTTACATTTAAAAGGAATCAAAAAATTAGTTTTTGAAGACAAGACTATTTATTAAATTTTGTTAAATACATTTAACATTTTACATTTGCATTAGAATGCGCATTATTTAAACATTTACTTTCTTTTGTTATTATTGGTAACTTCAAATTCATTTTAATTTATTTTTATAAAACCTTTTTCGTTAAAATAAAAATTTTCTTTTTTGAATTAAAAAGATTTTTTATTCAAAAATTTGTTTAAAAATTTAATTGTTTTTTATATAATTGTTTAAGTAACATGAATTTCTATCGATAATGAGTAAAAAAAGTGGGGGCTTCCATTTAAAAAAATCGCTGATGACGTCATTGTTATAGAACCAGTGACGTCATTAATATTTTTTTATATCAAGAGATGACATTTTAAAAACTATAATTGACCTGTCCGAGCGATTTTCTCAAAACAATTAAATACGGCAGTTATGAATAAGGTTCCAAACTTTATCATCACCTTGTATATTAATCACCTTTTTATCACATCGCTGTGCTAGAACAATAGTAAGACAACTTATATGCAAAGGTAACTTAAGTTGTCTTAGTATTGTTCTAGCACAGCGATATTTCGATAAGATATCAAGTTTTGACGGTGGTTTTTACCACAAGTCAACTGCTAAGCCTGGTACAAAATAAAATTAAAAAATACATCTTATAAAAAAATTAAATAATTGGGCTAGAAAAAAGTAGAGCAAAGAGCAAGATTTAGAAAATTTATTTTTATTCATAAAAATAGAGCAATTGAAAGGTAAGCCATTGTCAAATAACTGTTATCACACATCACGATGTCTTTTGAGTATACATTTCAAAAAATGATCAGTTACCAGTTAAAAGTTTAACATCGGATCTATTACCTATTATATTCCAAGAATTTCGATGCTCTGTATTCATCAAAATTATAATTGTTTTATAGGAATTGCATTATCAAAAATAATGTGGATATGTGGAACCATAAATTTATCCAAACTATTTTGGTACAAACATTCGCAAAGATATCAAGGACACAAAGCAAATATTCTGACCCAATGGCAAGCGTTTGCAGACACGATATTACACGAAATTTCAAAGATGCGTGGGGGTCCTGTCAAATTTCGTGTGATTTCGTATTTCCGAATACTTGCTATTGGATCAGAATACAGTATTTCTTTTGTGTCCTCGTTATCTTTGCGTGTGATTGTACATAAAGTGAACCATTTTCAGATTTATCCGATGATAGTCATTCCAAAACTAAAAAAGATATTCCTCGGAGCATGAAAAGTCAACCAACATATGAGCCGTTCATTTTGAAAGATATTTTTAGATATTTAATATTTTGCAAAGTCAATGCAATTGAAATACTGTTGACAAGATAAAGCAACAGTAACAAATTTGCACTGATATTGAGTCAATTTTTATTGTAAATGATTAAAAACATGAAGTTAATCTCAATTTGTAATAAGACGTAACATTAACTCATATTTTTAACAAAATGGACTTATCTCACTTTAAAAATCAAAGGGCTTATATTAAACATCTAATATTTTGTCTTCAAGATGTAATATGTAAGACTTTCTAAAGGTAAATGATTCTAAATATGTTCTCCCTGCAGTCAAGCATGTTGCCCTATCTTTAATAGTGCAGAGATGCTTTTCAGGTTTTAGGATGGACCTTATTTTTGGAAAAAAGGACAAAAAGGAATCCCTTTATGAAGAAACTTTTAAGGTAGTTTATGGCACCTTATCTATATAGTACTCTTCCATTGCCTCATTTGTGACAGAGTAAAATAATTCAATGAAGTGACAATCACAATCTTTCGATATTAATCCATTTTAAACATTTTGAGATATTTTCGTTAAAGCAATTAGCCATAAAACGTACACAAATCTAAATCACTTGTTTACAGTTCTTCAAAATACTTGGAATGAAATAGGTCTAATGTTAGCTAACAACGCATGCCTAAAACTGATGTTTTAAAAAACAATGGTTACTGAACATACTCTTATTTTAACTTTCAATTTTTGCAGTTTTATTGAATTAATAAGAAATTTCTAGATGTTACTTTAATATTTTCCAGCCCAAGTATTTAATTATTAAAAAATACATGCGTTATTAATTTAAAAAAATATTTAAAAAATAATATCTATTGAAATGATAATTATTTTACAATTCTAATATTTTTTACTATTTATTATATGTAGTATTAAAAAAATAAAGGTTGCCCTACTTTTTTCCAATAATGTATGTTTATAGGAACTTTATACTTATCTTGATTCAAGAAATCACCAATCGATTTGACCATATTTATCTACAGGGTGTTCCGTTCGTGGTTCACCAAACGTCGGGTTGGAAATTAGAGTGAATTTAATCGAGAAAACACAAAAAAGTTGAGGTGTATCTTTTTTAGTTTAGGAGCTATAACGTTTGGAATTTTAGGTCACCGATTTTTGTCAAAAAACACAAAAACGCTAATAACAGTGCGTAGGGATTTTAAAAAATTATCATTAGCAAGCTAAAACTCATCCTTTTTCAATTGGTAACAACACTAATACAAAAGGAGTTGTTAAAATGTTGAAAAAAATCGCATAGTAAAAAAATAAAAAATAATTTTTTTTTTCACTTTTTGAAATTTTTTCCCAAGACAACACCTTTACGGTTATCTTTTTTTTAAAATTTTTGAAACTTGTTCATATTCTTAACAAACCAGGTAAAATTTTGAAACCGTAAATCTTTTTCTTACTTACTAAAGCCTTCTGAAGTTACTTTTACGAAAAGTAGTATTCGCATAGTTTGATAAATAGGCTGTACGGTTTGTCAAAATGGGTGCATAGTTTGTCAATTAGGTGACATCTGATGGAATTCCAAGTGTTTTATAACAATTTCACGTCTATCCACCCTCCGATGTTATCAGACTATCCTCAGAATGCTTCTTGTAGGAGTAACTTCAGAAGCCTATAGTAAGTAAAGTAAAAGAACTACTATGGAAATCCATGTTTTCTTGATTTGTTAAGAATATGAAGAACTTTAAGAAAACCTAAAGAAATACAACATTAATGAGTCTTATTTTGGAAAAAAATTCAAAAACTGAAAAAAAATACATTTTTTTCTTTGCGATTTTTTTTTTCAACATTTTAACAATTATTTTTGTATTACTATTGTCACAAATTGAAAGAGGATGGTTTTAGCTAACTAATGATAATTTTTCTAAATCTCTACGCACTTTGGTTACAATGCTATTAGCGTTTTTGTGATTTCTGACAAAAATCGGTGATGTAAAATTCAAAACGGTGTAGCTCTAAAACTAAAAAAGATAGACCCCCACTTTTTTTGCTATTTCTCGATTAAAATTGCTCTAGTTTCTAACCCCGACTTTTGGTGAACCACGAACGGAACACCCTGTATATCCAAAAATGCACCCCTAAGAAGTTATAAGCTTCGGAAGTTGATTTTTTTTTAATATTTTTTTCTTCAAACGTCATTAAAGTACACCCTTATGTGACGCCTAACAGGCTTTAACAAGAATTTTACAATACCGAAAAATAAATTTCATTATAACAAAGAACCTCGCAAAGAACACAATTTTGTTTTAAAATCGCGCTTAAATCATACGTTTTTATTAGTCTTCAAATTTATATTTTTCTTGTGGAGTTCGAAAATTTCAGAATGCTGTAAGTTTTTAATAAAAAGGTAGACCTACAACATTTGTGTTTTTTTAGTCTTAAAATTGAACATAGATTACGCCGCCAAAAGTTGAGCATAACGATACGGAACACCTTGTATAAATCTAGGTTTATTCTTTATTCCGTTTTTTTTTAAACTTATTACATTTTTGTTTTATATAATTATTTAAATTGTTTTTATTTCTAGGTACAGCACATTGTGCTAATATGTATCCAGAAAGACCTGACGATTTACCACAACTAAAAGATGCCAGGAAAAAAATAGCTGATTATATTAATTCTTGGATAAGTTCCTAAGCATAAATGTGTTGTGATAATATTTCATTTTATTTTGTGATCTGTTTTTATTACTTTTTTACGTTATTGATTAGCATTTGTAAAAATATAGATCTAAAACCTCAATTATTTTGTTTATTGTAATTTAGGGTACAAGGGTTATAGGTAAAATAAAAACATTAAATATAACATAAATATATTATTTTAAATATCTATATTACAGTAATTTTATCTCACAAATTCTTAAATTAAACCTACAATAAAATAAATTAACTTTTTGGGAAGAAAAAAGTCATGTTAAGTATAACCAAAAAAAAAAACTACTTACAGGGGATGCCTTAGTAAACAAGTAAGCGGAAATGCCTATTTTAATGGCACTAACTGGTAAACCTTTCCTTGAAATGAAATCCGGTAAGTAAAAGTATTTAGTATTTTTCAGTCGAATGCAGGGGTTAAAGTGTGAATTGCATTAGCCTTATTTTATATAGATAATAATAACTTACAGAGTTTTTTTATAAAAGAAGGCCAAGGAATTCATCTTAGTGCTTTTTAAATTTATTTACAAAATATTATGTGCATTAAGTACTTTAATAAATTTTGTTAATAAATTATTTACTAATTTTTATTGTACTCTAATGATTGAGTGAGCTTTCAGTAACGTTTGTTATCGCGGGATGGCCGTGATTCGCGCCAATCCCTTCCATCTTTATGGGGCCTAGCTTCATGGTGGTGGTGATGATGATGATGTCTTTTCTTTTCTGAAGATTTGCCTCCTCCAAACGCCTCGGAAACTACTAATTCTGAACCATCACGATGTCTCTCGCTGTTTCTGTAAGGTTCATCCATAGTTTCCTTTCGTCTCAAAGGCGACCCTCCAGCCTTTAAGCCAGTTTTGCTTCCAGCCGATTCATGAAGGTTTTCCCATGCCTGCCGATAGTAGCGATTTAGTCCGTTACGCGATTCTGAACTAGATGAATCAAAGGATGCTACAGTATTACAATCGGGAGATGCACGGTGACGATAATGTTTGGCACTTTGATTTCTGGAAAGATATTTGATTTGAATTAATATAAGTCATTTGTATTAATATAAATATATGCATGTTTTGAGAAAGTGTTAGAAATTTGAAGAAGTAAGATGAAAGTAGGTGGATAAAGGAGTGCTTCCGCGAGACATGCGGTGCAGTGCGTACGAGCTCTTTGGGAGGTAGAAGCGTACCTGGACGCGTGGTGCCCGGTTAGATGGGGTTGGAGAAGTATCCGGCACGATGCGTCCTGTAGTTTCTAGAGAACTCCCTGCGTCCGATCTGCTGGTCTGGAAACGGAAGGGCCAGCAGTGTGTACCACCTTGATGGCATCGCACTTGCAGCGGGCAGTCGGTGCGAAGACCGAGTTGTAGAGCCCGCACTGCGACCGCAAAAAGAGAAGAAGAAAATGAAGTTAAAATGTTGAAAGGACAGGCTCAGTTCATGTTAAAATTCGAGTGCGGACAGGCGGGCATTAACTTACCTTCTAATAAGAATAACGATGGTTGTAATTATTGCAGCCAAGAAGACAAATCCGCCAAAAGCACCAAGTGCTATGATAGCACCCATATTTAGTTTTGCCCCAAAAGGTTCTCGTCTTTCTATACCATCGATGCTAAGAGGGACGTTAATGTTAGGCGTTTCGCCTTGTTGTATATTTGAACTTCCTGCAATTTCATTATCTTGAGGATGACCTGCTATTAGTACTGGAGGAATTTTCGAGGTGGTGGTCGTCGTTGTTGTAATGCGTTCTGTAACAGTTGGCCTAAATGGTCGTTTAGTTCTTATCACATCAGTTTCTGCTCTTATAGTCGTAGGTATAGGCCTGGTAGGTCTTGTTCTATACCTTGATGTGGGTATTCTGGTAGTTCTAGTAATTATTGGTGGTGGTGTTGAAATTACTTCTTCTACAAAGCGAAATAATTAAAATCTACATACTTATTTTGATTTTTATTATTATATTTACCTTGACAAATAGGTGGTGGTAAATCATATTGCCCATTGGCCAAGCACGTAAGTGTTTTGGGACCCACTAGTCTAAACCCGGGCTTGCAAGCGTATTCAACTATAGTTCCAAATACGCTTTCGTTGTTGCTTAATGTATGCGAACCATTTGGAATCTCAGCTGGAGATGGGCAAGAGATAGCTGTAAGGTAATAATGTTGTTTAATGGCCATTTTTTTTATTAATTAATGTCTTTACCTTCACATCTTGGAGGAGGTCCGTTCCATCGTTCATCGATATCGCATGCCAATTGTGCTCTTCCAACCATTTCATATCCTTCATCGCAAGTGTAAATAACTCTACTTAGATAACCTACGCTATCATTTAGAAGGGAATAGTCACCATTTGCAACATCGGCAGGGTAACCGCATTGAATGCCTATCATAACATTTGGTTAAATACAAAAAATTTTAAAGTAGTAATTTTTGGAGTTAGAAATAACTTACGTTTGCAAACTGGTGGGAATTCATTATAAAATCCTGTATCTAGACAAGTTCTTGTGGTTGGTCCCACTAATAAATGTCCTTCGTCGCAGTTGTATTCAATATTAGCCCCGACATTAAAGTTTTGTGCCACCATTGTTGAATTTGGTGGTTGTTCTGGTCTACCACAAGCTTTTGGTTCTAAAATATATTTTCAAATTAAACCTTGATTTATTTAAAACTCCAATAGATTTGAAGTGTCAAGAAATTAAGCAATAACTTACGGTGTTGACAAATATAATTAAGATGCATTCCACAATCAGTATCTGACCATAACCATCCCTTAGTACCATCATAACGAGAGCAGTCACCATTTCCGACAGGTAAATTCCAAAAAGAAACTGTAACCTCTTCTCCTTTAAGCCAATTCCATCCACCATGTTGCTTATCTCTTATAGCACCCATCCAATACTGGCCACTGGCATCACTTCTATGTCTCCTCCACAATTCCCAACTAATAAATCCTTGTAAAGCAGGGTTACTTTCATCAACTAGAGTGCCTCCACGACTTCTGCAGAATGCAAGAGCATCCCTGAATTTCAAAGGCTGCCTATTGTAGAAAATGTAACACTTTCCGTTGTAAGTAGCTGTGCTGCCCGGGGGTTGGTCTCTAAAAGCTGGACATCTTTCAATGGGTAAAGCTTGGTCGGTGTAAACAAAGGCTTCGCAAATTGAAAGTTGACTTGCGGCTGGAGCTTCAAGATGTACACTTACGAAAGCTCCTGGCATGGGTGGGTTGCAAGGAAGGAACAGAGGTTGTCCTTCCTCCAAAAATCCGGTGAATCTATTGCAAATCGGGTTTGTTCCTAAATCTGGACGATTATTTCCAACCCTCACTACAATCGTAGCTGGTTTATTTGCACCTACAAAAAAGTATCTATTAAATTTGCGGATATTCGACCGGAAAGATTGACCTACTCTATTGTAATCTCATTATCAACCGCAAATTTAACGCTTTCGATCACGAAAGATTACAAGATGATATCGTAAGATGTTCACTATAACTTGATTGTGTATAGGCTTGTATAATTTGTAATCAGCGATAAGTTCAATTTATGTTTAACTGGTTTAACCGTAAGATGAATATTTGGATCTATTTTACTTTCCATTATTTGATAGAGTCACGTTTCACTAAGAAAGAAGTCTACTATTACTTTTACGCGTGTTTGCGCGAATTAATTTAAATTAGTTTTTGTCGGGTTTTTAACTATTACATTCGTTTACCATGATTTACTCACGCTTCCAAAAAATAATTGTACCGTGAAGTACAAATGTGGTGGAAATTGAAATATTTATACTATTAATTTCTTTTAAAAGTTATTACTTCTTTTTTCTTTTGTACAATAAAATCACAAGCTATGAAGATAGATTAGTAATACAACACTCAATATTAATAAAGGATGACACTTACATTACCAGAAAACTAAATGATAATGTTTATAGTTTAGTCTTGGCATTGTTCTATGTTTTTTGGTTGAAACATTAGGAGTAATTCTAAAGAATTTTGAAACTTTAAACGTGCAATAATTTCCACTTGAAAACGTCGATAATCTTTTAACTCGTATCACGTATCACCCAGTAAATTTAAAAAGTTAACGACTTTGCTACCGGTCAATTGTGTTGTAACAATTATCCTATTGTGGAAAACTTCTCATGATTCCAGTAAAATCTGATGTGATTCGATTTTAATGTTTTTACTTTTCCTCCTAACAATGATGAAAACTTTCACTGAACTTAGGTAGGCTGCTATGCGTATGTTTAGACGTTAACAAAGAAATCTTTTATGAAAAATTAGCTGAAGCTGGAGGCAAGTCTGATCCATTTTAATTTAACTTTCTCTCGGGAATCTCGTCTACAGTTGTACCAAAATGTAATTCTCTATAATAGAGAAATTTCAACTAATTTAAAGTAGCGTTAAGGAAATAAAATAATAATTAATAAATTAGATCAATAAAATATAATTAGATATAATGACCCAATTAAATAATTATATTTTTTGCAATTTATTAATTATTTTAACTAATATAATCTTTACGTAAATTAGCTGTTTTTGGTTTTAAGTAGGAGAAATAAAAATAAAAAAGGTGAGTCATGAGTCACCTTTTTTGAGTTATCAAAAAAGATCTTTAATATAAGTAAAAGTAAGTGGTAATAAATCTTCAGAAGTGAAATGATGACTTGCAAATCTTGGAACGTTTTTTTTTTCTACAACAACCTATACTTATTAAAATTAATTGCTCTCATTTTTTATTACGGTTGATTAGAAATCGCTTTCGATCTTTCCTAAGGTAATTATTTGTTGTACGTACCACAACACGGTTTTCCAAAGTCCAGCCTTACTAATTGCACCATGTAAGGTTCCAAAAGATTCACATACCACCAAGGTGTTTTCTCAGCTTTTGTAAGAGTGCAAGTTTCAGCATTAAAAAAAGCACTAGTACTACCATCAATGGCTTTCTGAGGAATTCCTCCTGAATCAGTACTTATCTGCATCGGAGCTTTACCAGCTGCCACATTTAACACTGCAAAGAAAATGTGAAGATTAGTAAAAAAAATCCAATAAAAATATTCGTTAATCATCTTTTAATGATCATTTTCTCAGATGACTTGCAATTATTTATATTGTTAAATATTTCCGAGACTAATTAATATGGCGAAATGTCTTGTGAGGACAATAAATAGATTTGGAAGCACGAAGAGATTGAAATCTTCTTTGTCACGAGGCTTGCTAAATTTTCAATTGCCAATTTTCCCAGTCGCTGCTTTTTGTTGCATTCGGTGCATCATTTAAGTATTAAAACGTTGCAAAAGGAAACATAAATGAGGACTGAATGACTGAACTGAAATATTCGGTCGTTCGTGATGTGAATTTTATTATCTGTGTCATGTTAAGAAGCGTGTTAAATAAATATGGTGTTGATGTTGTATGATAAATGGTACAAGAATAATTTGTAGCCACAATATACAGGGTGTCCTATAAGGAACTGATCAGATGAAAATCTTAGAAAGTTAACGAGGAGCTTCAACCTTCAATTTTGAATTAACGATTAACTGGGCTGTTCCTACCCTGATTATTTGGTTTTTTAATGAGGGAATCCCGTCTACTTTCTACGATTTTCTTATGATCACTTCATTTTGGGACACCCTGTATATAGCTTCTAAAGCCTTTGAGGGTCAGCAGTTAAACACTGAACATTAAAACCAAATTTAATAGTTTTTTTTATAAAAACCCACAAATAATGATAATTTTAAAAGAATTGCTTCAATTTTGAATTATAATAAAATACCGAAAAAAATTAATTGTTTTTTTAATTTTGTGCAAATATGCTTCAAATTTTCATAACATTTTGGTTTTTCTATTATGGAACGAAAAAGTTAGCTCGATGATTTATGGTCCTAAAGATTTATTGATGAAATTATCTAAATATGTTCAAAGTTTTTGAAAAAGTAGAGATTTTATAGCATTTCTTACAACTATTCAACCTCATAAAACTGATTAATAAAATTCTATACTTTTCAGAAAATTTATTAATTTGGTCCAAAGGAAAATATAAAAAAGAATTATTTAGATTTTTGTAATTCTTATCACTCAACATAATCATCTAATTAACAAAGAAGCAATTAATTGATGTCCATTATAATAAAACGAATAGTTTCAGAATGGTTTAAATATAATTCAAGGAATGTGTTTATATTAAATTTTAATTAATTACAATTAAAATTCTTAGTTCTCACTTGTAAATAGCCTTTTAATCGCTCATTTTATTTAATTGTTATTTTAATCCTAATTCATTAATCAAATAAAACATCAACGATCGAGAAAACGGAACATTTGAGATGTTAGTGTTCACTAATAACCATAAGCAATTAAGTAAAATAACGGATTATTTAAATAATAATTTTCATAGCTAAGTATTTTATAAAGATTATGATGGTAATAAAGATAAGTGTACTTTGCAATAGCGACAGATCATAACTTATTGTAGTTTATTGTTGGTGTCATTTTGCATTTTGTTCACCCACTTTTTATCTTCATGTAAAATTGTTCTAATTTACAATTAACATTAACTATAAATCGTTTCAAACACTAACATTTGTATTGATTAAAGCTTGGAGAAGTCTCTTGTTAGTAATTAAATTTTTAATTGTTATACTATAGATCTTACGAAGATATCAACCGACATAATTGAAATTCAGAATTATTCTGGAGCCATAATCCCATTTTTTCTAACAATGTCACTTGGTCCCTTTTTGATAAACATAGTCCAATTGACAACTTCTTTAATTTGTTCTCGAAGTATGAATGGGGATCATAAACGAATTCTTAATCTAAATTTTTCAAAAGAAAACATCTGATTAGGATAAATACCAAATAAAAATAAAAGTTCTTTAAATGAACCGAATTTTTTATTAATATCAAAAAATAAAGAATTCTTATTATCCAACTTTATCAACAATTTATTATTGCAACATGTTTCACCAAATCATTGGCTTCATCAGGCAAAAAATTGAATGTGGATAAAAATAAAAATATTTACAGAAACCAATCCAAATATAAAAATATAAACAAAAACCAATAAAAAATAATATAAACTTCTTCCAAAAAAAAAAAAAAAAATATGTAAAAAATAGGCAAATGTAATTGCACTGACAAATATGTCAAACAAAATATTTTATTTATATTAATTTTTTATAATTTAAATGAGTTGTATTTCAAAAACATCATTTGTATTTCAGAAAACATCAATTGTATTTCAGAAAAATCAATTTAATTTCAGAAAGTATCAATTGTATTTCAGAATCATCAATTGTATTTCAGAAAGCATCAACCACCAACAATTGTATTTTTGATTTCACCAATAATTGTTTTTAAGTAAATCAACATTTCCTCTATGATACCAGGAGCTATAATAGGAAAAAGCCGAAGTTTTCTTTTAATAATACTGCTTTAATCTTAGAACAGATTATTTAAATTGGGATTAACATAACACATAATGAATATGGAATATGGTCCAAAAAGTCTTGGGTTCCTCATTTTTTATATTTGGTCCTTTCTGAAATTATATTGATTTTTGTGAAAAATAATTGATGCTTTCTGAAATACAATTGGTTCTTTTTGAAATCAAATTGATTTATCTGAAATAGAATTGATGCTTTCTGTAATAGAATTGATGCTTTCTGTAATACAATTGATCTTTTCTGAAATACAATTTATGTTTTCTGAAATACAATTGGTAAATATGTAGACGTTGTTTATGATTTTTCACTGGAAGCAAATTTAAACGAATTTTTCATCACCGGGCTGAAGTTACATTTAAATGCATTCATTTTTACATTCATATTTTTTTTTAGAAAAAAAATGTAAGGGCTCAATTTTTTTATATTTTGTTACAAATACAGTCCTTAGTAAAACTAAATAAAAAGTTGTTTCAAAATCAGACCATGAGTCAAAAAATTTTAAAAAGAATGAAAATAATCAGTCACTTTTTCACATTTTATTTTTTTAATGGAAAACAAAACAATGTAAGGGTTCAAATTTTTTATATTTTGTTACACATACAGTCTAAGGTAAAACTGCATAAAAAGTTTTTTCAAAATCAGTCCAGGAGTCAAAATATTTAAAAAAGAATGAAAATAATCAGTCACTTTTTCACATTTTATTTTTTTAATAGAAAACAAAAAAATGTAAGGGCTCAATTTTTTTTTATATTTTGTTACAGATACAATCCTTAGTAAAACTGCAGAAAAAGTTTTTTTTTAAATCAGACCAGGAGTCAAAATATTTAAAAAAGAATGAAAATAATCAATCACTTTGTCACATTTAATTTTTTTAATCGAAAACAAAAAAATGTAAGGGCTCAATTTTTTTATATTTTGTTAAAAGTACAGTCCTTAGTAAAACGGCATAAAAAGTTTTTTCAAATCAGACCAGGAGTCAACAAATTAAAAAAAAAATAAAAAAATAGTCACTTTTTCAGATTTTATATTTTTCATCGAAAACAAAAAATTGTAAGGGCTCAATTTTTTTATATTTTGTTACAGATACAGTCTTTAGTAAAACTGCATAAAAAGTTTTTTTTAAATCAGTCCAGGAGTCAAAATATTTAAAAAAAGAATGAAAATAATCAGTCACTTTTTCAGATTTTATTTTTTAATAGAAAACAAAAAAATGTAATGGCTCAATTTTTTTATATTTTATTACAGATACAATCCTTAGTAAAACTGCAGAAAAAGATTTTTTTAAATCAGACCAGGAGTGAAAATATTTAAAAAAGAATGAAAATAATCAGTCACTTTGTCACATTTAATTTTTTTAATCGAAAACAAAAAAATGTAAGGGCTCAATTTTTTTTATATTTTGTTAAAAGTACAGTCCTTAGTAAACCGGCATAAAAAGTTTTTTTCAAATCAGATCAGGAGTCAAGAAATTAAAAAAAAATTAAAAAAATAGTCACTTTTTCAGATTTTATTTATTTTTATTGAAAACAAAAAAATGTAAGGGCTCAATTTTTTTATATTTTGTTACAGATACAGTCTTTAGTAAAACTGCATAAAAAGTTTTTTTAAATCAGTCCAGGAGTCAAAATATTTACAAAAAGAATGAAAATAATCAGTCACTTTTTCAGATTTTATTTTTTAATAGAAAACAAAAAAATGTAAGGGCTCAATTTTTTTATATTTTATTACAGATACAATCCTTAGTAAAACTGCAGAAAAAGATTTTTTTAAATCAGACCAGGAGTGAAAATATTTAAAAAAGAATGAAAATAATCAGTCACTTTGTCACATTTAATTTTTTTAATCGAAAACAAAAAAATGTAAGGGCTCAATTTTTTTATATTTTGTTAGAAGTACAGTCCTTAGTAAAATGGCATAAAAAGTTTTTTCAAATCAGACCAGGAGTCAAGAAATTAAAAAAAAAACTAAAAAAATAGTCACTTTTTCAGATTTTATTTTTTTCATCGAAAACAAAAAATTGTAAGGGCTCAATTTTTTTATATTTTGTTACAGATACAGTCTTTAGTAAAACTGCATAAAAAGTTTTTTTTAAATCAGTCCAGGAGTCAAAATATTTAAAAAAGAATGAAAATAATCAGTCACTTTTTCACATTTTATTTTTTTAATGGAAAACAAAACAATGTAAGGGCTCAAATTTTTTATATTTTGTTCCACATACAGTCCTTAGTAAAAATGCAGAAAAAGTTTTTTTTTAAATCAGACCAGGAGTCAAATTATTTAAAAAAGAATGAAAATAATCAGTCACTTTGTCACATTTAATTTTTTTAATCGAAAACAAAAAAATGTAAGGGCTCAATTTTTTTATATTTTGTTAAAAGTACAGTCCTTAGAAAAACGGCATAAAAAGTTTTTTTTAAATCAGACCAGGAGTCAAGAAATTAAAAAAAAAATTAAAAAAATAGTCACTTTTTCAGAGTTTATTTTTTTTTATTGAAAACAAAAAAATGTAAGGGCTCAATTTTTTTATATTTTGTTACAGATACAACCCTTAGTAAAACTGAAGAATTTTTTTTTAAATCAGACCAGGAGTCAAAATATTTTAAAAAAAAATGAAAATAATCAGTCACTTTTTCACATTTTATTTTTTTAATGGAAAACAAAACAATGTAAGGGCTCAAATTTTTTATATTTTGTTCCACATACACTCCTTAGTAAAAATGCAGAAAAAGTTTTTTTTTAAATCAGACCAGGAGTCAAATTATTTAAAAAAGAATGAAAATAATCAGTCACTTTGTCACATTTAATTTTTTTAATCGAAAACAAAAAAATGTAAGGGCTCATTTTTTTTATATTTTGTTAAAAGTACAGTCCTTAGAAAAACGGCATAAAAAGTTTTTTTTTCAAATCAGACCAGGAGTCAAGAAATTAAAAAAAAAATTAAAAAAATAGTCACTTTTTCAGAGTTTATTTTTTTTTTATTGAAAACAAAAAAATGTAAGGGCTCAATTTTTTTATATTTTGTTACAGATACAACCCTTAGTAAAACTGAAGAATTTTTTTTTAAATCAGACCAGGAGTCAAAATATTTAAAAAAGAATGAACTAATCAGTCACTTTTTCACATTCTATTTAATTTTTTTGACTCATGGTCTAATTTTGAAACAACTTTTTTATGTAGTTTTACTAAGGACTGTATCTGTAACAAAGTATAAAAAAAATTGAGTTAATCATAAAAATAGAAATGCAAATCAAATAAGTTGTGATTTTCGTTAAAAATTTTAAGATTTTTTTTCTGTATATCTGCTTATAACAACCCTAATGTAGTCACTTTAAAAATGAGGTCACACAAATATAAATTATTAACAATTTTATTGGTTACACAGAAGTATATTTAATATATTAAAAAGATTAGTTATTAAAATTGAAATTAAATTTTCCTTATTGGGGTTATACAGTTGCAATTAGAAATATAAACTGTTAATTATGGGCAATTTTAGAAGTGGTTGCAGGTACGAAAGCTTCTTTTAGCAAACTTTTAGCAAATTGCATACTTGATTCAATACGATACACTTTCAAAGCTCGATTAATTTTCATGATTCACGTCTCAAAATGAAATCAGCCAAGCAATCGCAGCCAAGATGAAAGTTTTTTACAGTTATCAATTAGCATTTGCATACCCATTTTTTTAAACCACAATCTTGTTACAACAAATAAATAACTTATACATTATAGAATAAAAAAACATTAGATGAAGTAGGATTTTTGTATACCTAAATAAAAACTCATGAATTATTTATAATGTTTAATTATGTATAAATTTGTAATTTTTCGAAGAATTAAGTGATATATTCGAACTTTACAGTTGTTTTTTTACTTTGTGTAAAGGCGGGGAAGCATTCCGTCTAACTGTTTTTTTTTTATATTTTATTTTCATTATTATTCAAGACGCCCATTGGCGTTTATCGGTGTTTTAAACGATCTTCAAGCCATAAACAAAAATATTAATTGAGGTTTAATTCCTTAATTATTTTCATTTAGATAGCAAAAAGTATGTATAAAAATAATCGCAATTTAAATTTGAAGCCATAAATTACCTATTTAAATAATTGATTGCAGGTTAAATATAACTGTAATTATTAATTTGTTTAAATTTATTATTGTGTTTATTTATTGCAGTGAAGAATTGTTTCATTCTAATCTGATTATGATAAATTGATGATGTTAGATCATTTTATGATGTGGTCTATCCTAGATAAATTAATAATGGCCTGTGTTCTGTATGTTGAATGTATCTAGATTTTTGTAATCAAATAAAATTTCCTAATTTGTGGTATTTTCATTACCAATAATATCATTCAGATATATGTTAATATTATTCCATCCAATAAAAAATGCAATTTAATTGCCTACATCTTTTCAAAGAAGTAGGAAAAACAAGAAGAAAGAAGATAAAAATTAAGTAAATTTAAGTAACCCGGTAAAAAGTAAATAATAGTTTCTTGCAATAAAAACGTATTCTTTTGAGTAGTTTCTCTAATAATGCATTAATTCAATGTATTATCAAACACTTTGGTTATTATTGTTATTCAGTTTTTATAGCTTCAAATTACAATAAGTAAGCTTATATTATGGGTGCACTCGTTTGACCTACTGAGAAGAGTCGTGTGTGACATGAAGACCCACATAACAATAACTAACAACCATAAACATAAACTAAACCAACACTTAAGATTTTTATGTGAAATCTTCCCATGTATTCTTATAATTTTAGCTTAGCTATAAATAAAAATTTAATCTTGAGACCTACCCTAGTAGATTGTTTTCACTAAACGGATTTGTCTGACTACTAAATAAGGCCATAAATAAAAAAAGTAAAATACATTTTTAATGACCAAAAGAGGATGATTATTGCAGTGGATGAGGATGAAGAAATTTTAAATACTTATTTCAGTAAATTAATGAATGTATAAACAAAAATGTGTAAAAATCTGTTTTTGGCAGAAAATTTATAAAAAATTATTAGACCTATCAAAATATTTATCAACTTATTAACTTTAGATGGGGGGAAGAAGGCTTTTAACTACTGAAAAAAAATAGACAGTTATTGCAAAATTTTCATACCCAAAACTTAAGATTAAGAATTAGTAGAAACATTGAATGCCTTGGTACCCTAAGGTCAATACATTGATTTACCAGGACGAAAAGTCTTTACCACCTGAAAACTAAAAACGCCACACAAATTCGTTCTTTAGGCCTTTATATAAATAAAGGCCTAAAGAACGAATATAAATTCGGTGCTTTAATTATTTTTCTAAACTTTGTGGTATATCAAATGATGTATCAAGAGTTATATCAGTAAATTTATGAATTTATGAACAAATATATGTAAACGTCTGTTTTTGGTAGAAAATTAGTTAAAAATTCTATCAAAATATTTAACAGCTTAATTCTAAGTGGAGGGAAAAAGGCTTTTAACTGCTAAAAAAACAACTTGCAACCATCAAACAATCTTTTATGAGAGCCATTTTGATAACCAAAATTTAGGAAATTAAAAAAAAACATTAAATAACCTATTACCCTAAGGTCAATACCGGGTGGAAATGAAAACCGGGTCACCTCGATAACTTTTTTATTTATGAATAAAAAAATTTGAAATTTGGCTATGTTCTATGGTTCAAAAAAAACAAATTTTATGTGCATTTTTTATTTTCGAAATCACTTCCGGTTTCACCGGAAACACCATGAACTTTGTTTTTTAAATGTAACATCCCATATTTTTATTCATGGCTTAAAATACTTTTAAAAAAGAAGTATTTTTGAGATATTAGTTTTTGTTTTTTTTGTAAAAAAAATTTTTTTCAAAAAAAAAAACGTTTTCGAAGTCGGTGAAAAGTACCAAAACTAATTCTAAATAATTCAAATACTTAAATAAAATTGTAATTTGAAAAAAAATTTAAGTGGTTTTTGAACTATTAATTTTTAAACTTTGTTAATGAAGATTTTATCAAATATCTCACTTTTTTTAAATGCAATGATGCCGGGTCATTCGACTTTTTAAAAAGAGGATTTTATAACGATTATTTTGGTACCCCATATATAGGGGTATTATTTTGCATGTCCTGTAATAAAGGTACTTAATAGCTATTATTTGCCAACTTAAGAAATAAATAATTTTACTAGTTCATTTAGCGTTCTCCAGGGTGCACCGCGTGGAAGCGAACTAGTTTTACACCCCAAAAAAACGTAAAAATATTCATCAATAAAAAATGATTAATAAAATGAGAAGAATGCAGGTAAAAACGATAAAATCACAAAAATTGTTCAAGTAAATTAACTGCTTTTTATGTTATTATTAAACTTATCAAAATGTGTGATATTCAGAAAATGTCAATGCTTTATTCGTGAATATTAAATAAATTTTGATCAACATGTGGCGTCAGCCGTTTCTGTTGAACAAATAAAATTCATAAGAAACATTCAAAAATTGATAAAGTTTAAACAAATCTGTAATCGTCCAAACATCTTGTGAAGAGTTGTATAATACATTAGATTACTTTTTTGTTTAGATAGTTTTAATTATCAATTCTTAAAAATGTTTTCGCGAGATGAACAAGTTGACATGTTGCTAATTTACGGTGAATGTCGAAAAATTGCCATGGCTGCTAGTGTACTTAATCGCGAAAGACATCCAGAAAGACGTCAGCCACATCGTACCTTCTTTTTTAAACTGGAAGCCAAATTTCGTAGAGAACCTAATAATTCTGAAGATAAATTTATAATTAATCATGAAAGTGAAGTTGATATCATAGCCTATGTCGAAGTTAACCCAACCTCCTCTTCACGACAAATTGCTTTTGAATACGGAATAAGCCACACTTCAGTTCTAAAGATTTTACAAAAGCATAAGTACCATTCCTACAAATACCAACTTCACCAACATTTGTATGAAGCTGATAACGCACGGCGTCTTGAGTTTAGCCAATGGTTTTTAAATATGATGCGAGAAAATCTACAATTCAATACACAAATTTTATATTCGGACGAAAGTAATTTTACCAACCTAGGATTGTTTAATAGAAATAACACGAGGTATTGGTCACAAGAAAATCCAAGGCTTATTCGAGAAACCAATTTCCAAGTAAGGTTTAGCTTCAATTGTTGGATAGGAATAATTGGTACCCATATTATTGGTCCCATATTTTTTTAAGGGCATCTGAATGCCCAACGCTATTTGGGTTTCCTTGAAAACGAAATTAATGATTTAATTGAGGAACTACCTTTAATTAATTTGGGCGGAATGTATTTCCAGCAAGATGGTGCCCTGCACATAATGCAGGAATAGTGGTGGAATATTTAAATAGACATTATAATAACCAGTGGATTGGAACTAATGGTCCAATTCGATGGCCTCCGAGGTCACCCGATCTTACCCCGCTAGATTTTTATCTTTGGGGAAAAATTAAAGATGAAGTGTATCTTACTCTACCAGATACATCAGATGAATTAAAAAGACGCGTTAGAAATTCTGTCAATAACATTACTCCAGAGGAATTAAACAGAGTAATTCATTCTACTATTCGTAGACACGAACTTTAAATTGAAAACAACGGAGGACATTTAGAACAATTTTTGTGATTTTATCGTTCGTCTCATTTTATTAATCATTTTTTATTTATGAATATTTTTAAGTTTTTTGGGGTGTAAAACTAGTTCGCCTCCACGCGGTGCACCCTGGATAACGCTAAATGAACTAGTAAAATTATTCATTTCTTAAGTTGGAAAATACTAGCTATTAAGTATCTTTATTACAGGCACATGCAAAATAATACCCCTACATATGGGGTACCAAAATAATCGTTATAAAATCCTCTTTTTAAAAAGTCGAATGACCCGGCATCATTGCATTTAAAAAAAGTGAGATACAAATATCAAAATAAAATCTTCATTAACTTAGTTTAAAAATTAATAGTTCAAAGACCACTTAAATTTTTTTTCAAATTACAATTTTATTTATGTATTTGAATTCTTTAGAATTAGTTTTGGTAATTTTCACCGACTTCGAAAACCTTTTTTTTTTGAAAAAAATTTTTTTTCGCAAAAAATAAAAACTAATATCTCAAAAATACTTCATTTTTAAAAGTATTTTAAGCCATGAATAAAAATATGGGATGTTACATTTAAAAAAACAAAGTTCATGGTGTTTTCGGTGAAACCGGAAGTGATTTCGAAAATAAAAAATGCACATAAAATTTGTTTTTTTGAACCATACAACATAGCCAAATTTCAAATTTTTCTATTCATAAATAAAAAAGTTATAGAGGTGACCCGGTTTTCATTTCCACCCGGTATATTGATTTACAAGGACGAAGCGTTTACCACTTGAAAACTGAAACCGCCACAAAAATTTGTTCACATATTTGTTATTTAGGCCTTTATTTTTATCCGGTGCTTTAATTTTTTATTTCTGAATTTTATGGTATATAAAATGGACTGGGTGTTATAGTTTTTTAAGATAATTTTAAATGATATCCCTTTTCTTATAATTATTTTATTATCCAAAATATTAGAAATTTGTAAAAAAATTGAATGGCCTAGTATCTAAAGATCAATATATTGACTTACAAGGAAGAAGATTTTACCTCCTGAAAATTGAAAACGTCCCCAGAATTTGTTCACAAATTCCTTCTTTTAGTCTTTATTTATATTTGGCGATTTAATTTTTTTCTAAATTTTATGGTATACCAAATAATGGACTGGGTATTATATTCTTATAAGATAATTTTTGAATGATATACTTACTCTCTTTTTAAGTTAACTAATTATTTTTTTGTTGTTTCTTGGATAATAAAAGTATCAAGAGTTATTTCAGTAAATTAATAAACAAAAATGAGTAAATATCTGTTTTTGGCAGAAAATTTGTTAAAAATTACTATCTCTTTCAAAATTTTTAATGGATTAGCTCTATTGGAAGGAAAGAGGCTTTTAACTGTTGAAAAAAGCTAAAAAATTCTTCCAGCCATCAAAAACCCTTTCATGAGAGCCATTTTTATACCCAAAATTTAGGAATTTATAAGAATGTTGAATGGCCTAGTACTTGAAGGCCAATACATTGATTTACAAGGACGAAGACTTTACTACCTGAAAACTAAAAACTCCATAAATATTTGTTCACAAATTCGTTCTTTAGGGCTTTATTTGTATCCGGTGCTTAAAATTTTTTTCTGAAACTTGTTGTATATCAAATATCAAATGGACTGGGTATATAGTCTTATAAGATAATTTTTGAATGATATCCTTTATCTTGGAAAATAGATCATTTTTTCATAAAAACATCAAGAGTTGTTTTAGTAAATTAATGAATTTATTAACAAAAAAGTTCTTGCAGCCATCAAAAACTTTTTCATGAGAGCCATTTTGATACCAAAAATTTAAGAATTTGAAAAAAGGTCAATACTTTGATTTACCAGGACTTTACCACCTGAAAACTGAAAATGCCTCAAAAATTTGGTCACAAATTGGTTCGTAAGGCCTTTTTTATTTTACGGTAATTATCAATATTATGCCTTAGAAGACACCATCAAAAATCTGGAAAGGTGACCAAAATTGAAGTCCCGTGGTCTTTGGCACGTGGTGCTATATTGAGCAGTCGCAAAGATTAATGTAGATATTCGCACTTTTGAATAATGTTTGGCGAATCAAAAATACCAAGTGTTGATTTGTTGATAACTAATCAAACATTAGATTGTCTTGCATCATTAAAAAGTATGTATCCTAATAAAATTGGGCGTTATTGGGCAGTCAGGAAAAGTTGTGGAATCCCCGTGGAACCGTGACGGAATTCCTGTAATTACTATAATTAAATGCAGTCGGCACAATGGTCTCTTTGCTGGTAAGAGGATTACTTCGTCTAAATGATGACCTACTTTTGGGGTTGATTTACATAATTTGGTAGTGACTAATGCAACAGGTGAACCGGTACTAGTCGAACGCTCCAGTGCCAAGGTTTTTTAAACCATCGGTTAAGGTCATCACGCAACACAAACGGGATTCCGGCTACAGGTCCGTTTTCTTACGCACCTCTTAATAAATTCTTAAAATCAAAGAAAGTTATTTAAAGTAAATATAAAGAAAGTGCTCAATCATCCTTTCCAATGAAGGCAAATTTACTTGAAACCAATTCCTTCAGGCAAAATTCATCAGGACAATAAAATCCTTCTAATCTCATCAGTTCTTTCCGCCACTTTTACATACCAAAAAATATTCTCAAATTTTTGGATAGTTATAGAATTATCGAAAAAACTAAGCCCCGATTTCATAGTCCCAACTTTTTATGTTTTAATTATTTGGGCTTATCATTAATTTTGTCCTTACAAGTATGATAACATGTGACAACAAATATGCACTATGCTTAATTGATTAGAACTGGTTTATTGAAATGTTGAAATATTCTGCTCCTGCAAATTTTATGTTTTGTCCGTCTGCCATGTGTCATATTTTTATGGTAAAAGCAATCATCATAGAGTTTTCTACATATCATCAAAGCTTATGAATAGATCATCCCACAGGCATATAAGTAGCTACTATAACTATTTTTAAACTAAAACTCCCGTTTTTGATAACTTGCAAAAATTTTGTAATTTAGTTTTTTAGAATTTAATATGTAAATCAATTAAGGAAGAAAATTATTTTATTAAACTAATCTGTGGTGGTATGAAAAAAATACAACTGTAAAAACGAAAACCATTGAACTTTTATCGATTTTAATTTGAATGAGTTTGTTTCGATAATTTAAGACATTAAATTCCGTTAGTCCAAGAAATTCTTTAAGCATTAACCAATTGGCGGCCGCCCAGCGAAAATCAAAATTCGTTAGCATATTAATAATCCAAACACGTTCAGCATATTTGGAAGGAACATATGAAGTTTTTTAAATGAAAAGAGCTGTGATTATTTTTTGTCGGTTCTTGATTAGTAATTACAACTACAAATGTCAGCGCAAAAAATAGGAGTTTGATGCTCTTTTTAACGGAATTTTGCAATTATGATCATTATACTTTTAAGAGAGTTTGCAAAATATAAATTGCTAATAAAATGATAATGATTATTAAAACGACCTCTACACTTAAAAATTAATTGCCTTTCTCATTAGCGGCACATTAAAATCACCTCTACAGTTTTTTTGATAGTACATATTCCGTTTAGAAAAGTTAAACATTTTTGGCTAAAATTTTTTAACGACTTATGCCGTTATAAAATTAATCAATTTTGTTCATAATTGCAATAAAGTATTTATATACAATACTGTCCTGAGTTTTATTACCATTTCACAAATAAAATTGGAGGTCAAAAATACGATTTGTAAATTGGAAAAATGTTATAAACTAGAAGAATCTAAGGTACTTTATACATTGGTACCCCACATATCAAATTATAGAGTACGTATTTTCCCGAAAAAATGCCTTTTTGACGACATAGAACCTGATAAATTTTATTCATCTGGAAAAACCAAACACACAACTCAAAAATTTGGTAAAAAATTTATTATTTCATTACTAAAGACGATAGACATTTTAAATCTAAAAAAATAGAAAATTCAGCCAGGAAAAAATAAAGGAAATGGTCAAGAGCTAGTGAATAAATCTTATTTCAAATTTTCAAAAATCTCAAAGTAAAAGCCCTCAGCCCGTAACATTGGAGCAAGAAAGATATAAAAAATTGGTAAACCATAAGTAAACACCCTGTATAATTTTGGTATTATTATTTGTGCAGGAACATATTTGGTAAATGAAACTCTTGAGGTGAATTTGCACATAAGGCAGCGTTTTAAATCCCCAGGGCCCAAATCCTCATTTTCGTCGATAAAATATCCTGTAGGAAAAAAGTCGTGTTCAATCAAAATACTGTTACTTCTTAGTTGTTTTTTTATCAAATTTTCATAAGCACATGCTGTTTTTCCTATAGGATATTTATAGTATCCCTGAAAATAAGGATACTGGTCCTTTACACATATTAAGGCGTTACAGAAACAATAGATTTTACGGGCGTGTTACCATTTCATGGACAACGGTTTCATCGACATGACCTTTACATCGACATACCTGTTTCATCGATACGGACGTTTCATCGACACGACCAATTCATCAGAACAAACATTTCATCAACATTACCTTTTCATCGACAACCGTTTCATCAGCACTACTTTTTCATCCACAAACTTTTCTTCGACAAGGACGTTTCATCGACATTACCTTTTCATGGACACTACCTTTTCGTCGACAATACCTTTTCATCCACAAACCTTTTTATCGACAAAACCGTTTCATCGACAAAGACATGTTTCATCGCGAAAGCTTTCATCGCCAATATCGTTTTATCGACACAGATATATTTAGAAAGCGAAAACGGCAAATGACGAAATTGTTTTATTAAAATTACTAAGAAAAAAGGAGTTCGTCATTCGCTGTTTTCACATTTTCCCAAATATACTAAAGAATGAAGAATATTATACAACAATAAAATAAAAAGGTTCTGCCGTAATTTTGTATACTATTATAGTGTCGATGAACCGTCCTTCTAAATACAAATAGAGACCTATCGATGAAGAGGAAGTGTCGATAAAACGGTTGCCGATGAAATGTTTGTCGATGAAAATGTAATGTCGATGAAATGTCTGTGACGATGAACGCCCTTGTCGAAAAAAAGGTTTGTCGATGAAAAGGTAGTGTCGACGAAAAGGTAGTGTCCATGAAAAGGTAATGTCGATGAAACGTCCTTGTCGAAGAAAAGTTTGTGGATGAAAAAGTAGTGCCGATGAAACGGTTGTCGATGAAAAGGTAATGTTGATTAAATGTTTGTTCTGATGAATTGGTCGTGTCGATGAAACGGGTATGTCGATGTAAAGGTCATGTTGATGAAACCGTTGTCCATGAAATGGTAACACGCCAGTAAAATCTATTGTCGACGAAATGGTTACACAGGCCAACGATGAAAAAACTTTTTCAATAACTTTAGCTAATTTTTATGTAATTTGGTGTGCTGATTCCGAAAATAATAACAAAAAAGTCGTATCACCCACCAATTTCTCACATTTCAATATTTAATAAAAATAAATTTTATTAACCAAAATGTATAAAAATTATTTTTAACCTTTCAACATTTTTAAGTTGGCCATATATTCTAGTTTTATAAGGTAGGCAATAATATCAAATATGATTAGGTTAGCAGTTCTGATAAATTAGACAGTTTTTTGTTTCCTTCCAGTTAATAAAATCTCACATTGCATTATTTAGTCTTTTAGTATTGCTTTTTATTCACTGCTTAATATGGATAAACGTGGTTGCAAAAATTCTCCTAACGCTTTTTGTCCGAGAGTGAGTGATTGAGTTTTACTTGTAGTACATTCATTTATAGTTAGGGCCTCTTTGCTTGTACATATATGTGGTAGCTTTGTAATAAAAAAAAACAACAAAAGAACATTACTGACTTTGCATATTTTGGTGTAGAAATCGGCAATCAAGACAAATGTTGGGTTCCTCACAAAGTATGTTATGATTGTGTCGAGGTTCTTAGGAAATGGTAGAAAGAGAAAAAAAACTTTTAAATTTGCAGTACCCATGGTATGGAGAGAGCAAAAAAATCATTCAAACGATTATTTTTGCAGCATAAATGTTTCTGGACATAACTCTAAAAATAAGAAAGCAATGTTTATCCTAACTTTACTTCAGCTCATCGGCGGGTAGGACATGGACCGTAACTTCTTGTCCCTGTGCGAACTGGGTCTATCGATGATATTTTACAGTTCAGTCCAGAATTTAATGAAAGTGAACCGACTGATGACGAGTTCCAATATAATCCAGAAAATTTAAAACCACCGTTGTTTACACAAGCTAAGTTAAATGATTTAGTGAGAGATTTGGGTTTGACTAAGAGAAAAACATTTATGGGAATCTCAGACATCTATTTATCATTATAGAACATGAACAGTTTGCTGAAAGAAGGGATGTTCGTTGGGCCTGATATTCGTAAATTGATGTTCGATTCCAACTTCGAAGCAACGATGAATACAGAGGAAAAAGAGGCTTGGATATCATTTAAAGAAGTTGTGACAAAGTTTTTGGGCAATGTGAAAGCTCCTAAATATGAATTTATCATAGCAAACATGATAAACAATTTTAAAAGTCTTGGTTGTCTGATGAGCTTTAAAGTCCACTTCTTGCACATCCATCTTGACTTTTTTCCTGAAAACTTAGGTGATGTGAGTGAAGATCAAGGGGAACGGTTTTATCAGGACATAAAAGAAATGGAAAAACAATACCAGGGAAGGTGGAATATCAACATGTTAGGTGATTACTGTTGGTCAATTCACAGAGAACAACAAAACACATCACATCGAAGAAAAAGCTATACAAGAAATTTTACAGAGAAAAGAATGAGAAAATACAAAAAATAAGCATCTGATATTTAGTACCTTTAGTAAACTAACATTTTTGTAAGTGAAAATTGTAACCTAATAAAAAACTGAATTTTTAATTTTAATTTATCAAAGTTTTCACTATTTTTGATATACAGGGTGTCTCAGACCACCCGTCCACCCCTTTTATTTTGAGAACGCCTTGTCGTACATGGCTGAAATAAAAAAATTATCACCAAAGCAAATCCGAAAAATGTATTGGTGCACTTATTTTTTTCCGGAATAATCCGGAAGTGCCCGGAACCGGAAGTAACTTTCGATTTTTAAATGGCAACATAGATCGAGTATGGTTTCGTTTGAAAGGTATTTTAAAAAGGAACAACTTTTATTAAAATATTTGTTTTAATATCTTTCATAATTACCAAATTAAACGAAAAACAAAAGCAAACAAGTGACAAATGGTTTCTTAAATTATGGAAAAATTAAAGCTCTACCATCATCCTCAATGGGTAAGGGTAGAGGCAATTATGATTTTTTAAATGGAAACATGTATTTTTGCTTCGCTTGTTAAAAATAATCAACTTTTTTAGGTTATGTATTTACTTTAATTCAAAAAATAAAAACAAATTGATTATTTTTAGCGATAAACGCAAAAAAGAGTTTCAATCTAAAAAAATCTCTCTCTTGTCCATTTGCGGATGATGGTAACGATTTAATTTTTCCATAATTTAAGAGACCAATGGTCACTTGTTTGCATATTTTTTTTTCGTTTAATTTGTTAATTATGCAAGATATTACAAAAATATTTTAATAAAAGTTGTTTCTTTTTAAAAGACCTTTCAAACGATACCATACTCGACCTATGTTGCCATTTAAAAATCGAAAGTTACTTCCGGTTCCGGGTACTTCCGGATTGTTCCGGAAAAAAATAAGTGCACCAATGGATTCTTCGGGTTTGCTTTGGTAATATTTTTTTTATTTCAGCCTTGTACGACAAGGCGTTCTCAAAATAAAAGGGGTGGACGGGTGGTCTGAGACACCCTGTATACAGTGCGGACATAAAGTAAATCCCCCCTGCTAACTTTTGAACGGTTATGTTTTTTATTCTGAAAATTTGTCTACGAAGGAATCAAATTTAATACTTTCTACTAAAGGTATTTTTGATTTTGTGGAACTTCCGGTTATACCGGAAGTGGATGGCAACTTTCTTATTTTAAATGGAACACCCAGTATATTTTTGAATTTTTGCATTTTCGTATTCTCCATAAAAATACCATTAAATTGACCTAACATAGTGTGGATTAATACTTTCGGAATTACGCCCACTTAAAAATCGCATTTTTTATGCAACTTCATTTACACCGGAAGTTGGAAAATTATCGAACTTGCAGTTAAACATAATTTTGTTTAAATTTTGTTTAAATTTAATTATTAACTTAATTGCAAAAAAAAATAATTTAAAATAAAGAAGTTGAGGCAGTTGGGTCCAACTTCCGGTGTAAAGGAAGTTGCATAAAAATGCGATTTTCAAATGGGCGTAATTTCGAAAGTATTAATCGTAGACCACACTATGCTAGGTCAATTTAATGGTATTTTTATGGAGAACACGAAAATGCAAAAATATACTGGGTGTTCCATTTAAAATAAAAAAGTTACCACACACTTCAGTTTAAAAAGTTTTTACAAAATTTTTTTTTGTTGGCCTGGGTTATCGATGAAAAAGTAATGTCGATGAAACGTCATTGTCGAAGTAAAGTTTTGACGATGAAAAGCTAGTATCGACGAAATGGTTGTCGATGAAAAGGTAATGTCGATAAAACATCTGTGTCCTTCTCGAAGAAAAGGTAGTGTCTACGAAATACTTGTCGATGAATTGGCCACGTCGATGAAACGGTATACAATCGATTTTACTATTCCCCTGAATTTTAAACTTCGACCGCCTTTTTCTATTGTTCATCCATTGATTTAGGGCCGGTTTATTCAGCTTCCAGTAAAGTGTTCAGTAGTGTTACTAGGGAGTTATTTACATGTAAAAGTGATCAGTAAATTGAACTCAATATACTCAATTTACTGAAAGGTTTTTACTTCTGGAAGGTGTATAAATAGTTATTTTTATGTATCAATATATTATAAATTGACCTCTCAGTAGCGAAATCCTTTCAGCGAATTGAGATTACCGAATAGTTTAATTTACTGATCACTTTTACATGTAAATAACAACTAGGGTGCTACTGAACACTTTACTGGAAGGTGAATAAACCGGCTCTAAGTCGATTAAGGAATATGTGAAAGTGGAGGATTAAAGGCACCTTTACAGAAGATTTATCAAAACTCCATAGAATCACCATAAAGGTAGTTTTAATTAGTGCTAAGGAAGATAATTTTTAAGATGTACTTAATATAACTGATAAGATCCACTGCACTGTGGCACCAACAAGGAAATTTCCTAAACCTGATTTAAATTGCAAATGTAATAATTATAAACAAATCCATAAATTAATAAGATAAGATTAATGAAACTTCCACGCGTTCATGAGCGTGTGGTGTGCAATTTTCTATTGCTTCTCGGTACTTTCTCTGGAAAATTTGAAGTCGGTGCATAATGGATTAAAAATTACATTATTCAATCTAACGCCTGGCACCTGCTGCGGGTAAATTCCTATAAAAAGCTCAGATACGACTTATTTACACCACTTAGAGACTTGGAGCCAATAGTGATCCATCAACTTTCCATTTTCTCTCGATTATATTTTAATTCCATCGATTTACTGCATCAAATTGCCAATAATTGGACTTTAAACACAGTAGGTAAAAAAATCGCTGGTGATTTTGAAATGAATATTGACGAAAATGTTTTTTCTTTTTTTTTTAATTTGTAGAGTAATTCACATTTATTTAAATATGAAACTGGGCTCTTGGAATTAGGAATAAGTGTTTCGCTATTTTTATGTCATAAATAAAATAAATGCAAAAAATAATTAATTTATAATTTTAATGATAATATGTTTTATCCGGCACTTTTAATGTTTCCTAAAAATTGAATTATTTAGGTTGAAGATGGCCAATTAATCAGACTTAATTAATTTATCTCCGCAAACAAATTAGCCAAATAAGTAGTATTAAAAACTTTTTTATATCATTAAAGTAATGGCAACGATTATGACAAAATATAAATAAGATTTTGTGCTAACGGAAACTTTTATGGAGAAATTAAGGCCGTTTAAAACATTACGTTTGCGGAACTAGTATTTTAAGTCTAGTTATAATTTCTAGCAATTTTTTATATTTTGAATAGGCGATATAAATTTGATATAAAAATAGTGTTAATTTTCAGCTTTTTAAATTTAATTTTTTTATGTTATCTTTAAAGAATCTATCATTGGTAAAATTCTATTAAATACTTGTAATAATTACATAATTTTATAAGTGCAAAACAGACACATAACGGATCATCTTTACAAGTTATTCTTGCAAGCTAGATGTTGTACATAAAAACATTCGGAATTCACCTATTTCAGAGCTGGGTTGGGCTGCTTCAAGTTTAATCGAGATCAGCAATTTAATTCTTTTCAATTGCTAAATTAAAGGTAATAGAAACGATTAAAGCTTAAATTAATTATCCATTAAATTAACCATACAATCATTGATTACTATTAACAGGTATTATTTAATAATTATTCTTAGCATACGTTCCTCTACTCTAAACCGTTATGAAATTATGAAATATACGAAGTGAAGAAGTTACCTTTTAGATAAATTGAAATATTCATAAAAAAGTCAATTTATAGTGTGAAAATTTTCATAAAATTTTAAAAGAATTAAAGAATTTTTTTCCTAATTTTTTACTAAATTCGTTATCATTTTCTTCTTTTTTTTTCCAAAAATGTTATACATAAACAAAATATCAAATCTAAAATATGACCAACAAAATTTTGTTGGTTAAAAAAGTTAAAAGCACTATATTTGAAAACTTAATACATTGGCCATTTTGAGCAAAAGTACGAAGTAGGTAAAAATTTTGCACCGCCCTTATTTATAATTCTAATGAGGTTTATTTTTACGTGAACAACTCGCGCAAATCCAAATTTTTATTTAACCCCAATATTCAAACTTTCCTTGTTGGTTTTCTTCGATTATTTAAAATTTAAGCACGTGCGTATTTGTTTTGGTTTTGAACTATTGCGGTTTGCAGTTGCTAAATAACGGTTAATGTCATGTTATTTAATCAAACAACACGTTCAGTTTAATGCCGATTTTATTGATTTCCAGAAAAGAATACCTGTTGCACTATCTTCACTTACTTCAATGAAAAAGACTATAATTAAAATCCTGATAATAAAGATTGAAATAAGAAGAGTATAAATCTTGACTAATATTTTTGGGGCGGTGTTTTACTTCAAATGGAATGTGGGAAGTTCATAGCTGCGGTTCTGATGAAGATCCTCCATTATTACTAGTTTTAATGAGAAACTGTAGCCCGTATATTAGATTCTAACTTATCTATGGAAGTTGATAAAAATTATAGGTGTCTAGGATTTTATTATCAATGGAATTTATACTTAAACCCACCTGCATACAACTCGGTAATTTTATTACCTATAAATAATTAATCATCAATTATCTTTAGGTGAAAGAAAATAGAGATTAATTATGAAGAATTGGTGTTGATCATCATAATAAAAGTAAAAAAAGTTTGGAAATTTTAAGAGTTAAATAGTGTTAATATTTTTTAAATTGATGAAATTGAAAAACAAAACTCGTAAATCCAGAAAAATTAGTTATAAAAATATGCATAAATTAAAATTTCTTTTAATTAAGGATCAACAAACTAATAATAATTTCTTTCAAATTGGATGTTTATGTAAATAACTAATGATTTTAATGGTTTATAATTATAATTAATAACCATTAAGTTTAATTAATATCCAAAGTATAAATTTCACTTTCATATAATTTAAAATAAAATGTGGAAAACCAAAAGAAAAAATCTTTGCAACTATTAATTACAAATTTTAACGTCCTAGAATTTATAACTTGGGCACGCACCTCTTGATTTATGGCGTCCTTATGTTAAAGCGTCTCACCAGGAATTATTTTAAAGATAAATCTTACGCTCGAGCTGAGAAATTATTAATCAAAGAACAAGCTTAACGGTCCCGCTATTTACTTAATAACTTCGTTTATAGCTTTACTTTTATTATTTAATTCCAGAAACATTGTATCTACTTTACCGTTTTGAACAAAATTAACACCTATAGATTCAATTATTTTTATATCTTGGTAGAAGTGAAAACCAGTAACTAAATTTGAAAATTTTGTACTTGTCAAATAACTATTATTTTCTTAAAACATCAGGATGTTTTTTGGCCATACATTTCAAAAGATTGGATCTATTTTATTCCAAGAATTTGCATGTCCTGTAAATAATTCATGAAAATTTTGATCGATTTATGAGGAATTGGATTATCAAAAATATTCCTTGGGCTTTTATTTTTTTTCTTCCACAATCCATGGCTTTATCATCTTTAGCGTGTGCTTCAGACCATTGTTGTTCTACATCCCAATAGGAGATAACTTTCTGCATATTGGAACCATAAACTTATCTAAATATTTTGATACACAGAGTGAACCATTTTGAAATTTATCCTATGAATTAGACTAATCCCCAAATAAAACAAAAAAGTTTCTCGCTGCATCAAAGATCCACCATGACTCTGAACTGTAGAATCACCATATTAAAAATTTAATACTTTATCTTCAAGACGTCTTGCATACTGAATTTCATCCCTACTTATAATATGTAAGACTTTCTGAAAGTAAAGGACTAGATTCTAAACATGTTCTTCCTGCAATAAAGCATATGTCGGTCTATCTTTAATAGTGCAAAGTGCGAGGATGCTTTTCTGGTTTTAGGATAGGTCCCATTCTTGGGAAAAAGACAAAATCTTGATCGCTTTACGAAGCCATTTTAAGGCACTTTATGGTCCCTTATCTAGATACTCTCCTATTGCCTCGGTTCTTTCTACAAGACAGTGACCCGAAGTGTATATTAAAGTTCTTAAATCAAAGAATTGTGACAGAAAAAATAATTCAATGAAGTGACAATGCCAATCTTTCGATATTAAATCCATTTATAACATTTTGAGATATTTTGATTAACGTAATTAGCCATAAAACGTACAAAAATCTAAATATGTAATTGTTTACAGTGCTTCAAAATGCTTGGAATAAAATACATATGTCTAATTTTAATTAACAACATGTCCAAAACTTGCTGAGGTTTTAAAAAAACAATGGTTATTTGACATAATATTATTTTATCTTTTAATTTTTAGCATTTTTATTGAATTACTAAGAAGTTTCTAGATGAATACATATTTAAAAGATAATTGAAGAGTTTGCTGCAAAAAGGAGGTAGCTCCATC